>OW203892.1:13973107-14573107 GCA_934046635.1 Buathra laborator | reverse complement strand
CGTCGGGGAATGTGCAAGTGCGAAACCGACAATTATCAGGTGTCGACTGTTTGAGGTCCAGAAGCAGATAGCCATGTGGTTTCGCTGTAGCATTGTGATACGCCTCTTGTACAACTTTCGCATCTTCCGGATATATCTGACGAGCCAGATGTGTGATTTGAGCCCGATCGCGTGGATTTTTAAAAGCTACAATATAATTCGTATTCAATGAGATATCACGTTGACCGCGACCCTGATGGAAAATATTTTGAGTAATAAAAATTACGCTTATATTTTTATGGTGGCTCCCCTTTGTAAATAAATCTACTATTTCGCCATTTGAAGATTGGCGCATCAGATCGTCAAATATCAAGAGCTTTGGGCGATAGTCGCCAGCAATTTCCGAGTTTTGCGGCAATCCCTGCAAAATTCTATCTCCTTGCTGTAATCTTTATAACGCTCCTGCAACTCTGAATAATAGAATAATATTCGAGCAAATATAACGTCGGCCATGTATGAAATATTTTTCAGAATTTTTTTTACAAAGACTGTTTTCCCGCAGCCTGTCGGCCCGGCGATAATCGAAGTCCATGGGTGCTTCCAGCGCGGATCCATATCGGCTAGTGAAGGAATCGGGGAGTTACAAGGATATTAAATACTCGGATTCATATTTTTCTATCTTTGTTTTTATTGAAAACATTATTTGAATATTTGAAAAATATGATTTTTGCATTTTATTACATTTTTTTCTTTTTCATTACCAAATGTCGACAAGCCCGTCGTCTTCTAAACTTACATATGAAATTTCTGCAACACCGTCGCTAAACAGCTGTGAAACTGATGGTTCTGAAACATAAGAGTAAAAAGAAAAAAATAAGCTTTTAATATTACCGAATTCGTTTTCTTTAGAGTAGAGTGACTGCCTCTGCCGCCGCCACCGCCGCGCGCGCGAAAAGAATAAGCTAATTTCCCGTATGCCGGCCGCGACTACACTCTGAATTAGCTAATATTCACAGTGTGATGCGATGAGCTTATTAACCGTGCGGTTATACATGCATCGCTAGTAAGCTTATTGTGATGCATGATAGGAAAGTAAAACAGGCTATTACGTTTAACAATTTTTTTTTATTTTATTCTATTTTTTTTACATTGTATTATCGAGGGGCGTTTCTCGAAGGCACGTACTCGGCGCACATCCATAACTCGGGATAACGATCCCGCATGCATTCAGCGCCTAAAAGTAAATACTTTTTTTTTACAAAATTTACAAAAATTTACAAAAAATTTACAAACTTATTCTATATACCCATACGGCACGGAATCATATTCGCTCCATCTGCGTCTCTTGATGAGGACAGACTTGCATGTTTTTGTTTCGGGCCGCGTGACTACGTGGTGATAAGCGTCTCGTCTTATTGAATTAAACTGTACGGATATGCTTGTACCAGGCTCACGAATGAGTCTGCAGATAGATTCAGAATTGATCTGCTGTCCATTTTTATAATTAAGACCGATGCCTTTGACTTTGCAGGTTACAATTTCTCAACCATCAGCGGTCTGTACTAAATATCCGTAAAATTTAGGCCCACCCGAGACGAAACGCTTAATAAAACTACCGCTACCGTAATCGCTAAGTTAATCCGTCATGTCCCCTAGATGATTCCCGAGAGGCGGACTATACTCTCCATACACACTATTATCCATATACATACACGAATCGGGATTGTAGTAGAGGACGCGTTTATCTACTGGTTCAAGATACGAATATAATTTGAACCTTGCCTGCGCCGTTGTATACGCGGCGATCACAACGTTCACGTGAGGATTTATCTCAACGCTTTCTCCGGTTTTCTGCCAGCAAACATACATAACGTCGTTGTTGACCGAGATAATATTGTTTACCTCGCAACTCTGGTCACACAAGAGTTCCAAAAGCCTTTGACTCGTTGTGATAACCTCGGTCTTTGGGAGATTTTCACGTTGACCCCAAAATGAATTTAAGCAGAGTTTTGCAAAGGAGCGTAAAACCGGATTTTTGACGATTCGTTCATGATCCAGTTGTACCCCCTCGGCCTCGAGAAAACTCGCTACGTACTCCGCTTTACGCTCCTCCGATGTACACTCACTTGGCCATCCACTAGCCACTCGCTTTATCTTAAGCCAGAGATTAATGTGACCACCAAAGGGTACGGGTGCATGATTAGCTTTATCGTACTGTTCTACAGCGTACTGTCAGATCTCTTGCACAGCGACAATCTTGTACCCCTTTTCGATAGCTTTTTGAAGCTCGCACGATACCCAGGTGCCCTCGAAAGTCCGATCATCCTCGTTAACGTGGGGATAAGGCCCTTGACGCATTTCCTCGCAGCATGTGCGGCATAATGCAAACATTAGCCGATTGTGCATGCATACGGATAGTACCGGATGATAGAGATTGCGAGCTGGCAACATTATGCATCGGACGAGCCCTTCGACTTTGGTTAAATCGTTTTGGGGACCGATTACCTGCTGAACCGTGTCGGCCGTGTATACCGTCGGGTGACCAACGGGGAAACGACCGTACTTGCAGATGTACGGATAAAGCGAGCAGACATCAACGTATCGGATTTTCTCTGCACCGCTAGACTTGCAATAAATTCGCGTATTTCCCGTCCGGCCTCCAAAAAACGCGTCGCGCGGATTGAGTGGCTGATCGGCGAGAATCGCATGATCATTCACCGTGGCTTTAATGACCGGATTTTTACTTTTCATCCGGGCATACTCGCACTCCCAGATCTCGTGAAGAGTATACTCGAGTGACTTGATACGCGCCGAGGTGTTCAACATACGCATGAAGCGATCATCCAGCGTGCTGCCGTACCACTCTTCCTCGTGTTTACGAGGATCAGTGTAACATTTGTCACACCCGTGGTAGAAGCAGCCGTGGAATTGCAAAACGTGCTGCACACCATCGTCTGTGCGTACGTAACCGTCGACACGCGTACCGTCGGCTAGCTTGTATTCCCAGCCCCACCCCGCGTGCTCGATTTGTTTCCCGAAAGTATGCAAGTATTTTTTTCTAAAAATTTTCGTCTGAAAACTTTACTATACGCGGAGGCTATGGACACGGCTTCGGCTAACGGACATACCTCACCACACTCTATAAAAATGTTGCGGAACGCGGCGCACGCTTTGCGAAGGATCGTCACATCGGTTCTACAATACGCAACAATTTCCTTCTGAAACTCAAACTCATAACCCGCGCGTTGAGTTATCTCGTACCACGATAAAAATTCTTTGCGATCCGACGCCGACATCGTATCAGGAGCGTAGTCTGCGAGCGGAGGTAACGGACCCTTGTAGTGCTGATTTTCTACTCTGTTAAAAAGGTGCGGAAAGACACCCTTGAAAACGTTTTCTCCTAAACTGAAGGCTTTTGGGCGCTTGCTGAAAGACATGTGAAAGTAATTTAAACTATCGATGAACCTTACTTTCCCGATTCTCATTTCCATGATGCTAGTACCGTTTGTGATTAGCCGCGGTGCTTCACGTTTTTCCTCGACAATATATTTTAGAATTAACTGGGCGTCGAAATCCTTCGCGTTATGGGCAATGCAGATAATGCATTCGATATCGTCTCTTTTCTTCAGCGTATAATCTACAAATTCTGCAAGCGGGTTCTGCCTAAAAATATTCTCGTTGTCGGGGTTGCACAGACTACATTCCCACACGTCTTCCGTTAACCCTAGACAATTTGTGCACCGCTGTTGACTAACACACAGATTTACATCGTGGCAGTATATGCCGCTCACGCCCTCGATCTCACGTTTCTGTCGCGTCTCAAAATCCTAAAATATAAACGAGTCGGCACGATCGGACTCTTTCGTTGGACGCAATGGAGGCATGAAGCACTGGTGATTTTCAGGCTTAAGCTTGTTGCAAGTCCTACAGAAAAAGTTGTCGCACTTATAGGTTCCCCGATCGCTCCTCGATCTTGTATACCTGCTTTAAGCAGATTTTGCAGGTTTGCAGCATATCGCACAAGCGCGATTGTGCAACATGCTTACCTACCGCTTTGTGCCTCTGTAAACACTCTACGCCCCTAAAGAAGCACCAACATTCGTTGCAACGGATCTTTCGGGCGTCCGAGTTACAGGGTGGGCTGGTCATACAGCAGGGACACTTTTGGCTACAACGATGTGCCACGACACTGCTGTGTGCTAGCCCACATGGCGTACAGAAAAACGCTCCACCGGCTGCCGGACGAGATTTCAAATCAAGCCGTAATGATTGCCGTCTAGCAGCAGGTTGATTGTACGCAATACTTTTGGTACACAGCGTAACACCATAGCAGTACCGTTAAAGACGGCCGGCTCGCTGCTACCAAAAGTTTCGCGTTCAAACACTACTATCGCGACCCCCTCCCCGGCAAGAACTCGTTGGAACGCTTGCAGCTCAGGTATACCGCAGCCCGTTTCAGGCACCTGTATAGTCGCCTCTCTAACTAATTCCTCAGCTAAATTCTGCTGCAAACGCGATCTATCCTTATGTACGTTATCCCACATTTTTTGTAACTTGCCGTGACGAACCGCGCCGCGTTTCCCATAAACATCCCCAACTACGATCGCCCGGGGTAGACAGAGTTTGTCTCCATTCTTAAATTCAATTACCGATCTTTTTTTCTAAAAATCCTCCCCCTTGATATTTTTTGCCCTCCCCATCCCTACCGGCATCGAGACTATATTTGACGTGATGGTGAAAGAATCGTCAATGCAAAACCCCGCGGCACTCTGCGATACACTATTGAGCGCGGTAAATAAATTTTCAAAAATAAAATCATGCACGGGTCTATACGAAATTCGCGCCGGACCCCGCGTGAACGCGTTTGAATGAAATTGTACGCCAACCATGTCGGTTGGCTCACAACTGCTCACGATGAGCCTATGCAATTCGCATATTGCATCCCCTAACCACTCTACCAAATTTACATTAGACGGAGGCTCGCGGATTTTCACGGTCATAATTGTACCATGTGTCTTAAACTTATTGAATTAACGCCTACTCTCTACGCGGTGTATAATTTTTGACTCATCCTCTGGTGTTTCGAACCGCTGCTGCGTTGAGGGCGTGCCCGACAGCACAACGGTGAGTTCGACATCGCTGCGGGTGGTCGAGCCGGCCGTCGATGCAGACTGCGAAGGAACTTCTTCTTCTTCTTCTTCAACATCCGACTCGTCGAAAATATCCGTTTCCGACTCCTCGGGCGCTTCGTCGTCGTCGTCGTGGTCGTCGTCGTCGGTGGTTTCATCGATTAATTGCTCGAATCGACCACCGCCGATCTGCGTCGAGGTGGCCAGCGGCTCCACGAGCGACGCCTCGAAATCGGCTATAGTCGGTATGATACTAGCGTCAGCTAGCGTACACACCTCCACAGCCGTCGGGACATCGTCCTGCTGATGGGCCCACTGGCTAACCCACATCGTGGAGCCGCTGGGTTGCTCAGCCTCAGGCTCCTCGACCAAGGTCATTGTTGCTGGAAAAAAAGATAATAAAAATTATTAAATTTTTGTTAAATTTTTTTAAAAAATATTATCTTATTAACAATGCTGTAAGTCCCTATTCCTTACCTTCGTTATCCCAGTCAATTGCCTGGACTTCGGCCAAGACGCGTGCATCCTGGAGCTGCTGTGCAGCTACCCGCACGGATTCATCAGCAGCAGTCACCCGGTCATCGACCAGACTCATGGACACTGAAAAAAGAAAAATTATTAAATACTTTTTCTAAAAAGAACACATGTTATTATTTAAAAAAAATAATTTTTTAATATCGCTTACCTTCATGACCACAATTGACTGCCTCGGCCTCGGCAACAGACCGGTCATCGCTACGATGCTGCTCCTCTAGCCTTTGGGCTGTAAAAAAAATACCGTTATTAGTCGACCGTTTGTTTTTTTCGCTACATTAATTTATAAATGAATTGGTACGTACCTAGCTCGGCGAATTCCTCGTTCAACGCGACCACCTCGCGCATCGTGGCGTACGGCGACTTATTCGCCCGCGCACATGCCACCTGTAGTGCAGCGGGGCACCCCGCGAATTTCCCTGCGCTACCCAAGCACAGTATCATTCTCACCGTGAGATGCGGCATGAGCGCCTTGAGACGGCGCACAAGGGGGATACCGCGAAAATCGCCCATCAGCCCATCAGCCGATTTTCGCAGCAGGTACTTTACTGCCTCGGTCGGGTCCACCGACAGCACTTGCACTACCTCACTAATCACTTCTCGTACAACATGGTCTGCAATTTTAGCTTTTTTCGCTTTGCGAAAAAAACAACACAACACAAGAAACACACAAAACACAAGAACACAAGAATTTTTTGAACGAGGAAAAACTCGCGACACTATACAAAAACATTGACGAGTCGTTACGTTTCAAAGACAAAACGTGACAATGTCATTTTCCGTGAAAACTGTGAAACTTTTAGATTTTCCCCCTCTACCATCACCCAAGATTCCTGGTCGAAAAAGTCGCGGATAGCTACTGCATAGTTAAAATGTATTATTCTCAAAATTTTGTTTGAATCTATTCTCTCAGGGGGGTAGTTAGCATCTTCCCGTAAACCGTAGAGCGCTGCTACTACCGAAAACCCCCGACTGATAAGCGATAGAAAAAAAATATCTCAACCGTCCGATCATTAGCTCCCACGTGCATCGACGTTTGCTGATCATTTTCGACCGGACACTTCCTGACGATGTCTACAAGACAATCGACTATTATCTGTAATGAAATTCTTTTAATATTATTCTTTTTTATTTTAATGATATTTCTATTTTTTAATTTCTTTTGTTTTTTTTTAAGAGGGGAAATGCGTTTTTATTTCAAATTCACATTTAGTGTGAATCGACAGACAATGGCGAATATAAGCGAAGAATAAATATACAACCATCACAAATAAAGACGAGGGGATTTGTATTTGTAAAACAGCTGGTATTGCGATAATTAAAAATAATTTGTTCTCTTGAAATTGAATAAACCAAAATCCCGCGGACAATAGCGATCTTTTCCTTTACATTATACAACACAATAACAATTTTTATAGCATCGATTGAACCTCACATACACAAGATTATAAATTAATAATTATATAATATATATATATATATATTGTGACGTGACATTCTTCTCGCCGCACTTACGGAGGAGGCATTGGGCGGTGGGTCGGCTTTACGACCCATTTGACGTCGCCATCGAGTCGTGCGTCCGGAACTCACCCTTCGTAGTTATAATTTTATGTATCTTTTAGTTTAATTCTACTCGCAGTATATTATATCGACGGGCATTTACCTATCTCGCAAGGTTGTTGCTTCGTGTCAGGCGATCTTTATTTACTTCTCGTATTTTCTTACGCCTTCAGCGAATTCTCGGAACTCAAAACTCAGAGGAATATTCACCGTAGCCTCGGCCGAAAATTATCGAGGGATAATCCGTTACAAAGATATTAGCGCAAGGGTTCGATGCCGAGTAACGGCACGTTTCGCGCGCGTTACCGTTACCGTTGATTCACGTGAATCCGAAAGGACGTTTCAAAGTTATTGCAAGCGAATTACGAACATCAGTATTCGTGGAAATGGATGCCGGGGTGATTACGGTAAAATGACCAAAACACTGAGTCGCCAATTCACCCCGACTTATCAGCCTCGCGCTGAACCATCCCTAAAAGACTTCCGAGTATCGCGGTCCGCGATAAGTGGCGTCTCGCTAATGGGATTCGAGTGGGAAGGATGCAGCGGGGTGCAGTTTAATTCGGTATCGCGTGGGCCCACCGCGAGGAGGAGGGACGCTTCATTCCTCGCGAGGGAGGTCTCCCCCCGCTGTAATCAACCATTGTCGAGTCCTTCGAGAAAGATTCTCGAGATTTCTTTAACATTTCGTTGTATTTAGAGCTCCGACTGTACTTCGCGCGCGAACACGTGTTCGTTCGGCATCGATACCCTAGCATTGTTTTTCTACGTTGCTTTCCCCATGTACCTTTGCCTACGTGCGAAACGACGACAACAAGGGACATCGATACATTAGACGATTCGGGCGTCATCGCCGAATTCTGAGAATTCCTTTGCACACGGCGCGCAAAGGTGTCGCGTGAGAATTGGGGGAGAGAGACAACGGGTCGCGTCTGTCGCTGGAGAGTCTCGGTCAATCAGTTCTGGACGCACCGGCGATAGCGTAACACGTGCTTCTCTACGCGCATTGTAACAGGTGAGCTCGAGGCTCCCCGTGTGTCTCATTGGGGTCGACCGTGTTCTCGCGTGGCATCCGCGATGTGGTTCCTCCGCCGCGTAAGGGGATTAACCCGTGTTAATTCTCAAGTGCTGGTTTTAGTTTTGTGTCTTAGCGAATCGCTTCGCATAAATCTCGTATTACTCAGCATGCAGTTGCTGTAAGTGCCGTGCGCGCGAGATCCGGTCGACTCAACGCTGGTCGAAAAATTCCTAACATTGGTTCCGTGTTATTCGTGTTTGACGAGTGTATGGTATTGGTGAATATTCCTGTGAGTACGTTCCGTTCTTCCGATTTATTTTTTTTTTTTAGAAATTATTTCTGGTTCTTTTGTTTTTCCTGGCAGTCGCAATCTTCGTGTGTTAGAAATTATTTCACGTCATACGGTTGATTTTATTTCCGTTTGAGTTTTTTTTTGTCTTTGACCGGCCTTATTCTGGTCGTCGAGTCGTCCCGGCCGGAACAATGATTTTGCGAGAATTCATACTATATTTTTCATGATATTACCTAATTATCTTTTTGTATCTTTTTGCGCTTACCTACCCGGTTTCGGGGTTTACCGTCTTCTCAACATTGATCTACCGATGCTTCGGAATACCTACCCGATTGCGGGATCTCATACTATATTCTTCATGTAATTATCTAATTATCTTTTTGTATCTTTTTGCGTTTACCTACCCGGTTTCGGGGTTTACCGTACAATAGTCTTCTCAACCTTTATCTACCGATGCTTCGGAATACCTACCCGGTTGCGGGATCTCATACTATATTCTTCACGTAATTATCTAATTATCTTTTTGTATCTTTTTGCGCTTACCTACCCGGTTTCGGGATTTACCGTACAATAGTCTTCTTAACATTTATCTACCGATGCTTCGGAATACCTACCCGGTTGCGGGATCTCATACTATATTCTTCCCGAAATTATCTAATTATCTTTTTGTATCTTTTTGCGCTTACCTACCCGACTTTCGGGATTTACCTTACAATAGTCTTCTCAAAAATTATCTACCGAGGTGTCGGACTACCTACCCGGTTGTGGGATCTCATACTACATATATTTCACGAAATTATCTAATCATCTTTTTGTATCTTTTGCGCTTACCTACCCGGTTTTCGGGGTTTATCTTACAATAGTTTTCTCAAAAATTATCTATCGATGTGTCGGAATACCTACTCGGTTGCGGGATCTCATACTACATTTTTCACGAAATTATCTGATCATCTTTTTGTATCTTTTGCGCTTACCTACCCGGTTTTCGGGGTTTACCTTACAATAGTTTTCTCAAAAAGTATCTACCATTACCTATGTGCTTTATCATAATAAATTACACAGTAAACTCACTTTCGGCGTTTCGTTACTCTCTCCGTCCACCCCCCTCTACTATTCTCCCAGGCGGGCTGAGTTAGCCGAATCTCAATTGCCGTACGCCTTTCCTCACCGTACGGGGCCTTCCTACGCATCTCGGGGTCCAAATTAAAACCGATCGTTGATCGGCGGTACGTAGTACCTGGCGCCCGGGCACCCCGAGGTGCGTGGATCCTGTTATCTCGTCGTGGGTTCGAGTTTGAACAGCCCGGCGGTGAGGACGGGGTTATCGGGGCCATAGGGTGTTGGAGTCGGGAAAATCTCCTCACAATATATACTAGCGTTTCCCCGGGCTCGCGCGCTACGCGCGCTCGCTTGTCAATTGTAAACTATTTTGAGTTAAGACCCATTTGGGGAATATTTTTGCTTCTTTCTCCGCCGCCGACCACCGCTGCTGCCTCCGTCGAAATCCCCTTAGAGGAACTTCTAAGTCCCCCTTAGAGAAACTTAGAATATTTTTCGGGGGGAGGAGATGGGGGTGCGGAGGAGCGTGGGAGAGGAAGGCCAAAATATTCTAAGCTCCTCTAAGGGGATTTCGAAGGAGGCAGCCGCGGTGGTCGTCGGCGGAGAAAGAAGCAAAAATATTCCCCAAATGGGTCTTAACTCAAAATAGTTTACAATTGACGAGCGAGCGCGCGTAGCGCGCGAGCCCAGGGAAACACTAGTATATATATATTGTTACGTCCGGGGTTACACCTGTACCCAATTTTTGACATTTATTTTTATACTTCTTTAAACTTTATAAGTAACCTTATAAAATTATTTTAATAATGAATAAATTTTTATAGATGTTTAGAAAAAGTCGACTCGCGTGACTCGCCCCTCCTTAAAGACGAGAGCGGCGAGGCTCGCGAGCGATACGCGTTATCTCTAAGGTATAGGATAGCGTAGGACCGTGCGACCAAGCGAGCAAAGATGTTCCCTCGCGCGTCAGCATCCTTTATTCCGAAGTATCAAGGTATGCAGCGTGCGATGCGGCATCTCGCTATTGTCATCAGCACTTTTTAATAGCGAAAGGTGGGGGCCAGAGTCGTAATGGTCAACCCCAGAATCTCAGAGCAATTAGTCTCGTCGAGAACCTCGAACCACGCGAATTAAATATTCGAACCCTCAATCAAATAGGCGAAGTACAAAAGTGAAGCCAGGGTATACCGAGTTCGCGAAACAATTAGTTACACCAACGAAGTACGCAAGGTGAAGTTCAGTGAACAATTAGTTGCGGCCTGAGTTCTCGCTTAACGAGCTCAACGAATAATAATTATATTTTTGTGTTTTGGGATTAAATAATATTGTGTTTTATTTTAGTAAATTGTTAATCAAAACTCAGTGGAATTTGGTGGTGAGAGTGAATAACGTGAACACCCCGGTCTCCATAAAATTCCAAGGTGCCTGTCACGAATCTTCACCTCTTCACTTCGTATTACGGTGCTAGATCGCCCTGCACGTAATACACTATTCTTTCTGGTTGTTCGTGGTGCTAGATCGCTTTGCACACGACACCAAATCTCAAACTCGAACTGGTGGTGCTAGATCGCTTTGCACACCATACAAAAGCTTAACCCGAACCGGTGGTGCTGTATTTATTCGCACCCCGGCCAAGGTATTTCTTTTCCTGCGAACTAGGTAGCTAACCCTCTCCCGTACGATATCTTTCCCATACATGGGAAAGAAACGACGAGGTGGCGTGAAATATCAAATACGTCGTGCTATAGCCATCGCCCTCGGAGCGCCCAGCGATAATCTCGCCGGGACCTCTGTTGACGATTCAGCTATTGTCATTCCGAATAAAATAATTCCAAAACAGCCAGTGACCGTAGAAAGTGTTATTCGGGACAATTTCGAATTACATTTGCAAAGTGCGCGTAAGGAGCGGGTGCCGATTGCCCGAGTGTTGCCAACGTTCGTCGAGAACCCAGCCGAATCAATCGAGCGCCCCGAACCTTACGTTTCTCAGGCGACTCATAGGCCGACGGTGCAACCACAGGATTACAACCCTCGGCCGATAAATCGAGAAGCGAATCCGGTCGATAGGACTTCAAACGCGTTCACGATCGAAACCATTACGTTGGAATAGGTCAACTACCAGGTAAAAACGAATCAAAAATTTTTATTTTTCCTTTATCCGACAAAGACTCGCGCTCCTATCCCCGGCTTGTTCCCACAAGCCCAAACAGGAGCAACTCGTTCATTGACAACCGTCGCGTTTTACACAAATTAAAACCCGAGACGTAACAATATATATATTTATATTGCGTATTCGCTTAGCTTTGACAGTAACGAGTCGGTTAAATAAATAGTTTTATGAGTTTAGAGTAAAGAGACAAATATATAATTTAAAAATTTGTTGGCACAATACATTTTTTTTATCTATTTTTATATAGCGTATCGATAGTAACACAACGATTTGAGAGTTCTTTTTCTTTTATTTTATTTTATTTCTTTATATTGTCACTTCCCTTATACCATTAGTGCCTTCATGATATTATATTTATTAATCATTATTATTACTCATCTTTGCAGTTGACACCATAGGTGAAATGACAAATGTTTGCCGCTCGGATGTCTTTGCTCGATAGTCCCGAAACGCTCTTTTCAGGATGGCGAATACTCTCCTCTCTCTTGGTGGGAAGCGAATAAACTCTCTTCTTAAATCGTGATCGATTACGCATATGAAATATTTTCGGGAAAGTTCGGAGAGAATCGACCGACTCTCGTGCTCTATCTTTTGCCCCTTCTCCTTGCTATCATTTCTCTCTCTCAAACCGTTATTCATGCGACCCACAACTATCAAAACCAACCGAAAGCGATTCTACATATCTCGAAGCGTTTCCTGTCGGCTCCTCAAAGATCTTTGTATAACCTTATGGCTTATTACGTGAACGACAGTGTATATGTAAATCGTCGTTTTTAAATTGTGTGGTGGTGTTGCGGTTACAATGTTGGTGCTCTTGAACGTTTCCATTATTGTGTATAATAACTTCCCTTATCTACAAGAGCCCATGTGGTGGGAGGTATTTCCGCCACCCCCTCCCGCCGAAAATCACATCGAATCGCTCTCGGCACTGACAATGCCCTCGATCTTGTTTCATTACGTCTCAGTAACTCAATGAGTGTAGTCTCCCTTTAAAACACCCGCTAAACATAAAGAGTATCATGGCGATGGTTACAACTGTTGTGAATAACGCTCGAGTACCAAAACGATCGCGTGAAGAAGAAGAAGACACTCCAGCCATAGCCGCTAGTACGCGTCGACCCTTCAGCAGGGCCATGCTATCACCCACATCATACGACTTGAACGCCTCGTGTAGCAAATTGGCTACAATAGGACTCGGGTTGATAAACGACGATTTTGAGATTGTAAAATTCTTCAGCCATCACTCTGAGCCAATTATACTCAACGTTGGAGACTGGAGGGACCTGACCGCCCAGATGCGTGCGATTACACGTTGGTTCGACGATCAAGAGGCATACGCAGATCACACCCCCTCGCATCTACAAACCGCGGGGCGTTTATCAGTGCGGCTTACAACTGCTTGCCATGAGAAAGCTATTGTCCTGAGTTTCAAAGACAACAGTGAAACAGTGAATAAACACCCGAAAAAACGGTACTCCCCGGAAATCATCATGCAGAGGAAGACTGTGGATGGTGTACAGATGGTGAGTCCATGCATCAATCATCGGCTCCAGCTGCTTTCGAAAGAGCTTCAGACCGTTAAAGAGGTTCGAGATACGCTGATCACAAAAATCAGCGAAAAGCTCACGCTGGAAAATACTATCGACATCATGATGGGCGACTACCCGGAACTTTATAAACAAAAAGCCTTAGCCATAGGGTTCAACACGCTTGACACTGTATACTCTGAAGCGACCGAAAAACAGCTTTTAATTGGCAAGGAGTTATTGTGCCTTCAGCAGGAATACATTTTCCGTAAAGTGATGAGTCGCATAAACGAAGCTGTACATACAACAGCAACGATAGTCTCAGACGAATGTAATCACCGTATAATAAGACTAAATATTTTTGTACGACTAAATATAAGAATAAAAAATAAAGTAAAACGTCGAAAACAATTTCTCTTCTCTCACTTACCCTCCCTCGTAAAGCATCTATTCATTTTTGGAATATTTTTCTCATCATTCTCGTGAAATCATAAACATACAATGTGCATTTTTCTTGAAAAAAAAAAAAAAAAATGTACTGCTCGATGCGGGTTTCGAACCATACTCCCCCACGGGGAGACGGACTTCTTGCCATCGCCTTAACCGTTTGGCCAACCTAGAACATGCATATTCCTGCGCGACGCAACGCTGGCCTTCGGCGTATCAGCGTAGCCCCCGCGAACCACTGGCCTTCACAACACGGCATAGTACGCGACTCGAACGCTATATGGTCCCTACCGTGCTACGCGTACGATTTGGCATAATTTATCTTTTCACTTACCTCTTCTCGAGGTAATTATTCAGAAAAAAAAATTACCAATAATTAGGCTCGAACCTGTGCTCTAGCGCGCCACATGCTGGCCTTCGGAGCACACATGCCCCCACCACTAGAATCACGCCCCACCATTCAGTGATCTCTCACCAAGCAGCAGCATTCCTACTCCAGAGGTCCTGCTCGTCAAGTGCTCTAGTAAGGGTGGGTGGTTGGGAGCCGGCCGTCGACGGAGCAACATCTCTCCCAAGTATCCCTAACCACCCCTCTCCTCCAGTGGACCCCAGCGGCTGACTTGGAAGCAGTGGTGGGGGTAACACACACGCAGCGAGCCGCGAAACACTGCCCCACCACGAGCGGCCGCCATTTTGAAAAAATCCGTATAGGTACCGTCCCTACTTTCGTATAATACCGTGTGTGCTATCCTCGTGGATTTCCGAAAGGAATTCTTTCGAGTTGATTATTCGATGGATGCGTTGCGATTAGCGCTCTCGAGTCATAGCGCATACGTGTGAGTTCTCGTGCGTCGGTTGATGCAGTTCGAGGTCCTTTATGGATAATTTACGCGCTTTCGGTGAGTTTTTCGATTTATGGAATTTATCGTTCTCGTGTCGCGCTCGTGGTTGCTTGACTCGCTTCGATCTCTCGATCAGCTGAGTGCTCGCGACACACGTGCGTGTGATCCCGTGGCTTAACGCCAACAAATAATTATTTTTCGATACGACGATTTGAGATTTCGAGTTTCTGTCGTACGCTATTTTATTGGTGACAGATCGCGACGCTTCTACCATAACCCGCATCCTGAGCAACCGTGCATTTCGGCAACCGTTAGCTCTCGCGAATTGCATTCGGTCGTGATCATTTATCGAGCCTCTTGGCTCGTCGATCCCGATATATTTTGAGTTTCTGTTTTGTCGTTTCGTTTGTTCGTCCCTGCGGAGGTCGGCTCGTCTTACCGACCCCCAGATTAGTCCGGTTGTTAATACCGGCGAAATAAAATTAACTGGCGCCCACCGGGGCGCCGATCCATCCGCGAGGGTGGACGGCCGAAGGTGACGTTTTTGATTTCGCGTTAAAGTCCCGTGGATTAGAGCTATCGATTTTGTTTTTTTTGGTTCCGACTCAGAGTTTTGAGTTCCGCGTATCGGTAAATGAAAAATACGTCGCAAGACAAATAAATTCTCAAAATCCACAAAATATTCTTTATAACTTGGTGTGCAAAACAATTAATCAAAGAAATGAGAATGTTGTTGCTTTTGAACAGAATCGAATTACGACAAACTCGTTACAGAAATTTAGGATGGATTGGAAATCGATGAATCTTACAAGTACAAGGAGTCAGGGAGCCATCGAGGTAGGGAGCTGAGGGGCCAGGGAGACAGGCATGTAGAGACCCAGGGAGCCATGGAGCTAGTAAACCAGGGAGCCAAGGAGCGAGGGAGCTAGAGACCAAACAATTCTTATAATTGTCACCACTCCTTTAATAATAAAAGAATAAACAAATAAATTGTCAAAATCCACAAAATATTGCTTATTAATTGCTGTGCCAAACAAATAATCAAAGAAATGAGAATGTTGTTGATTTTAAACGGAAACGAATTCCGACAAAATCGTTACCGAAATTAACGACGGATTGGAAATCGATGAATCTTAAGGCGATGTGAAACACTCCAAGTACGGATGGCGGCTCCCTCTTCTCCGCTAGAGGGGGCAAACTCGCGGCCGTATATGGGAACGGCTTTACCGTTGCCGCATCTCCATTTAAGTCTCGCAACTTCCGTCGCTCGGATACGCTGACTGCATCGGCCAATCAAAAAGCGTGGTGTCATTTCGCCACTGTAGTGTCGTAGAGTCGTCATATGTATTTCCGTCTTCTTCTTCGTCATGAAGAGTTTAGTAGTCAAAGAGACACCCGACTGAGCACATGTCTCTCACGCCGAAATAAAGATATTAATTTTATTATCTTGTTAAAAGTTGTCTACTCTTTCTTAATTATCAAGCGCTCCCTGCATCGAAGGACAAATCCCCACACGTACCAACCGCGTCATGAAGCACCTACCGCGAGATGTCGTCGCGCGCTTCATCTGCGAAATCTAGTCTGCAGCTAATTTGGGCCATGTGACTATCGAATATATTCGATACAAACAACATGCAATTGTTTTGCTGTTACATATGGACATATAAGTAACATTATCTCGAGCACAATAGATTAATACTCGTGATACTTTACAAACACTAGTCAGTATTCGTTTTACGTCGCGACAGCTTATTAGCCGTCGGCTCATAGACCGCATCGAGTATTTATCGTGCTACTTAGCATTTCTTTCGATGCGCTATAACAAAAAGGTGCATATTTTTCCAATTAGACTTACACCATTTTGTTGTTTATTTCAGAAAATAAATATCCTATGTTTATATTCGTTCATCACAGGAGACGTAGTAGAATACACTTCAGGAAGCTTGAGTGTTATGACTCGCTTCAATTGGTATATTCATCGATTACGGCTGTGTGTAAGAAACGTTTGGACATAGCCGAAATACAACATGCATTTTTCAGTTAGAATCTATCTTTGGTCCATTAATTAAACATGTTCATCGCAAAAATACAAACCAGATTTTTCAGCGATAATTTCAGGGCCTACTCTCAAAATTTCCGGTATTCAAACACTCTGTTCTTTCATATCGCTCAGTAATCACTAGCATAATCTTGAATATTGAAGTTGTAAAAATGCGTACCTTTAAATTTTTGTTTACGGTTACTATCACTGCTAGTGTTACGTCGCGAATCGTGGTTTTACGCAAGGAGCCAGGCCTCATCTCGGTCAATGAACTTAATCAATTTACGCGTTATCGAAGCGGCTTACGATTCGCGGGTGCCTCGTTTTGAGCCTAACCTTGCGGAAAATTGCTCGGGAAGAGGCTAGAGTACATTCGCGAAATAAACACTAAAGATTTTTAGACAGAACTTGAGGGTTACTTCGGACAAGTCGATGAGAAGTGAACAACGGGTTGGATTGTACTTCGGTATGTACCACAGTGGTTCCACGCTCAATATAAGTGAGACAGAAGGTTACGGGGATCTCAGGAGAGATGGCAACTATAGCCACTATAATTGACAAAAGGGTCACAATGATGGGAGTTGAGTACATCTTTAACTCACAATTTTATATGAAGGAAGGGTTACTGGGGTAAAGGAAACACATAAAATGAAGTAAAATCACCTTATTCAACGGGTTCAACTTTTACAATGGTATTAACATTTGGTTGTTGCAAAACACAAAAAGATAGTTATTATTATTGTTTTTCAATCATTATTAATTAATCATTCTCTCTTTCTCCTTCCCTACTCTGACTAAAAAGTTGTCGCATGCTCCTCGATTTTTATTCCCTTTTTCCTAGTGGCCAAGAAGAATTCGGCTGTCGATGAGTGGTGGGCCCTCCAGAGCATCCTATGCATTGCGTGGGTGGCTCATCCTTCCCCTACTCTCTTGGTACGAAGGTGGCCCAAGACACATCTCCAGGAGATCTTTCCCTAGTCCCCCTTTATGTAGATTTACTCATGCTGACAGGATCATATACACGTCTCTTTGTCTCGAACGGTGAACTATATTCTTTGTTCTTCTTAACTCGCAACGGACCTCGGTGGGCCGGAAGTTTATAAAAGTTGCGAAGTGATCGCTAATATTTTTCGTGACACCGTAGTCAGTACTTTGAATTTTAACGTCGCAGTAGAATTACGGCTTCCTATTTTGTTTTTGCTACGGATTTCTTCCTCGGAACTATATGTGAAATGCCCAATGGTCAACGCTTCGTGGAAAAATACTAAAATGAAGATGCAAAGTTTAGCGAGACCCCGATTGGAAACACGTACCAATATTCTTCGTCTTCCTCCCATATTCTCCGTTGATGTAATTGCAAACATTACTCTTACCTTTAACAAAATTATGATAGGAAGAATAAAACATAAAATTATAATTCATATTGTGGATGACCTGGCCCATTGTTCATATTCATGCGTGATTCTAATCTTATTCTCTAATTTAATTAACTTGCGGACTATCGGAAACTTCTTTTTATTCGCAAGGTTAAGCCGTGAGGTGCTGCCCCTTTTCGGAGGAGATCTCGAATGTTTGTATCGGTGGGCCTGACGCATCAAGGTTTGGTGAAGTCGTCGACCCCCCTCGCTCGTGGTGTTAGACCTTTCGTCTCGAAGTCTCCAAGCTTCTCTATACATGAGCCTGATGCTTCGCAGTATTGGTGGGTCATGATCAAATACATGAGTCATGATCAAATACATGAGCCCCCAATCTCTGGTAGTAGTGGTGACTTTTCTTCGCAGCGTGATATTGGCGACACACGCACGTCGTGCATTATCGAGACGTTGTCTCATGCCGATGGGTAAAGCCTTTTGGAATGCTCGAGTAACTCAAGCTCATTGACGATTGTTGATTTTCTTCAAGTTACTGATGACAGGATTATTTGATGGCTCTGGCTCGACGAATTCGTGTTCGAATGTTTATTAAACAATCTTCGGATGTCGATTCTCCGTCGACGATTCCCATATATGGCGATCTCTTCTCCCCCTTGGTTTCTTCATCACCTCGCGAGTAATCACGTGCAGCTGTACTCTTTTCTCGGTTCGGTTAAAGAGCAGCGCAAGTTCGCAAAAAAGAAATCCGGATGGTCGCGGGACGTAACACTAGCGGTTTATTGTGATGCGTGCAAACACGGGAAAGCCAATTATTTACAACAATTTTTTGTGCATCAAAAAGATAATTTTTATTGCCATATAAAAGTAAGTTTTTTGTGAATCTTGGCCCGTATTATTTCATTAATTTTTAAAAATAATTTTTATAAACTGTATTTTACAGTTCTTGGCGTACTTTTTTTTTGGCTAATTTTTTTTTCTACAAAGACAGAGAATGACCAAACTTTCGCTACGAAGTCCGGATTTGGATGACATCAGCGAGACAAGCTCGACGTCGAGAAGCGAGACATTTTTATGAGCGTATCTATATCTCGTTAGCCATGTCGCGCTCGTCAAACTAACAGGTCAGTATGACTAACCAGAGAAAAAACAGCGATAAATTAACACAGTGACATACGATCTGTTTGTACGTGCGGTTCGGTGAATGATTCCGTTGAATGCGCGAAGATCGCCCCATGTACGCATTTTTAAAATTTTTATTGACATAATTTTATCATACCCACGTACGCATAGTACGGAATCTAGAGCGTGAAGCGCTTGAATGGTATAAAAATACTACAAATTGCGGAAAATTCTCTTTCGAAAGTACTTCATGCAAAGATTGTAGCGAAGGTTCGAGAGCCTCGTTGTTCCTTTCCTTTTTTTTTTAGTTTCAACTATTGAGTTTTTTATCGCAAGGATATTCGCTGTACAAGAATTAGACTTTTTTAATCAAAAACTTGTGGAAACAATGTTGGGTTGATGGAAATATACAATTTTTTCCATATTTTTTTCAGTTTATATAAGCTATGTATGGCTTAGCTAGAGAGTTTCGCTCTTGACCGGTCAAAGGTAATTAGCCTCTTTGACAGTTAGAAGGCGAAAGGCAAAATATAACAAGTTTCGAGAAGCCAATTTTTTGGTTCCAATCTAATTTTTAGAATACAAGAACCCTTTATTTCGATCAGAATCTGAATTTTTAGTTTTTCATCGACTAAACTGCGACTAAACTGCCGCGGAATCTATTTACATAACCTTCTCTCATGAGCGTTGAGCGTTGTTGGTTGAGTTGCAACCATTTTGTGCATTCGTCTTCAGTGTTACGAGTTACACTGTCTCGAGTTTCTTTTTGTGCCGCAGATTATTGCTGCCCTCGATTGTTCGCTCCCGATCGTTGACGGAAATCCGAGCGAATGCCCGATTTCGGGAGCTCGGAAGAAAACAAATCGCGAGAAATTTTTTTTTTCTGTTGTTAATTGATGAAACGATGAAGAACACTGTACGGACCGAGTGTCGCCTTGACGGGACCGGTGCCGACTATGATGAACAGTTGAATCGATCGTTGAAAACCCTTCGATGTACGTGCCGGAATCTATACGACTTCGCACTCCTCGAAGGCAACCTTCGGCAGTAATACATCTTGCGTGATTTTTCGTGGAAAAAAAAATTGAAGCCCTGCCAAGTCTTGTGAGTGCGCTCCTGAAACGATAAGCAAAAAACAGTATTATGTAAGTATTTTTTCAGAAAACGAGAGAATAAAAAAATCGTTGATTATTATCGCGACACCTGTACAAACAGTTATTTATTTATTTACACGACCTTTTACTTATTTATACAGACTTGCAGATATCTTTTAAAAAATTACAATAGCATATTAAAAGAAAAACAAAAAATGATATGAAAATTATGGATTGTTTTTCTTAATCATACGAAAACAACTATTTGGGACGCTAATTATTCGACCAAGCCGCTTGTATTTACCAGCTCCAAAACTCCGCCTTGAAATTCAACTGTCCATTCGGTCAATATTTTATGCTAAAATTTATTGGTGATAAACAAATTTTGTGTTCAAAATGGTGACATTTTTTTTTGCTGTAGCTGATACAATTTGCGCAATCTCGCTTGAATATTTGTGCTGCGATGTAACAAAATATATTGAAAGAAATGAGAATGTTCAATACTTACTACGGATTCTTTTTTTTTTCTATAACTCGTGCAACCCTATGGATCTTGCACCAGTGCGCTATCAGGATACAACTGGGTGACACTTTTCTCAAACTTGCGTTTGTGAAAAGTCCTTTAGGACGCCTCATCAAAGCTGTGATATATCCACTTGGTCATCGAGAATCACAGTATCGTGTCGCATCGCGGTTGCACCGACGGCATTAGAGTATCGTCATCGAGAATGTAGTGCGTGTGACGGGCCCTTGCGTTGGATTTCGGACTAACCGCTGCTCAAGCTCCCCGCCCAAATATAACGACGCCCACGGTATCTCTAACTCGCGTTCTCTACATTTCCTACTTCCTTTATCTGCTGATGGGCGCCAGGAATCGTATCAACCCCGATTTCCATGGGTATTCTCTATACAAAATCTCGCTTCCTCTGTCTACCGACTAGCCAGGGCGCGGTTCGAGAACGTCTCTACGTTACAATGTATGACAACCAAATAAAAAAACAACACCGTCTTGTCTCGAGTAAAATCACATATCACATGAGTTTTATTAATTTGTCGTTTACGTGAAATCCGTGCGAACACAGTCGATAACATATTGTCTGTCACACTCTTACAACATAAGGTTTCTCACACATTCACTCCGTTCCATACTATACAATATTGACGCGCAGTACGTCGAGTTCTGAATTTACGCGAGAAATATAATACAAGAATTTGTACGACGATCTGAAGGGGAATTACCCACCGAGGTTCCTTCTCGATTTACTAACCGCACTATCTTCGACTTTCCTATCGACGTACTGCCCGCGCGGCCCCATAATCATCCCGTACAACTCTCCGTTATAAATTCTCGCTCGCGTATTATCTCGAACACCGGGGAAGCCGGTCGCGACCGAGGGAACATTCCAATACACACGGGCTTAAAGAATTGGTGCATCTCGTGCGCCTACCTTACATTTTCTTTTCGCCTCAACGACGTGACGTCTCGGTGACGATCTCGCTCGGCTTTCTCCACCCAGGAGCAACTCGGTGTCTTCAGGGATTCCTCCTGAATCTCGGTACGCTGTCCGTCACCCTCGCGATCCCAGCCTCTTCGACGATTCCTCGGAACTCCACCCTACAACCCTAACCGATACTCTCGATACTTGACGGCCCTACTCTACGTTAGCTAATCGTGCAACGCATGGCACGTTATCCAACGCTCGGCGATGTTCCGCCGATACGGCCAAACGCAGGCGGCTTCTGTTCTTGTCGCCCGCCCTCGGCAATCTGACAACGATTCCTCGCGAATCGTCTCCAAAATGCACTCTTCACACGGGCTCTCCGAGGGGTGGGGACTCGGCCGAATATCGCTCAAGTCGTTGATTCGTAGATCGTCTCCGTGCGACGATTCTCTCTTCGTTCCCTCACACGTCCCTCTCGTGGCTCCCGTGGACGCCATACTCTTTCTGTAAACGTACGCTAACAGCAGTCATTTGCCCTTTTAATACTGAGGTGCGACCCATCGTTTCGAGCGGTGATCCATGCGAAGTAATCTTCTACGAATTTTCGCTTGTGCTGAGTACGTTGCTGCGAGCGCGTACCAACGCCTCGTCACAGTAGTTACCCTAAAAAATAATCGAAGATAAATGTTATTTTTCCATTTCGAAATATTAGAATTTTTTCATAGATAAGACGCTTCGACCGCGCTTGTGTTTTTACTTTGTGAAACGATTCGACACTACCTTCCTGAAACTCCTCTGCGGCTCGTACAGACATTGTTCGTTTGAATATTTATTTCCCAGATTGCTGCGGCTTCGTTCCAAATGTTTTTCAGTGAAAAGCGCTGAGTATCGAGAGAAGCTAGTCGGTGCTTGGCGGAGGTGTCAACTTCGGTGTCCCTTTTGATGATACATTCTGTGATACTGCGGCTTGCGTCTTTGCCTCCAGTCGAGATTCGTTTGATACAAAAGAAAAACCCAATACATTCAACACATATAATTACGGTAGTACTAAGCGGATGGAGAAAGCAGTTTATGGCCAGAGACTAGATTACAGCGTACACAAGCGATAAACTTACGATATTAGTGAGCACGTCGATACATATGCTTTCTATTGTTCCAATCTGCGAATATGCTTAGCCGTTTCGAAACTGCCGAGCTTCCTCTTAGCTTCGCATAAATAGTGAATATTCTTGGACCTACAATTGCAGAGTTCCGCTGTAAACATTCAAGAACGAGTGAAACTATGTACTTTTTTATGACAAAAATTGCATTGATCGATCATAAAACAAACAAATCTTCAGAAACGGTGTTCAAACCCTCCTTGAAATCAAAGTTGTACTAAAATTATTTGGATCGTCGGAGCTTCGATGCTTTGTTCTTCCATGTCTGATGGACGGTACGTGATTTATAAATTATGTACATCGATGAAAACGATTTCATAACAAAGATTCACGATAGGTTAATTTTTTTCCGATTCTCTATTTATTCAATGAATAACAATTAAATAATTTACGGGCCCGAACATTCCTCGAAGGAGCGAAATTACTAAATCACGGAAACGTCTGCGGCTATCAGAATTCTTATTCTGAATTCCACGCTATCTTACGACGCAACTCGATCCGATAGCATTATTATTTTTTTATTTACCTCTAACGACAATTCTTCTTTATTTACACGAATAATTACATACGCGGGGAACATATATTTTAGCATTGACACTACTGATACGCTAAAATCCACCAGCTATCAAACTTTCGGAACTTCGCGGACGAAACGAACTTGGCGCTGACAAATCCTCTTCATCACCAATATATCACAGCACGTATATTGTACGAGTACGATTATAACACAAATGCATCTGGCGGCGAATTTTTGAATTTTTACAATTGGCTTTCGTTCAAACGTCTTGTACTGCGTGCATGCAAAAAATAACCATTATACCCATGATTAAAATCGTCTTATTGGAAAGCATACGCGGCCGATTACGCCTTGATGCGCGTAGTACAAGGCGATTAGCTGACCAATACGACGGCTTCAATCGTGCGTGTGATGTTTTTTTTTTACTTTTCTAATCGCTGTATAAAAGTGCATAAAGGCGACTTTTTAACTGTACTTAGTACCTTATTTTGTGTTTATTTTTGCCCGAAAATTTCACCTCATGTTATCGAGAAAGTAATATATTGTGATTTCAAGTTTTAAACATCTGCACTTTAAAAAAATTCATTGGAAAACATTTTCATCGCTCCTTATTTCAAGAAATCCATATTTCCAACAACAATGATGTAAGGGATGAATTCAGCGAGGATTTAAACAAATCGTGACTAGTGTGAATTGTCCTGCAACTGATCACCCCCATTAGAACTAGGAACACTGTAATTTTTTAGGTATACTTGGATGCCAAGGAAACGCCCACCCTCACTTACCCGCTGATACAATCGTCTCAGCACGTTTTTATTGCATCCGTTATACCGTGGACCATCGAAGAAATTCCGATGAAACTCTCGAAGTATTCAAATCAGTATTGTTGGAAAATCCATTGAATTTTCTCTGACTACTAGATATTGTTTGTGAATCGTTGCCCTCGCCTCTCAGACATGCAAACATACCATCGGAAATGGTAACAATTTTCTACTTTCAATAATCGTTACTAAATGTTTCCTTATTTCGTTTGAATCATGCGAATATTCAATGTTTTCCGGATCATCCAACGCTATAGTCGTTGCAAATGCAGCAGAATAGACTCCACAACTATAACTGTCTCTTTGTTTTGTCAATCCAGGTATTTCCACATTTACGAAATGGCTGTCTGTGACGTGACCATAACGTCTGTTGAAGTACCTTTGTTCTTCGCGACTCAGGGTCTCGTACTCAACTCGGCCAAGACTATCGTAATATTTTACCCGGGACCCGTCGTAATAGACGCAACACCAATGCCTGAATGTATTTCCACCAATTATTTGAATATCCGGTTGTGAGACTGTGCAACGCTTGATACACTGGTATATACACTGGAGTACCCCGTATAGCATGCAGCGTTAAGTTCATGGAAGTCCGAGTTTTCGCTTATGATTTTTAGAAACCAGTCGATACTTGAGTCATTCAGAAGGTTGCTTGTCGGCAACACGTCCGCGATGACTTCGTTCAACGTAATGCTTTGCCGTGTTACGTCAATAAGTAATCAACGTTCGTGTCGTCGTCGTCTGAATCAATGACAATCCAATTGCGATTCGGGCATTAATCTACGGCTACATCATTTGAATTATCTTGCGATTTCTGCTGGGGCTGCTTGTCATTTATTTTCGATGTGCCACTACTTTTTTTGCAGGACGTTGCGAGTTTTTTCATTGATTTCTGGCATGTTTCGTTGCTTTTATGTTTTCATTGTAGTTTCGGATTTAGTTCTTTTCTACGTTCTGCTTCTTCTTTAGCCTCTACGATATACTCAGGATACCTGATAGGCATACTTCTTGTTCGTCGGCTGTCTACGATTTCGGGAAGCAGACATTCCATGTAAAACCGACACAGGAATGGGTCTATCTGTGAATGCCAAAATTCGTCATCTCTTGGAACTTTAACATACTTGAGATCCACTGAGGTCCACAGCGCAAAGATACAGTAACTTCGCTGCGTTACGTGAAGCTGGCCTTGCACTTGGTAAAAGTACGTATGAGTTCTATTCATACGGTCCGTCTGTTTCATGTCGAAGATGTTCCTAAGATTTGGACGGAGCGCTAGAGTCTTCTACAGACATGTCTTTCGCCGAAAATGGGCATTTAACCTCGACTATGCCAGCCGACTCGATGAGACTATCTGGTGACGCTCCCAGATAAGGGATTTCCCGATCAATGTAAAGCCCACAGGGCTCAATTTCGATCCCGAGTGTTAGCGCCAAGGCCTCTTTTGCTACTTGCTCATTGGCTACACCACATCGAGTGGCTTCTGTATCCAATACTTTTGGATAGCGGATGTTCGTAACTTGGCTAGCGCATGACGTCGTTTTTTGCATTCGACAAATAGGTCCGAATTTATATGCAGTTATAATGTCCAATCGCAGAGTATGCCATAATTCACAGTTATTCTGAGACAGAGTTTCGCGCTCCAACTGCTCACGATTTTCCTGATTACATCGCAACTTTGCAACGTGTTGTTCCTTTAGTATTTGATATGTGGCATCCGGAAGATCGGGCTGTTGGGATGCTGGACCATAATCTTTGTCCGTTCCGTGAGCTGTTCGACGTCTACGTTTACCTGTATTCTGATGCAGCAATTTGTTCCTACTAACATGAAGCTTTCGGCTACTTTCTAGCCTGGAAACGGAAGCAGGGACGATCTTTTCTAAGCTATCGTATACTTCCGACAAACCACACTGGCTGTTGTGCTGCAGAACAGCTACGTAGCACCTGATTTCGTAAGAATTTGAAGCGCATTGATTCGTGCATTTTCCAGCACGAACATTTCCAGCAGCATTGTTTTGTTCGTAACATTATGCAGCAGGCTATCCGCATAGCGAGTCAAATAACTTACAGCTTCGTAAACAGCAGAGTAGATACCGGTCTTGCGAAGATCAGCAAGCAGATTCGCATCGCTTACATCCGGCTCGCAATCGAATGGCAACGTGTCACACCCTGAATGTTCGCCGAATACGTGTTCGAAGATTCCGAAGATGTCTTTGACTAACCTTAGACGTTTTTCGTCAATCGAGACGTTCTCTTCGTTACGAACATCCCGGGCACTTCAACGAGCAATCGGATTCGCAAACCAGACTTGGATATGCGAGTACGAAATGCAGCTACTGCCATGGAAAGGCTTGCATGAAGTACGCGTGAAAAACTCAACGTGGGCGCGGCTCTAATTTTCTTGCACCAATTTCGAAAAAGATGGTTGTTACACTCAATTTTCTCTACAAGAACTTCGTATCCACCATATGGATTAACGTCTCGAATAGTCTGGTGCGTACTAGCATCACCGTCAGCGATTCATGTTTTGTATATTAATCCATTCATCTCGACGCCACACATAAAACCTTCAACGTGTACGATCTTTTCGCCCAAGCACCATCAGCTATGACTTTAATATATGCAATATCGTTTACTACATTCCCTTTTTGGAGAGCTATAGCCGCTTCCTCAGCCGTCGCTGCTTTCATCGACTGTGTAGTAGCTTTTTGAATAGCCTTGTAGAAATAATTTCGATACTTCCGGTAAGTAGCTTCCGACATAACAGGTAACCCCATGGTCGCAAGTACTTCTTGCAGAGTCGAACATCCTATACCAGCAGCGAGGGAACCGCCCACGGCACTTTCATTTATTCCCAGCATACCCTCGTCAATTCGGTCAGACCAAATAGTGTCTTGATAGTCACACTTTTCGCAATTGATGGCATACAGTGTTTTCAACCCCCGATCTAATTGCTTCGATAATTTTAGGGCACTAAAAGGACACGTGTGGTCACTAATTCTAGCGGTCAGTTGTTGCCAAAAAAAATCCAAATCTACTATACGTCGGCCGTCAACATTTATTGCATTTTGTTTATTATTACCTGTAAAAACGGTATCTTCAACCAGAACATCTTCGGAATCGGAAGATTGCAGATCTGTTCTTCCCTTGAAGAGGACAGAGCTTGTCGATTGATCGTGCTCTATTTGTGATGCATGGATATCAGCAGGCTCTGCATACTCAGGGGAACCCGCTCTAGCAGCACACGTAGCAGTTGAATTGACCAGACGGCCTTCGCAACTATCATGCAAACTATTCATAAAGTCTAAGCCTTCTGAGGAAATCGGTCCGACATCGTAGCCCCCGTATACATCTAGATCTGTCAATATATCAAGCTTGTCTTCATCACTTTCATGCAAGTGACGCATAAAATCTAAGCTTCCTACCGAACTAGCTCCAATCGGACATTCGCCGAATAAATCTTCTCCGAGATCATGCGATTCTCGGTTCAAATATATCTTCGACGCGCCCAATCTTTGCATTAGATGCGCATCAACAACATCTACCATTATACCTACGTTCTGCGAATTCGTTCCAGTCTCGCCATTACTACGTGCAGGCGCTAAGTTCGTAAAGTCAGAGGCGTCCTCGCCACGATCATGCAATTCACGGACAGAGGAATATTTGGCGAATGACAGATTCGTCGTTCGTCCATCAGTGTATCTACTGCCCAACTTTCACGACTAGGTACAGTTTCTAGTACGCAAGTCATGTCTCTACTAGTACTACTCGTATTGGCATGAGCCGAATTTATAATGATCGTGTCGTCGGAAGAGAGCAATTCACCATACGGATTTATTTCCGACGAAAACGATATCTCGGCTGTGCCTGGCAAAAGTTTTTTTGCACAAATAGAACGAATAATTGAACTGTCTTTTACCTGCACGTGATCAACGGCCCGGCTAGACAATCCTACAGGAGTAGACTTCATGATTTCCGATGTTTGTCGTTGATGTTTATTAATGTTTCTATCAGTGTCGCACTGGGAAGGGCTTGAAGTATCTTCCCTCGGTTCTTTTTCCGTTTCCGCAATTTTTCGCCCGAAAAAATATTCAATGATAGGGAAATTTCTAGTAATATGGTTGGATAATAATAATAATAATATAATGATTTACAAAAAATGCAGATGCACATTTTACTTGCACATTCGTTCCTCAATTTTGAGTCCATTAAAAAAGCTGTCTTTATTAGAAATTTCGTTGACAGACATTGCCTCGTTCATGAAGGTAGCTTTGCGTGAGAAAGGTACAAGTTTCGGCAGGTATATGAAAAAAAAACCAAATGCGTGTGCTAACAACCGAGGCCTTGTCATGTGTATAAACTCTTGTCAACGATTCAAAATTGATTTGAATGCTTTCAAATGGATAAAAATTATATTCGCATATTAGTTCGAAAATATATTTTTATCGATGTTTATCAAGAGACGCGGTAGCGTCTCGACGCCAAGTACTTAAAAAAAACTTTTTTTTTCAGAGTCGAGACGCTACCGTGTAAGTCCACGCCAAAATGCCGGAAGTGGGCCGTATTTTCAAAGGTTCTTAAAAACTAAGCGTCGGATCGAAATTTAACAACACTTCTATTATATATTTCCGATATCAGCTTTCAAACAAGCCCAACCGCGATTAAATCCGTTCAGCCAATGTTAAGATATCATAATAAGCGTTTTTTCGTTTCTCAATATTTCTCGTAGTTTCAGTGTTATGTTATGTGTTACCGCCGTGAAGTTGCTCCTTGTAACCTCTGTGAAGTTATTCGCACATGGGTTACACTAGCCGTTCACACAGCGAGCAAAATTCTTGACAGCGATTGGCTGACGCATATGTGGTAGTAATCCCCGAGCGACTCGTCCGTATGTCAGCAGACTACACGTCGACTGGTCGACCACGATTACACCGTTTATTTACAACGCTCGGTTCGGTTCAAAAGTTTTCGCGGGGGTGCCGTCGCAGATTTCTCAATATTAATTTTTTTCTGTATTTTCTGTGCACGACGAAACAACTGTGGATATATGTGGAAGTTCATCGAAAGACGCAGTAATGTTTCGAGAGATTGACTACTCATTTTTTTTATGATGGAAGGTGTTGTTAGTCGACCGGCGAAAAGCTAACCTAACTTTTTTTTTAATTGACAAACGTGAGAACGCCAAATCAACGAGAAAACAGTGTGAGTTTTTATTTACAGTGTGCGTTATTAATTTATATTTATTTTGAGAACGTTAACGGAATTTTGAATAAAGTGGAAAATTGTGAGTTTTATGAAATAGCCAGTGTGAAAATGAAATAATCGTCGAGTACATTTTTGCGCAAATGTTTCGCTTTCTTAAAACCAGTATTTTTTCATCGTTTTTTTTAATTAAAGATAATTTTTTTGATAAATTAATTTTTTTCGATTCATAAACATTTGTTTTTTATTATTACTAATCGGAACCTTTTTTTTTACTAATCGTTTATGCAATGATTCTTTAATCTTATTCCAGTTTCTTTATCCGTCATAGGTTTGCCGTCTTGACGGATGACACGATCACAGGACCGTTGCCAAATTCAATAGGATGCAGCATTCTCTGGAAATTATGTTTTGTCTCGTTGGATTTTTTTGCCTACTGGGAGTATCTTTCTTTTGGATAAATGAACTATGCATCTGAATTTTCTTTGATTAATGAAAGACTAACAATCTCTTTTTTTTCGTTTCTCTGCGACAAAGCTTATCGTTCTTCCTTACATGAAGTTGACTGGGAGAGGAAGCGAAGAGAAAAATTCTTCACTGACTGTGAGAGGAAGCGAAGAGAAACATTCTCCACTAAGTGCGAGAGGAAGCGCAGAAAAAAATTCTTCACTGACTGCGAGAGGAAGCGAAGAAAAAAATTCTTCACTGACTGCGAGAGGAAGCGAAGAAAAAAATTCTTCACTAACTGCGAGGCAAAGCAAAGAGGAAAATTTAATAACTGCGAGAGGAAGCGAAGAAAAAAAAATCCGAATATAGAAGTAATCGTCAAAGAAAATAATGAAAAAACAATGCTGAGAACAAGGTCCATCTTAACATTCCAAACTTCTTCTAACTTTATGCTTTCTCCAAGTGCCAATAATAATATCTAAACTGTATATTCAACAAAAAAATGTTCACATTCTCGACGTACTTTTCACGGTAAAACTTTTTCTTTGACAATTGGTTTATTAAGTCTGTATATTGTTTTTTTGGTAAAAAAGTCAATTAAGGTGGATGTCCCAGTCATCGTCAGTGTACCAGTAATCGTCAATCGTATGCTTTTATATTGCTACAGTCAAAGCACACATTGACGATTACTGGTACAGTGACGATGAGTGGGACATCCACCTTAATCAACTTTTTTTTTGTACATTTTTATTCGTGGTTTTCTGTTTTTTCAACTACATTAAAAAATAGAATAGAAACAATAAAAAAAGTCTACATAAAATTCGTGTATTTATCGAGATGAAAACCGAAAACATCGCGGGTGAGTCTTATCCACTTTATATGTAATCTGGCTGGCTCAGCTCTCGTCATTAAAAGTTATTTCAAATGAAATAAGAAAATTATGGTTTTGATTTTTTATTTTGGGTCAATGAATTTTGTATCATTTTAATTTATAATTTTCTTCTACTATCAATTCTATCGATCCTTCGATTTCTGTTTTCTTCTATTCTATTCTATCTATTCTTCTATTTTTCTCATTTTCTTTTTTTTCTAGTACTCCGAAGCAATAGAAATTCTTTGAATGACGAGGACAATGAATTTTGATCTGGAACTTCGTACCTCGTTGACTCGCTTTGTCGAATTTTCAGTAGTCGATTATCAAAATCACAGATCCATTGTACGAAATCGTTTTCTTCATCAGTGAAGAGTATTGTACCCGGTTTTTTGTCGGTAGGTCGCGGAGAAAACAAAGCAAAAATAGTAATTGCAAGAAAGAAGCGAGCTAATCTTAAAAAGAGCCAAAAAACCAACCATGAATAATAACAAACAAAACAAATAAAAAATAAAGTAACAAGACCAAGTCGAAAATGGTACGGGTTCGAGTTAAGTCCAAATAAAAACAATAATCTCCATACGCTTACATTCTGCAACGTTGTGCTAATATTATCAACAATATAAATTGATTAATTCTACTTGCATCCTTTGTATTAAAAAAGAAAGAAATAAAAAAAATTATATTATAATGTAACCATAAGATACATTTGTCGACTTCGCACTACTGCGAAGTAATCGTTAATGATTAGTAGCAACGAAGGAGAGAGGGGAGGGGAGGAAGGTGGGTGGTATATTTTAGGGATAAACAGACAAAATTTTATTGACATGACAACGTCATGACGTCGTTGACGTTGACGTCGTTGAGCGTGACATTTCGAAGTTTCATGTGCCTGTGTTTGTGCTTGCATACTATACAAGTATCTCAGCCTCCGTGATCACGCTCTGGGAATGATATGAAAATGAAATTTTATTTATATCTTAGCGATGTTTCCATTATTAATCTTTTTCGAATTAGATTTTCAAACGTTTTTTTTATTTTTCTTTTCTAAATAGACAATCTCGGTTGGTCTGAATTTATCCAGAATGTCAAAATCGACAATTGTAACGCAACATAAATGACAATAGACATTTCGCAATAATACGCGTCGGTTGGCAACTTGTGAGGGATGGCCGGTTTGGCCGATACTATCACGACCAAAAATATAAATATATCTGAATGAAATGAACGAACTAATGAACTTGAACGACACACTCAGAAGGGTTAAAGATCGAACCTCGCGTAAAGCGCAAACCTCGGCACACAGGTCGAAGTCCAGGTCGACGTTTAAAATTTATAAAATGATTACAAAAAAAAATCTATTTGCTTGTTCTTGATGCTTTGCAATGACGAAAGGTCAACAAGTAATAAATACATTTTTTTTAAGTATGACGTCGGGACGCTTCTGTCTCCCTTGATTGATAAGCATTTATTGTTAAACGCACGCGCGCAACACCTATACCACTGCCCAAGGTGGCAAGACGATACGAGCGTCCCCCGCGTAATGACGGATAACGCGATGAGAGAGCTGTGGGATCGAAGCGATCGATGAGAGATTTGTGGGATAGAGCGAGAGCGTGACCGTACGAGAACAATCGTAAAAGCGAGCAGGGTGAGCGTGCGAGTGGAATCGAGAGTCACACTAGTCTGCGAACAACCGGGCTAATCTCGTGTGGGCGATACCACGAATACTTTTCGTGATAAATGAAGACCATGTCTTCTTCCGAAATACGAGTATTTTCTGAATTCCATTAGGACTTTCCCCACGTCCCTCCTGACGAAGCTAAAGAAAACCCTTAAACGCGGAACAACAAACACCTCCAACATTATAATAATTATAAATATGATTTTAAGGTTTTGATGTTCTAATTTTTATTTCTTCTTTTATCATCGTTACTCTTTTTTTAGTAAAGTACCTAGATATTAGGATATGCATATAAATAGCAGCATGGTAATCTAAGCAAAATTGCGGAAACGGTGTAGAAAAGGCAATCAAATAAATACAATGATACGATGGCAAAAAAATCGCGATGCTCAAACAAAACACTGATCATTGTTCAATAAATTTTTTATTTAAAAAATATAAAATTTATATTATTTTTAAAAAACATAATAAAAAACTTTGAATATATTTAATTTTTTTGTTCCTCTTCCGTTCCTGCAACAAAAACAAAAATATTATTCATTAAAATATTTATTTAGAAATCTACCCCAGATTCGGCGGTATAACAAGAACAAGATTCGTTTCGTACTTACTTTATTCTTGCCGATGATAGCCTCGACCTTGACCGCGTCCGCGTCCGCGTCCGCGTCGGTCGTCGTCGTCGTCTCTCCAACGACCGCCCCCATCTCGCCCACGGCCCCCACCATTATATCGTCGACGGCGTTGCGCCCGGGCATTATCCCGCTGTTGCTCTCGGTCGCAGAGGTACTCCAGCAGCTGAGCCATTATTCGGCGACGACGTTCATTTTGGACCCGCCAGCCAGCCCGGACACCACGCACTATAAAATGAGAAAACAACAACATATTTGAAAATGTTGTATTATGACATTTTTTTTCATTATTATCATTAAAAATTGCGAATCATTATCGGATCGATAAAAACAAATTATCCAATCGAGAGTTTAGAATCATGTTTTTTTATACAACAAATAATAAACTTTCCATTTGTACAGTCGCTTCAATCGTAGCGCTCATGTATAGAATTAATTGTTTTGGTCGTTCCCATTAACACGTGACAAATGCTTGATGACTCTCTCAATGGAAAAAATTACTATTTTTATATCGACTGTCTTAAAAAAAAATTTCTTTTTTTTTTCAGATTTATATATATATTTTTTTTAATAGAAAGTTAATTGAAGCTCTCCGGTCTTTAATTTATCAATTTTATTCATAGCGGTAGGAACTAGTTATCAGCATCACAGAAATTACTGAGACAGAAGGTTCAATGAAGGTTGATCTTCTTTCGTTCAAAAAAAACGTTCCTTCCTTCGTTCCTTCGTTCCTTCGTTCCCTCTCTGTCTTTTGACACCCAAGCATTGGGTGTCAAAATATTATATGCCTGAAAGTTGAAAATATATCTCGGCTCTTGTACAAATTATTTTATTATTTGGCAAAACGTTTCATAATATTTCGAGGTATTGGTAGCATAACCGGGCCGATTTCTTGGGCGTTGCCCCCCTCTTTGGGAGCCGTGCACCAGCTATTGCAAGTGCCTGGTAACAGTGCCGTCCGATCATCCTATTTCCTTATATGGACATTCCGGAACTAATGTTCCGTTTGCCCGGGCGAGCTGTAAAATTTCCCTCTTTCGGTGTACCTGATGATCTTCCCCTATCGTCGTGAACTAGCCTTGACATTATGCGACTTGGCTTACGCAACTCGTTCCTTTGCACGGGCCCCATTATCTTTACCGCCTGCCTTTTCTAGCTTAATTTCTGTCTTTCGCGGCGTGTCCTGATCATACGTTAAGTGATATCGGAAAAGTAATAATTCCATGTTAAAGGTGGATTATTCCCGAACATTTTGGTATAAACCGCGGTTTGATATTTTGCATTATAAATCGAGGGGAAACCGAATTCCTTTACGCGGTGTACGTTTTTCGCTCCAAATATATTGTTGCTACTTGTTTTATAAATTTCCCACAAACGGCATATAATTTCGGAAAAATAATAACAGCGTTAGATTAGTGGAATATTCCTGATTAATTTGATATAATTATCGGTTCGTAATTTTCCTACCATAAATCTCTTTCGGGGGGTCGAACCGCTCGCCGCTCATGTGTCACCGTTGAGGCACACTTGTCATGTATTCTACGTCCCACCGCAATTCAGTTTCGGTGGGTCGTAAAATTTTTACGACCGTCTTTCCTTAAATGTTTAGCCTGGCAACGTGATTTTTCGGTCTTACTAGTTTGTTATCTTTTGAATTTCGGGCAATTTTTTATTTTTCTTCAACAGTCTTATATTATATTAGCTGCAACTAGAGCGCACTTTACGAAGTTAGTGGCCCCTTTATTCGTATCAAATTCCATGGCTTCACACAAATTTACGATCTGGTCTCTGTTTAGTTATAATTTATTTTTGGTGTATTGACTGTATTTTATGACTAAGCTATACCGAATATTATTCCTATGATTTTGAATATTGTCGATTTCGAATTTATATATTAATCGCGTTTGTCGATAAATCGTATTGATTAATTTCCCCAATATCCTGGACAATTTTATTATCTTTGATTCAATTCATACTATAGTTGGTTTTTTTTTTATTAAGTAGCTGCCGAAATTCCATCAATCATTTTTATCGTTTTTCGTTAAATGTTAAAAAGCGTGTGGGAGTATGAAACGTATTTTAGAATTGTTGATGAAGAAATTATTTCTTTATGATGATGAATGATTAAATGGTACGAGGGATGTTCTGACTCTCAATCGCGCGACCTACATATTCAGGAATATTACGCGACGTTGTTCGGTGTTAAAATACCGAAACTATGTCGATGGGCAGGGTTAACTTCCATACATTAGGTAATGTAGATTCCCTTTTTTACGATGGAAGCCCGTTAGGGTATTCGGCTAGGAAGACTCCAACGGTCTAGCCGCAGGGTAAAAGCTTGGATCTATGCTCCTTGGGTCGATGCTGCGGTCGATCGTATCGACGTCGGTAGCGGGGTTCGCTGTTTCACCGAGGATAGTGCGTGTGTCGAGGGGGATTCAAACCTCTGTCCGCATCTATCTCGTGTGGTAAATAATTCTATTTCCATCTTTTACCCATGTAAATTTTAATTCACACGACGAGTATTTGAGATCTCATTGGAAATATTTCCAGAGGAGATCCATTCCTGGAATATCGTTCAGCGATCGATAAGAAATATCACTCCTTTTATGAGTTTAATGATAATGAATAATGTTTGAATTTTGTGAAATGTAGGAATTATTTTGAAAGGAACAGGTTTGCAAATAGTATGGAAAAATAAGCAGAAATATAAGTTGCGAAAATTATTATTAGTAAAAGAAATAGAGAGCGTTACGTCAGGACGTAACAGATATATGGGCTCAAAACAGCCAGAAGTCTTTGAAATACATTGACTCGTCTTTGAATACATTGACTTTACATTGACGAATATGTCCTTAAAGAATACAAAGCCTAAAAATATAACGTACTTTCCTTTCTGACTGTTTTGAGGACACATAGAATTGTGGGATTATAATAAATGGGCGAGTTTTATTCGATATACACATAATCTAATGAACACAACGAATGATAAGTGACTCTCTCGTTTTCCCGTTTTCTCGCAACTGCTCGATTCTTCTTGTTAATTTGTTCCCTTGGCAACCGTATCTTAGTATTGTCACCTAGTACTCTGAATGTCCGCTAATTCGATCCCACAGATTACATCTTTTAAGGGAATTCGATAAATCGCTCTATTTCGATGACGTTGATTATCGAGAACTTTATGTGCGAAATCTTTAGTATTTGCACGTCCCCGATGCCGATAAAAAATGGCAAAAAAACCGCAACGTCTTCTGTTCTTGAAATGCTGAAGACGCTTCGTAGTGAGAACAGACGAACAGCAGAATAACCACATGATTACTCAATCCGAGAAAAATGCAATTTTTTATGTTTCAAATTTGGATCGATTGCAGTACATATCGTTTTAAACCCGGAATTTTGTATGGGCTGTTGTTTATAATAAGATGAAAGAATCCCAATAAGCAATGCAATCTTTAGAAAAATCGCTTGTATGCATCCCCCTAATACGTATATGGTCTCAAAACAGCCAGAAGTCTTCAAAATAGACTTTACATTGACGAATATGTCCTTGAAGAATACAATGCGTAAAAATATTTCGTTCTGTACTTCCGGCTATTTTAAGGACGGATACAATATATATCTTGCGGTGGAGATTGATTATTCAATTGATATTTCAATTGCGTTGTTTATCGAGGGCTGTTCATTCGACATTTTTACCATTTGCTCTATCCTGATATCAATAAAAAAGTTGCAAAAAATCGCATCGTCTTTAGGTGTTATAAAAATCACGCCGACAGCGACGACGGTTTACTGCGACGATACGCTTCAAAATCTTTAACTATTGACTTCCGTAAAGAAAATATTGTCGGATGGTATAAATTATGGAACAAGGACAAATTCCCATAAATAAACTAACAAGGCGGACGTTTTAAGTATTAATTGCATTAGATTGTCTATGACATTATCGCGTTGTTGCTGTGCATTTTTTAAATCTGATCTATATAGGCTGTTAAAACGATAGGTCATAAACATCATGTTAAATGATAGAATTTATCCCTTTATGCCTTTTAACGATCGATGGACAGAAACTTAAACAATTGCCCTCAAGTGAGACGAATCATATATTCGCCAGGTAATTTTGAGGACAGTCCTAGAATAATACGATCCGTAAATTTGCTAGTTTGAGGACAGTCCTAGAACAATACGAATTGTATATAGTGTTATTTTGAGGACAGTCCGCATCGTAACACTGTCTGAACCGAGTTCCGAAACCATACACACTGTCGACGGTGGCTACTTTGAGGGCAGGCTCAAAACATACTTTACGATGATAAAATTATGAGGATAGTCTTCAAAACAGCCAGTTGTCCTCAAAATCAACGGTAGACATACGAAAATGTCCCTGAACGATACGCTACTCACATATATACATACATATGTATATAAATAGCGACCGACGGAGCGAATGAAGAACACGCGCATTTGGTTTTGGGGCGGATATTATTACTAATAAGAAACGTTACTTATCCCGATCACGAAATGTCACACGTCTGGTCGCTTTTAAAGTCCCGTCCAGACTCTCTTGTTGTGACGATCGATATCGTATCGATCGTCCGTACGTTCGTCTATTGTCAATCTAACTAATATCGTGTGTCTTAATAAATAGTCAGCTATATTCGTTACAATATGTATTGTCACGCAAATTCCCGCGAACAAACCCGTATCCCGCAAGACCGAAAGGGTTCCTCTGGGCACCAGTCGCGAGAGCTAAACTCTCGATACAAATTTTTATCGAGGAAACCCGAGAGCGAGATATTCGCTCGGCTAGCAAGCAGCCATGGGGAAATGGTAGAGGGGGGTGGTTCAGGTGGCAAACGCGACGGAATGACCAACACTCAAAATTCGGGAACCGAATTTACCAATTTTTATTGTTTAACACAACTCTCGGTAGCAACAACAAGTAATACAATAATTCTTTGACGTGTTAAAATAAATAAATCTTTGTTCTCGGTAGCGGTTTTCGTTTTACGGAGTGCGATCGCGCAGCAAACAAGTAGAGGTCAATTCGACCTTTCGAATACCGCGAGCTCTCGAGAGCGAAAATATCGAAGTTCGTTATAATCGAAGAAAAGACGCGCGCCTCGCGTCCACAGAATTACAAAAAAAAGATGGTCAGCCAAAAGAAACACGAAGTCCAAAAAAATAAAATTATACAAGTCACAAAGTTAATGAAAATCGGATAACTAAAGTCACGCAAGAATACGAGGAAAAGTAAAAAACAAGCTGAAAGAAAATTATAAGAGGCGCGTGCTTCGCGATTACGCCAAAATGGCGGATAAAATTGGTACCACGGTTCTCGAGAACGTTGGCAATTTTTCCCGAATTACTAAATAACTTAAACTACGGACTCTCGCGCGTAACGCAATTTCATGAAAACAGAATAAATAACAGCTAATTGAATCCCTCTCGGCGATTCTTTTACTTCTCCAACCAATAAAATCAATAAAATCACGATAAACACCGGCGATAGCTTTTCGATTCGCGAATTGAACACGGAACACTGATTTCCATGCACGATAACATACCGCCCGGCAATATCGCTCGGGATCTTTTTGGCCGAAAACTAAGATGTTACAGAACTTTAAAGAAAAGCCTGTCCGGAAACGAACGACGGCCTTACCGGTTTATTTATGCCGTAAACGAAGACCCTCGGGAAATTCCTCGTCGAGTCTTCGAGATCGCGGGTGGTAGGCGTCGGTTCTCGCTGGACAACACGGTCGGCAACGGTAACAACGTTCTGCTTCTTCGGTGTATCACGCTTGAGTCCTCGAGACGATTCGCGCTTTCGCGGAAACGGACACCGACACCCCACCCCTGCCTACTCCAACGCTTGGCCCCCTAGCCGAATTTTGAGACGCTTCGGAAGCGCATCGCGCGCAAATTAAATATCGGGCGCGCGCGATATCGATAAATCTGCCGTAATCGTTGGTTGACGATTCACGACGAGAGCGATGCTGTGGCTGCTGGGGTCCAGATGAGGCAGACAATAGTTCCTTCCCCGGAGAACGATGCTGAAGAGGCGAATCTTCTCCGGGAATGAGGCTGTTGAAGTACAGCAAGGGGTGAGGCTTCGAGTCGATTCTCCGCCCGCTATCCCGAGATCGATATTCGGAGCAGCGATCCTCCGAGAGTAGGTAATGTACCTATACGGATTTTTTCAAGATGGCGGCGGTTGGTGATGGGGACTGTTGCCAGCCTTTGCTGGGTGTGTGTGTGAGTTACCCCCACCACACCGCGCCGTCGGGGGCCCTGGATGCCCAGAGGTAGGCTAGGGTGATCGGGAGAGATGTTGCTTCGTCGGCTGTCAGGTCCCAACCACCCGCCCTTACTCGAACACTTGACTAGCTTGACCAAGTGTGGTATGGTGGGAGGCGTGAGTGTAGGGTGGGAGAGCGCGATGGAAAACGTGTGGGGGGTGCGCTTCTGGAGCGCCAGGGCCGTATAGCGCCGGATCGGCGTACTATGCCGTGTTATCGTTGAAGACCCGCGGTGCTGTTGCTGGCTAGCGGCTCGCGGGAGGAATGATGATGCGCCGAAGGCTAGTACTGCGACACGGTAGAGCGCAGGTTCGAGCCCCATGTTTGGTATTTTTTTTTTCCTGAATAATTGTGGTCGACAGGAGGTAAGTGAAAAAAGAAATTATGGCAAATATTTTTATTTATTTTAAATCAAGTGTAAAGTGTACATTTCTTTCTTTTTAGTAAAAAAAAAAAATAAAAAAAAGTAAATTTATAAACCTAGTCGGGCACAGCAGCGTTGGATAGGTCTTATAGCGTAAACACCGCCACCTGTTAATGAATTTCCAGGGTGTTTATCAATAGTTTCTGCTAGGGTTCGTAGTTTTTTCATTAACTGTTTATAAAAACTGGCGGCAATACGATCGTTTCGTTTGAGGTCCGAGGTGAAAAGATCTCCGAATTGTAGGTGAAGGGTAGGAGAGCGCGAAGGGAAACGTGTGGGGGGTGCGCTTCTGGAGCCACAGGACCGTACACCGTTGGACCCGTGTACTATGCCGTATTATCGCTGAAGGCCAGCGGGGCTGCTGTTGGCGAGCGGCTCGTTTTATCTATTTAGTATCGCGAAAAAATTTGAAAACACATTTAGTGAGCTATTTTACAGAAATACAAATAAAATCGTAAAGATATGTGCGGAAGTAGCTGAGGACACGTCAAGATAACGGCAAGGGGGGAGCCGTGACTGGCCGTTTTATCACCAGGAGGTCATCAGAATGCGATTGCATCGCAAACGGTGAGCGCACGGGAGTATTAGGGGACTCAAGCATATTCTGATAATGGGCCAGCTACCGTAATGATCGGGGACCGCTGTGCCATAAAATGTCGTTTACCAAAAGCCGAAGTTTTCTCTAAGTAGGTAACTACCAAAAAAAATTCGGAGTGAATTTTACAAAAATAAATAGATGCTTCACGAAGGAAGGTAAGTGGGAGTCCTGGATGTCCGACGTGGGGTAGGGTAGCTGGGACCTGGTGGCCGACACCGCTCATTGGGATGTATAATAGGAGAGTAAAAACAGGGTACTACGTTTAACAATTTCTTGGTTTTTTCTATTTTTTATTTACATTGAATTACCGAGTCGTGAATACACGACATCCGGTTTCTCGAGGACACGTACTCATACTTCAGCCGTAACTCGGGATACCGATCCCACATGCATCCAGCGTCTAAAATGAAATATTTTTTACAAAGTTTACAAAAAATGTACAAAAATTAATAACAAAATTAATAAAAAATTTCAAAAGGTACAAAAAATGTACAAAAATTAACAAAATTTACAAAAAATTACAAAATTTACGAAAATTTACAAAAATTTACAAAAAATTTACAAAAAAAATTACAAAAAATTTACAAAAAATTTACAAAAAAATTACAAAAAATTTACGATTTACAAACTTATTTTTTTGGTATAAAGACCAGTCTACCGCTGCAGAGACATGTCTAGTGTCCGTGTATAATAGTTGTGGTGAAATGCCTGACGATAGGGACGTCGATTAAAATATAAACGGCCGTGTATGTGGATGTAAAATATATAAATTATGATTTTATGTGAATGTATTATTAGAAACGGTTTAAATTATGACCTCATGTTTACGAATTTATTTAATCATATTATTAGAAACTTTAGCATTTGAATTTCTATACTATCTTATTATTTTAGAATATCATCGTATGTACACGTAAATTTAAAAACAGACCACAAACAATATTACAAAACTTGTAATCAAACTTTATTCTTTTTAAAATGCGGGTCGAATTTATCCCGGTTCCTTGAACGTCAATTCACCATGCCGGCTTCGTTTTAATATTGAGAAGAGTCAGTTTTATCAAATTCAATACATCCCGTCGCTTAAAATATTTACACTTGACACACTTAATATTGAACTTACAATAACTATTGATGTGTAGTTTGAAAATTGCTGGGCAATAAGCATTATTATTTTCAATAGTGGTTAATAATGAATTAAGTGACCTTTCAATAAGCTAGCATATGGTTTTAACAAATTGCAAAGGAACTCAATCCCTATTCACAATGTCTTTGTCACATTTTTTACATAGAAATTGTTTTATAAAGGTAACATTTGATAATGAAGAAAACGTAGGGTAGTCTGTTAGTCAGAGTAAGGGAAAGCGGCTTCCGAAAATCTTTGAGAGGAAGAATTGGAGTGGGAGCATTAAGCCGGGACTCGTAATTGCCTGTCAGCAATACCGCAAAGGTTGAGTGGAAAATTGGAGTGGGCCGATTGGGCCTGAAACTCGACATTAGATCTCGTCAGCCGTCAGAAGGATATCATTGTAACGTCAAAGTTGTTCGTTCTTCGTCCACCGTTTTTCAGACATGGAGAGGTGAGTTTGATATACCGCGCTTTCTCTGGACTTCCATCTTTTCGTGTATTATTTTTAGTTTTATGAAATTTTGCGCGGTGCATTGTATGCATTTACCATGTTTTACAGCAAAAATGTAAACACGTTCGCGGCGTTCAATTTGACATCCTGGCGAGATCCCGCCAAGAAAGAAAAAAAAAATGTGGATTCGGAGGATAAAAATATACGCGTTATTCCAGCGTCGACGGATTTGTGGGGCTGTCACGATGAGGCGAGTTGGGATTCGGAGGAGGAACCTGATCTCGTCGCGGATATGCTGGAGCGTTTCGCGAACGAAGTTTTTGTCGACAAAAGAGAAACCTGTGGGCCAATCAGGTGCCGCCGAACCCGTCCGCGTGTCAATGTTATCGAGTCGTGAGTACAGCTTTATTATTAATTTAGATATTTTTATCAGTGTTTTCGTTTAATCCCTTCGAGCTATATTTGCTGAAAAGTATTCACGATGTTTGTCTTTCGTTTTTGTTTGTAGAAAGAACCACAAAAAACGTCAAAGTCCACCATACGGCCGACAAGGAAATAGCTCGACAAGACGTAGCGGCTAAGCGTGAATGAAAGACAAAAAGTGTAAAGTAACAAGTGATCGATAGCGAAATCGTCAATTTGAAAGACATCTCAGCTGCTCTCTGTATTTATTTATATTTACGGTTTTATGAAAAATGTATTTGTGATGATTTTATGTTGTGTGTTTTTATGAATATACGCTCCATGGGAACAATTTAAAACAAAATCGCTGTGTCGTGACATAGCGGCGCGTATTCTTTAACGATGTTTCACACGTACCTTTCCTATCAAAAATGAGATTTCACGAGAATTCCAAATACTTATCAATAGTATAAAAATCTAAAAAAATCATCAGCAACGAAGACATCAAGGGCTATGATTTTGCATAATAACAATGCGAAAATGTTATAATCACTTAACTAATTAAAAAAAAAATTTTTAAATAACAAAAAAAAATGCCGGTGAATTTTTTTCTCTTGTCAAATGAATCTCTTAATTTTTAGCAGCCATACGAATTTTTTAAATGTTCTCACATTTTGAAAATCTTTTTTTTTTAATTTTTCGTGTTCTACTGAAATTGATATTTCTAAACAATTTATTGCAATTACTTTGGTTTTATTTATGTGAATATTGTAATTCTAGTAAACTTTTGTATCTAAATCTTTTCTTTTTGGCGATGATGGATATGCCTTTTTATTTTCAAATGAATCTCTTCATATTTTAGCAAGCATAAGTATTTAACATTTTTTTTACATTTTCGAAAATCTCGTTTTGGTATTCTTTTAAGACTATTGTTACTTTAATTTTGGTACAATCATGCCGAAACTTCATGGGTGTGACGTGAAATGTTTTACGAAAACATATACAACATTTTTTACTTCCTCAAGAAGCTTTGTTTTGGTGAGAATTTTTTTCGTTTTTTCATGTAAACGTGTTCAGAATGTTCTAAAATATCGGAAAACGAGCGCAGTAGACTGTGATTAATGAACGAGAGGAAGCATTAGGTCAATGTAATGGTCAGCTTTTTAAAATGTTAGAAAATGTATGTTTCCAAAATTCTAAAAAATTTACAACAAATTTACAAAAAATTTACAACAAATTTACAAAATTTACAAAATTTACAAAAAAATTACAAAATTTACAAAAAATTTACAAAATTTACAAACTTATTCTATATAGTCACACAGCCCGAAACATATTGTGTTTAAAGTCGTCGGATAACCCAGCGAAAGCTATTTTATACCCGTGGAAGTGGCCTGATGGTCCGAGTAACAGACTTCACGCCGATTTTTTCGTTCCGGTGGAAAAGTCGGAAAATCTAAGAAATGCGATTTGTTCCGTCGCGAACGGAACGAGTAACTTTTTATTACTTATTGAATCTAGCTGTAAGCCTCACTCCGTAAGAAACAGTTAGAATAATTCTTATACGATGGGGAAGTCCACAGGAATTTGAAGAAATTGAACAATAGTTAAGCTGCAATTCATTTTTCTCGAATGATTAAAATTCACGTTTTGCTAATCCGGTAATAACTACAGTCTATCACGTTCGAAGGATTAACAAAAAAGAACAAAACGGCAAACGCTTCGCGCCGAAGGGTCAATTCTAGTATTTTATGGCTTGATCCCTCGCGGCGGTAAAGTAATGAGGTACCGATTCGGCTGCCAGCAGTATGCAGGTACGCGGTACACGGAGCCTTCATGACTCAAGCGACGCGAGTGCAAAAAATCCCTTCTTTCTTTTTTTTGTAACCAATCAAATCACGGCGACGCCAACAAACAAAAATTCCGGAATTTCCCATCGAAACAACTTCGCATCAATACTTTTTCTCGAAAATCAGTCATCGACTAAGCTTCACAGAGTGCACATCACGGAGTCCAACCAGCGCGGATCTCTGCATCTCTCGTGAACAAATATTCAAAGTTACATCAGACAAGTTTACTCGCGACTCTTCGTATTACACACGGAGCAGTGCGCCATTAATAAACGTTAATCTTTTGTTTTTAAATGTTATATCGTAATTCTGTATAAATTTTTGTAAATAAATTTAAGTGTTTATTTAATTCGCGAGTTTATACAAGTTACTACTAATCACCCTCATCCCATTAATTTGAGGTGCGGGAGTTCGCGGACTCCACAGTGTCGAATCATACGCGTTCGGTATTAGGATTTACGACCCTAGTTGACTCGCATCGTAAGTCGAGTCGCACTGTGTAAGCGAACACGATTAATGAACGAGAGGGAGTATTATGGCAATGTAATTGTCAGCTTTTTAAAATATTAAACAATGTATGTTTCCAAAATTTATTAAAAATTTATTAAAAATTTACAAAAAATTTATAAAAAATTTACAAAAAATTTACAAATATTTTCGATATGTTTCGGGCCGTATATAGAATAAGTTTGTAAATCGAAAATATTTATCGTATTTTGATAGTTATGGCTTGCCGCTTATACCAAATCATGTTCACCGTTTGTGCAAGAACTGCACCCTCTACCGGTCGAACACTAGGCAAATTCAAAGTTTCTCTTCAAACGTGTGTGGTCAGTTTTGTATTATGTTCCTTTATCATATGTCTCGCGGTGGATCTCTTCTACAATTCGGAGATCTTTTCACCTCGGACCTCAAACGAAAAGATCGCTTCGCTGCCCGTTTTTATAAACAGTTAATGAAAAAACTATGAGGCCTAGCGGAAGCAATTGATAAACACCCTCGAAATTCATTAACAGGCGGCGGTGTTTACGCTATAAGACCCACCCAACGCTGCGGTGCCCGACTAAGTTTATAAGCTTAATTTTTTTTACTAAAAAGATAGAAATGTACACGCTTGGTTTAAAATAAAATAAAAATATGTGTCAAAAATTTTTTTCTTCACTTACCTCCTGGCGACGACAATTATCAGGAAAATTTTGTTTTTTAAATACCAAACAGGGGGGCTCGAACCTGTGCTCTACCGTGTTGCAGTGCTGACTAGCGGCGCGTGGGGGGGTATGATGATGATGATGATGCGCCGAATTTCGAGGGTGTTTATCAATTGCTTCCGCTAGGCCTGATAGTTTTTTCATTAACTGTTTATAAAAACGGGCGGCGAAGCGATCTTTTCGTTTGAGGTCCGAGGTGGAAAGATCTCCGAATTGTAGAAGAGATCCACCGCGAGACATATGATAAAGGAACATAATACAAAACTGACCACACACGTTTGAAGAGAAACTTTGAATTTGCCTAGTGTTCCACCGGTAGAGGGTGCAGTTCTTGCACAAACGGTGAACATGATTTGGTATAAGCGGCGGCAAGCCATAACTATCAAAATACGATAAATATTTTCGATTTACAAACTTATTCTATATACGGCCCGAAACATATCGAAAATATTTGTAAATTTTTTGTAATTTTTTTGTAATTTTTTTGTACATTTTTTGTAAATTTTTTGTAATTTTTTTGTAATTGTTTTGTAAATTTTTTGTAAATTTTTTGTAAATTTTTTGTAAATTTTTTGTAAATTTTTTATAAATTTTTTATAAATTTTTTATAAATTTTTTATAAATTTTGGAAACATACATTGTTTAATATTTTAAAAAGCTGACAATTACATTGCCATAATACTCCCTCTCGTTCATTAATCGCATTTCTTAGATTTTCCGACTTTTCCACCGGAACGAAAAAATCGGCGTGAAGTCTGTTACTCGGACCATCAGGCCACTTCCACGGGTATAAAATAGCTTTCGCTGGGTTATCCGACGACTTTAAACACAATATGTTTCGGGCTGTGTGACTATGTAGAATAAGTTTGTAAATTTTGTAAATTTTTTGTAAATTTTGTAATTTTTTTGTAAATTTTGTAATTTGTTTGTAAATTTTGTAAATTTTTTGTAAATTTGTTGTAAATTTTTTGTAAATTTTGTAAATTTTTTGTAAATTTTGTAAATTTTTTGTAAATTTGTTGTAAATTTTTTAGAATTTTGGAAACATACATTTTCTAACATTTTAAAAAGCTGACCATTACATTGACCTAATGCTTCCTCTCGTTCATTAATCACGGTCTACCGCGCTCGTTTTCCGATATTTTAGAACATTCTGAACACGTTTACATGAAAAAACGAAAAAAATTCTCACCAAAACAAAGCTTCTTGAGGAAGTAAAAAATTTTGTATATGTTTTCGTAAAACATTTCACGTCACACCCATGAAGTTTCGGCATGATTGTACCAAAATTAAAGTAACAATAGTCTTAAAAGAATACCAAAACGAGATTTTCGAAAATGTAAAAAAAATGTTAAATACTTATGCTTGCTAAAATATGAAGAGATTCATTTGAAAATAAAAAGGCATATCCATCATCGCCAAAAAGAAAAGATTTAGATACAAAAGTTTACTAGAATTACAATATTCACATAAATAAAACCAAAGTAATTGCAATAAATTGTTTAGAAATATCAATTTCAGTAGAACACGAAAAATTAAAAAAAAAAGATTTTCAAATTGTGAGAACATTTAAAAAATTCGTATGGCTGCTAAAACTTAAGAGATTCATTTGACAAGAGAAAAAAATTCACCGGCATTTTTTTTTGTTATTTTAAATTTTTTTTAAAAATTAGTTAAGTGATTATAACATTTTCGCATTGTTATTATGCAAAATCATAGCCCTTGATGTCTTCATTGCTGATGATTTTTTTAGATTTTTATACTATTGATAAGTATTTGGAATTCTCGTGAAATCTCATTTTTTATAGGAAAGGTACGTGTGAAACATCGTTAAAGAATACGCGCCGCTATGTCACGACACAGCGATTTTGTTTTAAATTGTTCCCATGGAGCGTATGTTCATAAAAACACACAACATAAAATCATCACAAATACATTTTTCATAAAACCGTAAATATAAATAAATACAGAGAGCAGCGGAGATGTCTTTCAAATTGACGATTTCGCTATCGATCACTTGTTACTTTACACTTTTTGTCTTTCATTCACGCTTAGCCGCTACGTCTTGTCGAGCTATTTCCTTGTCGGCCGTATGGTGGACTTTGACGTTTTTTATGGTTCTTTCTACAAACAAAAACGAAAGACAAACATCGTGAATACTTTTCAGCAAATATAGCTCGAAGGGATTAAACGAAAACACTGATAAAAATATCTAAATTAATAATAAAGCTGTACTCACGACTCGATAACATTGACACGCGGACGGGTTCGGCGGCACCTGATTGGCCCACAGGTTTCTCTTTTGTCGACAAAAACTTCGTTCGCGAAACGCTCCAGCATATCCGCGACGAGATCAGGTTCCTCCTCCGAATCCCAACTCGCCTCATCATGACAGCCCCACAAATCCGTCGACGATGGAATAACGCGTATATTTTTATCCTCCGAATCCACATTTTTTTTTTCTTTCTTGGCGGGATCTCGCCAGGATGTCAAATTGAACGCCGCGAACGTGTTTACATTTTTGCTGTAAAACATGGTAAATGCATACAATGCACCGCGCAAAATTTCATAAAACTAAAAATAATACACGAAAAGATGGAAGTCCGGAGAAAGCGCGGAATATCAAACTCACCTCTCCATGTCTGAAAAACGGTGGACGAAGAACGAACAACTTTGACGTTACAATGATATCCTTCTGACGGCTGACGAGATCTAATGTCGAGTTTCAGGCCCAATCGCCCCACTCCAATTTTCCACTCAACCTTTGCGGTATTGCTGACAGGCAATTACGAGTCCCGGCTTAATGCTCCCACTCCAATTCTTCCTCCCAAAGATTTTCGGAAGCCGCTTTCCCTTACTCTGACTAACAGACTACCCTACGTTTTCTTCATTATCAAATGTTACCTTTATAAAACAATTTCTATGTAAAAAATGTGACAAAGACATTGTGAATAGGGATTGAGTTCCTTTTTCCAATTTGTTAAAACCATATGCTAGCTTATTGAAAGGTCACTTAATTCATTATTAACCACTATTGAAAATAATAATGCTTATTGCCCAGCAATTTTCAAACTACACATCAATAGTTATTGTAAGTTCAATATTAAGTGCGTCAAGTGTAAATATTTTAAGCGACGGGATGTATTGAATTTGATAAAACTGACTCTTCTCAATATTAAAACGAAGCCGGCATGGTGAATTGACGTTCAAGGAACCGGGATAAATTCGACCCGCATTTTAAAAAGAATAAAGTTTGATTACAAGTTTTGTAATATTGTTTGTGGTCTGTTTTTAAATTTACGTGTACATACGATGATATTCTAAAATAATAAGATAGTATAGAAATTCAAATGCTAAAGTTTCTAATAATATGATTAAATAAATTCGTAAACATGAGGTCATAATTTAAACCGTTTCTAATAATACATTCACATAAAATCATAATTTATATATTTTACATCCACATACACGGCCGTTTATATTTTAATCGACGTCCCTATCGTCAGGCATTTCACCACAACTATTATACACGGACACTAGACATGTCTCTGCAGCGGTAGACTGGTCTTTATACCAAAAAAATAAGTTTGTAAATCGTAAATTTTTTGTAAATTTTTGTAAATTTTTTGTAATTTTTTTGTCAATTTTTTGTAAATTTTTTGTAATTTTTTTGCAAATTTTTTGTTAATTTTGTTATAAAATTTTGTACATTTTTTGTAAACTTTGTAAAAAATATTTCATTTTAGACGCTGGATGCATGTGGGATCGGTATCCCGAGTTACGGCTGAAGTACGAGTACGTGTCCTCGAGCAACCGGATGTCGTGTATTCTCGACTCGGTAATTCAATGTAAATAAAAAATAGAAAAAACCAAGAAATTGTTAAACGTAGTACCCTGTTTTTACTCTCCTATTATACATCCCAATGAGCGGTGTCGGCCACCAGGTCCCAGCTACCCTACCCCGCCTCGGACATCCAGGACTCCCACTTACCTTCCTTCGTGAAGCATCTATTTATTTTTGTAAAATTCACTCCGAATTTTTTTTGGTAGTTACCTACTTAGAGAAAACTTCGGCTTTTGGTAAACGACATTTTATGGCACAGCGGTCCCCGATCATTACGGTGGCCGGCCCATTATCAGAATATGCTTGAGTCCCCTAATACTCCCGTGCGCTCACCGTTTGCGATGCAATCGCATTCTGATGACCTCCTGGTGATAAAACGGCCAGTCACGGCTCCCCCCTTGCCGTTATCTTGACGTGTCCTCAGCTACTTCCGCACATATCTTTACGATTTTATTTGTATTTCTGTAAAATAGCTCACTAAATGGGTTTTCAAATTTTTTCGCGATACTAAATAGATAAAACGAGCCGCTCGCCAACAGCAGCCCCGCTGGCCTTCAGCGATAATACGGCATAGTACACGGGTCCAACGGTGTACGGTCCTGGGGCTCCAGAAGCGCACCCCCCACACGTTTCCCTTCGCGCTCTCCTACCCTTCACCTACAATTCGGAGATCTTTTCACCTCGGACCTCAACCGAAACGATCGTATTGCCGCCAGTTTTTATAAACAGTTAATGAAAAAACTACGAACCCTAGCAGAAACTATTGATAAACACCCTGGAAATTCATTAACAGGTGGCGGTGTTTACGCTATAAGACCTATCCAACGCTGCTGTGCCCGACTAGGTTTATAAGTTTACTTTTTTTTATTTTTTTTTTTTACTAAAAAGAAAGAAATGTACACTTTACACTTGATTTAAAATAAATAAAAATATTTGCCATAATTTCTTTTTTCACTTACCTCCTGTCGACCACAATTATTCAGGAAAAAAAAATACCAAACATGGGGCTCGAACCTGCGCTCTACCGTGTCGCAGTACTAGCCTTCGGCGCATCATCATTCCTCCCGCGAGCCGCTAGCCAGCAACAGCACCGCGGGTCTTCAACGATAACACGGCATAGTACGCCGATCCGGCGCTATACGGCCCTGGCGCTCCAGAAGCGCACCCCCCACACGTTTTCCATCGCGCTCTCCCACCCTACACTCACGCCTCCCACCATACCACACTTGGTCAAGCTAGTCAAGTGTTCGAGTAAGGGCGGGTGGTTGGGACCTGACAGCCGACGAAGCAACATCTCCCCCGATCACCCTAGCCTACCTCGGGGCATCCAGGGCCCCCGACGGCGCGGTGTGGTGGGGGTAACTCACACACACACCCAGCAAAGGCTGGCAACAGTCCCCATCACCAACCGCCGCTATCTTGAAAAAATCCGTATAGGTACATTACCTACTTCCGAGTTACTTTTGGAGCGCGCGGTAGCTCGGCGACGCGCTCGCCGTTGCTGCTACGAGGCCGTAGCGCTGGTACGGCTCTCGACTCTCTCGCCGACGACTAATGCTGTCCGCGAGAGCGTAGCTGGCGTGGACTCGCCGTTGCCTTTGCCAATGTCGAGGCGGCGATGACGCTCTCTCGCGCGTCGATAACGAAGATTCCGACGTTGACAATGTTCTCGATGAATACGCGATAAGGCTATCGCTCGTTTACCGGAAAGAAAAATCAAAATAATCAATATAAAATTCGAAAAGCTACCTAATGCCCTGTTGAATTGCCGAGAGGGACTCTACCGAGAGCCAGAATGTTGGCCGTTTTGCCGTGCTGACTCTTACGCCCTTCTAATTTCCGGGCTTTGTGACGGGAGTGAAAAATCCACGTCACAGTATATATTTCATTATACTATATTTCAATATTTCTTTTAAAAATAAAATGTTAGACAAAAATAATTAAATTTGTGAATTAGTTATTGATAATTAATCAAGAGACGCGGTAGCGTCTCGACGCCAAGTACTTAAAAAAAAAAAAAATTTTTAGTGCGAGGTCGGCCGAGTCACTACCGCTTCTATAACTACGCCAATATGCCGGAAGTGAAAGTTTTGTTCGAGATTTCTCGAAAAGTAAACTTCGGCTCGAATTTTCAGCAAGACTTTTATAATATAATTCGGAGCCCCGCTTCCGAATGCGTCAAATTGCGATTTGATCGGTGCAGCCGTTTCCGAGATATCGAGGACGTGGTGTAAAATATGTCATTTCCTTATCTCTTTCCAAACTAAAAGTGTGACCGATCTGCAGATGGGAAACAGAAAGGCATATCGGTTACGGTTTAACGTGTTAACGCCATGGATATACGGCCTTCTGCTTCTCATCTACAGATGTAGATGAGAAACATAAGGTCGCATCTGACACTATAAGATACTGTTTAATAGGTCCCTATGATTCTCATCTACATTTTTTCGATGAGGTATTTCTGTAGATGAGAAACATAAGGGCGTATCCCAAAGCAGTTTACTTGGTAAATAGTGTCGAATGCGCCCTTCTGATCCTCATCTACACATCTACACGTGTAGATGAGAAGCAGAAGGCCGTATATCAACGTTGTTAACACATTGAATGGTAGCAGATACGCCCTTTCTATTCTAACTACTTTGGACGTCTGGTGGAAGAACTTTGCACTCTTCGGCCGGCTGACTTTCGCGTGTTGTTAATCGGCCGATTACCGGTTAACCTATAATTAATTATTTGGCGAAAAGTATTTTTTTATTTTTCCACTTATGGAATTATAAATTAAGTGAAAAAAAAAAGGTTTTCGTCAATTTTTTTACATCGTTCCCATCGTGTCAACTTTTTTTTTTCGGTAACGAGTGTCAGTGCGTTAACCGGCAACAAGCCTGAAAATGTGTCTGTAAAACGAAAGATTTGTTTCATTAATTTATCGGCTGACTAACCGAGGCCGAGACACATGACTTCATCGGATATTTTTCCTTCACAATTCATTCTCTTGTGAATTAAGAGTTCACGATCAAATTATTCGTATTCTTCGCTAGCCTAGTTCCAGGGATTATGGAGGAAAACCGTGAACGATTAAAATTACAATTTTTTCTTATCGTTATTATTGAGCAGAGCATCTTCTAAGGAACACAGTAATGTAAACGTAAGAGAGTTAATTGATTTATTGAGAGAACAGGAGTAAACGGTACAATCGTGTGACTCGTAAGACAAACTAGAAAATATAAAACAGAACAGACTCGAACAGATGGGAATGACAAAAACGTAACGATCGATATAAAATATCGATTCTATACTATTCGATTCTCAACACTCCCCCTCGAATCGAACAATCTCAAGGTGTAATCGATTTGATTCCCAATAATTCCATGCATTTATAATGCTTATTCTTCGGGAGACCCTTAGTTAGGATGTCAGCTGCCATATCATCCGTTGAAACATGTTGTAGATTAATATAACCCTCTTTCAATATTTCTCGAACGAAATGGTATCGTATATCAATATGTTTCGATCGGGCGTGAAAAACGGAATTCTTGGCTAACATTAAAGCACTCTGATTGTCGATGTTAATAGTTATATTATTAAGTTTCTGAGCTCCGAGTTCGGCGAGAAATTTGCGAAGGTACATTGATTCTTTCGTTGCCTCCGTTAGTGTCATGTATTCGGCCTCCGTAGACGATAATGCAACGGTACGTTGCTTTTTGGATTCCCAATTTATAGCTGCGTTGCTCAAGATAAACGCGAATCCTGTATAGGATCTTCTATCAATGTGGCAGTTTGCCCAATCAGCATCTACGAATCCCTCAATCTTATCAGAACATTTCGAATAGATGATTCCGTGATTTAACGTTCCTTTTAAATAGCGTAATACTCGCTTCGCAGCAATCCAATGTTGTTCTCCATGACAGGTATTAAATTGGCTTAGAGCACTGACGATAAATGATATGTCAGGGCGTGTAGCTACGGATAAGTAGTTCAATGCACCAATTAATTCGCGATAGGGTCTTTTTGAGTTGCTCTCGGCAGAAGTTTCTTTCAACTTTTGACTAAGATCAACTGGTGTTGATACCGAGTTAGATAGCTCCATTCCGAATCTGTGCATAATATCGCGAATATATCCTGATTGTGATACTGCTATAAATTCTTCTGTTTGGAGAATTTCCATGCCCAGACAGTATTTGGCGATTCCCAAATCTTTAATGTCGAATATTTTAGTAAGACCGTTCCGAATATAATTCAAGTTCATTTCTTTTTGATACGCGATGAGGATATCATCCACGTATATTAGTACGAAGAAGATTTCTCCCATTCTTTCCATTGAATATACACAAAGATCGGAAGCAGTTGGTTTCAGTTTCAACTGTTGGAGTTCGTAGTCAAACTTTTTATGCCATTGATGTCCGGCTTGCTTCAATCCATACAACGATTTATTAAGTTTACAAACTTTATTACCACCTCGTAAATCGTTGATCATTTGTTTCGCACGAATTGCTATTGAATCTTGCATGTTTCTTCGTTTGACGATTTCTTCTAGCGATTCCATCAGCATGTCTGGTTTTTCCATAAAGATTTCTTCTTCAATTATCCCATTAAGATAAGCCGTTGTTATATCCATTTGGTGAATTTTCATTTTCATCTTAGCTGAGAGAGCCAGTAACAATCGTACTGAACTTAGACGTGCAACAGGAGCGAACGTATCATTGAAATCAATTCCAAATCGTTGAGTGAAACCCTTTGCTACAGCACGAGCTTTCCTTCTTTCTATAGTTCCGTCCGATTTGTACTTGTTTCTTAATATGATTCTGCAACCAACGATGTTACGATTATTTGGTCTATTAACTATGCTCCAGGTATCGTTCTTTACAAGACACTCCATTTCGTCAACAATTGCATCCTTCCATTCTTTTGCATTTGTTCCAGAAAGTGCTTCTCCCAATGGAATTTCAGCTAATTGAACGATGACTTGACGACGATTGACTGAGGCGATTGACGATTGACTTTCATCCGATTTAGATATATTCTCTGAAACATCTTCGAGCTGTTGCTGATTCGCAGTAACGGGATCATTGTTGACTTGAATCATGTTGTATCTCTTAGCAGGACGTCCTCTTTGTCCAGTCTTAACTTTTGCAGGTCTCCCTGGTCCTCTCTTCAGGATAGGTTCATTCGAAACTTCGATTTGAGGATTTCCATCGTTGTTTTCGGCACGATCGTCATCATTTTCTACAATTTCTTCGTCGTTTTCCGCGATTTCTTCGATATTTTCCTCGAATTCTTCTTCGTTCGCTACGATTTCGTCGTTGTTTCTTCCAATTTCTTCTTCTTCTTGATAACGATGTTCTCGATTCTCGATTGGATTATGTTCGAGTTCAATTATCGGATTGAAATCAATGAAATTGGGGGACTCGTTATTTACATCGACAGTATTTCTTGAAGCTGAACTTGAAGACGAAGAATCGATTTTCTTTTCGCTAAAAACAAAGTTTTCTTGAAACTTCAAATCACGTGAGACGATTATCTTCTGTTCATTTGGTAACCAAACACGATATCCTTTCGATTGTTCATCATAGCCAACGAACTGACATCTGATTCCTCTGGCATCGAATTTGCCTTTACCGGGATTTTTGTTAAGAGTATAGGCTTCTTCTCCGAAAATTCTGAAGTGTTTGACATCCGGTCGTTTCCCATACATCATCTCAAAAGGCGTTTTTTCGTTTAGAGGACTTGAAATACAGCGATTTCTGACGTAATTCGCCGTAGCAATTGCTTCCGCCCAAAAAGTCTTAGGAAATCCAGATTGGAGCAGCATACATCGTCCCATTTCAACTAAAGTACGATTCTTCCTTTCCGCGATACCATTTTGTTGAGGAGTATGTGGAATCGTTAGCCGTCGTTTTATACCTTCAGTCTTCAAGAATTCGTCGAATTCTTTACTGCAATACTCCTTTCCATTATCGGATTGGATGCATTTGATAGATCGTTCTAATTGTTTCTCTATCATTTTCTTAAAGTCTCTGAATACTCCGAAGATATCGCTCCTATTTTGGAGAAAACGAACTTCGCACCATCGAGAATGGTCGTCAATAAACGTCGCAAAATATTTTGCTCTTCCTCTCGATTCGACACGCATAGGTCCGCAGATATCTGTGTGAATAATATCGAGTAATTCAGATTCTCTTGTGGATTGTTTTGGAAACGGATTTGCTGTAATTTTTCCCTCTGAACAGGTCGAGCATGGAGATGGCATTCCACTATTTCTTAAGTCCATGCCAGTTACTATTTCCTTTTTGTGCATCTCCAGCAAATCGTTTTTATTTAGGTGACCAAACCTGTGATGCCAAGTGGTCAAATTCAATCTCTCACTTTCGATCGACGAACATGCTTGTTGTAGGGTATTCCTGACGTAATATAAATCGCCGATGCGATCTGCAATCAATTTGATTTTTCCGTCTATATCCTCCACAATCGCAAGATCTTTCTTGAAAGTGACGAGATTATCCTTATCCGTAATTTTTGAAACTGACATAAGATTCGTTCTAAGATCGGGTACGTACAGTGTATTTTCCAGCCGTACTGTCTTATTCATTTTTCCGTCTGAAGTTTCAATTTGCACAGTACCTTTCGCTTTAACTTCCGTTGAAGCATTACTCGCTAGACTGAGTTTGTGATGCTCCGAACGTATTAAGTTGTCGAATGAATCTTCGTTATTACACAGATGAGATGTACAGCCGCTATCCAAACACCATGTGGCCTTTCCAGTATTTGTTTCTGCACGAAAAGCGGTTTGTACGCTTGTAGAAGCCAAGAAACTTACATCTTCTGCAACTGATGCCTTCTGTTTCTTCTCAGGACAATCTTTAGCTTTATGTCCGACTTTACGGCAATTGTGGCATTTATATTTAAAGAAATTCTCCTTATTCGTGGAATTTTCTTTAGCAACGTATTTCTTTTTCTGTTTTCGCACGAACATCGCGTTTGGATTCTCTTCTTTTAATTTTCCTTTCCTGGTATCAATTTCTTCCAGAATTTTAATCTTTAAAACCTCGGGATCCGGTAACGCATCTCGTGATTGAATCGCGCAACGGAAGTTGTCGTAACTATCAGGTAAACTGTTCAGAAGCATGATCGCTTGCTGTTCGTTACTGATATTAAAATCTAACCCTGATAGTTGACTGATGATATCGAAAAATACGTTCATATGTTCCGATATATCTCCATTCTCTTCCATATGAAGATTCGTTAACCTTTTCCAGAGAGCAGCTTTCCTGGCAGGTCCTCGCGATTCGTGAATTGACTCCAATTTCAGCCAAACTTCTCGTGAGGTTGCGCAGTGTCGCACTTGCTTGAGTTCAGCATCTCCGATTGTGAGATAAAGATCGGCCCTTGCCTTCTCATCTTCTTCGACCCATGCTTCTAGTGCTGCTGCTTGCTGTGCATTTCCTTCAGCGACTGTCGGTTTCTCTTTTCTTCCGATTACGTAGGCCCACGTTTTATTTTTCGTTAAAATGCCCTGAACTCTCAATTTCCACGTATCGTAATTAGTTTTCGTTAAAATCGGTATTGGTACAGACGTTCTCGAGGCGGAGTCCATGGCAACGCGTCAACACCAATTTTTCTTCCGATCTCAAAAGAAAATAATAATTCGCGTGTAATTATTCTGTTTCTCCCCTTTTTACAAAGCCCTGGGCCCATAACCTATTGAGCAGAGCATCTTCTAAGGAACACAGTAATGTAAACGTAAGAGAGTTAATTGATTTATTGAGAGAACAGGAGTAAACGGTACAATCGTGTGACTCGTAAGACAAACTAGAAAATATAAAACAGAACAGACTCGAACAGATGGGAATGACAAAAACGTAACGATCGATATAAAATATCGATTCTATACTATTCGATTCTCAACAGTTATGAACAATTTATCTCGTGGAGTGTTTCGATACAAGTTGTATCAACGCAAGAAATTCAATTTATTTCTACAAAACTATACAAGAAAAAGGCAATATTGATTGATTCTTCCATCAAACACAATATATAGAAAGTTAAATGAAATTTATTCACCAATGGAACTTGGATTAAAACTCTCCGGAGGATGCAATTTTTTAGTAACGACAAGAGAAAAATTGTAACGAGTCAGAAATCATGCGACAGAGTTCAACCGACATAAGATCAGGTTCTCATCAAACCTTCCGACACAGAATTCTTCACTGCGTAATCAGTATTGTAAAGTCAGTATCCACAAAAGAAATTATACAAAAAAAGTCAGGAATTGATACATTTTTTCATTCAACACAATATATGGAAAATTAAATGAAATTCATTTGCCGATGGAACTTGCATTGAAACTCTCCGGAGGATGCAATTTTTTAGTAGCGACAAGAGAAAAATTGCAACGAGTCAGAAATCATGAGATAGAGTTCAACCGACGTAAGATCAGATTCTCATTAAACCTTCCGACACAGAATTCTTCGCTGCGTAATCAGTATTGTAAAGTCAGTATTGACAAAAGAAATTATACAAAAAAACGTCAGGAATTGATACATTTTTCATTCAACACAATATATGGAAAATTAAATGAAATTCATTCACCGATGGAACTTGTATCGAAACTCTCAGGAGAATGCAATTTTTTAGTAATGAGAAGAGAAAATTATGCGACAGCGTTTCATCGAAATACGGTGAAGAATTCTGTGAAGGAAGAAATATAAAAAAATGGCTTATTGCTAAGTTTCAGTTACTTACTATGGATTTTTTAAAAAATAAGTGAAATCTACCAAAAACTACTTTTTAGAAAAAAAAAGTAAAAAAACGTACGCCAAGTACTTAAATGGTTGTTTAATATTTTTAAAAAATATAGTGAAATCATATGAGCCAAGTTATAGATGTTTATATATATGCAATATTAAATATAAAAAAAGTTCATCGTAAGTAAAAAATTAAAATAAAAAATAATTGGCACGTCAGTAGAATACAGATAAATTTAGTTAATTGCATAAAAACGAATGGACGTGGCAAGTATTTTTTATTTTAATTTTTGACTTACGATGAACTTTTTTTATATTTAATATTGCATATATATAAACATCTATAACTTGGCTCATATGATTTCACTATGTTTTTTAAAAATATTAAACAACCATTTAAGTATTTTGTCCAATAATTAGATTTTCAGCTCTGAGATATTTAAATTGCGAAACAGATTGAAGGGTTATTTTATTGAGGATACAGGAATTTGATTCTACGTTAAACAGTCGCTTATCAGTTAATGACGAGACGAAAGCAGTCGCCAAGGTCCCCCAAGGCAGTCGCCGGCGCTGTCACGAAGAGATAAGCCGCGCAAAAATGATTCTACGTTAGATGATCGATATTAGCCACCAACGAGACGAAAGCAGTCGCCGAGGTCCCCCAAGGCAGTCGCCAGCGCTGTCGTGTACTAATACGTCACCGCAATGCAATAGATTTTACGTTAATTAGGATTAGATGGATAAACCGAGACGAAAGCGGTCACCGAGGTCCCCCAAGGTAGTTGCCGGCGCTGGTTTTTTAGAGGAAAGGTAACAATAGACGAAAGCGGTTGCCGAGGTCCCCCAAGGCGGTTGCCGGCGCTGTGTTTGGAAAGGAAATTTTTAAATTCAAAAGGAGATCTGTTCGCTGAAAGAAAATTTATTTAGATTAATTGTTTAAAGATGAATGGCCGACGTTGGTTTCTTCCTTCAATGACCGGATCGTCGTCGAGAAATTTGTCCCTTGCTTCTTCTTAGCGACGGGACTCTGTCGAGTAAAGCAACGCTTTACTCGAAAATGAAAAGTGTTGGAATTTTACTATCGAGAATTATCGATAAGCAAAATGGAGGACTCAAGATCAAACGAGCCGTAGCCGCGCATGAGTTCCTCTCCGTTCGAGTTTAGGTTCGAAGTGAAGTACCTCTGTGCTCGCGATCGGGTCTTATATACCCGAGCGCGAGGCCCTTTTTTGTGTCGATTGACGCACGAAGTACGTCAAACTTCGCTGTCCTTTATTATCGCTGCCCGGGGTCTGCCGCAACAGCTTAAGGGAACCGTGTGCAAAATATGATGCAACACCTCTGGGCAGTTCGCACTATCGACCGTAGTCATCGATTGACTGCGCGGTCGGTAATTTACGTGCTGGTTTACCGAAAGGTATGGTAAATTGCCGATGTGGCGAATAAATGCGAAAAATATGAGGGGTAAAAATTTAATACCGTCTCAACGCCCCCCCGAACTAAAACGTGCATTTTAATTCAACGCTTTTTGTTCTCAAAGGAGGTGTCAAATTTTTATTTTTGTAGTCGTGTCTACTTTTTACTTGGTAATTTGCTTCGATGTCAGAAAACTGTACGTGGCCTCCTGCCCCCCATTTTCCTGGGTTGTAGTGTAGCTCTTCGTATTTTGGGCACCTGAATCTCGCGATGCTTTTTATTGTGTATTAATCTTTTTGGGAAGCTTCCGTGGCATCCTGCCCCATTATTGTAGTGGGTAGTGTAGCTCTTCGTCTGCTCCTTCCATAACTCGTTTTCAATTGCAAAAGGCGATGCGCGGCCTCCTGCCCCTTTCTGGGTCAAAAATATTGTACGTGGCCTCCTAACTCCCCATTTTCTTGAGTGGTAGTGTAGCTCTTCGTCTGCTTTTCCTATGACTTGTCTTCGATTGCAAAAAGTAGTGCGTGGCCTCCTGCCCCCCCGTTTAACTGGAGGGAAGTGTAACTCTCCGCACTATCGTCGTACTGCTTTTCAAGAGATCCTCTTCATTTTCCTTCTGCTTCTTCGTTTTTCTTTTCGATTTTCCGTTGTACACCGCTTTTGCTCCTTTCTTGTATCCGATACGGGTACAACGGGTATTAGTTTCCCGTCGTCGATGTGGGCGGTTGGGTTCCTTCTTCGTCCGTAGTCATGGCTTGAATCATCAGATTCTCAGATTTATCTGATTTTTCATTGTTTTCCGAAGGCGTTTGCCCCCCCGGACCTTGATTCTTATACTCCCCAGGTTTCTTCTCCGAGAAGTTCTTGTTTCGCTTTGCGTTGATGGGTCCTCCCTGCTCGATTTTCTCGAGAAAACCTATGAGTTCCTCGAGTGTCTCGAAACCGCGAGCGACAATCGTCGCTTGGATCTCATCAGTAAAGTGTTGCGCTAAAGTGCTGATGATCTCCTTGTCGGTAGGTGGTGGGATGAGATCCCGAGCGCTCCCAAAGATGCGTGTTGCGTACTCAACTTTATTGGTCTTTCCGTCTTTATTAAAGAATCCGAATTCGAGATTTCTCCGGACTTTCCTTTGCACATCTTTGCTCCAATATCTCTGGACAAATTTGTCTTCTAACTGGTCGACAGTGTTAACGTACTCCTCGACCAGAAGCCACCATTCCTTTGCTGCTGATTTAAAACATTGGCCGATGAGGTACTTCAATTCTGCGGGTTGTGGTTGCATAACCACGCAGTATTGTTTCAATTCCCGGAGGAATTTCATCGGTCTTTGACTACCCGATGCATCGAAAGTTGGTGGAGTTAGACGGATATGATTCTCCGTGGCTCTTCTGTTACGTAGAGTTGTGTTTTCCACTTCCGGTTGGCAATCTTCGTCTTCCTCCGGAAAGTATGGAGATTTTTTTCGATTAGACTGGTGCGTTGGGACAATCCGGGTGCTTTCGATATCGTGTCGGTCCTGGTGACTAATTTTCTCCGCCAGATCTTGTACTCTGGCTTCCAAGTCCTGTTGTACCAGCCTGTGTTGTGCCGTATTTACTTCGAGGAGACTCATACGTTCCGCGTTATCTTGGACCTTTGAATCCAAATCACGCATCTTATCCTTCATAGAAGCTGTCACCTTGCTAACTTCCGTAGCTATGTGTGTTTGGAAAATCTTGGTCTTCTCCACGATGCGTAGTTCAACACATTCTAAACGGCTGTCGACCGCTTTTACAAGTGCTTTCTCCATTGCCTCGATGGCATGACTTGTTTCTCTTCGGTGTGCCATAAAATTATTGTCGATGGTCTCACATCGACTGGTCACATCGATAACGACCCTTGCTAGTCCTTCGACTTTCATGGTCATATCACGCATAGCCTCGCGTATTTCCAGTAGAATTTCCTCTGTTAGAGTTGATTCTCGGAGTTTGGGTGTCACGCGCTTTGGCGGGATTTGTTCGGAAAGAGGTTGACGTTTCTCTCCGAATTTCCCGTGTTCCTCAGCGAGAAACACTTTTGCAGCGTTTGATGGGAGCGTGATGTCCGCCTTGGACGTTCCTACGCCCGAGTCGAACAGTGCTTGGATCTCCAGATCCTCGGGTGATTCGCACACTGCTGGATCCGTTGTTCGCTCGATGATCTGGATGCTGTTGTTTGTTATGTTGGCGGTGTCGTCACCCGTTTTTTCTTTGGTTTTATCGCTGCCGTCGGCCATTTTGATAATTTTGATTACTGATTTAAACAGATTTTATAGGCGCACCTGCCCCACGTTGGGCGCCAGTTGTAACGGTACGTTTTTGGAGTCTTACAGCTCTTTGCTCCGAAACGTTCGCTATTGTGAGTTTTTGGCTCACGGAGAAGTGAGGGCAGGTGCTGTAAATTATAAATCTGTTTGTTGATTCGAATTGTCAACAATAATTGTGATTTTATTGAGACATTGGCGTGAATACAAAAGAAATATTGGATTTTGTCCAATAATTAGATTTTCAGCTCTGAGATATTTAAATTGCGAAACAGATTGAAGGGTTATTTTATTGAGGATACAGGAATTTGATTCTACGTTAAACAGTCGCTTATCAGTTAATGACGAGACGAAAGCAGTCGCCAAGGTCCCCCAAGGCAGTCGCCGGCGCTGTCACGAAGAGATAAGCCGCGCAAAAATGATTCTACGTTAGATGATCGATATTAGCCACCAACGAGACGAAAGCAGTCGCCGAGGTCCCCGAAGGCAGTCGCCGGCGCTGTCGTGTACTAATACGTCACCGCAATGCAATAGATTTTACGTTAATTAGGATTAGATGGATAAACCGAGACGAAAGCGGTCACCGAGGTCCCCCAAGGTAGTTGCCGGCGCTGGTTTTTTAGAGGAAAGGTAACACTAGACGAAAGCGGTTGCCGAGGTCCCCCAAGGCGGTTGCCGGCGCTGTGTTTGAAAAGGAAATTTTTAAATTCAAAAGGAGGTCTGTTCGCTGAAAGAAAATTTATTTAGATTAATTGTTTAAAGATGAATGGCCGACGTTGGTTTCTTCCTTCAATGACCGGATCGTCGTCGAGAAATTTGTCCCTTGCTTCTTCTTAGCGACGGGACTCTGTCGAGTAAAGCAACGCTTTACTCGAAAATGAAAAGTGTTGGAATTTTACTATCGAGAATTATCGATAAGCAAAATGGAGGACTCAAGATCAAACGAGCCGTAGCCGCGCATGAGTTCCTCTCCGTTCGAGTTTAGGTTCGAAGTGAAGTACCTCTGTGCTCGCGATCGGGTCTTATATACCCGAGCGCGAGGCCCTTTTTTGTGTCGATTAACGCACGAAGTACGTCAAACTTCGCTGTCCTTTATTATCGCTGCCCGGGGTCTGCCGCAACAGCTTAAGGGAACCGTGTGCAAAATATGATGCAACACCTCTGGGCAGTTCGCACTATCGACCGTAGTCATCGATTGACTGCGCGGTCGGTAATTTACGTGCTGGTTTACCGAAAGGTATGGTAAATTGCCGATGTGGCGAATAAATGCGAAAAATATGAGGGGTAAAAATTTAATACCGTCTCAATATACGTGTAATGGAAAATTCTACTTTACCTTCATAATATATATTGTGACAAGGCGTTACCACCGTTGTCGCAACGTGCGAGATAGGATATAGTATATGCCACTGGATCGTCTCTCACGTCGAGCGCCGATAGACACTTGTATAGCATAAAGCGCGTCGCTGCCATGTACTCGAATTGGTTACAGGAAAATTCGGCAACCATGCAAGGAGAGACAGCGTGAGAAGCGTTAGACGAAGGATCGATGCGACGCGACGCTCGATAACCGAGAGCGTTGCCCCCTCTCCTATCCGGCATGCGACCCACCGAGGGTCGATGAGCGATTTAGCAAAGAGAACAGCAGAGACGATCTTCGGCAATCGTAGAGTAGAGTTAGAGTCCGAGCGTAGGCAAAGCGTTTTATAAGAGAAAGAGAGAGAGAGTGTAGACCGCGTGAACGTCGGGATTACTCGATCGGCTTTGCATTGAAGTTCTGAATCGATAGTAGAAAAATCGTGTTGTGAATATTGGTGGCCGTGCCGTATTCACGCGGAAAGGATTAATCGCCGAGCGTGGCGAAGTCGCAGAGGCATTGGAGGTCAATCGAGGATAGCGAGAGCCGAGCTCACTCGGGATTAGGATAGACGCGAGGTCCGGCGACGAAGTATTACAAAAGGTAGGCAGAGCCGAATTGTTTCTGTTGGATAATATTTCCGTGGACGAGAAGTCTCTCTCCCGGGTTAGAAAAAGTCGTGCTATCGTTTCCTCGGCCGTGCCGGCTTCTCTGGCTTATAATTCGAGTACCGCGAAAAGATTACGGTTATTAATTTCCGAGAGAGGAAAATCATTATATCTTGTTCTTCATTTATTTTCTTTTATTTTACTGTACGATTTATTGAGAAATATATTGTGTGATTTTTGTTGTTTTATAAATTGTGTGTGCACGTTATTTCTTTGCTCGCGTATTCGACAATATTTAACAGCTCTTCGAACTGCACCCCTGTCACGTGGGACAGTGGAAGAAAAACTAACGGAAAGAGGTAACTCCTTGGTAGTTGGGAGTAGGAACAACTACCTGGCGCTCAACGGTAAGAGAGAGAAAACTGTGAAACCCAAGGGCGTCATTATTATTGGGCGGCGGTGGCTTTATCTCACCCGAAAGGGGTAAAACGGCCCGTCACAATATATATTAGACTACCTCTATAAATTTTTTTGGAGACCTATAGTGTATTCCTATGTTATGCGTAACGGTCAAACATTTTTCATTTGCCGCAGCTTTCGGACTGAACGAAAGCATCAATCTTTGCTTGCGAGCTCTTATTTTCTTCGTTAGAGAGTTTATTGCGGAACGAGTGCGGGAATTTTTTTTGAAGCCTCGCTGGCGAAGCTATGCGTTAAACCTATCAAAAAATTCACTTTTGCCACTTTTTGTCTCGTAACCACTCACATAATGGCTTGCGATAACTCTATTCTTGATCGCATGAAAAATCCCCGCACTCGTTCCGTAACACTGACTGTTACGAAGAAAATGAGCTGTCGCAATCCAAAATTGGTGTAGCCATTCTCTCTGAAACCTGCGGCAAGCGAAGAAAAATATAATTCTCAAAAAATGAATTTCACAGATTGATGAAAATAACCAACTTGGGTGATTTACAAAAAAAAAAATTATTTTTTACTTTTTTTTTGTCACATAAAACTTAAATTTTCTTTTTTCATCTCACAAATCTCGTAAATACAAAAAAATGTTTAAAAAATTTAAAAAAGTACTCTTACGTCAAATGTGATGTTTAAAAATGAGGTTAATTCTGCGAGCCTTTTCGCTCTGCAACACTGTCACTGTGAAAATCATTTTTGCACTATTTCGGGCAAAAATGCAGTATATATTGTGTTCATTCGGAAAAACTGTAAACACTGACACATAACTACTTACACCGAGTTTACAAGTGCAGTTTTTTTACCCGATTGACACAATCGAGTAAAAATCATCGCTGCTACATTACGCCGGTGTATCATAGACTCAAAACAAAGCGCGGTAGCGGCGGTAATCTGAGTCGCATCGATTAGACGTAACGGCCATTTGATCAGTAAATCGTTACCTACCGAACGCAGTTTCGACATCGATTGTTTTTTTTTTTATGTTCCTTTCTTCATGTTCTTTTTTCTTCTAATACCGGCATTGTTTTTGTTACATGTCGACATTTTTTTTCTATTTATTTTTCACGCAATACACTACGCACGCAGTACACTACGTACACACCAAATTTCAGATCGAAACTTTTTAAATTACCGAAGTTAGAAGCATTTTAGTAAGATTAAAAATAATTATTAAAATTTGGTGTGTACGTAGTGTACTACGTACACACCAAATTTCAGATCGAAACTTTTTAAATTACCGAAGTTAGAAGCATTTATGCTTCTGAAAAATAAATAGAAATAAAATAGTGAAAAATAAATAGAAAAAAAATGTCGACATGTAACAAAAACAATGCCGGTATTAGAAGAAAAAAGAACATGAAGAAAGGAACATAAAAAAAAAAACAATCGATGTCGAAACTGCGTTTCGACTGCGTTCCGTATATACATTCAGAATTTTTTTTTTTTATTTGAAAAAAATTAATTTTTAGGTAACTCAACCCCCTTAATGCACTTTTTTGAAATGAAAAACACATTCTATTGCGAAAGTAATATTGAAATATTGAAATATAACATTTGTTCATGTATATAATCATGGGCAGTTTGTAAATTTTTTGTCTGATCTGGTTCGTTTTATGTACTATTTTCATATTACATTTTTTCAAAGAAATAAATACGTTTTAAACATATCAATCGTTTAAAATAATTGTAACATGTTATAGAATATTAATTGCGTAACTTTAGTAATGTTCAGACTTGAAAACGCGGTCCAGTTATCGATTATCTTATTGAAAAAGATGCAACCAAATGCAATGCGATGCTTGTTAATCGCGGTAGAATTATTGTGGACGCAATCATAACTACGAATATTCACTCATACTTCGTCTCTGCATCCTGCTCAGCGATCAGTCCACGAGAAACTCCTCCACTTTTCGCTGTTACACAAGCCGGTAACACGTCTAAAACGCCGAATCACGGTATACCTGCAAGTTGGATTATAAAAACGAAATGAATTGCACAGTAATTCGGGAGCATGTACTTATTTTACGAATCTATTCAAGATTGTTGCCAATATACGGCAGTGGTAAGAGTAGCGATGCGTGACGGTAGGAGAGTGATAGCGCGAAAACAAACCCGCCCCTTCCATAGCCTCGTGGTAGAATGAAACACGTCTTACTTTGTTGTTACTCCTCTTTTGTTTTCAAGACGCAAGAGCTATACTGGCCCCGTTCATAGCACAGAATAACGCGTCTTATAAATTAAATTCTGTAAATATTTTCTGATGAAGCGAAAAATTTGGAGGTTCAATATTCGTTTGTCCGACCGAGTATCCTACATACACCCGTGTTTCCTTCTATGTTAGTCATATGTATGATTTTTGCATTATCGGTGCCGAAATGGACGCGACGAAAAAAGAACAATATAAAAACCGACTTTTCCGACAAATAAATTATGTACATATGAACGAACGCAACCCGAATAAGAATAGTACAATATACTACAAAAAAAAATCGACAGAAAATGCTTCGTTTTTCTCGACTGACAGCTACGTAAACGATAAATTCGCGTTGACGTAGTGTTTCGAGCAATAAACATGGTGTACGAGTAGAAACAAATCATCAAGAAAATAACCGACTAAGAATGAGAATTAAAAGTCTAATATTGAATAATAACTCGAGAAAAACATTGTGACCGAGCAACAATCGTCGTGCGTAAAAGTAAGAAATGGAAACGACTTATAAGAAACGACTCTATATATTTATATAAAAAACATCCACACAACAGTGCCTTATAAGACGATTACTATACTACCAATTATTTTAAATTGTACTCACGTGATAACTCTGTATCTGAAAAAACACTATCCACCACCGCTTGTGCAACGTTGTTAGCACGAGCTTTACGACCGGTAACGACGCGAAGAATGACGCGGGAGAACCGATGCTCTGCGAACCTAGCGTAACGTGTGGGAGAGCGGTACGTGCCGAGCGAAGTAAGCGCTAAGGGCGACACACGCCGATTACCTCGTAAATCTATCGCGAAAAAATTTTTCCCGATCACGAGCCACATAGTCTCGTTCTTCGGTAGTGTTACGGGCGATTTATAATCACACAAATAATTGTCGATTGTCGAGAGATTTTCACAAGGGTGACATTGTATTACCCATCTCGAGATCGTAACGTTCAGTGTTCAAGTTGAGTGGAAGTTATGGCGAACCGTCACAATAAACGTAAAAAATGCTCTCGTAAATGGAAGGATTGTATCAGGTACGTAAATTACTATTTCGATGTTGTGTGAAAAACATCTGTATCTCTCGACGTACAGCTAAGAATCGAATGAGCATAACCGATAGCTTAGACATTCAGGTTACGCCATTTCGATTTTCAGACCATGTACTTTTTATTTTTCATCTGATTGAAACTAATCTGTTTCGAAACACTTGAAGGGACTCGTCCCCGAGAGCGAAACAAACGCTACTTTCGCTCTCTCGCTTTATTTAAAAAAACGATAATCGATAAGAATAAACTTTTTTCTGTGCTCGTACATAATTTTCAGACTCGTCACGATAAAAAGAGGGAAATTTAACAACGTTGCGAATTTGCATAGGTTAATCAATACGTATTTATTACTATTATTATTTTTACGTGAGCGATACACTCTATGCTTACACGTACAAAATTTCTTCTCTTTTTTTTTCTTTTTTTTTTCTCGGTGTACAGTTGGCGCAAGCTCGTGTATTTGTTGTTCATTGTTTTTATTATTCATCTTTTGTTTGTGAGATCAAAGCCTTTGCATTTTATAAGAGATCAAAAGTTTTATTTCACGAAACATAAGCATTCGATCTTTCACGCTAAGAGATTTTGAGTTAACAGGCTGAATTTTGACGCAATGTAGATACAAACTATCTTGTCGTTGAAAGGGCAACCACTATAATTACAGATATTGTGTTTGCTTTTTTCCGTTCCTTTTGTTTGTTGCAAAACTATGAAAGACGGGATAAGATTGTGACGAAGGGCGTGATAAAAATGTAACTCTCATGAACGCCTCCGTAGGGGGGTCTTGCAATTTTTTTTCACGATATATTTAGTTTTCCAGTGGGCCACAATAAAATGATACAAATTATAATCACCCATCGCGTATTCTTTTTTTTTATCATCGTTGATAAAGCTTCCTCTACAAGGAACCAAAATCTGGTTAACTGAATGTCTCGTAGAGGGTTACTAATCCAAAAACTTGTTCATTTGAACAAGTAAAAAATGGAGGCCAAGTACTTAAAATTTGTTATATAGTATTTTTAGGATATATCGCATTTCAAAAAAATTGTTAAATCATATGAGCCAAGTAATGGATATTTATATATATGCAATGTTGACTAAACAAAAAGTTTATGCTAAGTCAAAAATAGAAATAAAAAAATATTGGCACGTCCTTTCTTTCATGCAATTAGCAACGTTTATTTGTGTTCGAAAGACGTGCCAAGTATTTTTTTATTTCTATTTTTGACTTCGCATAAACTTTTTTTATAGTTAACATTGCATATTTCCAAATTTTTTTATTTTTATTTTCAACTCAACATAAACTTTTTGTTTAGTCAACATTGCATATATATAAATATCCATTACTTGGCTCATATGATTTAACAATTTTTTTGAAATGCGATATATCCTAAAAATACTATATAACAAATTTTAAGTACTTGGCGTCCATTTTTTTACTTGTTCAAATGAACAAGTTTTTGGATTAGATTTTACCTATTTCTGAAATCTAATAAATAATTACCGATAGATTATTTACAATATTTTGTATAGATTAGGTAGAGAAGCAAAACAATGGAGTATAAACATTTATTACAACATTTTATTTACACAGATTCACAACAAAATATTTGGTATTTCCTTTTTTCATTTAAATTTAATAACGTTTTAAATGTCTATTGATCGGAAAAAATGTCGTAAAACGTACCGATTTTTTTGTATTATTTATAACGAGGTTTCACGCGCTAACATAATGTAACACAGCAGCGGTGGTTTCCACAAATCATGAATATATGTAAAGAAATACGACGCCGACTATACTCGCCTCGTCATATCTCTTCGGAGGTTTGAACTTGCCGCCGAGAAACGCCGGGTGGGAGACGCGAGCGCGTGTCGCGCTATCGATAAAAAAATCAGGATGAAGACGGCAACATAGCCTACAACGATTACTTGCTGGAGGAGGTAGAATATCAAGAAACGTCGACACCAGGTATCGCGCCGGCAGCAAACATCATAGAAGAGATGTTAGCAAAGATCCTGGAGAAATTTACGGAAAAGAAAACAGAAGATAGATCCCAGGACGGCGGATACCGTAATTTACGAAAGGTATCGGAAAAATTTGTTATTGAGAAATTAACAGGGAAAAATTCCAATGTATCTTAATGGATGGATATCTACGAAAAAGAATGCGCTCGCTTAGGCGTAGAGAAAGATATAGAAAAAATCGAAATTTTTAGATTGTTTCTTGAGGATTCTTGTATTGATTGGTACGGGTCAATGCTTATAAAACTTTCATTAGACTCAGAATGGAAAATATGGAAAGAAAATTTTTGCGAAACTTACGCAGATAAAGGGTGGACCCCAATCAGGTACGCAATATCATACAAATACATAAACGGTTCACTATTGGAATACGCCATAAAAAAAGAAAGACTCTTGTTAGAGACGAGTAAATCAATAGATACGGCTACACTGATGGACCTTATCGCAGTAGGGTTACCAATCTTCATATCTGATAGAATAGATAGGGAAAAAATAAAGAAATCCGAAGATATGTTCAATGAAATCAGGGGGCTAGAACATTTGGTGAATAAAAAAAATTTAGAGAAAAAAAACAGTACTGATTTTGAAAATAAAAACAAAGGGAAAAACGATAATCATAAACCATGCACGATTTGTGAGAGGAAAAATAAAAGTCACCGATATCATCCGGAAGCTCAATGCTGGTTTAGGAACAAAGACGACGAACAACGAAAGAAAGAACAGATAAAACATGTAAATAACTCGGAATTACAAGTAGAACGAAACACTAAAGATCCAAAAAACTCATAGTGTTACCATTAATCAAAATCAAAATATTATTGAATGATACGTTACAAGTCTTTGGCGTTTACGATTCAGGCTCAAACGTTTCCTTAATTAATGCGAAACTATTAAACTTGAAAGGGAAAAGATTCAATAATTCACAAAATACAAAATTAAAAACGATTAATGGTACGAAAAAAGCAAATGACATGGTAACATTAAAAGCCAAAATTCTCGATATTGAAAAAGAAATAGATGTTTTTACAATAGATAATGAGAATTTTGAACACGACTTTCTAATTGGATTAGACTGTATAAAAGCTTTTCAACTAAGACAAGACGAAAAGTTGGAAGTTACACAAAAAATTCAGGGAATTTCTGACAATACGGGTGAAAATAAAGATAATGTACGAGATACAAATAAAGAATATATAGAAGAAAGAGGAGATACCGAGAACAAAAGACTAGATTACGAAGTTAACTTTAATGAGCATATAGATACGACAAAATTTGAAATATCAATAAACCACTTGGAGATGCACCAACAAGCTGACATTGAGGAACTAACAAATAAATATAAATCGGTTTTCGCTAAAGACAAATACGATATAGGCACCGTTAAAGATTATGAAGCGCGTATTGAATTAATAATCGATGACTACCGGTGCAAAAGACCGTACAGATGTAGTATAGAAGACAAGAAAGAAATAGAGCAGCAAATAACGAAACTATTAGCGAAAAATCTAATTGAAGAATCGTACAGCCCATTTGCCGCGCCAGTGAGGTTAGCCTATAAAAAAGACGAAAAAAAGAAATCGAGACTATGCATAGATTTCCGAGAACTAAACAAAATTGTGATCCCTCAATCGCAACCATTCCCATTGATAGAAGATTTAATAATTAAAACAAGGGATTCCAAATTTTTCTCGACCTTAGATATAAATTCGACCTTTTGGTCAATTCCCTTAAGAATTGAGGACAGACAAAAAACCGCATTTGTGACACAAGAAGGACACTTCCAATGAACCTGTCTACCCTTTGGCTTAAAAACATCGCCAGCGATCTTTCAGCGAATACTTAGCAGTATAATAAGAAAAAATAAGCTCTCAGACTTTTGCGTGAATTACATAGACGACATCCTAGTCTTTTCGAAAACTTTTCAAGAACATGTCGATCACTTATCTCAATTATTAGAATCAATTATGAGGGAAGGGTTTAGATTAAAACTGTCGAAATGTACTTTCGCATCAGACTCAGTCAAATACTTGGGGCACGTGATAGGGAACAATTCAATTAGTCCAATCAATGACAATTTAATTTCAATAAAAAATTTTCCCACTCCGAAAACAAGAAAAAATATTCGACAATTTTTGGGAAAAGTAAATTTTTATGGTAGATATATATCAAACGCCTCGATGACCCTAGACCCACTACATAACCTATTACGCAAAGGACAGAAATTCGTCTGGTCGGAATAATGTCAAAGAGCATTCGAAAAAATGAAAACGCTTCTTTGCTCTCAACCGATTCTAACGATCTTTGATCCACACCGACCGATACATATACATACAGACGCAAGCTTACAAGGCATCGGGGCTGTGCTAAAACAAACACAATCAAATGGAAAAGATAAACCAATTGCATATTTTTCAAAAAAACTAAACGAACACCAAAAGAAAAAGAAAGCTATCTATATAGAATGCTTAGCAATAAAAGAAGCTATAAGGTACTGGCAACACTGGTTAATAGGTAGATCATTTACGATATTCTCGGACCACAAACCCTTAGAAAGTATGAAAATTGAGTCTCGAACGGACGAAGAATTAGGGGACCTAATGCACTACCTATCACAATACAATTTCAAAATAAAATACACTCCGGGAAAAGACAATTTAGAAGCGGACTGCTTAAGCAGAAACCCCGTACTAGAATCAGATGAAAATAAAAATGAAATCTTAAAAACAGTTAATTTCATAAGACTAGAAGATGTTCGAAATGATCAGAATAGGAATGAAGACATTCAAAACAAAAAAGACAAGTTAATATACAAGAACAAAACATACTATAAAAAAATAGGAAAAAGAGAACAAAAATTTACTCTCAGAAGATCTCAGTACAGAACTAATAAAAAAAGTACACATCTTTTACTGTCATTTGGGAATAAAACAAATGCAAAATAAAATAAAATCAATTTATACAGCGAAAAACTTGAATGAAAATATAAAAAAAATTTGCGAAAACTGTGAAGTGTGCATAAAGAACAAGTCAAGAGGAAAATGCAAAATTGGCCTAATGTCTCAATTAGGTCCCGCGACTTACCCTTATGAGATAGTCTCCATAGACACAATCGGTGGATTCGGAGGTTCACGATCAACAAAAAAATATCTACACTTGCTTGTCGATCATTTCTCGAGATACGCAACCATCGTAACATCAAAGACTCAGAACTCAAACGATTTCATAAAGTTGATACAAAAAATAACACCAGATAATAAACCAAGTATGATTTTATCGGATCAATACCCAGGGATAAACTCGAAAGAATTTAAAGAATTCTTAAATGAAAAAATATAATATTAACTTTTACGGCTGTAAACGCACCATTTTCAAATGGTCTCAACGAAAGACTTAATCAGACAATAGTAAATAAAATTAGGTGTAAAATTAACGAAAAGAAGGAGAAAACCGCGTGGACAACTATAGCACACGAGTGTATAGAAAGATACAATGAGACTGAACACACAGTAACAGGGTTCTCCCCTAGATACTTCTTAGAAGGAAAAAACAATACAATCCTACCAAGTGAATTACAACAAGAGGAAACGCAAAATGATTTATATGAAGATAGAAAACTTGCCCTAGAAAATACAAGAAAATCACACGAATATAATAAAAAACAATTCGATAAAAATAGAAAATATCATGAATTTAACGTTGGAGATTTAGTTTACGTGGAAAATGGCCACCGATTGAATCGAAAAAAATTAGACGAACTAAGAATCGGACCATACGAAATCATAGAGAAAATATCGAACTCAATCTATAAAATACACACAGATCGAAGAAAATCAGAGTCACTCTTTCACATTACAAAGCTTACGCCGGTTCCAAATATAATTCGAGAAAGCTAGTCTCTTTTCGCCGTTTTCTTCCTCCGAGGGGGGGAGATGTAAAGAAATACGACGCCGACTATACTCGCCTCGTCATATCTCTTCGGAGGTTTGAACTTGCCGCCGAGAGACGCCGGGTGGGAGACGCGAGCGCGTGTCGCGCTATCGATAAAAGTAAAGACATCAAGTGTACGAAGGGGAGATTGACATAAGAGAGAGGGACTATCGGCTGTAAATGTCGTTTCCTGATTTTACAGGTAACGTCATATTGTTTATAATAATAGATAATCATTTAGCGTAACTTAGAATAGAAAAAACGAGCTGTAACTAGAAAATAGAAAATAAAAGAAAATCCTGATTTTACAGGTAACCACATGGCAGCTCATACCCTCAATTGAGACATTATATATATATAAGCACTGTCATTTTTTATATTTGCTCCAAGAATAATATATATACGTCTTTACCGTTTCGGGGCCAATTGCATTTTTTAATTGTTAAATCGTCAGCGAAGATCCAACCTGATCGCTTCATTCTCATCATAGCTGTATAATGACCATTATCTACATTCGTACCATGGTGGAAAATCGCAGTTTTCACTTTATAACTCGACTCGTTGATCCGTATCGATGAGCTAGGCACGGCCTTAATGTTGCATGTTTTCTTCTTAACTTCACCATCCGCTACATCGAAAAGTAACAATTGAATAATAAGAACTCGCGGAGTCGAAGTAATGATTGTTCTCTGAATCACTGCAACAGCGTCACAAGTGTTGCAAGAAAAGTCCATACTGTTCCATTTAATTATATTATGATCAACAATGTCTTGCAATGTTAACGATTTCTTTCTTACCTCTGGTATTGATAGTAATAAAATGTTGTTCAGTTTTTCGGGGTAAGTAGTTTCAGTTCTACAAGAGCGACACATTGTTAACGTACTTATTTGATAATTTACCGTATTTCGAATACTAAGCAACTGCTCGCAAAGAGAATTAATGAATTGACCTGCATCTTGTTGAATTATTTCCGTAAATGTTCCACCGACAAAATCGCGGACTTTTAATATATGAGGATTATTCTCTTTATTGGAAGACAGGTAATCTACAATGAACGACCTGAAGATTGCTGTATGTTCAGACTGAATTAAAATTGCTTCTCTAATCAAAGAGCAATGGATAATGCACTGAACAGCAGATATCGCTTAGCAAGACACATTGTCACAATTCGCAAGCCCTCTGACATTACGTAAAAGTTCCTTGGGAAGAGTGTCTTGCGCCTCAGCTTGACATGCCAATATCCGGGCTGAAATTGACCAGACGCTATCATATACTTTTGGAACCCGAGTTTCAACAACAGTTAAACTGTCAAGTTCAGGCCTATAAATCTGTCGCAAACGGTTGTACTCTACGATCGCAAATTCATTGGCTTTGACGGATGCTGGATCGTAATTAATCAGGTGTAATCCTTGTAATGTTGTAACTCGCGAGAGCGCGACATAAATTTGCCCACAACTAAAAATTGAGTTGCCTGCATCGATAAGAGCGTTTTGCAAACTCAAACCTTGACTCTTGTGAATAGTCATACCATAACTTAAGCATATAGGAAATTGATTTCTCACAACAAAAGCTCGATCCATTACTTCAAATTTAACACTTACACGTTCTAACGTATGTTCCATTCCGGACGGCAGTAAAATATTGATTGACGCAACGTCGTTGTTAACAACAGTTCGTCGCACTGAGACAATCGTAGCAATCGTGCCATTTACGAGACCCAGTGTTACGTCAATATTTCGTCTGATCATTATCCGCGATCCGACTTTCACAGTAATAACTTTGGACAATCCGGCCGTTCGCGAATTACTTTCTTCGTCGCTACATAAAATTTTCGATACTTTTTTTTTCATGTATGATACGCACTCTATAGTATCTTGGGCGATAAGTTGTATATCGGGAGAAGAAATTCGCGTCAACATTGCGGCATTTATAGAATCGCAAAGAGCACAGGTAGGAAGTAAACAAACTGTATCCGCCGGCAATGTACACAGATAATCGCATATTTCATTTAATCGACCTTCTATTGTTATTGCATTAAACTGTAATTTCCTCGACTGTAATTGTATGGTGTCGGAATTAAGTACCACTCCTATACGAATCCTAGATAATATATCTTTGTAAGAATTATCAGTCTTCTGGCACATTAATTCTAAGCTCGTCATAACTAAAGAGAGGCCATAACTCAACAGGGCCCATTGCTCCAAGACATTCGTCAATCTTCGTTTTCGATAATATGATAAAAGGCGGTTCTTCATGAACTGGCGGAAGTTGTAAAAGATCTCCAAAGAGAATGATATGTCTTTTGCCAAACCAACCATCTTCGCAATCTCCAGTATCAAATATTTCTGTTAGTCGCAAATGGATGTACATAAATGTAATATTAGATATCATAGAAACTTCATCGATGATTATTAGAGCCACGTTACGGAGTTGATCCCGCAATAATTTGAGGACACTATCAGAAAGTTCTCGATACTTGGCCGTATGTCCATGTTCGACCGGCAACTGAAAAAGTCGAAGTATCGTCAAACCATTGATACTAAAGGCTGCTATACCCGTTGGAGCTGTCACTGCAGCATCTTTGTCAAGGATTTTTTTTGTCCACAACCTCAAAGTTTTTATTAAAAAACTCTTGCCAGTTCCTCCTTCCCCGCTTACGTACAGCCTTAAGATTTTGTTTTCAGTCTGTAAAACGGTTATAGTCGTGTCGAAGATCCGTTTTTGATCTGCGTTTAACTCTTCAATCATTCCCGGAAGATCATCAACATCAAGATTAACCCCAACATCTTTGAAGTCCTTCATAGCACCCTTTACTTCAACGGGAACGCATTCTAAAACTTCATTATCGCAAAGTTCGTCCGCTTTTTCAGAGCTATTCAAGCGTTTCGCAACCTCTTCTGTAACATAGTCTACGGCTCGTTGAATTTCAATAAGTTTTTCGTGATAACGCAAAGCTTCTACAAGCTGTGATTGTAAGGACAAAAATGCTTCGGCATCCGTATCACTTGTACCTTTGAGCTTGTCGATTTCTCTCCACAGTTGAAACAGTAACAAAATAGAATAATAATATAATTCAGGTTGAGTTTTAACATTGTAGATCCTATGATTAATAAGACACCCGCCCGAGCGTCTCTTCAAGTATTTCGACTCGCCGATTTTATACACTTCATCAATGGTTTTAGGCTTCGTATTCGTAATGTCGTACAATTTTGCAAAATCATACAGATTAAGGGATTCTAATTGTCTAGGCCTATTTGGATAATATGTGTCGACAATAGAGGCGTAAAATATATCCGTTGATTCGGATGGCAGAGCTTCAATTTCTTTTCGCGACTGTAATTTGCTGCCTCGAATCATGTTGACATCTACCCATTTTATTGTAGTCTTGGAATCCGTACCATGTAATCGAATTCCAAGAAGACTATTGGCGGCCTCGAGTGCCCCACATTCTCGATTACTCAACATACGCATTGAAAGATTCCAAAGAGCACTAGCGACACTCTTTGAAGAATTAAATATTTCAAGCGGGTTAGAAATATTACTTTTTTCTGCTTTAGAAACGTATTTGGTAGTATACGCCGTTAACAGGGTAGATTCTTCGCCAACGAATTGTATATCCATATTACCTTGCCAAGCGCATAGGATGGCTGGATTATAGTCATTAACAGACGCTTTAGCTGAACTACGCGGTAAATCATAAAGCCTACTTTTTGTTTTTAATTGTTTTCTCCCAGCAATAGCAACAGAAACATCACGAAGTTTTAGAGTTTCTGTCAATGGACGCGGATGTCCAAATTTACAACGCCGCGTGAAACCAGTTTTCGTCTTTTTAGTTCGCAAACAATACGAATTGTGATGATGCAACTGGTGACTACTGACACGTCGATGTAACTGTTGTGAAAGTGATTTATTCGGCATTCTACACGTGACATACTTTAATATAAACTCGGCGATTTCCGCCTCTGCTGACTTACCGATGATGGGAGCATCCTTGATCCAAATTAATAGATGAAAGTGCTGCGCACCCCTGGTTTGATATTCGCGGCGCCAAAAGTAATGGTCAGCTTGACCTATGGGATTGTCCCGCGAGCATATGAACTCCATCATTGCTTGGAATTTGATTTCCATATATTGGGAAGTCGACACAGGATCCGAGACAATCAACTGCATCGGATTTATTTTTTTTTCAGGAGGGATATTATTTACGTGTCGAAGATATTCCACCAGATCCGGCCAACTGCCATTCACTGGGACTGAAAGTTAGAAACCATGTAGCAGGTCCATAATTTCGTGTCATGCATGTTAAGTTACTTCTAGGTATTACCCAGAATTGCTCAGTATTTCTTAACCTTGAAAATATCGTATTCAAATTTGATTCTAGTAGGCCCTTGGACATTTCATCTAAATAACTTGCCGCCGTATATTTTGAATGAGGGTTAGTAATGTTCAATTTGTGATAAATACCGGCACTGATTTGACGCATATTATTATCATGCAGGAGAAAAAAAAAGATATTGCTCGTGTAAACGAAACTGACAATGTTTCGACATGAGCCTTTGTTTTATATATTCAAAATCGGTAAGACGGTATGGTCGTGGTTCGTGCTGGCCGTTTTCTCCGTATGGAAATAAATCCGGAAAACACATTAGATCCACATTTTTCTCTTTGTAATCCAAAGAACGATCATAAACCTTAAGCATTTGATAGAGATCCGTTGCAGTTTTATTGATTTTTTTTATCATGAATAGGATAAATGCTAAATTTGTCATAATACCCATCCGATTGCGACATTTGCGTCAAGAGAGCAGCCTTTTTCACGTCACGTTTACTTGAAATATTGCTATCATCTAAATTGCCACTATCTGAGTTGAGATGTTCATCTTGATATTCTACCTCCCGTAAATTATGAGGCAAAATATTTTCGTGAGACTTCGGCAACTCTATTCCCAAATACAATGCATTGTTCCACCTGAGCCATTCTAGTATACCCCACACTTTTTTCAAATCGACCAGTTGTTCCCATACTATTCTAGCTTTTGTCGGAATGCCACGAACAAGTATATATAATTCATGTTCAGCATTAATTGGATTCGTAGAGGGACAAATTTTTTTCAATGTTTCATCCATCGGCAAAGGTAAATGAAATGTTCTACCTACGACTTTCGGAATCTTGTGCCTATGTGGTTGATTATTTTTCATCACAGTACCGAGTTTTTGTACTACTTGAAACGCTTTGGCTCTTTGGATTAATATGGTCTCGTAGATGTTCAAGTTCTTCATGATCAGTGGGACGGGCCTTACGTACAGATTATTGGCTATACATGTGGGTGGCATCGTATCTTGAATAAATTTACCATCACAATATCGGCAAATGAATGTATTTCTTTCGTAAAATGGAACGAATGTTTCAAGACACTGTTTAAAAGTTTCCCAACTTTAACCGTATTTCGACACATTCGACAAATTAATGGCAATGACTTTTTGTTCAGTGCAAAGCTTTTCACAAGAAATGCACGGAAAGCGCGGCGTGTCAATGAATTTTTTGGTAAATGCTCTAAACGCCGATTTATGTTTCTCCATTATCTCACTTTCATTAAGACCGTATCAATTTTAAACGCTTCCGCTTGCTTCTGAGCCTCATCCGCGATTGCCTTGAGACTTTCTATATTATCGTTGTTTAAAGCTTCATCTAAAGTCCTGATTTTTTTATTAAAATGTATTAAATGATAAAAATTTCTCTTCACAGTCGGCATCTCGGGGAAATGCGGAGCTAGAATTTCCACTGACAAAAAAATTGACAAACAGTCTTTAGGGTTTACGTAACACCCGTATGAATGGCCGAGTTTGTCAGGATTAACTTTATGCGCACATTTGTGGACACCAGATATAAACTTATCCACGTCTCGTACCGCGCAGTTCATCAATTGTTGGCAGAAGGCTTTAAACTTGTTTAATACATAAACATTATTCGTCTTACAGAAAGGTCCACATCTCCAAGATTTTTTTGACTTTTTCTTCGTTTGTATTAAAGGCAAGATGTTGATAGCTTTACCTTCAGCATTCATGACGATAGGTTCTGATAAGTCGAACGTACAATACGAAGTATCCGCATAATAGGCCTCAGACGAACTATTATGTAGAGATTCTCCACATAATATTTGAACCTGTTCACGAGGACTAGATGTTGGAACATCTGCCGAACGGGTCAAACACACCTCAGCTTTTTTCTTACTAGTCGCTAGAATTTGCTTGAGCCTCACAATATACGTGTTCCTAGCATGGAAACACCATTTAACAATGCGCTCAGCTTCTAATCTGCTTCCCACAGGCGATGGGGTTGGCAAATTTGCCCATACGTTCCGAACGTATTGTTCTAGCGTATAACGGGCTTGTATCCATTCAACACGCGAACGTACTTTTTTACCGTTGATCTTTCCCTGAGTTTTTCTTACTCGGGAAACTATCTTTTTTTTTATGTTTTGGGCCGCTCTTTTGGCAAGTAACTTATCTTTATTCTTTAAATAATAAGTCCTATTCATGTCTTCGATTCTTTTCTTTCCTAGGGACAGACTATGTGACTCATAAGATGTGGACGGCACAATCCGTTGTTCTACATCGTCACAAATATCGCTTTTATTACTGTCACCTACGGAAGAAACGATAGACGAATCGTCAAAGCTTTCTTTTTTTTTTTTCTTAACTCGCCATTTAGTTGCTATTTCAACCGCTTTACGTTTTCTACATAACACTTGTTCGGAAACAACACCTGTGCTACATTCTTTTCGTTTTTTCGCCCTCCAGTTAGCCGGGTTTACAACCGCTTTATGTTTTTTTTCCAACATTTCTTCCGAGTGTATGAAAGACTTACTACCTTCCGAACAATTGGAAGCAGGAATCAAAGACTGTATGTTATGCCGATCTGCCGTTGAGCAAACAGTTGCTACCAATGATTTCATACTACGATCGCTAAGTACATTCAAGTTACTCGATTCGCTTGAACTCTGTACTTGATTAGCCAATAATTTTTTTTTATTCGCTCTCCATTTAGCCATTTTATCCGCCGCTTTTCGTTTCTTTTCCAACTCCCGTTCAAACAATTTAACTTCTGTACTCGTTACCGAAAAATTAGGAGCAGGAGTAAAATCGTTCATATCGCGATTAATTTCTGAACAAACCTTTACTTCCAATGATTCCATTGCAGTATCAAGACCGATCACGTTACTCAATTCATTTGGCATCTGTACTTCATTAGCCAATGTTTTTTTCTTATTCGCCCTCCATTTGGCGATCTTTTCCGCGGATTTACTTTTTTTTTCCGTCTCTTTTCCTACAGATTTGGCTTTTATACTGATTACGGGAAGATTTGAAGTGATAATATTGGACGCAACACCGTGATTGAACGCGGGACAAGTGTTCTTCACTCCCAATGAATCCAAACTTTTAATAATTGAACCTTTCGAATGCTTCTCAAAAGTTTGAATTTGTGATCGAAGAGTTGATTCTTTTTTCACTTTTGGTGTCAAATTTTCTTCGCGTCGTTTCTTTGCACACTTTACTTGTAACTTCTTTCGATCGGTCGTTCTATTCTCTTCTTGTGGAAGAAAGTCGGCAAGAGTCACAGGTTGAACTTCTACATCGTTGTTAACGTTCTTTCCGTTAATTCTATTGGCTGGAAATGGGCGCACGCTTGGCAATTGATAGTAATCGGTTACTATTGGCTCTGAACCTGAACTACCAGGCTCTCGAGGATTTTGTCTAGCATATTCAATTTGACGCTCGGCTTCCAAAACTGAAGCATCCCAATCTTTTTTTACTCGCTGAAGAGAAGCAGATACCGCAGAGTTTACTGGTTCACGAGGAAAATGTTCGATTACTCCTGATCGATGAATTTTCAGCATGTGAAGACGCATTTTTGTGCCGCAATACCTTGCCAATACCAATACCGCAATACCTTACGTTCTCGGGTTTTAGCCCGTAGAAGGTTGATATTGCGAAAGCAATTGAATATACTCCGCAATCGTTACAATTCCTCTGTTGATCAACCAACGGAAACAAAACTGAATCGCGTTGGTCAAAATCATAATACGGATACAATGCTTGCAAGAACCGTAAGTGATGCCGATGTAGCCTTTTGTAATTCATGGAATCATAGATATATATTTTGTTGCCGTCGTAATAGCTACAAACCCAGTGACCACCTTGCGGTGGGAGGAGGGAACCCTCAGGAACTATTTGGTGGAGTTTAACGCAGCTGAATAATATTTGTATATGTTTTTGACCTTGTGGAACAGGTTTTATTATATGAGGTATCCAAATGTTGAACTGCGGGCGTGGTTCGAATTTCGAATTGGATACAGTTTTCAACAACATTCCAAAATCATCAATATGTTGATCATTGAGCCATTGCCCTCTGTCGATTTTAAGACCTTGAGCAATGTGCTCTGGATACTCTTCAAGTTTATACATTTTTCAACTTTGACAAAGTTTTTATAAATTATCTGTTTAGAGTCAACGAAATCGATATACGTTTCTTTTAGCGCTAAAAAAAAGCTTCTAACTAGTGTAATTAATAACTATGAGTTTGTTTCCACATTTATAGCAGCTGTTAATATAGCGCTAGCGACTAAAAATATAGCGCTTATGATGATAGCCAAAGTAAAGAAAAGAAAACAAGAAAAAGAGAAGAGAAACACAGAAAAAGTGTAAATGCAGGAACTTCCCACAAATACGGAAACCTGAAAGGAAACAAAATAAAGTCATAAGTAACAAATCTTACAAACCTATAAAAGCTGAAATGTAAAGCACTGACGATCAAACCATGATATAAATCGTCGACTTGACAACTTTTATACTAGACGGACCGTTGAAAACGGCACATAAGGCCAAACACCGGAAAACAGCGATTACGCCAGTGGAGTGTAACTGTTTGCATTTTTGTGCGCGTGTATCGTAATGATGATTCGTTGTATCACGTTAACTGAGGTTAATGTAATGGGTAACCAAAATGATGAAACTATTTTTTTAGTCCACATTTGAACAACTATGGATACCAAATGTTTACTTCCCCATATAGCGTAAAAAATGAAAAAACACAATTGTAAAAAATCTACTTCTCTTTAAATTTCGATATCTTTCGCGCTTTATTTGAATTAAACAGTTGTTTTGTCAGCATGTTGTGGAACACGTGAAACCGATTCGATCGGTAACAAATTTGTAATCAAATTTTCTCAGTCGATAAAAAAATCGAATTTTAACGAATGTTTTTAAAAATGTAAAAAAACGTAAAATATGTTGAAAATTTAATAAAACATATCGTCCAATCAAAAACAAAATAATTTTGTATCGAAATATTTCAAAAATGTAAAATACGATGGAAAATTTTGAAAATTCTATATTGGTTGAGAATTCCGAAAAGAAAAATATTTGAAATTGGAAAAAAAAACCATGAAATGTTATAGAAAATGTATGGAAACGTTTCCTTTTTAATTTTTTTTTTACGCTAATTTGATATTATTTGGGATTTCCGACAACGGGGATTAAAAATGTTCGGTCAATTTAACATATCTTTGCAAATTTTCAACGAATACATTTTTTTTTATTTTTGATCAACTACGTTTTTAAAAACCGTTAAACGAAATTTAAAGTATTTTTTGAATTTGATGATAGCGACATATTTTTCTACATTCCGACAAATTTCACTTATAATTCCAAGATAAAATTTCAATTCTAAATGGAAATTGATTTCATATTATCCTATAGAGATTGTGAAGTCTCGAACGTGAAATTCAAAAAGCATTTTGAACACTTCTCAATGGGATAAAAATCGGAAAAAATGAGACATACGGGAGGTTATGGAAAGATTGATTTTTCGTAATAATAAAATCAGAAATAAAAAATATTTTTCATAACAAAATAAAATAATACCAAAATGTTATTAAAAAAATGATGACATTTGTTTTTTCGACAAATCACCTGACACCATAACTTTATTTTCAAATGAAACTAATTCGTTAATTTTTCTGAATGCGTATTAATTTTTTCATATGTTTTTTGAAATTTCGATTTTTTTTATTTTCAAAAATGTGTGGAGAGTCACGAATTTTAGACTTAGACTTAAAAAAAAACGCATTTTAAACAACATTCAAAACTTAGAAAACAATCTGAAAAAATAAAATAAGTATAAAATGAAGAAAATGTATGCAGAAAAATTAACAAACTATTTTGACTTGAAAAAACAGTGAGGTTGTCCGGTTGTGTGTTGAACAATTTTTTTTTTTTTCATCAATTTGATAATAACGTTTTAGAATTGTTATTATACAAAATCAATCTTTTCAACTCCTTCCACATGCTTAAATATTTTCAGATTTTTACCCGATTGAGAAGTGTTCGAAATTCACGTTAAATGTCACGTTTGGTCGGACACACCGCAGGGCGCCGGCGCCGGCGTACGTTTTCACCAAATGGTTCAACAAATCTAAAGCTCGTTGGAGGCACCTTTTATAGTTTTTGATTTGCTTAAAATCTACATTGGAGTTGTTTGTAGCATATACTGTAGACTGTGGAGGTGAAGGTAAGAAGAAAAAGATTTTTTCTGAACATGATACACCTTAGTTAGCATAGCTAGACAGTCACCCATCGACGAACGCACCGTAAGCGATACTGCTTGACGTGGGTAATCGCCATGCCATCCGTTATTATTTAAATCGTGCGATAACGTCGCGACACGATAAAATCTCACCAGAAAACGTAAAAAATTGTAACAGTATCGATCGCAATCAAATCACGGTAAAAATAACGCGTGGTTTTTTATTTTAAAAAAATTGTAATCATCCCGGTAATCGTAATCCCTCGCGATTACCGGGATGATTTCCGGACGGCTATGGCATGGTCAATCAGCCGTCAGCAATCAGATTACGAAGGTTATCACGCAAACGCCACGGCGCGGTTTGCGTCATACTGCAAAAATCACGGTCCAAAAAAATTCCAACGATCCAAGAGTAGCACGGGGAAACACGATTTTCGTCGTGGTATGGCTATTTATTTCTCGGTCAAAACTTATGCGATTTTCGTCACAATCTCGTGCGGTTAATTGATAAGAAATAAAACTCTCGACACTTCTGTAAAACCGAACGAAGTCATGGATTCTAGCACCGGAGACGAAAACTATAACCTGACTCGGTACATGGCATTTTTTTTATATCCACAGTAAAATAGCGAATCTATCGCACAGTTTCTCGTGACAACGTAATGCCAATCATTTAATACAATAATATGACCGGACGAACAAAGTATTATTTTCAGAATGGAAATTACTTACGACAATCGTCGAAATAACTTCAAGTTAAAATCCTTGGATATAGGCCTTTTTCTGTATCAACAAAATAACACGACACAACACAACGAAACGAACGCACGACACACGAAAATATGTAACGAAACAAACGAATTTGTTTTTTTTTTTTTTTTCGTTGTAACACACACAGGAAGTGATACGTAATAAATTGAATCTACGCGAGAGTTTTATCGGCGATGGCGTTGCCTGTAAATATGTCGTGATCGACTTAGAAAAACTTTCCGAAAGACGGTGCTCGAGTCGCGTAGCATCCAGCGCTATGAACCGGTGTCTAGCGTATAGTACTTTCTTAATTACACATATTGCGCCTAGAGGGTGTCAGCCATGACAAACTACGATTCCTTCAGTATTTGTGTTAACGTGAACGTGACAAGACGTAAGTACCGTACAAAATTATTTTTATACAAAAATATACGTAACAATTACATTTACGTAATTAATAAAAAATAATACATACATCGAGTAATAAATCTATTCGATTTGCTTTTGCATGAATAATTAAATAATTATAAGAAAAGTCGAAAATACAATTATTTTTTTATCTTTTTCTCAGAAAATGGGCGATAATATGGACGAAGCGTGGATGGAAGAGCAGTTTCCGGAACTAATAGCGGCGGCGGTTGTACCACCACCAGCACCACCACGTCGAGAGGCCGTTCCAGGTGCAGAAGGTGTTCCAGCAGCTGCACCCGCCAAGCCAGCCGCGGATTTCGTGCCGCCACCACCGAACGACGATCCCCAGGATGAAGTTCCGCAGGAACCTCGACGTAATGGTACATTAATGAATTTCTTTCTTTTTTCGCAAAATATTATAAGAGGTAAGAAAAAATGACTTAGACGGAATGTTTAACGAAGCCCATCGACCTTTGATCAAAGCATTTGTCGCTGAAATTTTTGATTCTCGGACAATTGTCAAATCCATATTTAACAAAAAATGATTCTAGGTAATATTAGTAGCGAAAGAATTGTTGTGATATCAGAAATTCTGGTGACGAAGAGTTCGATCAAAACAAAATCAGGCTTCGTTAAACGTTACGTCTCTAAACTTTCAGTGACGAAGAGTTTGTACAAAGCAAAATCAGGCTTCGTTGAACCTTGCGTCTCTGAAATTTCAGTGACAAAGAGTTCGAACGAAGCAAAATTTGGCTTTGCTGAACCTTCCGTCTTTTAAAAATTTCAGTGACGAAGAGTTCAATCGAACCAAAATCAGGCTTGAATTATTATAATATTATAAAATGATTGCCGATAAAATGATACACATTTCTCGACTCTTATTATCAGTTTACGGATACGTATACGTATAAGAGAAGTTTACGAACAGTAACAATATATATTCTCCTATACGTTAACAATATCGAATATCAATTATATTAAATATTTAGTTATGAATCATTAATATTAAGTTTTACAAATAAGTCAGGCAAATAATTATGTATAAGGAAAACTGAAATTCAATGGAAAATGGATAAATCCACAATTATTTAACAATAAGAGAAATCGGCAAATCCAAGAATTTCGAACAGGCCTAGAGGAGAGTAACGAGGAGCGAGATTACTCATCAGGGGAGTACGCTCCAGGCAAGGATTAGGGAGGGACTTCCTTCCCCCTCTGGATTCATTTCCTAGCATATAAGAAGCCGCGGAAAAAGGCGCGAGCAGTGCAGAGCAGACCAGAAGTAGATTTTTAGTAGTCCGGCCCGTAAGCAACTAGACCAAGTAGAGAGAGACGGAGGCGCGTAAGAGCGAGCGCGGGATTGGTAAATCCAACAAGTAGGCTGATACTCCGCCTAGGCGACGAGAGAAATAGGGTCAGAGACCGCGTTGTTCGTTATTCACCATACTAGAAAAAGAGCGCGAGTCCGCTGTGCGACCACAAAGAAATAGAGGAACTCTCCTATTGGAGGATTTTGTCGATAACCCTTTCCATCTCCAAAAATTGTATTCATTTTTCATGCAACCAGAGTTTTCTTGGGCTAATTCAGTTCACCGAATTACCATTCTCAAGTCATCTCGTGGAACGAAACCATCTTTCGTTTCACCATCAAATTTTCTTTTACTCGATAGTTAAAAGACAATTTTGTACGAATTCTTATTCCAACGAGTCATTTGTACTCTCTGAAAATCACATTTTTGTACTTTCGAATTTGGCTGAATTATTTTCTTTGAATAAATTTCGAATATCACGGCGTATCGCGTGAAATTTGTGTTCAACCAATCCACTACATCGCGAGCAGCATCATCTCAACAAATAACATAAGTACAATTTAATTCTATTCCCTTGATAAATCTATAAGTGAAAAGTGTGCAATATTCTCTATTATTCAAACTCCTCGTTAATTCGCCCAGCCGTCGCCAGACATCATCAACACTACTCACCGAATATAATTCAATTATAAAATCATTTCTATAACGCAGTGAAATAAATTCAGTTAATTCAAATCATTTCTATATCGCGGTGAAACAAATCCGTTTAAATCAAATTATCAACGATCATTATTTTAATTACGCAACGGATAAAGAAATTTTATAATACCTCTAAGACAAGTCAACGAATAGCATTCCAAGCCCTATCCTTAATAAATTTCCTCACGCTTAGACTAAAAAATGGGCAGTTGCGCCGATAATTGATGCCAGGAGTGGTAAAGGAGTGAGAAATCTCTCTTGACCAGCGCGTATTCAATCGTACTCGACGCAACCTCGCGTTAAAATTCAGGTGAAAGAGAAACACCCGCATTTTTGACGTGACATATCTATTAGGGGTTCATGAAAGCGTTTTCTCTTTAGACTGCTTTGTTTATTGAAATTTGCATATGTTATTGCAAACAACAGCCCATGCAATGTTCTAGCTATAAAAAAGTTGTACTGTAATCGCTCGAAATTTGAAAGATAAAAAATTGCATTTTTCTCGAATTGAGTTATCTTGTGGTTATTCTGCTGTTCGTCTGTTCTCACTACGAAGCGTCTTCAGCATTTCAAAACCTAAAATTGCGATTTTTTTGCACTTTTGTAATCGACATCAGAAATGGACAAATGCTAATGGATTTTGCATAAAAGGTCTTCGATAAGTAACGTAATCGAACTAGAACGATTTATTGAAACCCCTTAAAAGATGTATTCTATGTGTCCTCAAAACAGCCAGAAGATAAAGTACGTTATATTTTTCCTCAAAGAATACGCTTTGTATTCTTTGAGGACATATTCGTCAATGTAAAGTCTATTTCAAAGACTTCTGGCCGTTTTGAGCCCATATATCTATTACGGGTTCATGGAAGCGTTTTTTCTTTAGACTGCTTTGCTTATTGAAATTTTGATATCTTATTGCAAATAACAGCCCATGCAACGTTCCTGCGATAAAAAAGTTGTACTGCAACCGATCAAAATTTGAAACATAGAAAATTGTAATTTTCTCGAGTTGAGCAATCTTGTGGTTATGCTGCTCTTCGTCTGCTCTTACTACGCCCTGCGTAGAAAAAAGTAGTATGGGAAACCGTCTTAATTCGAGTATGGGAAGGTGTATGGGAAATGGTATGAGCAGTATATATAATAGTATGGGAAAGAACATTAAGTAGAATCTTTTATGAATATGGCTTTGGCTCCGTTCCCATATTCGGTCCATACGCTATCATAGACTGATTCTCGGATACCGTTAGAAATTTCGGAAATTCTGGGAAAATCGAATCCATACGTTCTTGTTGACTCGTTCGTAGACTCTTTTTACGTGTCGCGTAGACTCGAAAATTGACGGGCAGTAAAATTTCGACGCCATTATAGACTGATTTTCGGATACGGTGAAAAATTTCAAGTATATATATAAGTACTTAAGTACATAAATATTAGGGATGTGCACGAGCTTGATCGAGCCCGCTCGGAGCACGACCGGGAAGCTCGGCACTTGTTCGAGCTTTGCATCGAGCTTCGGGATTACATCGAGCTATCGGAGCCGCTCGAGCCATTGAAGCCGTTTGAGTTTTGAGCTGCTCGGGCTACTCGATCCGGCCGAGTCGCTCGAGCTATTCGAGCCGTTCGAGCCGCTCGAGCTACTCGAGCCGTTCGAGCTACTCGAGCTGTTCGAGCTACTCGAGCCGTTCGAGCTACTCGAGCTGTTCGAGCTACTCGAGTCCGCAGAGCCGCTCGAGACGTTTGGGTAGCACGAGTCGCTCACCGCGTTCGACCGGCTTTACCCACGCGGTCTAAGTACATTCTCCGAGCTATTAACGAATTTAGCTCGACTATTTTAGTGATGTTGAATTTTAATGTAAAAAAAGAAAAATGTGAAAAGAATGATTCTGAGATTTAATTCTGAGACGCGGATTTTTTGGAAAATTGTTACTCTGCTCCAGAAAAAAATTCCTTGTGAATGAGATACCGAAATGAGATACCGTAATAAGGCTGCAAATTTAACAATTCTAAACAAAGATTCGTTTTCGAAGCACGAAAGTCCCTCGCAGTAAAAAAAATGTATCGTTCCCTTTTATACATAACAACAAACACCCCTCAATAATACGAATATTCCTTTTTATTTAATCGGAGTTTCAACTCATTCGATACGACTGTACAGCGAAGTTTTCTATAAGACTGTGGACAGTGGACAAGTGATAATTTTTTTTTGCTTTTTCTTTTTTGTTTTGTTAAATATCAAAATTATTTTATTCAAGTGATAGACGAAAAAACGCAGTAATTGATGAGTTATTATTAATAAACGTTTTAAATTTGAAATAGAGTGTACGAGAAAAAGTGAAGAAAGAAGAAAACTAAATATATAGTCGATGAAAAATTACGAATATCGAGAATTTTCTTCTCGTTCGACGAAAAAAACCATTCAACAATTTCTCTCGCGACTCGATCGAACAATCGATAGCGGCGATTCAATCGTAATTTCGCTCTCGGGATTGTCGGAGGAATTTAACGATTGCGAATCGACAATAATGACGGATTGTCCAAAACTTCGGAGCCATTTACACAGATACATATATACAAATATGTATACGCCGTTGCAGACACATATTCCGTCTTTTATCATCGTACTCTGGAGTGCCGGCGCGGCGTTTATCGTTCGCGGTGTCATCAGGGAGGAGGGGTTACAGAGTTACAGATTATTTTTTCCGACTGGAACACAGCTGACAATGCCAATCGTTTGGACGTGATATTGAGTTTAACGTAAATAAATTGTGGTACCGGAAATTTTGTATCGGTGTATTGACACGGACGGAAATGAAAATTCCATTAAATAAGTAACCGAGTTAATGTTTTCATCATTCAAATTATCACTTGTCGTATCAATATATTGCATCGAGAATAATGTCGCTCGCATTACGAATAATTTTCGTGTAAAAACGCGATTTGCTCCACGTGAGAATAGAGCAATTGAGCCCTGTTTGGGGTGACAATATTTCCAACCGTTGAAAAAAGCCTTTCGCTTGTGGTTTGAGCAGCCGGAATATTCAAATATTGTCGCGCCGCGTGGGCCAGTATCGGGTAGCGAATTCGGTTTCTCGACCACCAATCGTACACCGAAACTTTTCGCGACTGAACTTTTTCGTCTAAGTACGTTTTCAACTCCGTGTCAACGTCAGCCTCGTCGTCGTCGTCGTCGGAATCGAGGAACATATCGAATAATTTTCGCAATTTGGACTTAGGCTCGCCTAGATGAAGCGTAAAGAAATCACGTTTACATGAGTAATAAATAATAAGTATGACATTTTAAAATTGCATAAAATATTTGAGTGATTATGATTTAAAAAAAAAGTTATACCTTCTGCGCCGCTACGACTGGTATGTGCTCTGTTGGACACATCCGGGACTTTGTTTCCGTAAAGAAACGTAGCTTTCCATTTTAGTCGCTTTATTACCTCGTGCTTTTCAGTTGCCGATGGAATAAAGCGATCTTTATATCGAGGGTCCAAAACCATTGCAAAGACCATCGGATCGTTGGCCGCGGTCACGAAAGCGAATCGTCGATGCAAGGCGTCAGACAGTGGCGCGACCAAGTCACTCCCACTCGCGTCAACCTTATCGTCTATTTCCATTTCGGAATTATCGGTGAGCGCTGCTTTCTTCAGCGTTTCGACGACCGGTATATATTGCGAGAGCCCTGGATATGAGTCGCCGCTCATTAAATCCGTGGCTTCTTTAACGGGTTGTACTATCTTGACGTACTCTCTGACAGATTGCCATTCGCTTTCTGTCAGAATCGCGGGCATACCTTTACATAGATAAAATTATATACGTTATTAAACTATTCGCGTGTTTTTAGTAAAAGGCTTGATGCTTTTCACAATTTTTTTTATTGGATTTTCGGTAACGAGCCTAGGAAACGAATACCTCTATCGCACAGAACGACACATAAAGCTTTTCTCAATGTAAGCAATCTCTCGAACATTTCGTATTGACTGTTCCATCGCGTGTCTACGTTTTGGATCAACTTCAAAACGTTTTTATCCGGTGTGAAATGCTTTTGAGCGTTAACGAGTTTGGCGTGTCCCGATGACGATCGCGCAAAAAAACCGACGCTCGCTTGTGCTTTTCGGCAAATAGGCGCGAAAGAGGGAGACTCCTAAGTGGAAAAGATACGATTATACGTTTACTAATAGTTATACATATTTGCTTCTATATATTCTATATTGTATTAATTTCAGTGATAATATTACAGATGTGTAGAAGTAAAATCGATATGAATCACCTTCACAGCATCTTTCACAACGAGTTGCAAGGTATGAGCAAAACACGGGATTCTAACCCACCCAGTGCCCATACGTATGGCTGCAACAATGTTGGCCGCATTATCGGTTACAAAGAATACCGAAGAAATCGTTTCTTTGTCGAGCCCCCACTCGACAATCGTCGCTTGCAGAATATCGTGCAAGTTTTTGGACGTATGGCTTTCGGCTAGATACGTCATCGCCAACGTGAACTTTCGAGGTTCGAAGTCTTTCGTGACGTAATGTAGCGTCAACGAAATATAACTTTCGATAACTCGCGAAGTCCAACCGTCGGTGGTCAATGATATCGACGTGACGCCTTAAGTCATATGCAATACAATGAAGATTAATTACTTGCTATGAAATTGTACGAAAAACCATAATATTAAAAAAGGATCGATACATCCCGCAACTGGAAATGAGTCAGCGAGAATTTAAATCTATGTATTTGTTCAAATTTGCTATTCCTTTTACCTTCTTCTGTATCGCGACTAATCATCTGTCGAAAGCGCTCCTTTTCTGCTGCGTAAAGACTCGGAATGATCTCTCGAGAAAAGGTCGCTCGCGATGGAATCGTATATTTCGGTTCCAATGTGCTTATCAAAGCGCGGAAACCTCGTCGATTTACCATATTATATGGCTCGAGGTCCCAAATAATCATTTTCGCGATCGCCAGGGTGAGCTCCTTCGCGCGAGCCGAATTAGGATCGAGCGATGCAACGATCACCGGTGCACTGTTGTTGACTAAACGTAAGGAATGTAAAGTTTAAGATTGCTTAGTGTTAGTCTTGTAGCGTAAATTCCTTTCACCGAATTTACCTACTCGCGAGAACCCTCAACCTCGAGCCACAAACGTCACAATAATTTTCTCTTTTTTTATTTTCCCTCGCGGGATGGGCGCCAGGCGCGTAACGCGCCAGAGAAAATTCGACGAGGTTGATTGGCTAACGACTAGCTGCAGTTTTTCGAGATCCGGAGAGGGGCTGGGTATTTTAACGTCGGCATTCGGACGGCACAACAGGAAAAAAAAACAAAATAAAGTGTGACCCAAACTCGAAATATCCGGGAACCAAAATTCACTAGTTTTATTTGAATTATTAACTCAACTAAGAGAGGGAAAACCGAAGATCTCGGAGGAGACCTCTCGTCCCGGGAACAAATGAAATTTACAATAATTTTCCTTCGACAATTTTCCCGACGCTCGGGATCTCGCGGTCGCTCTCACGCACTCGCACACCCACACACACACATTACCGCGTCGCGCGAAGGCCCTCGTTCTCGCGTCTCACTTTCTCTCTCTCACACGATAACAATTTAATTTTCCGGGGAAAACCAAAGAAAAGAATCGAATATCCAAAAAAACGGTTGTTAGAAAAGTCCAAAAATAATAAACACGATATAAAATTAATCCGATTTTTCCCCGATCCACTCACTCACACACTCTGACGCACACGATAGCCTCGCGCGCACGACGGTAACGGAAAGGCGGCTTCCCGTGGGATTTATCCCCAAGGCACGTTCACGAAAAATTTATTAAAAAGACCAAATTTAGAAAATATTGCCGCGGCAACGGTTTACACACGATTAACAGAAAACGAGCACGTCTCGCGGCTCTGCACACGCGACTAAGACAATTTTTCCGCCGACCTCAAAGAAACGGCCACGTTTCCTCGAGAACCGTCGAACTCGCTAGCACGCCGACAAAATATAATTTTTCTACGGTCGCGCCGAGAACTCGAACGCGAAAAATAAATTACACGAAACGATAAAACACACAAAATACGCGAACTACCGATCTTAATTTGTCCCTCGGACGAAAGAGCTCACCGATGTTTCTCGATATTCCGACGTGAGCGATTCCGGTGTTCGGCTCGCCAAAATTCCCCTCCGCGCGGTATCCAAAATATCGATCGACGATCCAACTCGCTCCAAAACCCAACGGGAAGTGCCCCGAGTAACGCGTCTCTCACGCTCTCGTTAGCGACACCCCTACCCCCTACCTAATCGCGACGATTTCCAAAATTCGCGAACGCTCGGCCCTTTTCGGGATTTAAATATTTCGCACGCTCTCTCGCAACGTCGTAGCGCTGATAGACGCGCGAGAGCGAGACAGAAGATGTGGTCTCCGCAGTACTCAGTCCTCGCGTTCGAGAACCAATGCGATGATTTTCCTTCGCTCACTCGAGATAACCCGAGAGCTACAATTTTGAGGGCGGCGACGCTGGGAAAAAGCGGTGTTCTTTTCCCTCGATGTTCTTATCGTCTAAACAACGATAGGCTTCGGGGGTAGAGGCTCCTCGCAGAGGATTTCCGTGAGGCGAGAGGACCTCTGCCTCCGCTGACTCGTCGACGGTAGCGATGGCCGAAGATTTCCGACGGAAACCGACGTTTCCTCTCCCTCGCTGTCCGGTCGCGGCTCGCTCTCTCGCCCGAGACGCGGGAACATGAAATATTTGTTATAAAAAATAATTAAAAATAATTCTAATTCCCTAAGTGGCCCTGAGGAATCGCCTTGTGAGTGCCGGAGCGAGCTGAAAATAACGGGCTGAATTTTGCCACGTTACAACTCTCCCCCCCTTAAAACACGACCGTCCCGGTCGGAAAAACTCCCCCGTCTTCGGGACTCGGTAGCAAAAGAAATTACGAAATTAACCTCGCGACCATTTTGTCAGCATCTCACTGTTCGGCGATTCCTGAGCACCAGGAAAATAAATTTTGAAAAATAAAAGAATATCGGTGTTTAACACCACCTTCCCCTCGTGAACATACCACTGGGACAATCGCCTCCACTTGACAGACACAGAAAATACACTCTCCCATACAAAGTAATACTAATGCTACAATAAATGACTAAATAGTACAAGATACTGGCGCCTGCCGTTAAAATAAATAATACTGCATGATATTCTTTCCCCTTTCAAGTCCGTAGACACCGTCGTTCTCGGGGAGAATACGGAAAGATCGTTCCCCCCCTCCTAATTTCACTCGTGAACTCTCGCCGCTCATTACTCCCCCGAAACCGGGGAATCGAAACCAGGACGATACGGTAGCAAATCGTCTATCGAGACTTTGGGAATCACGTTCCCGTCGTCATCGGTTAGCTCATAGACCACGGGAGACATCACGCGACTAATCCGGAACGGCCCTTCGTATCTTTTCGCTAATTTCGCCGCGATGAAACGAGACGCGTTAGACAAGATTCTCTGTCTACGACGAACGAGATCTCCGATTTTAAAACCTGCGGGATTGCGGTGTTTATTAAATTGCGCCGCTTGTCTCTGATACGCGACGTCGAGATCGTGCTGCACTTTCTCGCGCAACGACTGTAACCCTCGCATGTGCTCCGACCACTCGATTTCGTCGCTCGGTAGCACCTCTTTAGATCCCGGGACCCGCTTAAAGAATTGATGTGGCTTGGGTGTTCGGCCGAAATTCAAATACGCGGGGCTCGTACCTATCGAAGAATGGAATGCAGTGTTGTACGCGAAACGGAACTCCGCAAGATGCAGATCCCACGCACGATGATCTTCATCGAGAAAGGAAATCATCATAGTTTTAAGTACGCGATTCACTCTCTCCACGGGATTAGCCTGCGGATAATACGGCGGAGTCGTCGTATGGAAGATACCATATGCCGACACAACCGCACGCAGACTTTGATTGACGAATTCGGTACCATTGTCCGTCAAGAGAACCTCCGGAGTACCCCAGCGCGAAATTACAAGCTCCTCGAGAGCCTCGCGAATTTTATTTCCGTTAGCTTTGCGCAAAGGGCAACACTCTATCCATTTGGTAAAAAGATCTTGAATCACCAAGACGTAAGCGAAACCTGCACGACTCGGCGGGAACGGTCCCATGATATCCGCGGCGATAACGGTCCACGGTTCCTCAACAACTCTTCTTCCCATCAATCCCGGTAACGCGCTATTTGACGGTTTTGTGAGTTGACAAGTCTCGCAATGCTGAACGTAACGAGATACATCGCGATAAAGTTTCGGCCAAAAGTATGAACTGACCACGCGTTTAAAAGTTTTGTCAATTCCGAGATGTCCAGACTGCGGAGTATCGTGACATTCGCGCAACACTCCGAGCCTCGCGGAACTCGGGAATACCAGCTTCCACTGTTCTTCCTCCGATTCGGTATTCGAAAATCGCCTACGCAAAAATAAACGATTCTCCACGAATCTCCAATCCGGGAATTTATCTGGCGTCTCGGCAACGTCCTTCACGCGCTGTTCGTACCACGCGTCCACAACCGTTTCTTTCGATTCGCTCGCCTCCACCGAAGGAACTTCAACGTCGTGAGCAATCGCGAGCATTTCCGGCACAACCGGTTCCGGAACCTCTGTCTCTTTTACCCCCGGGGTAACGGTCTCAAACATTCGCGACAGCGCATCCGGGAGCTGATTCTGCGAACCTTTACGATGAACGACTGTAAAATCGTATTGAGCTAACGCCCAGATCCACCTCGCGATTCTACCCTTCGGCTCCGGCTGTCTTAATAGCCATCGTAAGCTCTCGTGATCGGTTATCACGGTAAATTTGTAACCCGTCAAGTATTCACGAAATTTCGGCACCGCCCAAAGAATAGCTAGACATTCTAACTCCCGTACGGCGTAATTACGCTCCGTGCTCGAGAGAATGCGGCTTGCGTACGCGATCGGGTGTTCTGCACCATCGGGAACCTGCGTCAATACCGCGCCTAACCCTGTACTACTCGCGTCGGTATGCAACGTGAACGGCTTCGAGAAATCGGGCCGAGCAAGCGTAGGTGCTCTCGTCAACGCGTCTTTAAGAGATTCGAAAGCCTTTTGCTGCGCTTCTCCCCATACCCATGGCTGTTTCTTTTTCGTTAATCTCGTGAGCGGTTCCGAGAGCGTAGCATACTGCGGAATAAATCTGCGGTACCACGATGAACCACCGAGAAAACGCCGCACCTGAGTCACCGATTCCGGCACGGGAAACTCTCGAATCGACAAGGTTTTCGCGGGATCGACCTGCAACCCTTCACTATTCACGAGAAACCCTAAATAACGGAGTTCATTCCGGCAGAACTCGCACTTCTCGGGATTAATAAGAAGACCCGCCTCCAAGATCTTTTCGAAAACGCGCTTAAGCCACACGAGATGTTCCTCAAACGTTTCCGTTGCCACGATAATGTCATCCAAATATGCGAAGACAAAAGGCTGCATATCGGGAGTAACGATCCGGTCCAACAGACGTTGGAAAGTCGCGGGAGCAGTCGTTAATCCGAACGGCATACGTTTGAATTGAAACAAACCTCGATAAGGGACTGTAAAGGCCGTGATCTCGCGAGACTTTGGTTCAAGGGGAATCTGGTGAAAAGCTTGACTCAGATCCAAAGTCGAGATGTATTTCGCGGATCGCAGACAGTCCAAGATGTTCGACATAAACGGTAGCGGATAGGCGTCTTTCTTCGAAACGGCGTTAACTTTGCGAAAATCTAAACAAAACCGATAAGTGCCATTCGGTTTCGGGACCATAACGATCGGCGTATTCCATTCGCTCGACGATGGCTCCATAAACGTCAGCCTCGAGAAGACGATCGACTTCGCGGTAAACCCAGTCTCGAACAATCGGTGTAAAAGAACGATATCGTTGTTTAATCGGAATCGCGTCGCCCACCTCGATTTTATGCTCGATCAAATGCGTTAACCCGGGCGAGCTTCGAAGCCTCGGGATCTGCTCGTTGAGAAAATTCTCGAGTCGCTTCGCGTCTGTAGATGATAATTCCGCGATCGGCGTACAAATATCGAGACCTTCGGGACCCTCAACGGTATCGAATTTATATTCTTTGTCCCACTCGCCCGAAAAATACCACGTTCGACGCCTTGAATCAACGACAAGACCCAAGGTTTCGAGAGAATCGAGTCCCAATAAAACAGCAAACGGGAGCCCAGGGAAAATACGCGCGACGAGAGTATACGAACGTCCCTCCAATCTCGCGACAAACTCTATCTCCTCGGTACACGCGATAACCTGTCCGTTCGCGACGGTACTAAGACGCGAGGGAGTAGTTCGACGTCTAAAACCCGCTTTCTCGAGCATCTCGATGCCTTCTTTACCCACGTACGAGCTCGTAGCTCCACAATCAACGAGAGCCGGGCCTCGAAAATTTCCGACATCGAGAGTGATAATTAATAAAGTACGCGACTCTCCACTCGTACTGATCGGGTCGCGGAAAAATTGCGGTATTTTAGTTTTCACGAGAGTTATTAATTTAGGGGCATCCAGCGAGAGCAGAGGAGTCGCGTCACCCCTTAACGGCGGCCCCTGGTAGCGTTTCCCGTGCAGTTATGTTCCGTACGCGTTGTTTCGCCGACTTTCCCGCAACGGTAGCAACGAACTTGCCCCTGGGGACGAGGTTTCGCACAGCCTCTCGCGAAATGGCCTTTTTCCCCACAATTGTGGCACACCACCTCCCCTGCTGGACGAGGAAACCGCGAGTATCCCGGCGCTGGTTGTCGGGCGGGAGCGGAATTTGTCGGGAACAACGGATTGGCATCGGTCGCCTCCGGAATCGCCTTCGACGGTGTAGCGGGACGCGAAGGTGCTGCGGATTGTTCTGACCCCGTCTGTCGGTATACCGGTCGCGCGGGCGTCGATGGTCGCGGAAAAGCCGCGACCGAACCGTTAGCTGACGGCCCGGGAGCGTTCCTTCCCGCTTCCGAAGAGTTCCCTCGATAATCGGTATAAAACGCGGCCAACGCGGTCTCCAAAGCAGCGATACGGAAATCTCGCGAACGACTCTCCCCCCCTTGAGATGTTGTTAAGGGGTTCTCGGTAACTTGATGCAAGCCTCCGAATGAGACTTGTCTGCGCGAGTATTGCGAGCCTCTGTACGCGAACTCCGGTAGCAATGATTTTTCCGGCGGCGGAGGTGCACGATAATTTACAGCTGCGATGTAGCTACGCTCCACCCGACTCGCGATAGCCTCGAGTCCGTCGAGAGAATTGACGTCCATCCTAAGGATCGCCACTTGCAAACGCGGTAGCATATTTCGATGAACGATATTTAGTTGTTCCTCCTCGTCAAACGGCGGTATCGCGCGAACGAAAAGATTTCGCATGCACGTTAAAAAATCGGTAACACGTTCATCGTTACCCTGCGTTCGCGCGCGAATCTCTTCCCGAAGCGTGAGCTGAAAGTCGGGATCTCCGAAACGACGACGCATCGCGTCGGCACACGCTTTCCACGTATTCCAACGAGGACGCTCGATTTTATACCAATGATAGGCTAATCCCGAAAGAAATAGCGGTATACAGTTCAAGAGGTCCACGTCGGAAATCGGAACGAGAACGCGTCCGTCTTCGATACGCGCGAGAAAAACGTCTACCTCCTCTTGCTTAGTTCCCGAGAACTTGACATCCCATTTACGAAGGATGTCATACGCGGTCATGCCCGGTGCATGATAACGAGATACTGAGTGATTCGTCGATAACGGTGACGAGTGATGCAAAGGGCCCGTAGGATGATTATTAGATGGAGGAGGGAGATGGTCCCCTCCGTTCGCGAATGGATTCGTCTCGGTACCCGCGTTCGCGGGAGCCTGAGCTAACGCTCCGCCGATGGCCATCGATATTCGGTCTACGGTAACCAACCCCGAATGTTCCGTTTCGTTTCCTCCGCCCAAACGGGATGAAAAATAAAGTCTCTCGCGTAACGCGGCTGTCGAGCCCTCGAGAGGCAATCCGCGCATCGTGAGCTCTGCTTTGACCTGATCATCGGTCAATGCTGCGATCTCCTCGGGAGTATAAAAAAGGAGCCATGATCCCGTAAAAATATTAATATGAGCCGACCGATAACGAATCCGAAATTTTAAACGACGATAGCACTGTAAGGTGAAATACAATAAAAAAAAAGAAAAGATAACGCAGTCGAGAGCAGTAAAATGGCAGCGATAAAGTCGCGCAAAAAAAAAAACGAAGGCCCCAGTATTGGACAACACACACGTAAATAAACAAATAAATAAATAAATAAATACAATCGACGAAATAAATAAATAATTTGTTGTAAATTGCGAGATCGAGAAAATAAAACAAAATTCGGCTGCGCGACGCTCGACTCTCCCCTCACTCTCGAGAACCAGTAAAAAAAACTGTCACTAATAAAAATAAAAATAATAAATTGCCGTGAACCACGCGCTAATGAACAGAAAATCCGCACTCGATGGTCAAAAGAGAAATAAAAACTACATACGAAGTCAAAACGAATGTGTCAAAATGTCAAAATAATTGTAAAGTCAGAAGGTAATAAAAAAAACCAGAATTCAAACGAATCCGCGATAGCTGTCGCGAATTCCCCCAAGTCCAGGGAAAAAAAAAAGTCAATAAAGAAGTCCAAAGGTAAAGAAAAAATATAAAAGTCAATAAATAAATAATTAATTAATCGTCCAGAGTCAAATTATAGAAACTGTCAAGTTGCAGAAAAACTGTCAAAAATGTCAAAAAACTGTCAAGAAAATTTAACTATTGTCACGGGTGTACCGAAAAAATGTCAGCTGTCAGAAGTCAAGTCGAATCGAAAATTTTAAAGTTCTCTCGAGAGCGGCATTCTCACGAACGCGCACTGTACCCCTTACGGCACTCACACTGTGGCCCGAGAGCAACGGCGAAGACCGTCGGCGTCACGCGCACAGAAAAATTCGAAATAATATTCTCGATAATATCCGAGAAACTGTCTCGCAATGGTAAAATTTTAACTCACTTAATTCGTGCCAAACACGAGTATTTCGAAGATCGAACTCGGACAGGCACACACAAAAAAAAACACAGCACGAGCGAGCCTCGAGCGCGAACAATAGACTCGGCCGTCGCCGCTCGAAAACAACGCTCTACAGCACACCAGCGAGAGCCGAGATCTCCGGCGAAGGAAATAAAATAAATTCAAATTTCTCACTCCGAAAATTCGAGAGCGCTAATTAACTTTCCAAAATCCACAATAAATTATCCTGAATTATTCATAATATTATTATTATTATTTTTTTTATTATTATTATTTCTGTTTTTCTTTTCCCGAAACTGAATTTAATTTTTAATTTAATTCTTCCTCAAAACTCAAAAATAAATCGTTAATTAATTTTTTTTTTTTTTTTTTATTATTATAAAATATTTAATTATCCGAAAATACCGAACGTTTAGTGACGCCCCACGTTGGGCGCCAAAATTTGTAGCGTAAATTCCTTTCACCGAATTTACCTACTCGCGAGAACCCTCAACCTCGAGCCACAAACGTCACAATAATTTTCTCTTTTTTTATTTTCCCTCGCGGGATGGGCGCCAGGCGCGTAACGCGCCAGAGAAAATTCGACGAGGTTGATTGGCTAACGACTAGCTGCAGTTTTTCGAGATCCGGAGAGGGGCTGGGTATTTTAACGTCGGCATTCGGACGGCACAACAGGAAAAAAAAACAAAATAAAGTGTGACCCAAACTCGAAATATCCGGGAACCAAAATTCACTAGTTTTATTTGAATTATTAACTCAACTAAGAGAGGGAAAACCGAAGATCTCGGAGGAGACCTCTCGTCCCGGGAACAAATGAAATTTACAATAATTTTCCTTCGACAATTTTCCCGACGCTCGGGATCTCGCGGTCGCTCTCACGCACTCGCACACCCACACACACACATTACCGCGTCGCGCGAAGGCCCTCGTTCTCGCGTCTCACTTTCTCTCTCTCACACGATAACAATTTAATTTTCCGGGGAAAACCAAAGAAAAGAATCGAATATCCAAAAAAACGGTTGTTAGAAAAATCCAAAAATAATAAACACGATATAAAATTAATCCGATTTTTCCCCGATCCACTCACTCACACACTCTGACGCACACGATAGCCTCGCGCGCACGACGGTAACGGAAAGGCGGCTTCCCGTGGGATTTATCCCCAAGGCACGTTCACGAAAAATTTATTAAAAAGACCAAATTTAGAAAATATTGCCGCGGCAACGGTTTACACACGATTAACAGAAAACGAGCACGTCTCGCGGCTCTGCACACGCGACTAAGACAATTTTTCCGCCGACCTCAAAGAAACGGCCACGTTTCCTCGAGAACCGTCGAACTCGCTAGCACGCCGACAGAATATAATTTTTCTACGGTCGCGCCGAGAACTCGAACGCGAAAAATAAATTACACGAAACGATAAAACACACAAAATACGCGAACTACCGATCTTAATTTGTCCCTCGGACGAAAGAGCTCACCGATGTTTCTCGATATTCCGACGTGAGCGATTCCGGTGTTCGGCTCGCCAAAATTCCCCTCCGCGCGGTATCCAAAATATCGATCGACGATCCAACTCGCTCCAAAACCCAACGGGAAGTGCCCCGAGTAACGCGTCTCTCACGCTCTCGTTAGCGACACCCCTACCCCCTACCTAATCGCGACGATTTCCAAAATTCGCGAACGCTCGGCCCTTTTCGGGATTTAAATATTTCGCACGCTCTCTCGCAACGTCGTAGCGCTGATAGACGCGCGAGAGCGAGACAGAAGATGTGGTCTCCGCGGTACTCAGTCCTCGCGTTCGAGAACCAATGCGATGATTTTCCTTCGCTCACTCGAGATAACCCGAGAGCTACAATTTTGAGGGCGGCGACGCTGGGAAAAAGCGGTGTTCTTTTCCCTCGATGTTCTTATCGTCTAAACAACGATAGGCTTCGGGGGTAGAGGCTCCTCGCAGAGGATTTCGATGGTAGCGATGGCCGAAGATTTCCGACGGAAACCGACGTTTCCTCTCCCTCGCAGTCCGGTCGCGGCTCGCTCTCTCGCCCGAGACGCGGGAACATGAAATATTTGTTATAAAAAATAATTAAAAATAATTCTAATTCCCTAAGTGGCCCTGAGGAATCGCCTTGTGAGTGCCGGAGCGAGCTGAAAATAACGGGCTGAATTTTGCCACGTTACAGTCTAAATGTTAGTTTCAATTGTCAACGAATTTTGAATTATACAATAAACTATATTACTTATACAGCGAACGCAAAGTTAATATAAACTGTATAGAATTGGGAACTAAAAAACGTTATCGCCGATCTATACTTGAGCGAGCATGAAACTTGGTCGAAAACAGAGGTTTGCAATATTGCTGCTATCAGTCATAATCAGATACAATGCACTGAAAATATTTTGGAGCACTATATTGATCTGAGAGTAAAATGTTCGTGTAGATAAACTCTTTTCTTCGATGGAGCCGCTGCTTGAACATTCTCTGTATCTCGCGTTTTACTGTTCAATGTAGTGAGTATCCCAATATTTTTCTATGTATGTTATTAATATAACAAACATAGTTATTAATATAGATATTTTTCACAGGGGCATACAGCATATATGTCAATATGTCATATATTGTTGAATATACCATATAAATTGTATGTTTTAATATGACGGGGCGTATTCACGTTCACTACGATGAGGAATTGTTTTCCGTTTGACTTTTTCATTCGACAACATAGAAACATCGCACAAAATGTTCAATGCCTTTTCACCCCAGCGTTTGCAATGATCGAACACGTTCTGGCTATTTTACTAGATTTCATTTTTTGTCAACGAAACAAAATCGTTTACGATTAATTTTTCTTATTGTCAAGAGGCCGAAATGCATGAAACATGAGAGAGTCTCGAAGACGATCGTTGGGGCGTCACAAAATAAAAGGACACACACGATGACTATCTTGAATAAGCGGCGCTTCGCCGGGACTTCCGTTTTCTAATTTCGATCCTCAATTTCTTTCTTTTCTTTTTATCTCGTGTTCACCTATCTTCTCTCAGAAAAAATGTAAAAAATAAAGAAACAACGGCAACTCCATTCCATTTCTCTATTTAACATTAATATGTAACGACAAAAAACTAACAAATTTTTTTTCGGCATAATAACAAATCGTCGTTTGCACCGTTCTCGACGATTGGGCGATAGAACCAAAAATTCGGAGTCGACGATTCTAAAGAATGAAAAATTAATGTCATCTTTCGTTTTGTTATTATTGAATATAATTTTCTTTTTTTTCAACTCCGGATTGTATCGATCAATTGTTCACAATAATAACACGATTTTCGGTCAAATGGTACACGACGAAATATAACAGATTAATCGTCTCGAATATCTCTGTTGCCGAGTAACTTCAAATGTCGTTGAACCGACGTTTCTTTTTTTTTTACAGTGATTTGAGTGAATGCGAGACACACTGGTACTCGACTTGCGTTCAATTTTATCGTTTTTTTTTACTATATACCAATATTGCTTCTACTATACCTTGAGAGGCTGCGTGAGTTCGAAAATGACGCCAAAGTGACGTCGTCGAACTAGCTGTCAGCTTCAAAATCTTTGCACACGGGTTGCATTTCGCCTGGGTTTGGTCCATTTTTGTGAAGTACTGCCAAATCATACTTCGCGCGGTTTCCTGGACGGCAGTCTCATTATCGTTGCTGCTGCTGCTGGCTCCGACACTGGACTCGTCGTGTGCGTACGCATCGCGTGAATTTTCCTCAATTTCGTGATCTTACCGATATATTGTGAACTGATTATCGCTCGCTGCACCGTTCGCATTCGAAAGTTGCGTTGATCCGACGAATTCAATTGTTGTTTCGCGTTTGTACACCGCGCTAATCATGGCGCGTCGAACACCATGTTTCGCGCGCCACCGCAGCAGGTACAAATTCGATACCACGCCAGCCGGTGTCAAAATACACAACCATGTATTTTGACATTTGGTTCACGAAAAAAACAACAACCATATTCAAATTCTACGTTTACGTTAGAAATAGACAGGATCTATAAACGAATCTACCAATATTTATTTTACTTCATTTATCTGAATTTTCATTTAATACAAAAAAAAATATCAAAAAATAAAGAAATTCTATTAACGAAAAAGTGAATCAACAATTACTTATTCGCATTTCACAGTCGCGAGATGTACATACTTCCAATGACGAAAAAATCCCCCGCTTATGAAATGCGAATAATTTATAATGCGGCGTATATCGACGAAATTTCGATATATTCTAATCTATTATTTCGATTGCCTTTATCTTAATCAATTCGCACTTAATCGTAAAATGTGAAAAAGGACACAGGCTCTGATGTAAAGAAACGGTATGCAAAGTTTCCAGAAGAAATTTTTCGTTGTTGTTGAGAACATCGGATGCCAAGGAAACACGCAGTCACATGTTCATCATGAAACCCATAACTTACGTCTTTTCCCGGTGGGCCGTCGGGAAAATAGCAATGCTTAATTCTCTAAAAAGAAGAAGGACGAACAACAGATCGAAAAATTAGATCGGATTCAGCTATTCGAATAACCCGAACGACTCGAGCGGCGCGAACGGTCCGAGCGGCTCGAGCGGTTCGAACAGCTCGAGCGGCTCGAACGGCTCGAACGGCTCGAACGGCTCGAACGACTCGAACGACTCGAACGACTCGAACGGCTCCAACGTCGCGAACGGCTCGAACGGCTCGGCCCGCTCGAGCTAAAGTCGAATTATTAATTCGAGGTTAGCTCGGCACTCGACATAATACCGAGCCTACATCGAGCTGACTCGAACAGCCTCGATCACCGACGAGCCGAGCCGAACGACGAGCCGCTCGATAAAATCGAGCTTCTGCACATCCGTAATAAATATATAAGTATTGTGACCGAAATTTCCAGCAAGTGCCCTCACACTGCGAAAATAAAATTTCAAAAATATTAATAAAATAAAACCGGTACCCCGCTGGCCACAAAAATTCGTCTCGATCGCTTCTTTATTTTTGAGGGCGCCAGCCGAGCCTCGAGCTCGACGCGATCGGATTTTCAGAGTTCACGAAATAACGAAAATGATGACAGCCGACTAGCTGCAGCTCACAAGGGTAGAGGGGCGGTTCGTTGACTTGGCGATTTAACAATGGGGTACATTTCCAATAAATAAAACAATTAACAATCAACATAATTTTTGGGAAAATCCAATAAATAAATTTATTCCAAGAAATTATAATTCACTCGTTACTTTTATCCGGGACGGTACTCGGGGTGACTCGACACAAGGATAAGAATTTTCCCTACTAAAATTCTCACCGGTTACTCAGTTCGCCGGCTTGAATTTTCTCGACGAAAAATTATTAACAATTACGGAAATAATAGTCCCTACTAATTCGCGGCTCGACGGACATCGCTCATCCGACGGTACCGAAAGACGTGTCGGAAAAATACTAAAATCCCCCTATGCCGCGTGATCACTCGGCGCGAAGCGGGCAGGTGACTCGTTTAATTTTTCGAGTTCGCATCGCAAGATCGAACAGCCAAAGCCGTCGAAGCACGCCTGCGATTAACTCCCGCACGTCCGAGTCCCTGTAAACCGCTCGCCACACTTATCTGAATGGATCTCTCGCGTAAATTAAATTTCTACTAGCTACGTTATTTTACCAAACGATCTCAAGACTCTAAAATAAATTACAACAAAACAATAAAATAAGCACGAACAATACAAGAAAAATACGAGACGGGCCGTCCAACGATACTTTTGCTCAATTCGTCCCGAAAATAATGATGGTAAACGTAGATTGCTCGCCGATAAAGATCGCCTCGTTGTAATCGTGAAAAAAGAATAAATAAAAACAGAGAAATTAATAATTTTATTCGTTTTCGTAATTTGGAACCCTTGAGATCGCTTGGGGACTCTGCCAGTGGGGAAAACGTGTGCTCGACGGGACCAAAATCCGCCAATGACGCAATTCTTGTAACGCGCCAAAAAAACCGCGTTACAGTATATAAGAATATACATAAGTATATACTTGTTTAATTAGTCAAGGGTCTGAGGTGTTCTGTTAGTAGCTTCACTCTATCAGCGTCGTACGTTTTATTTATTTTTTTTCATATCAGATGGCGAATACATCGATATTAGTTTTGTAAACTTAATCGGCCCCTTTGATCGATAACTATTAAAGAGTGATGCAGATTTTTCTTTTTCCCTCCCGCTTGTTTTCATGTAATATTTTTAGTGATCCTCCGATACGCTTTTAGCACGCGCTTTATTCTCCGTCTTTCATCATATCCGAAGACTGTCGCAGACGTATCATTCGATAACATCCGTTTTTATATTCTTTGTCTCCTTCTTGCATTAAGTCTGTCGCCTGTACTTTTTTTCACTATTAAGGTCAGGGGCGGGAATATCTTAAATTGTACTGTCTTGAAAACATAACTCTTAAATTCTTAATCACCTATAAACGTACTAAGTTTACTATCGCAAACTCATCTAAAATGAACCAATATAAAAAAATGAGGTCGCAGAATTTTTTATTGTTCTTATTGTTTACAGCGCTGTTTACTGCAAAACTTTTTTTCATGTCTTGTTGTCTGTGTGTGTGTGTATGGGCTATGCGCTTATACGAATAGAATCGGAGATAGCGTCGATGGGAATATATCGTGACGGGCTTTTTACAGATCGGACTCTCTGCAATCGGCTCCCCGTTTAATCTATGACGACGCCCTTGTTTTTCAATGCCCGAATCTCACCTTACCCTTCGCTGTATTGTTGCTGGGCGCCAGAGTATCTTTCTCCCGATACTCAGGGAATTACAATTTTTCTAATCTCTTACTCAATCTCAATATCTCAATATCTTACTCGGCTAGCGGGTTCAGGGAGCGCAGGTCGGGAGAAAAGTAAAGGTTAACTCTCAATCAAATTTCTTCAAGAGAGTCCATAAAAAGAATACAATAAGTACTGTCATTTATTCAAACTCCTTCTCAAACAAACTATCGGCGAACATACAATAGTTTTCTCTCTGAACGACGTTTCGTTCTTCACACAACTTTGACTCGCGAGACTCTACGTGATTCGTTATTTTTCGCAAACAATTTTAGCTCGATACTCGAGACTCACAAAGGAATTATGAATCGACTCAACTACTGAGTACGAGCGAGAAAACCCTCTGCGATCGGCGTATCGCGCTCGGCGTAAAGAATTAATCGAAGATGGTGTGCACCACATGCGCCTACCTTGATAATTTTTCCCGTCGCGATTCGATCGGCCCTCGTAGCTTCCTTCCAGCTACTCGATCTCGTCAATTCCTCCGCCGTTCGTGCGGCGTCTCTTCCTCGAGCGGAACTGCTTATTATTCGCAGAATAATTTACTGTGCTTCTCCCTCACGGAGATATCGTACAGGATTCACGGAATACTCTATCGCTTTGACCATCTGTCTGATTCTAATGGCTAACTACTGTAACGCAGTATATGAGAGAGATGCTCTCCTTTGTTAGCTTAGACTATTAGAAATTACATCCGACTAATACGACGCGGTGCACGAGAGTGATGCTCGCTCGCCCGTACTATGGTACGCGTTCTTCGCTAATGAGGGGAAGGGGGAAAAACTCCTCGCACGCCGATAATTCGGCGATTCGTCGTAACGTCTTCGCGGTGTCTCTCCCGTCGCGTACTCCTCACGCGCTTCCGATTGTCTACAAGCGATGCCGGAATCCTGCAAAATATAATATGTTACTCCGGCAGACTCTCGTTCTATAGTTTTCTATCTCTCGGGTACCGCGGGTATCGACTCTGTGCTCGCGCGGTTATAACGACTCTCGCGCGTACTCCTTCCTAACGTGATGGAGAGAGAGCGTACTATTACGCCTCGTCACAATATATAATTTTTTAAATATAAGGATCGATGTGAAGTAATAACAAGCTTTGCGGCAACGCGTGCGACAAGCTTTACCGTTATGTTCTTGTCTCGAAAATTAGTTTCACTCGAACGAAGCCAATCAATGAAAAAGCGATACATTGATTTTTAAGAAATTAAAGAAATTTTTCGAACTCTCGTTCATTACATTAATACTGGAGGATCAACAAAGAAGGCAGTTTTTCGGATCTCATATATTTATGTGTACATACAATAGTATGCTTGATACCCTCGGGAATTTGTAATTTCGATCATTCACACGCGAAAACAAATTTCTCGTTGTTTTGTTATTATTATTTTTTTGGTTTCAAAAACCCGTTAATCAGTGATGATTTTTTTTGTTTCCAATAAATTTCTAACGATATTCTTTTCTTTTGATACACATTTCAATCATGGTTAACAAATTTATTCAATGACGAAATACGCGAATATGATCGCGGGGGGGGAAGAAGCGACGCGTGTATCGGCGACTCCTCATTATTCCACTCGGCAACTAATTTAAATCATTACTGATTGAGCTACATACGACTGTATATCTGTATATTGTTATTTATTGCTTCTCCTAAATCAGCGCTGTTAATTCGTTAAACGTGACTTCGATGACTAGAAGGGCTGCAAAAGTATTTGAATCCCATCTGATAAGCGTACGCTGTATTAACCTGTGCGTAATTTATCAAAGATCTAATCAATCCCGTGAATACTATGAATTCATCGGGTGACATTCAGGTGGCCGAATGAAATTCAACTTCCGTGGCCAACGTGATAGTTCGCAATGTCACTAGCGCTGTACGACTTTGACATCGTCAGCGCAAGACAAACAAAATGTCCACGCTTTGCTGCAATTTTTACGTGAAATTTCCCGAATACGAACGTCTATCACTATTCAAATAAAATGTTCTAATGCTTCCCGTTGATATTTTTTTAATTCCGTCAAATAAACATTCCGGAATCGACACCTAGTATCTCAGCTCCTAATTGAATTTACACGAATCTCAGAATCGTTTCTGCGTCAGCCATTTGTCGCGAGAAAGGTTTTTTTAACTTTGTCTAACGAGCATAGGCGATAAGCTACCGACGGCCGGACTTTTAACCAGGCAGCAATATAGGTATCTAACGTTCAACGGATGATTGATATTCGCTGATTGATGCCGCTAAACGTCAAGTCTGACGCAATATCTGCCGTCTCGGAGTTCTTCGACACACGCGGGCGGCTTACCGTTCAGTTGAATTAAAAGAATGCAAACCGAAACTTAGAGCATTTTCCAACGTGAGCATTCGACGTCTCGCAGCAGCATGCTCCCCCCTCGTGAGAGTTTGCTTCTGCGCTACGCCGTTCCACGGCACCCTTTGGATACGGCGATACCAAAATGCCGCAAACGCTATAACACTAAAGGATCGCCGATGCATTCTTTATTACTTTGAACCCCTCCCCGACATCCAACTCCAAATTTATAAGGAAACGGTTATTTGATCGCTTCACCGTTGCGACAGCTTGTACCGAATGTATAAAAAATAAAATGGATCTTTCAGCATCAAAGTATCGCTATCATTTTTCTCCGTTTTCCGTTACCGCTGTCTATTCAAAATTTGTTTCAGTCAATTATGCGATAACTGCGTTAATTGAGATTCTCGAAAGACGATCGGAATCCTTGATGTACTAACAAGTATTATACAAAAACTGACGGGTTATTTTTTTAGCGATCCGAACGCATAATTTTTAAAATATTTTCTTTTTAAATAATTCACGACGCGTTTAGCGTCGCGATCAATCGACAAAAGGAGAGTATATCGTTAACGCGGAAAGTTATTGATTATCACACTTGGTAAAAATTGCTGGTGAAACATATCGATAGGCAATTTTAAGCGCGAAACGGTAGTTAATCCGTTCGAGCAGTCGACGTAAATCGAATCCGGATCCGGATGATCGATCGCCAAACTCAGTTTGCTTCTCGGATCAATCGGCAACGCGACCGACAAGACGAACCGGACATTCTAATAGAGTCTGAAAATTCTATTTGTTCAAATCGTCTGCTTGAGCCCATGCATCATTCGCGAAATATCTCAAACTTGCGTATTCATCGATCTCTTAGAAATTCAACGGATTTCTAAGTTTTACAAACCCCCGGATGTGCGCTCGTTGTTCGATGAACGCTGAAATAACGGATAACGAAATGTTGCTATGGAATTCGCTGTAAACAATATTTCTTAGAAATTCATTGTTAAACGAAGGCAAGAACGAAGAAGAACGAAGATACGTCGAAGAACGTTGATTTCGAAAAACGGCGCAAAAGATATTACCATCGCGAAGATTTCTTTTTTTTTTCTTATAATTCATGTTATTACAAAAATACATTACAACTTTACGCTAAATGCGAGTGAAATTATTGTTGCTCCTATAAGCGGGTCGGCATCGGCATTGAAGAAAAAAAAACACCGCTGGTGTGTTTCAAGGTAAAAAAAACACGTCGACGTGCGTTTATTCACATTCACAACGTACAGGATATACTTAGTTCATTTGCGAATAACTTTATCGGTATTATCTAAAGGTTTTTTTTCTTTTGTTTGTTTTCATTATTGAACGATGTTCGCGGTGTGAGACACATAGATTCTTTCGAATACCGGCAATTTTGAGGGACAGAACACGGTCATCAGCGTGAACGATGTGCAAATTGCTTTCAACGAACAATATCAATTAACATTTATCACGATAATTATCGAGTAAAATAATTTTAATCGTTGTAACATTGTTGTTATTCGTTATCGATTTATCATTGTCTATCGTTTTTCGCGCGAGCTTTCGTTCGTGGATTTTTCGCATTTCTCGGACTGCACGCTGTTTTTCGAAGATTTTGATTCGTCGAACGCCGAACGATCTGCTTTCTCTAAATCTCCAATCCCTCGACATTGCGATCCTTCGAATTCGCCGATACGACCAACTTCGCGGGTCGTGTTATCGGACTCAGAGAATTTCGCTTTCTGTGCGGCAAACCGGACATATCGTTCGTCGGACGTCTTTGGACGACCGCGATATTTACAGCCAATTACTCAAAGGCGGCCATCTCGTCAACAAGTACTCCGGTCATGAATTTCTCTCCTTATTCTTAAGTAAAAAGTTAAGTTCCGTGAAATTGAAGAAAAATCTAATTTAAAAAATAATAATTTCTTTATTCCTTACAATTATAAGGAATCGATATGTATTTGTACATCTTGCCAGAACCGCTAACGTCACACTTGTATGGCTCCTACTTGTACCTCGATATTCTTTCTTTTTTAGGCGTATATTCCTCGTCTTTGAGGCAATTGCTGCTTCTCTCATTATTACCGCTCGTCTCTAATGTCGGTGAGTGTCGTTCGAAGCCGCTTCTGAATACTTTTTCCAAATTTCCCAAATTTATTCAGTGCTCCTGACTCGTTTCATTGGTCACTTCGATCTTAAGATTTTTCGTTATCGTTACGTCGTCCTTTACATACAACGCATTGTTACTCTTTTCGTCGTTACCGTCTCCGCGCAACATATCGTTAATGCCTCGCGACGAACACGACGGTATATAAGACGGTATCGTTGTTCTTAAAATATTCTTCGCTCTTCGCTGTGGCGCTACCGATTTTTGTACCTTCCGGTGAAAATTCTTCGCTCCCGATACGTACTTTCGTCGCATCTATTCGATCGATCATTTTTATTCGTATATTCCTTGCTTTTCGTCGTTTAATCGATGTTACTCGACAATCTGTCGTCGTTGCCGCTCGACGTTGAACCGTTGTTAATCGATCGCAGGCACTTGATATCGAAATCGAATTGCGCCTCGTCGTCGTTCCGATTTGCATCGTCGTCGATCGAATTTTCCACACCCTCGAAACATATTATCTCCGGTTCTATCGGCAATGTCGGCGGCCACCTGTGACAACTCTCTATATATGTGATCCTCCAAGTTGGTGGCCGTACTGTGCACCGATTCGCAACTGGTATAGGGACAGACGAAACCATTCGTCTCGTTCTTGTGACACTCTTGATAATGACGCCACTTACTTTCGGGATCCGATAATTCCTCGCCGCAACCTCTGGTTCGCGACATCTAGAAAAATGTTCAAAGTTTTTTTTATCTTTTCGCACCTCATTTGTGGATCTATAATATTTCCCCTTCAATAGTGATAAGGTACCGTTTTTCTTCTCTCTCGCATTGATTTGTTACAATTTTGCGAACAGAGGGATAAAGTATCATTGTGACAGTATCCACGGAGTTGACGCGACATAGCCCACATGGTTGAAAAATCAATCCTGGAACTGAAAACATAAGAAATTAGCTTAAATATTTGTTTTAATATAGCTGTTTATAAAAGAGCGAGCTAAACACATTGATGCCATGTATTCGTGCCATATATGCTTGAAACCTACCGAGAATAATTTCTTCGCCACCGCCTTCAAGTTCACGTCGTAACACACGGATCTCTGTCACATCTTCTTCTAGCATAATTTGAAAGTGATTTTCATTCTCTTCTAGAATTTGAAGTAAACGCGAAGAAACATATACGGTTTGATAATGCGATATTCATTATGCGTTGAAATTATTACAAGGTAATAATTACCATTTACGACCCAACTTGTCAAATGATCAACATCATTCTCTGCAAACACGACGCGGGTGCGATTGAACGCTTTCAAAAAACTGCTGGCGCACGCTAAGTATCGCGGAATATCCAAAAACCCTTGTAGATAAAAATCCCACGCCCCGCGCAATATTTCCTGTTGCACGACATAGTACTCCGCTGAAGGCCGACCGATCGCGAAGCCTGAATCTAGCGAGGCACTACTACTGCAGATTACAGTTTGTAAGCGGTACAGATTCTCTGTTAAATTAAAAAACGCACGATTCTGAAAAATCAAGTTTCATTCGAAATGCAGATGTCAAATATTTTTCGAATGTCGCTTACCTGTGAATTGCCATATAGACGGATGTACGCCCAACCGTGTTCTAAGCACTCTGTGATATGATTCTATTGCATTGTTCGTTTTGCACCCAATGCCAAATACACTGAACACTTCTGGACTGACGGTGTTCAGCCAGTATGTGTTAATGTATCGGAACACTGGTGCAAAGTGTGTCGCAATATTTAGAGGTGTATTGGTGGTAATCCACTGGTATGCAGTGATGATGTCATGAGCCGGTAGTAACGAGAATGCCATAAGTTTACGGAACACGATCTGCATGTCTTCGCAGTGTCGTGTCACGTCAAAAATGTGGGTGTTTCTCTTTTATCTTAATTTTTAACACGAGGTTGCGTCGAGTACGATTGAATACGCGCTGGTCAAGAGAGATTTCTCACTCCTTTACCACTGCTGGCATCAATTATCGGCGCAACTGCCCATTTTTTAGTCTAACCGTGAGGAAGTTTACTAAGGATAGGGCTTGGAATGCTCGTTCGAATATTCGTTGACTTGTCTGAGCGGTATTATAAAATTTCTTTATCTGTTGCGTAATTAAATTGGTGATCGTTGATGATTTGAATTAAACGGATTTATTTCACCGCGATATAGAAATTATTTGAATTAACTGAATTTATTTCACTGCGTTATAGAAATGATTTTAAAATTGAATTATACAGGGTGATTCAGGAAGTTTTCAACACCTTTTGCCAAATTGTAGTTTGTCGTGTCCTGAGCAAAGTTACTTAGCCGTTTGTCGAAATTCGCAATATTTATTTAATTATAAGCATTGTAAATTTGAATAAATCGACCAATCAAGTGAAGCCATTTCGGCGCGTTGGAAAGTTCCATATTGCCATGCGGAGAGCTCGCAACGTTTAATTTACCACTACACCGTCACACAGACAGAGTCTCCATTCACGGCGGATCGAGACAGTCGGTTTGCCAGGTTCTGTCATTGTGCAGTACTGTTACGTGCAATCGTACGGAAAAGAAGACAAGAAGGTTATGTGGATTAACCTTTTTCGTCTTTGCTGTACGTTTGCGGCATGCATGTTTTACGTATTGCTGACAGTGGTTATTGCGGTTTAGAAAAAAAACGGCAATGAGCAGTGAGTGTCACGTATCGCACAGTGCGGAAAAGCGGATGATTTCAGGTTAGAGATGCGACGAAAAATAATCGGATTTTTTGTCTTCACAATAAGATCGAAAATCGTAAAGAATATCCAAACGGTGTTAGCATAATTAGGGAAAAATGTTATGAAAAAAAAAATATCCTCCAATAGGTTATAATTCAAGAATGGATACCCATTGGAGGGTATTTTTTTTTGGGTTAATGGACTATTATACAAATCGAAGCGAAGTCAAATCACAAGCTCCACGGTAAGTAAATCATTTTCTGAAATCCTATGCTTCACACGACATTGCTTCAATTAAGAAAAACACTGTCTTAATATTGCCGAACAGCTGTTTGTCGGATACAACGTATTGGTGTTTTCAGATGTCCAGGTGTTCACTACTGAGCACCATACACTGAATTTTGGATGAAAAATGTAATACAATAAAAAAAAAGTACCCTCCGATAGGCTCCAATTCAGGAATGGATTAGAGCCTATCAGAGGGTTTTATTTTGGTTGCTGCATCTTTTTCTCAATTGAAGCGGCTTTTAGACACGTCTCGATGGCTTTTGTAGGTGCGTCCGAGTATACCGTGTCAATGGCTAAGGTGCTTCAATTAAGAATAATGATCCTATGCCTGAAACGCTCACGCTTTTTTCTCCACGTTTCGATTGGAAGGCTAAGAGCTACGACATTTTTCATATCGATTGTTATTTTTAATGAAGCGACGTCGGGAGGTGGCACATTCGCTTTCGCACGTAATTTCTAGTATAAAGTTTCAATAGCTACGATGCTTCAATTAAGAATGTCGAACCAATACACATGGCTTTCACGCTCGCCTTCCTTTATCCAACCAAAAAGCTACATGCTATGACATTTATTCATACGAAAAATTATCCCAATTAACGCGACTTTCAGACACATTTCGTTGGCTTTCATAAGTGTTTCCGGGTTTACCGCGTCAATGGCTAAGATGCTTCAATTAGGAATAATACCCTCAGAGAGATTCTAATCCAAGGAATGGATTAAAGCCTATCGGAGGCTATAATTTTTTTAATAAAAATAAATAAAATAATAATAATAATAATAATAAAATTTGTAAAAAATTACTGTATAAAACAAAATTTTTAAAAAATTAAAAATTCACCTCAAAGTTCATGTAACAATAAAAAAAAATTATTTACTATTGGCAGTCGGGCCTGACGACTTTCTCGACATTCTTTTCCTTTAAAATTTCCCAGAGAAAGCGCCAATTTAGTATATGAATTTTCGAAAATATTCAAAACGATTGAACGGCACTTCCGTCACAAAAACATTTTGGAGACCCTGCGTAACCTCATATGATTTTAGGCTATGCCGGTCGTCTATTTCGTCGATATACGGCACAAGTTCACGAATCAATCTCCCGAAATATTCGGGATTGCTTGTAATGTCCTTCGGATAAGCAGCTCGCAAACGCGGCATCTTTTTGCGATGTTTTTTTCTTTTTTTAACCGGCACTCGTTTCGCGCCAGTCTTCATTCCACGCGCTTTTTATCGCGATGCCGGTGGTGCCACCACGTTGCCATAACAAACAGAAGCACATGGTGACACTTGTTGCATAATACGAGAGTACGTTTTCGAAGATTATCGCGAAGAGTGCCGGTTAAAAAAAAGAAAAAAAAATCGCAAAAAGATGCAGTGTCTTCGAACTGCTTTTCCGAAGGACATTACAAGCAATCCCGAATATTTCGGTCTCCTTCCTCTCCTGCGTCTCCTTCGTCTCCTGCGCCTCCTGCGTCTCCTTCGTCTCCTGCGTCTCCTTCGTCTCCTGCGTCTCCTTCGTCTCCTGTGCCTCCTTCGTCTCCTTTCTCTCCTGCGTCTCCTTCGTCTCCTTCCTCTCCTGCGCCTCCTTCGTCTCCATCGCCTCCTTCACCTCCCTCGCTTTCTTGCGCCTCATCATTGTTTCCTTGTACGCGTTCCTCAGAGTATTAGAAAAACGAGTGCGATGCGCTATACGAAAGACATAACTTTAAATTTTCCGTTTTTCGGGAAAATGCTATGTGCACTCGTCCCGTACAAGGAAATATTAAAAAAAAAAGGTTCTTTGAACCGATGAGAAACTACGGAGGTGTTGCGCGAGGTGTTCGTGAAAGACGTGCCTTTCAAACGCCTGGAATATTATCGCAAATGGATCCAGCAGAATTGGAAATTCGTGTACGCTTTCCTCAGAGTGTATAACATCGAACGAGTCTTGGGGCCCGAACACAATTAGTGAGTAAAATTTTCAATTTATTTATTTTTTTTTTCGGTGTTCTTCCGACGGCAAAGATTTTTCGGCGATTAATTTTTTTTATTTAGACAGGTGCAATCAAATAATTATTTATTGTTATTTTTCAGCGAATCATTTGAGCAAATTGGCACAGTTGCCAGAGACGTTTTGGGTCCCCGCAGTCGGTGGCCCATATGGTACACTGAGGAAATCGTACAAGGAAACAATGATGAGGTGCAAGGAGGCGGAGGAGACGAAGGAGACGCAGGAGAGAAAGGAGACGAAGGAGGCGCAGGAGACGAAGGAGACGCAGGAGGCGCAGGAGACGAAGGAGACGCAGGAGAGGAAGGAGCCGAAGGAGGCGCAGGAGACGAAGGAGACGCAGGAGAGGAACGAGACGAAGGAGGCGCAGGAGAGGAAGGAGGCGTAGGAGATAGAGGATGCGAAGGAGAGGAAGGAGGCGTACTAGATAGAGGATGCGAAGGAGAGGAAGGAGGCGCAGGAGATGAAGGCGAAGAAAAAAACCTGCCGGGGGTCAGCGGCGTTGAAGTTGGCGGTGCCGAGCTGAATGCATCGGATCGTTGCCTTGGTACTGAATATTTCATGTACGAAGACAACGATTCGATGTCCAGCGACTCGGAGGGACGATTGATAATTAATGAGTCGCTGGATAATTTCACTGACGCCACAGATTCCTCGGATCTGCGGCGCAGCGAATGATGGACGACAATTCGAATCTGTAAGTATTTCTGTAAATTGAAAAACGAAAAAGATATAATAATTATTTTTGTTTTTGCAATAACGATTTTTTTTTATTGCAGAATCATTTTCCCTCCGGTCGCTGGTAAAAGTTCAGCGAAGAATGAGCCGCCAGCTAAAAAGGTTAGGAAAAAAAATTCAATTGAAAACATTAAATTATTATAATAATGACAATGTTAATAATGACGATAATAAAAAAGTTTGTTTTAAATTAATTTTATTACAGAAACGAGGGCTACCGGAAAGAAGCTGCCGCCACCGCCGCCGCAATTAAAGTTGCGTTTTCGTTTATCTTTTTTTTGTAATTATTTATTCATTTCATTTTTTTATTCCATTCTATTTCTTCATTTATCACTTTGATTTTTATATTCTTCTTTTTCGTTTTTATTAAGTATTTAATATTTTTCCTTTTATAATTGTCTTCTTTTATTTAAATTCATATTCTTGTTTATTTTGTAAAATTATTTTGGTTTAAGAAGAATAGTATGGAGGAAAAGGAAAAAACAAATAAAAAAATGTTAAAACAAAATCATTATTAAAATTGGTTATTTTTCACTGACAAAAAACCGAAAATCGGATACGATACTCGGCGGAAAAAAGTTTTTTTTCAACATTGCACACTTTTTATCTGCGCAATAACGCGTAGAGTGGGTTTGTAAATACGATTTTTATGAGAGGAAAGGATGACGATGAAAGGATGAAAGGATGAGAGACGGCAAATTCGAGAAATTTGAAAAAACGATTCGTTTTTCGACGAAAATTCGTGAAATTAGTCATTGTTAAAAAAAATCATATCTCGACAGCGAAAAACGATATCGACTCTTATCTTGTCTTGTTTTGAAGAGGAGAAAATACGTTGGCAGAAAAAAAAATTAGCAGTATTTTTAATTAACTGTAAACGAATAAATCGAGCGAACAAAACCGACAAAGTTTGCAAAGCCAACGGGATATGTCCCGAAGTCGCTTCAATCGAATTACAAATCCTTATGAAAAATCTCGTGACTCGTAGCCCGCCTTTATAACCGAGATGAAAAAAGCGTTACGTTTCGAGTATCCGATTGCAATTACTAACCGGAGCATCTTGGCCATTGACACGGTGGACAAGGAAGCACCCGCGAAAGTCAACGGGACGTATCCGGAAGTCGCTTCAATCGAGTCAACTTTTGGTATAAAAAAACTGGTAGCCTGTAGCCTTTCGATTCGATCGAGGGAGGCGAGTGTTAAAGCCATTTATATTTTGTCGGCATTCTTGATTGGAGCTTTTTAGTCATTGACACGGTGGACAAGGACGTACCCGCGAATGTCAACGGGACGTGTCCCGAAGTCCCTTCAATCGAATTCCTTATGAAAAATCTCGTGACTCGTAGCCAGCCTTTGTAACCGAGATGAAAAAAGCGTTACGTTTCGCATCGCCTCGTGGCGCTTCGTGAAGTTTCGGGAGCTTCGCGAACGTACGGGAATCTGCGCGATCGTTCGGTAAGTTACCCGCGCATCGTCGATTCGCGAAGTTTCGCGAATTGCGAGGAACGTGTTTATTGTGGTTTTTTCTTTTCGTTTTCACGAGTGCGCGAGTGAAAAATTCGAGTGCGTGATTATTTTGCGAAATTTGTGTGCGCGAATTACGGCGTGTCATGCGTTTGACAAGTCGTAATAATTGAAGTTTTTTTCGCGAGTGACATTTTAGGTTACCCTCGCGACGTCGAGCTTCGTCGAGGGAATATCATGGATTTTGCGCCGCGTCAGGGGAAACCATCGATTCAGGTAAGTTTTTTGATGTTTTTTTTATACTAATTCATTTGTTTTTTTATGTTTCAGGTGCCAGAGGGGCCAAGATGTGGAGAGACGCCGAGGGACACCGAGGGACTTCGCCGCTGGACACCGAGGGACTTCGATGGATTCTGACAGGTTAGTTTTGGTATGTAAGTGATGTCAAAAACTATAATAAACGTGTTACTAATTAATTTGTGTGTTTTTGTTTTGTTTCAGATTCCGCCACGACGAGGGATATCGCCTGCGACGACGAGCGAGGGACGAGTCGATGAGGGACTTCGACGGGACAAAGCGACGGCAGGTAAGTCTTACTCCGGTAAGTTTTTTCGAGTGCGAATGATTTCTAATATGTTTTCTTTTTTGTTTCAGGTTCGAGGACTCCACGGTGGAATCGACGACGGGGCGACGACGAGAGACGATGCGACGCTGGAGCCACCGAGGGACAAAAGGATAGGTAAGAGGGTAAAGGTTAAGGTAGGGTACTTAATTTAAGCTTAAACTAATATTTACATTTTTTCTGTGTTTTTAATCTATTTTTTTTCTGTTTCAGATTTCGCAAGAGGATTTCGTTTAGGAAAAGTATGCGCCGTAAGGACGCGTACAACAATCTCTGACTTAGATTATTACACTCAATTGACGCGACATTGTCACTGACACAGTGCATTCGGAAGCGCCTAAAACTACTCCAGGTATATGCGAGGTTTTTTTGACACGTGAATTGGTCAGCGAGCGCTCTTTAGCGTGATTTGATTTGATATCAGGAAAAAGGTGAAAGGATAATATTGAATTGACTTGAGAACTATGAGATTGTTACAATCAATCATTAAGATGGTGGCGCTAATGAACGTTGTTTTATCAATTTTACATTTCAAATCCATATTCTCCTCAATATGTTTTGTGACGAGGCTTTACAACGCTCTCGCAGGCATGCTATAGCATAGGTACGCGCGAGAGTCGTAGATAGCGTATACAGAGTCGTCCCCCGACGATACCCGAGGAGAGAAAAATATATAGCATTCGGGAGACTGCCGGCGTGTTATATTATATATTACAAGTGTCCAACGTCGCGTAGTTGGCCAGTGGGAGACACGAGAGGGGAACCATGAGAGGAGAGACGTCGCGAATATTCGACGATGAGGCGATTTCGGCGACAAAGGGCTCGTTCCCCCTCCCATCGATTACCGAGACGCGTAACGGAACACGAGCGAGAGGCACTCTCGCGCGCCACGTTGTACGATACAGATCGATAAGCAGGAAAAGCGATAGAGATTCGGTTAATAAAATAGTTAGTGAGAATTGATTAGTCCGTGACAGTTAGTTGGAGCGCCGTGCGAGACACGGAGGTGAGAAAATTGTAATACGTTGTGTCGACGGCAGAATACGCCGTGGCGACGGTCGATAGATTTTCCCGAGAGGTTGTACCAAACGTAAAGGCTCGTAGCCGGAGTAAAGACACGAGGACGATTCGTGGGGGTCGACGAAAAGGGATAATAAAGGTAGGTGCACGCAGTGCAGACCATCTTCGGTTCCATTTTTGTGCCGTACGCGTGTTGCTGTGGGCTTTCTCGCTCGTGCCCGGTATTACGGAAAACTATCGCGCAATATTCTCGCTCGCAGCGGCGAGTTACACGATTATTCTACGAAGAAACTATTAACCTCGAGTCTCGCCAGTCATAAAGTCAGACAGAATGTCAAATTGTATTGATAACGCGGATGACTAATAAATATGTTGTGAGTGTGAGTTTTTATAGAAACCGTATGTTGAATCATTTTTATTGTTTTCCCGAACTGCACCCATAATCCTGCTAGCCGTAAGAACTAATTAAAGAAAGAGAATATCCTCGCACACCGGGATTTATACGGTGTGCTGGCGCCCAACAATACGGTAAGGGGAATTAACAGCGGTTAAAAATATTGCAAGGGGCGTCATTATATTTTGGACGGGTTAGCCGATCCTCGGTATTCCGAAGCCGGGGAAAAGCACGTCACAGTTTTAATATGCCCCCGCTGTCGCTAGGATGTCGCGGCAACAAACAAACGTTCAATTGTTTTTCGTGTCGTTTGTCCTCGTGTGTCACGCCAATATTGTATCGCTAAATTTTTATTTGCTACTCGATTATTGCTTGATTAACTGTCTGGTAATGAATAATTACACAATTCGCGAATATACCGAAGTGGTAATAGTTTATATTCAATGTCGAAACAACGCAAGGAATACAGCTCAGACATACGCTGCTCGCTGGCCACGGAGGCCCCATCCTCACTGCTTCACCATCCAAGAAGCTTTTCGCCGCTTCTGGGAAAATGGAAACGTGAAGCGAGATTATACGAATTGTGGAGGTCCGCGAGTTGCGCGCAAACCGAAGAACGGATCCTCAACAGCTTTGCGCGCGACCCTACGACGTCTATTCGTCCAGTTTCGAGGAGCTTGGAGCTGTCATACAGCACGGTCCAGAGGACAACGAAGAGCGAAAAGCTTCATGCTTATCATTACACGCGAGTGCAAAATTTGACGATCGAGGATTATCCGATGCGGCTGCAATTTTGTCGGTGGCTTCTTCCATGTCACCAAGAAGATCCGCAGTTTTTGGAGAACATTTTGTTCACGGACGAGTCGACATTCGGGCGAACAGGGACGTGGAATTACCACAATTTCCACTGGTGGGCGCGGATTAATCCGAATAAGACCGTCGAGGTTAATTTTCAGCAGCGCTTCTCGATCAATCTTTGGGCTGGAATAATGGGTGGACGCCTGGTAAGGAAATAAATAAATAAATAAATAAATAAATAAATAAATAAATAAATAAATAAATAAATAAATAAATAAATAAATAAATAAATAAATAAATAAATAAATAAATAAATAAATAAATAAATAAATAAATAAATAAATAAATAAATAAATAAATAAATAAATAAATAAATAAATAAATAAATAAATAAATAAATAAATAAATAAATAAATAAATAAATAAATAAATAAATAAATAAATAAATAAATAAATAAATAAATAAATAAATAAATAAATAAATAAATAAATAAATAAATAAATAAATAAATAAATAAATAAATAAATAAATAAATAAATAAATAAATACAATTTGTGACGGGTTTTCCGGTATCTCGAGCGCAACGCTAACTTTACTGAAATAAATCCAAAACTCAAAAAAAACCAAATCGAAATTCATAAAAAACGCGAACTCGAAAACTCACGTGACCTTCGGCCGCTCACTCTTGCGGATGCATCGGCGTCCCGGTGGGCGCCAGTTAATTTTTGTTTCGCCGGTATTAACAACCGGACTAAACTGGAGGCCGGTGGAACGGCGACCTCCGCAAGGACGAAACGAACGACACAACAAAACGGAAACTAACGTCGATGTACCCGCGAGAGCGAACGGTTGCGGAAATGCACGGTTGCTCAGGATGCGGGTTGTGGTAGAAGGGTCGCGATCCGAGGTCAATAGAACAGCTCACTAGCAACGGAGATCAGACGCACGTCTGATCTCCGCACGTGAGTCACGAGTACTCAGCTGATCGAAAGATCGAAGTGAGACAAGCGACCACGAGCGCGACACGAGAACGATAACTTCGATAAGTCAAAAAAACTCACCGGAGCGCGTAATTTATCCAAAAAGGACCGGGAACTGCATCTGATGATGCCACGAGAACTCAGACACATGCACTCCAACTCGAGAGAGTTAATCGTAACGCATCGATCGAATTATCGACTCGGGAAGAATTCCTTTCGGGATCCTACCGAGGATAGCACACGCGAAACTCACGAATCGACGAACGAACGCGCGGACACGAGAGCCAGAGCGATATCGGGATCCACGGTAACGCGAGCGAGACACAGCGATCACACGATACCTCGATGGCTCGAGCGCGAGAACAATACGCCGAAGCCTACGATAGCGGGAGCGCGAGAGAGACCCGAGTTACCTCGAGGGCAGCGCTCCGTCGACTGTCTTTGCCTACGAGAATTTGTAATGAATGATGATAATTATTTTCGGGATCTTCACCGATAACTACTCCACTCTCAACCATCTCATGACTTTATCGAATCGAGAGCCGATACTATAACGCGGTAACTTGAACGAATCTTCGCAATCGCTTCCCTTAGTTAGTGCGTGAGATACAAGGCTCTACTCAACTATAACGCAGCGCAAGGGGTTCCACCACCCTTGCCTGGACCAAACGATACCTCCGCCTGATCTCAACGCATTGCACTTTTCTATAGGGTGCCGGGTTTGCACCGGACTTTAACGTAGTTGCAAGACACTTCGTCCAGTCTCTCCTTCACGTGGGCCTTTTATTTGCTAACTTTATCCCACCAAGCGAATTCGAAAATCCCGACCAAAACTGAACTAAACTGAACTAAAACTGAACAAAACTAAATCTTAAAACTTGAATTTAAACTGAAATATCGGACGGTATCGAAACAATTCGTAATAATTACAAAAAAGCATAAAAGGTAAACTGCAAAAATCTCGATCGATATCTTAGCGAGAGCTTGACGGTATCTTAAGTCGCTGGGAGAGGCAGTAACGCGAAACTTCAGCATTAAAAATCGGCATTTTTATACGAGTTATGGTTGTTTTGGTTTTTGTGACGCTGATTCAAAAAAATCACGTCACAAATTAGAGGACCAAAATCTGTTGATGTTATTTCTCATTGTTTCAGGTAGGACCTTTTGAAATCGACGGTACGCTGCCGAGTCAGAAGTATTTGCGGTTCCTTAGGAACTACCTACGAAGACTGTGCTTGCGTGCCGGAATTTCCCGGGAAGAATTCGATCGAATTTGGCTGCAGCATGACGGTGCCCCGGCTCATACAAGCAACATCGTACAAGCTTTCTTGCAGAGGTGTTTCCCTCGAAGATACATCGGAAGAGGAGGCGTTCAAAATTGGCCTGCGCGCTCGCCAGATGAACACTTTGGATTTATTCCTTTGGGGTCACGTTAAGGCAATTGTATATCGTACGCCGATCCCCACGAAAGAGGAACTGGAACAGCGTATAGAGCTGGCGAGCTGGTGTCACTCCACAGATGCTGCGAAATTGTAAGTGCAGTCTCCTGCAGCGTGTTCAATGCTGCATCGAGATGGATGGTGGACACTTCGAACATTTGCTGCATTAATCGATAGACTCACCTCTGGATGAGATATGAACAGGAGCTTGTAAAATGTACCGCAGATACTGTTTTCAAATAAATAAATTTAATCAGTACAATAATGTATTTATTGTCTTAACGTTTTATTATTATGATCGTCAACCCGAAATGAATGACAAGTATGGTTGAAAGTGCGATATTGTGGAAAGGAAAAAAAAAACATAACATGTATTCATCATTGATGTTCAAACCAACCTCGAAAGGCAACGCTATTGCTTTTTTGTTTTATAAGAAATATTATCGCAATTGAAGCGACTTCTGCATATATCTCGTTGTCTTTCGTAGGTGCTTTGAAATGTACTGTATAAATGACAAACACGCTTCAATATCGAGTGATAATCCGAGACAAAAAATGTTACGCTCGCTTCTGTTTGGATAGCGATGAGTAAGGATCGAGGCAGGAAATTAAAAAATGTTTCACTCGATAAATTTTATTTCACAAAGCCTTAGTCGCTAGTTTATTTACACTGTTTATACACGTTGTTAGTGTGCGCGAATCGTTACCGCACGTAGGAGATTCGTCGTGAACCGCGTTAGAAATGACACGATTGTATTGAATAGCCCGTGAGTGAGAGCGAAGCAGTGAGTGTCTCCGGTAGAGTGAGAGAGAACGATATAGCGAGTTATTCCGTTAGAGTGAGAGAAGCCGATAGAGAATTTACAGCGTGAGAGTTAACGTTTTCTATGAGCGCACTAATATTATGGGATTACACCGATTCTGCCCGTTGAGATGACACGAATGTATACTGAGTAGCTGCAGAACACCGATAATAACCGAGTTGACCGTTAATGAGATGACACCAAGAGAGTAGAGCCGAGAAATAAGATAGAAAACACCTGTTGCGTTAGCCGCGTGTGCCGGGTCGAGTTCAACATGGCTGCCTCCCGCGAAGCCTCGTGGTCTAGCGAGAAGAACAGAGCCGTGCCTCGAAGGGGTCCCGTGGGGCCCCTCGCGGCAGGGTCGTGTCAAGAGTTTTATTCCTGAGCCTCAAATACATCGCGAGAGGAAATGATTGAAATTGAGTCATTCCTCGAGCAAAGCTTCGATGATAATCGAACATTCTCCCCGCGATCAGCAACAGCGTTGATGATTGAGTTATGTTTCCCCTGCTTGCGTTGTCAATGGTAGGATTGCCAGCTTGGCAATCGGCCTTGTGAGCGTGGTGGGGGCAGTCTTTAGAGTGACTACCCTTGTGAGTCCATCCTTCCCAGGGTGCAGGTGAGTGACACGAGCAAGTGGCCACTTGGATGGCGGAAATCGCTCATCCGTGAGCAGTACGAGTGAGCCGACTTTTATCTCGTGAGTAGGGTGATGCCACTTAGAGATGGAGAGATGCTGATGTAAATATTGAGTTGACCAATGATTCCAGAAAGATTGGAATCGTTGTTGGATGAGTTGCCAACGATCGAGGCGGGTAGTGTTTAGATCGATCAGCGAGGGTTCAACGACCGTGTTGAGAGGCTGACCGATGAGAAAGTGTCCTGGTGTTAGTGCTGAGATGTCCTCGGGATCGTCGGTGAGTGGTTCCAGGGGCCTTGAGTTGAGTACTGATTCTATTTGAATCAGCAGAGTGGTCAACTCCTCGTAGGTGAGCTGAGTCTCCCCGACTGTTCGACGGAGATGGTATTTAACAGATTTCACTGCTGCCTCCCACTTACCTCCCATGTGAGGCACAGCGGGTGGTATGAATTCCCACCTTACTCTGTCTTGAGTGAGTGAGTTGGTCAGAGCGAGTTGTTCCTGAGATCCTTGAGTGAACAGCCTTTTGAGTATGGTGTCTGCCCCGATGAATGTTGTCCCGCAGTCACTGCGGAGAGTGTGGCAGAGACCCCTGCGTCCACTGAACCGTCTGAACGCGGCGAGAAATGCTTCAGCTGAATAGTCGCTTACTACTTCGAGGTGAACTGCAGAAGTAGAAAAGCAGACGAAGATGCAAAGCCACCCCTTTTGAACCTTTGCTCCTCTGCCCTTCCATGTTTTCATTGAGAGTGGACCTGCGTAATCCACACCGGTGGTGGTGAACGGTCGTGATGAAGTGACCCTGGTGGAAGGCAGCTGACCCATGAGTTGTTGTGCTCGGTTGCCACGTAACCTTGCACACCTCAAGCAGCGTAGAATGTGAGTTCTGATTGGAGCTCTACCGCCGATGATCCAAACAGATTGTCTGAGGAGGTTCAGAGTGAGCTGAGTACCGCCGTGGAGAGTTCGAGCATGTGCATCTGCGATGAGTAATTCCGAGAGGTGAGAATGTCGAGGCAATATTGCAGGGTGTTTGCTCTCCAAGTCTAGCGGTGAGTTGTCAAGTCGACCACCCACTCGAATCGTTCCCTCCGTGTCGATGAAGGCCGTTAGACGAGTGAATGCATGAGATTTTGGTAGATGAGTCGAGTTCTTGAGCGCCTTGAGTTCGAATTTGAAGTTTGCTGCTTGAGTTGAGTGAATCCAGAAGTTTAGAGCTGAGTTGAGTTCGTGTGGCGTGAGTGGGTTCTTCACCACGGTATGTGACATTTTCTTGAGTCTATTAATAACTCGACGGCATGTTGCAGTAACTCGCAACAATCTCGTCAAGCTTGAGTATCTGTAGAGTAGGTCCCATTGTTCTACAGGTTGAGCGGATGTCACAGTTAGAGAGAGCCCCGGTCGCTCCTCTTGGTGAACCTGTGAGTCTGAGAAGTGTCGTGGAGCGGGCCATGAGCGCGTTGAGTCGGTGAGCCATGGTGGTCCAGACCACCAAAGAGGATGGGTTTCCAGTTGGGACATGTTCAAACCCCGAGTAGCGCAGTCTGCTGGATTTTCCTTGCCGGAGATAAATCTCCATACGCAGTTTGGAGTCAGTTCTTGGATTTGCGACACACGGTTTCCAACAAAGTCCTTCCAGCGTGATGGGTGTGAGGTAATCCAAGTTAGCGTTACCGATGAGTCCGTCCAGAGGAAGATTGGTACGTGAGATAGTGAGAGAGTTCGTACAACGTATTGCGTGAGTCGAGCCAGTAATAGAGCAGCTGTGAGTTCCAACCGAGGTATTGTGAGCTTCTTAAGAGGTGCAACCCGAGATTTTGAGGACACCAGGGTGCATTTTGCTAATGAGTGTTGAGTGCTAACTCGGATGTAGATGACAGCAGCCATTGCCAGTTGTGATGCGTCGGAGAATCCATGTATTTGGATGGTTGAGTTATCGTTGAGCCCCAGCCATCTCGGGATGTGAAGACAAGACACTTGGGCTAACTCTTTCTTGAGTTGGAACCATTGTTGTTGAGTTGCGAGTGGGAGCGGATCATCCCAGTGAAGTTTGAGCAGCCAGAGTTCCTGTAAGAGAACCTTAGCTCTCACTATGAGTGGTGCGAGGAAGCCGAGTGGATCGTAGAGTTGAGCGATCTCCGACAGAATGACTCTTTTGGTGAGCTTTGACCCCTTGGCAGCGGGATTCCAATTAAATCGGAACGTATCCGAGTACGTGAACCACGTGAGGCCGAGTATAGTGGTGCTGTTGTCATCGAGTGGTCGTTGTTGAGAGTTTTCGGAGTCTTCATTGATGCGTTTGAGTAATTGGCGATGATTGCTTTGCCACTTTGCTAATGGAAAGCCGCCAGCTACGCAGATGTTGCGCACTTGTTGAGCTACGTTGATGAGATCTTCTAAGTTATTTGAGCCGCCGTAGATGTCATCTACGTATCTGCCTGCGGAGAGCGGTTCAATCGCGAGAGGAAATCTGGTGCCTTCGTCCTTGATGAGTTGTACCAGAGTACGAACGGCCAAGATAGGAGCGGATCTAGTGCCGTACGTAACGGTGGTAATGTCGTAAGGCGCAACGTCTCCCGATGAGTCAATCCACAAGATTCTCTGATGCTTCCAGTCGTCCGGGTGAACCTTAATCTGCCGGAACATCTTGCTGATGTCCGTTGCAAAAACGTATTTGTGCTTTCTTACCCAGAGAAGAACGTCGCTGATGTCTCGTTGAATCTTCGGACCCGTATGGAGCAAATCATTGAGTGAGACTCCGGTTGATGATGCGCTTGAGCCGTTAAACACGACTCTGAGTTTAGTCGTTGAGCTGGTCGGTCTGAGTACTCCATGGTGAGGCAGATAATAAGCGGTTGAGTCTGACAGTGAGTGAGTTGCAGGTTTCATGTGGTTGAGTGCTTCGTATTCCGCCAGGAAAGATGAGTAGAGTTGGTTGTACGATGCGTCGTTCGACAATCGTTTTAACAGCCGATACAGTATCCTTTGAGCAGTTAAAAATGAGTCACCCAGTTTACTCGCCGACGCTTTGAACGGCAATCTCACGATGTATCGTCCTGAGCTGTCCCGTTGGTGAGTTGACACGAAGTGATTCTCGCACTCTTCTTCTTCTGAGGTGTACGGGGTCGGTTTCGAGTTGATTGCTTCCTGCTGAGTCCAAAAGTTTGTTAGGAGCTCGTGAAGTTGTTGAGTTGGCTCGTCAACGATTGTGTGAAGAGATACTCCTGTCATCAGGCCATGAGATGATGAAACCGGACCAAGTACAATCCAGCCAAAGAGCGTGAGTTGTGCAATGGGGGAGTGATCGTCGCTTTTTTTCAATCCTGGCTTGATTATTCGACCGTATGCGTCAGCTCCGATGATGAGGTCAACTGGCTGAGGTATTAGAAATTCTGGATCTGCGAGTTGCAAGCCGTGCAGATGAGTCCAATCCTCATGAGGTGCAACGAACGTCGGCAAAACCGATGTGAGTGTGTTGAGTACGTGAGCGTTGAGTTACACTGATTCGTCCGAGTATAAAGATCGTAAGGTGACCTGAGTCACTCCCCGCGTGGAAGTTGATGTTGTACCTCCAATTCCACTGATTGGAATTCTTGAGCGTTGACGTCTGAGATTAATGAGCTTAGCTTGCTGTTCCTTAATGAAGGTTAACTCGGATCCTGGATCGATAAGTAATCGAACCTGATAAGTGCCGAAAGGTAAGATAAGTAGAGCCTGGCTAGTCGCGAGTAGAACCGATGGAGCTGTCCGTTGAGTGATTCTCTGATGAGTGTTGCCAAGTCAGGTCGTAGAGGTGGTCGGCCTCGTGGTTTCTGCGTTGCTTGGCCTCGTATTGAGGTGAATCATCGTGTGATGTTTCTCGCCACAAGTGCGACAGGTTTTGCTGCTGTTACACGAGCGGGCAGCATGATGACCAAGGCAGTTAAAGCAGAGTCTGTTCTCCTCTACGAGCTTTCTGCGAGCCGCCGGCTGTAATTCTCTAAACTTGGTACATACCACGATGTAGTGGTTTCCCTGGCAGCAGTCGCACGGGTAGCTAGAGGTAGCCTGAGTCCGTTGAGTTTCTCCTTGATCCGCGACTGCGTTGTGAGCGTTCCGTGTAATCGGTTTCGCGTTGCGTTGTTGAGTTGTCTTGGACGCAGGCTGAGTGGCTTCGAGACGTTCGAGAGCGCGAGCGCGACCCATGAGAAACGTCTTGAGTTGTCCAAAGTTGGGAAATTCCGTGGAAGAGCCGAGCTTATTTTCCCAAGCTTCGCGAGTGGTTGAGTCAATCCGTTGAGTGATGAGGTGGACCAAAAATTGGTCCCAGTGTTCGACGGGAGAGCCAAGGGCTTCAAGAGCGTTCAGTGCTTCGGTGACGGTGTTTAAGAGCTCTTGCAGCGCGGATGCCGAGCGAGACGGAGGAGCTTTGAGTCCGAAGAGTTTGTCCAGATGGGTTGAGATGAGTAATCTCTTATTCTCATACCGAGCGACGAGGATTGACCACGCTGAGTCAAACGCCTCGGCGGTAGTCGGTAGGGATGAGATGAGCGGTGCCGCAGAACCTTTTACTGCCGTTTTGAGGTAGTGCATCTGTCCTACCTCATCCACCGTCGGATCGTTGATGATGAGCGAAGTGAACAGGTCCTTAAACGACGGCCATTCTGAGTATTCGCCCTTGAACTCTGGCATGGGAATTTCCGGAAGATTTCGTAGATGAGTGCTGAGGTTAAGTGCATGTGCGCTGCCGTGAGAGCTTCTGGACTCCAATGCGGGAGTGAGTTGCGCGCGAATTTTTGCATAAATTCGATGAGTTTCCTTGTATGCACTGATCCCTTGATCGTAGACGCGATCCGTCATGTATTTGTGATTGAAAAACTCCTCAGAGCAGACCATGGCGTATGAATCGTGTTGAGTGATAAAGCATTTGTATATCTCATCGAGTTGAGTGGATTCAGAGTCGAGCTCGATGAGAGTGATCCGTTCGGCAGAGAAGCGTTGAGCTCGCGAAAGCGATTGTTGCAAATATGCGAGTCGCGTGTATTGAGATACAATGCTGAATTCGACGCGAGGAGCGAGCGATCTCGGTTGTGTTGGTGCGCATTGAGTCGTTTCCGAGTGAGTAATTCCCGATTGAGCATTGCCAGTTTGATTTTTGCCTGTGTGTATGACTGCAGTAGAAGCGCTTACCGGTTGAGCCTTGTTGACATCCGTCGGCACAACGTCATCTGCCCAATTAAGATCGGAAGCATCGGTGGTTGAGCGCTGTCTCACCTGAGCGTCGATGATCGGCGACGATGAGCGAGAGTCATTTAGTGACGGTGTGCGAGATCCATGAGACGATGGTGAGCGAGAGCGATCGGGAGAGCCCGATTCGTCGGGATTGACTGTAGGATCTTCTGTCACTTCCGCGGGCGTAGATTCCTTCACCTGAGACCGCGTCTTCACGCTGGAGGCATGTTTCTTGCCTTTACTCATTATTCGCGAGGTACGTAACGAGTAATGAAGATACAATTAACTGAGTTGAAATCGAGAGTAACACGAGAGCGAGAGAGCGCACCGATTTGCCGCAATCCGAACCGCGAGGATGAGAGTAAACACTGATTTGGCGCGTGTCGCACACTGCGAATGAGAGAGCAACGAGAACAGTCACGAGTAGAAGCAAGAGAGTGAGAGAGAAAACCGAGATGACGCGTATCGCGCACTGCGAGTGAGCGAGTAACGAGAACTGTCGCGTCGTGAGTCTAGCGAGAGAGAGAGAGAGCACCGAGTTGCCGAACCGAAAGTCGCGAGAGTGAGAGAGCGCACTGAGTCACACTGAAGGCTCACCACGTTAAACGGGTAAAGATGAATGCTGCACGTTTGCTGAGTTTTCCCGTTGAACTTGTCACTGAGTCTTTACACGATTCACTTCTTCACTAGCACGGATGATCCGGCTCGAAGGACCAAAAAATGTTTGGATAGCGATGAGTAAGGATCGAGGCAGGAAATTAAAAAATGTTTCACTCGATAAATTTTATTTCACAAAGCCTTAGTCGCTAGTTTATTTATACTGTTTGTACACGTTGTTAGTGTGCGCGAATCGTTACCGCACGTAGGAGATTCGTCGTGAACCGCGTTAGAAATGACACGATTGTATTGAATAGCCCATGAGTGAGAGCGAAGCAGTGAGTGTCTCCGGTAGAGTGAGAGAGAACGATATAGCGAGTTATTCCGTTAGAGTGAGAGAAGCCGATAGAGAATTTACAGCGTGAGAGTTAACGTTTTCTATGAGCGCACTAATATTATGGGATTACACCGATTCTGCCCGTTGAGATGACACGAATGTATACTGAGTAGCTGCAGAACACCGATAATAACCGAGTTGACCGTTAATGAGATGACACCAAGAGAGTAGAGCCGAGAAATAAGATAGAAAACACCTGTTGCGTTAGCCGCGTGTGCCGGGTCGAGTTCAACATGGCTGCCTCCCGCGAAGCCTCGTGGTCTAGCGAGAAGAACAGAGCCGTGCCTCGAAGGGGTCCCGTGGGGCCCCTCGCGGCAGGGTCGTGTCAAGAGTTTTATTCCTGAGCCTCAAATACATCGCGAGAGGAAATTATTGAAATTGAGTCATTCCTCGAGCAAAGCTTGGATGATAATCGAACAGCTTCCCTCGATTGATTGGGAAGACTACAAGCTATCGGTTTTTTTATAAGAAATATTCCTTTAATCGAAGCTACATATTCATATATCTCGTTGTCTTTCGTAGGTGCTTTAAAATGCACTGTACGCATGACAATTTCGCTTCAATCTCGATTGATAATCCGAGACAAAAAAAGTTTACCCTCGCCTTCCTCGATCGAATCGGAAGAGTACAAGCCATTGGTTTTTTTAATCAGAAATATTATTTTAATTGAAGCGCTTTTTCCATACGTCTAGTTACCTTTCGTAGGTGCTTCCGAATACACCGTACGTATGACAATGTCGCTTTAATCTCGATTAATAATCTAAGACAAAAAAATTTACTTTCGCCTCCCTCGATCGAATCGGAAGGCTACAAACTATCATTTTTTTATAAGAAATATTATTTGAATATAAGCGCTTTTAGCATACGTCTAGTTATCTTTCGTAGGTACTTCCGAATGCATCGTATGAACGATAAAGTCGCTTTAATCTCGATTAATAATCTAAGACAAAAAAATTTATGCTCGCCTCCCTCGATCGAATCGGAAGGCTACAAACTATAATTTTTTTATAAGAAATATTATTTGAATTGAAGCGCTTTTAGCATACGTCTAGTTATCTTTCGTAGGTGCTTCCGAACGCACCGTATGAACGATAACGTCGCTTTAATCTCGATTAATAATCTGAGAAATAAATGTTACGCTCGTCTCCTTCGATCGAATCGGAAGACTACAAGCTATCGGTTTTTTTATAATAAATATTATTTTAATCGAAGTGATTCTTCCATAGGTGTCGTTGTCTTTCGGAGGTGCTTTTAAATGCACTGTACGCATGATAATGTTGCTTCGCCTCCCGCAATTGAATAGGAGGGCTACGAGCTATTAGTTTTTTGTATAAACAATATTAGTTTATAAGTTTATAGTTCATGGTTCTTGATCGTGATTTGGAAGAATTAACGTTAGACTATTTCATATTTTATCTGTTTTATTCTTTACATCAGGTATATTCCCAAATGAATGTGACGAAATAAAATTATTATTTCTCAACGTCGCATATTCTTTCGCAGCCTCTACACCTGACTGCCTCTGTAATGAACAAATTTGAACAAAAAAAACATAATTATTATTATTATTATTTAACATATCGTATTCTAAAGTTGATTATTATCCTTTTTTTTTTGTCGAGTCCCCAGCAGCCGGTCGACCCGCTCGCGGAGAAACCCGCTGAGGGGATAATCGGGCCCGAATATGTCCCGATCTCGCCCCCCCGCCACGCCCGTCGATCCCCCGCATTACCTTGTGTGCGGCGACGAGGCATGGGGGAGGATCACGGCCTTGTTACAGGCAGGACTAGAGGAAACTGCGGCCGCGAACTCCAGTGCGGCGACACCATGCGACACCACTGTTAAGCAAGGGACGCAGACAGACCCTGGGCCACTTACCACCGAAACCGTCCCCGATAACGCCACCGCCTTGGCGACCCCCCCGACGGCGATGGAGGTCGATTCTCCCACCCCGGTGGTCAAGGCTCCCTCCGAGCCAAAAGGCAAAAGGGTGAGGAAACGCCACCGATCCCGGAAAGCCCCCACGAACCTCCCCCCGATACCGTCTGCCCCGTCGCACTCGACGGGAGCGATCCCGAAAAAAATTCTGGGGATAATTGCGTCCTTACAGACGATGAAAGGGGGACCTACGGTAGCGCCCCGACGAGCTACCGCCTCGGGGTTCGAATCCCCGGGCCCCTCAAGTAGGCCCCCCCGATCAGAGAGACCACCTCCGACGAGAATACCAGCTCTGCTGAATCTCCCGATACCGGCGCCCCGACAGTTGCCTCGAGAGCAGGTCTCGCAACCGTCCGCAGGCAACCCCCCTCGCTCTTCAGGCCCCGTGAACGAGGCCTGCTTTAACTGCGGCCGAAAGGGGCGCAGGTATACGGCGTGCCGCGAGAGCCGCCGTCTATTCTGCCGCCGCTGCGGACAGGTAGGAGAAACGCTCTCCTCCTGTCCCTACTGCAGCCCACAGTGGCTGAGCGAGGGGCCCTACGTCCGGGACATACGTCGTAACGTGCCCCGCGACAAGCTCCATCGACTAGGTCGCGCGTTCCGCCGTCCCGGCGACCCCCTCCGGCCGTCAATTCGCGACGCGGCGGCGACCGATATCGATCCGAGACCTCCCGATACTGCTAATGGCACCGCGACTGCTGCACGCAGCGCCGGAAACCCCCCCGTGTCTCGAGGACAACGCCGTCGTAGGGTTCGTGGCCCCCACGGACCGCCGCTCGACCTCGACACCCCCAACTCCGACTCCGTTCCTCAGAAGCCCTCGCCGTGGCTACTACGAACCTGATCCCGAAACGGCTCGCCATCCCGCTACCTTTATCAGAACGGTTGAAGGTCCCTTCTGGACCTCCCTCCTCTCGATACCGAAACCCCCCCCATAAACGATCCCGTTGCCGAGCCTCACCGGTACAAGCTCGCCGAGGGTTGAAGGTCCCCCGGAGATCTCCGCGAAGGTGGCGTTGCCTCCATGTGTACGAGCCGGCAATAATACCGGAATCCCACAACTCCACGGAACACCAGGACTCCAACGGACCGGCAGGCACCGTCATCAATAGGGGGACAGGAGTTGTGACGCGGTTTTTCATCACCAGCGTCACACGCGCGCCGCACGGCCAGGTTAGTGACAAGGCGAGTGGTAGTTACGAAAAATAAATGCAACGATAAGAAAAAACCGCGAGACTTAGACGAAAAACCCGTGATCCCGAAATAAAGAAATAAAAAGAAATCAAATTGCCAAAAACAAAAAAAAATGATTTTACGATTTACGATTTATTTGGAAAATAAAGCATCGATCCCCTTGTGATTTTTGTTGAGAGATATCGACTCGAGTTAAGTATTATCGAGAGACGAAGTCGATCACTTAAATCTGGAAGTATAGAAAATAATTGATACCGCATGAATTTGTCGCGTAGTAGAGAATCGAGCTTCGAAGCGGAGATGATTGAGTGAATTTTGCGAGATCGAATAAACGTACGGTTTGAGTTTTGAGTTCGAATTCGAGTTTTGCGTTTAGTTTGAGAAGAGAACGTGTGCATGAATGAGAAGGGGACGACAATTCGTTAGTTGGAGGAAGATGGCTCGAGAGGGTGGCGTGGAAAGGAGCTGGCGTGCCGAGCTACCCGCCACCCGATCGCCCACAATTCTTTGAGACTCCCCGCGGATCAGCAAGTCCGGCTGAGAATCCGGCGCACAGCTGATAGAGGGGCGAGCAAAGGTCGGAGTTTTTTGAGTTACGTTTTGCGAATGATGCGTATGGAAGGTCCTGTCGGCGGAACTTGGATCACCCCGTCGGGAGGGAGACGATCCACTTAGTGTAGGGAGTGCCAGATCCACTTAGTGTAGGGGACCCGAGCTCGCCTCTGTGTGTGTGACCGCGGGGATATCCCTCCCAACTCTAAGAACGAGGGTACGGTGGGCGGGAAAATATCGGGCAAGACATCGGCCAGATACAGATCCCAGTGGGTGGGAAAAGGGGTGGAGAATGTGCGTATGTGTGTGTGCGTGAGTGTTTGCCTCGGTTCTCTGCTTCGCGAATTCAAATGATTAAGATTTGGTGTAAGGATTCCGAAAATTTGAAAAGAGTGAGTCTTTTGGTACGAGCCGTCGTCGAGAGAGGATCTCCGAGGAAGTCTCCGGTGGCCTTTACCGTGAGAGCCTCGTGGAGACGTGCCCCCGATGTGTTAAGTGGGTGAATAGTTAAGCAGTGCATTATTCGCTTTGAATTATTCTGACGCTGTTTTCCGATCCCGTTCGATAAAAATCTGGAATTCTCGTTCGTTCGATCGAGTTCGATTTTTCATCGCATTTGTTCCATTGCGAAAATGAACGCGTTGAGTTACCTCGTCACGAGAAGAAACTCCGCGAGAATTTGCGAGATACCGAAGAATACAAGTTTCGAGTTCGAGTCGAACCCCTCACTACGTGAGCGCGGTGAGAGATTCGCTCCGATCTCGGTCGCGAAAGCTACGAACGGTGAGTGAGTGGTTTTTCGTCGTCATCGTCCTCGGTAAGTACGGCATAGCCGTCTGTTGCCGAGAATCGTCCAGCCGTCGCCTCGTCGCTAACCGCGAAATTGTATGCGCCTCCGTTGTGTTACCAACAAAATTAATTATTTTCTGTTCCTCTATTCCGCTGAATTTTACTCGAGTGCATTAAACAGATTCTCCTTCTTCGGCTGATGATATTACTATGTCAGTCTCATTTCTTGTTTCTCTTATTTTTATTTTTTGAACGCTTCGTATGCTTCTCTACATCTCCTGTATTTACAATAGTTTTCTCAATAGTGGAACACGTAAGGACAACTTTGCATTTTTATTATTGAGTACCCGATTTCTTTCTTTCCTGTGACTCTGACCCTCTCTACCAAAACCTATCATAGTGAGCGACCTTGGTATACCGCTCCTGTTTCCGTCGTTAGTATTTAGTTGTGTCGTGTTTCCGGATTTTTCGCGATTAGGAAATTTTATGTTTTTTTGAGTATTGAAATTTTTGTTTGCGTTATTGACCGGTTCGTCATCCCCGGTGAAAAACGATGGCTGGCGCTCAACCTTCGTATTTTTCGAGTCAGTTAGAGTTAGTTCGTCCGATGGAGAACGACCGAAGAGTGACGGGAAAAATCCCCTCACATATTTTAATTGAGGCGACATTTCCATATGTCTCGTTGGTTTTCGTAGGTGCTTCCGAGTGCACCGTGTGAATGACAATGTCGCTTCAATTACGATTGAAAATGAAAGACAAAAAAATTTAACGTTCGCCTCCCACGATCGAATCGGAAGGTTACGAGTTATTATTTTTGTTCTAAGAAATATGATTTCAATTGAAGGCACTTGTACATACGTCGCATTGTCTTTCGTAGGTGTTTCCGAATGCACTGCGTAAACGATAATATCGCTTCAATTAAAATAACAATCGGTATGAAACATTTCATAGCGCTTAGCTTTCCAATCCAAACGTGGAGAAAAAAGCGGTAGCGTTTCAGGCATAGAATCATTATTCCTAATTGAAGCATCTTAGCCATTGACGCGGTAAACCCGGAAGCACTTATGAAAGCCACCGAAATGTGTCCGAAAGTTGCGTTAATTGGGATAATTTTTCGTATGAATAAATGTCATAGCATGTAGCTTTTTGGTTGGATAAAGGAAGGCGAGCGTGAAAGCCATGTGTATTGGTTCGACATTCTTAATTGAAGCATCGTAGCTATTGGAACTTTATACTAGAAATTACGTGCGAAAGCGAATGTGCCACCTCCCGACGTCGCTTCATTAAAAATAATAATCGATATGAAAAATGTCGTAGCTCTTAGCCTTCCAATCGAAACGTGGAGAAAAAAGCGTGAGCGTTTCAGGCATAGGATCATTATTCTTAATTGAAGCACCTTAGCCTTTGACACGGTATACTCGGACGCACCTACAAAAGCCATCGAGACGTGTCTAAAAAAAAACCTCTGATAGGCTCTAATCCATTCTTGAATTGGAGCCTATCCGAGGGTACTTTTTTTTTATTGTATTACATTTTTCATCCAAAATTCAGTGTATGGTGCTCAGTAGTGAACACCTGGACATCTGAAAATACCAATACGTTTTATCAGACAAACAGCTGTTCGCCAATATTAAGAATGTGTTTTTCTTAATTGAAGCAATGTCGTGTGAAGCATAGGATTGCAGAAAATGATTTACTTACCGTGGAGCTTGTGATTTGAATTCGCTTCGTTTTGTATAATAGTGCATTAACCCAAAAAAAATACCCTCCAATGGGTTCTAATCCATTCTTGAATTAGAACCTATTGGAGGATATTTTTTTTTTGCATAAAATTTTTCCCTAATTGTGTTAACACCGTTTGGATATCCTTTACGATTTCCGATCTGTTTGGATAGCGATGAGTGAGGATCGAGGCAGGAAATTAAAAAATGTTTCACTCGATAAATTTTATTTCACAAAGCCTTAGTCGCTAGTTTATTTACACTGTTTATACACGTTGTTAGTGTGAGCGAATCGTTACGGCACGTAGGAGATTCGTCGTGAACCGCGTTAGAAATGACACGATTGTATTGAATAGCCCGTGAGTGAGAGCGAAGCAGTGAGTGTCTCCGGTAGAGTGAGAGAGAACGATATAGCGAGTTAGTCCGTTTGAGTGAGAGAAGCCGATAGAGAATTTACAGCGTGAGAGTTAACGTTTTCTATGAACGCACTAATATTATGAGATTACACCGTTTCTGCCCGTTGAGATGACACGAATGTATACTGAGTAGTTGCAGAACACTGATAGTAACCGAGTTGACCGTTAATGAGATGACACCAAGAGAATAGAATCGTGAAATTAGGTAGAAAACACCTGTTGCGTTAGCCGCGTGTCCCGGGTCGAGACGAACATGGCTGCCTCCAGCGTTGCCTCGTGGTCGAGCGAGAAGGACAGGGCCGTGCCTAGAGGGGGTCCCGTGGAGCCCCTCGCGGCAGGGTCATGTCAAGAGTTTTATTCCTGAGCCTCAAATACATCGCGAGAGGAAATAATTGAAATTGAGTCCCGTGGGGCCCCTCGCGGCAGGGTCATGTCAAGAGTTTTATTCCTGAGCCTCAAATACATCGCGAGAGGAAATAATTGAAATTGAGTCATTCCTCGAGCAAAGCTTCGATGATAATCGAACACGATCTTATTGTCATGACAAAAAATCCGATTATTTTTTGTCGCATCTCTAACCTGAAATCATCCGCGTTTTCGCACTGTGTGATCCGTGACACTCACTGCTCATTGCCGTTTTTTTTCTAAACCGCAATAACCACTGTCAGCGACACGTAAAACATGCATGCCGCAAACGTACAGCAAAGACGAAAAAGGTTAATCCACATAACCTTCTTGTCTTCTCTTCCGTACGATTGCACGTAACAGTACTGCACAATGACAGAACCTGGCAAACCGACTGCCTCGATCCGCCGTGAACGGAGACTCTGTCTGTGTGACGGTGTAGTGGTAAATTAAACGTTGCCAGCTCTCCGCATGGTAATATGGAACTTTCCAACGCGCCGAAATGGCTTCACCTGATTGGTCGATTTATTCAAATTTACAATGCTTATAATTAAATAAATATTGCGAATTTCGACAAACGGCTAAGTACGTTTGCTCAGGACATGACAAACTACAATTTGTAGTTACTCACCGAATCACCCTGTATTCTGTGAGTAGTGTTGATGATGTCTGACGACGGCTGGGCGAATTAACGAGGAGTTTGAGTAACAGAGGATGTTGCACACTTTTCCACTTATAGATTTATTAAGGAAATAGAATTAAATTGTACTTACGTTATTCGTTGAGATGATGCTGGCTGCGATGTAGTGGGTTGGTTGAACACAAATTTCACGCGATATTATGCCGTAATATTCGAGATTTATTCAAAGAAAATAATTCAGGCAAATTCAAAAGTACAAGAATGTGATCTTTGGATAGTATAACTGACTCGTTGGAACAGGAATTCGTACAAAATTGTCTTTTAACTATCGAGTAAAAGAAAATTCGATGGTGAAACGAAAGATGGTTTCGTTCCAGTAGATGAGTTGAGAATGATAACTTGGTGAACTGAATTAGCCCAAGAAAACTCTGGTCGCATGAAAAATGAATACAATTTTTGGAGATGGAAAGTGTTATCAACAAAATCCTCCAATAGGAGGGTTCCTCTATTTCTTCGTTGTCACAAAACGGACCCGCGATCCTTTTCTCGTATGGTGGTTAACAGAGAACACGGTCTCTGACTCTATCTCTCTCGTCGCCTAGCCAGAGTACCAGCCTACTTGTTGAATGCACCGATTACGCGCTCGTTCTTACGCGCCTCCGTCTCTCTCTACTTGCTCTACTTCCTTACGGCCTGGATTACTAAAAATCTACTTCGCTCGCGCCCTTTTCCGCGGCCTCTTATATGCTAGAAAAATGGAATCCGGAGGGGGAAGGAAGTCCCTCCCTAATCTTTGCCTGGAGCGTACTCCCCTGATGAGTAACGTTGCTCCTCGTTACTCTCCTCTCGGCCTGTTTGAAATTCTTGGATTTGCCGATTTCTCTTATTGTTAAATAATTGTGGATTTATCCATTTTCCATTGAATTTCAATTCTTTCTTATACCTAATTATTTGCCTGACTTATTTGTAAAACTTAATATTAATGATTCATAACTAAATATTTAATATAATTAATATACGATATTATTAACGTATAGGAGAAGACATAATAATTGTTATTGTTCGTAAACTTCTCTTATACGTATACGTATCCGTAAACTGATAATACGAGTCGAGAAATGTGTATCATTTTATCGGCAATCATTTTATAGTATTATAATAATTCAAATGTTGGGTGTTAAAATATTATATGCCTGAAGGTTGAAAATATATCTCGGCTCTTGTACAAATTATTTTATTATTTGGCAAAACATTTTCATAATATTTCTGCATATTGGTAGCATAACCGGGCCGATTTCTTGGGCGTTGCCCCCTCCCTGGGAGCCGTGCACCAGCTATTGCAAGTGCCTGGTAACAGTGCCGTCCGATCATCCTATTTCCTCATATGGACACTCCGGAACTACTGTTCCGTTTGCCCGGGCGAGCTGTAAAATGCCCGTCTTTCGGTGTACCTGCTGATCTTCCCCTATCGTCGTGAACTAGCCTTGACATTATGCGACTTGGCTTACGCAACTCGTTCCTTTGCACGGGCCCCTTTATCTTTACCGTTCGCCTATACTCGCTTAATTTCTGTCTTTCGCGGTGTGTCCTGATCATACGTTAAGTGATATCGGAGAAGGAATAATTCCATGTTAAAGGTGGATTATTTCTGGACAATTTGATATAAGCCGCGGTTTGATATTTTGTATTATAAATCGAGGGGAAACCGATTTCCTTTACGTGGCGTACGTTTTCCGCTCCAAATATTTCGTTGCTACTTGTTTTATAAATTTCCCGCAAACGGCATATAATTTTGGAAAAATAATGACAGCGTTAGATTAGTGGAATATTCCTGATTAATTTGATATAATTATCGATTCATAATTTTCCTACCATAAATCGAGAAAACGCAATCCCAGAAGTAAATTTTTGTTCTTAATTGCCGCTTTAACGGTAAGCATAATCGGAAAAATAATAATTATATTTTATAAAGAAAATCTTCCTTAAAATGTTGATGTAATTAAAATGTTATTTTTTTATTCTCCCTGTCGTAGGGAGACATTTCTTTGCGCGCGGTGCATTAGTATTTTAAAGTGGATTGCATCTTCTCTTTCGGGGCGTCGAGCCTCTCGCCCTCATGAGTCACTGTTGGGGCATACTTGTCTTGCATTCTACGTCCTACCGCAATTTGGTTCGGTGGCTCGTAAAATTTTTACGACCGTCTTTCCTCAAATGTTTAGCTTGACAATGTGGTTTTTCGGTTTTACTAGTTTGTTATCTCTTGAATTTCGAGCATCTTTTCTTTTTCTTCAGCCGCCGCATATTATATTATGGAAATTAGCTGCAACTAGAGCGCACTTTACGAAGTTAGTGGCCCTCATTCGTGTCAATTTTCCATGGCTCCGCACAATTTTACTATCCGGTCTCTATTCGGTTGTAATTTATTTTTGGGGTATTGACTGTATTTATAAGCAAATTATACCGAATAGTACTTCTCTGATTTTGAATATTGTCGGTTTCGAATTTATATATATTAATTGCGTTTGTTGACAAATCGTATCGATTAATTTTCCTAACATCCTGGACAATTTTATTATCTTTGATTCAATTCATACTATATTTTTATTAAGTAGCTGCCGAATTTCCATTGATCATTTTTATCGTTTATCGTTACATGTTAGAAAGCGTGTGGGAATATGAAACGTATTTTAGAATTGTTGGTGAAGAAATTATTTCATTATGTTGATGAATGATTAAATGGTACGAGGGATGTTCTGACTCTCAATCGTGTGACCCACATATTCAGGAATATTACGTGACGTTGTTCGGTGTTAAAATACCGAAACTATGTCGATGGGCACGGTTAACTTCCGTACATAAGGTAATGTAGATTCCGTTTTTTGCGATGGAAGACCATTAGTGTATTCAGGTAGGAAGACTCTAATGGTCTAGCCGCAGGGTAAAAGCTTGGATCTATGCTCCTTGGGTCGATGCTGCGGTCGATCGTATCGACGTCGGCAGCGGAGTTCGCTGTTTCACCGAGGGTAGTGCGTGTGTCGAGAGGGATTCAAACCTCTGTCCGCATCTATCACGTGTAGTAAATAATTCTATTTCCATTTTTTACCCATGTAATTTTAATTCACACGACGAGTATTTGAAATCTCATTAGAAATATTTTCCAGAGGAGATCTATTCCTGGAATATTGTTCAGCAATTGATAAGAAATATCATTCCTTTTATGAGTTTAATGGTAATGAATAATGTTTGAATTTTGTGAAATGTAGGAATTATTTTGAAGGAACAGGTTTGCAAATAGTACGAAAATAAGCAGAAATATAAGTTGCGAAAATTATTATTAATAAAAAGAAATAGAGATCGTTACGTCAGGACATAACAGTCGTATACGATTAAGTATTCGCTCTCTTTTGACTTTTTTCAGCAACGCCTGTAATATTAGAATTTTAAAACTTTCATTAATTAAGGCGCAACAACAGTTCGTCAAAAAGACAAAACTTCCTCGAAGAAGAATTATAAAGCGTTGTAACAAGTCGATCAAACTTTTAATTTTTTGAGAAGATAATATTGTACCTGACAGTAATGAAAGTAGCATCGTTACGCAGTCGCTTCCGGATCAGTAGCCTGCAATGCTGCCGCAAGACCGCTTTCGAAGTCTGTCATAAAAGATGCCGGCCTAATGTGCGGAGCAAGTACGGTGGAAAAATGCTGCAATACAGACAAGTAGTCCATATAGGCTTTATGCTCCATAAGTGCCCATGCAATTGGTAATTTCTGAAACAATGAATTATAATTAACTAAGGAAATGTTGAAGATGGGAAGTGCAAAATATTTTGAACATTGTCGATAAAGTACTCACAGTGTTGTGAACTTGAGCCATTATGGTAAGTAGCTGCAAAATTTTGGGTTTACGTGGACAAACTGCAAACGTTGCATCAACATATATGTGGGCTTTCGTAATACTACGCAGGAATTCAATGTAGCCGTAAACAATCGAAGTTGAACCATTAGCGGATGTCATCGCTGTAACGTTAAATTGGCCACGAAACTTTTGCCACTGTTCCATTGCCAGTATTTCCGCATACTGCGCTAAACTGGTTGGCATGGGTGGACAATTGATCTTGCGCCATCGTAACATGGATTGCTCGATCGATACAAAGGGGACTTCGGCTGCCCCATCTGGATCTCTGAAATAATAGATATTCTTAGATATTTATTATTAAGATATACAATAATTAAGATGATTTTGCAGTTAAGGTAATGTGAAACACCCTTCCTCCCACCCTAGCCGCGCGCAATCGATAATAACAACAATAACGCATTTTTTTTATTTGCATAACGGTCAACGTCGAACGAAAATCGAATGCACTACGTCCTTTAGTTCTGTAGTGGCATCTTATTGCCTTTGAAGGCTTCAGATTTAGCATTTTGGCGAAAATAGTATTATAGTTTTTATTGCCGACGGTGACATTTTACGGTTTTACAGTACATAAATAAATAGCACCTTTCACACAACTCGTCGTAAATATTTCGGAAGCTGCGTAGCGAAGACGTGACTGCGGCATACAGCGCATCGTTGAACCGTTTTTTCCTTAGAAGGCGATTGTCAATGGGATGACTGTGCGCAGCTTCCGAAATGAAATTGCCAGCAATGATTTTCGCTGTGGCACGACAATTTTTCAATTTTTTTTATTTGCACTGCAGATACATGTAAAGAAAACAGTAGTTTTTACGCAATTGAAGGAAACTAGAAAGGATTTCAGGCTCATTTAATAGCACAATATATATTTTATTTTCGCGAAAAATACTTCAACATGTCGAACGAGCGGAAAATATTCGTCTTGAGCCACGGGCGATGTTTCGAATAATTTACATTCGAACGTTTTTGTTACTCCTATCTAAGAACGATTTTTTGTAATAAAAAATATGTTCTCTCGAAGGATTCGGTACGGACTTCAAGTGAGGTGAAGCACATATGAGTGCGAGACACGTAAATCCTCGGACACGCGGACGATCTTATGGATAAAAAGCGAGAACATATATATATATAGCTCTTCCGAATTGTTTCACGGAGAGCAATGTTCTCGTCTTTTATGCATAAAACCATAGGCAGAGCAATTTGGATTGCAGTTTTTGTTCCCTCTGGCCGTGTTTTTTAATTCATCCGAAATCCATACAATGTATAGTATACGTCACGTGTACTGTACACTTCGGCTATAGTGGATGGATTTCGGATGAATTAAAAAACACGGCCAGAGAGACAGCGTGATCGGCACTCTCGGCGAAACGAGAGAAACACACTGAGAATGTGTTTCACATCACGTTAAGGCGAGGTAATAAAAACTGTACTGTTGTTTCTCTTAGGGTGCGTAAAATTTAGTCTGTAAAGGAATTAGTAAAGAAACAACTTTTTGCGCCATGTCTATGTCTTTTTGCACGAGTACTATAGCCGAAGTGTACAGTACACGTGACGTATACTATACATTGGATGGATTTCGGATGAATTAAAAAACACGACCAGAGAGACAGCCTGATCGGCACTCTCGGCGAAACGAGAGAAACACACTGAGAATGTGTTTCACATCACGTTAAGGCGAGGTAATAAAAACTGTACTGTCGTTTCTCTTAGGGTGCATAAAATTTAGTCTGTAAAGGAATTAGTAAAGAAACAACTTTTTGCGCTATGTCGCGATACTAACAGTGTGTCTCCGTCCGTTTTGTTTACCGTGTAAACGTAGCCATCGTCCTCTCTATCGTTTAACACGACTCGTCGCTTCTCGCCATGCGAAAACATCGTAAATTGAAAAAAAAAAAAAAAATAAACACACACACTTTACACGGCACAACAACATATCACTTAGCAATTTTTTTTCGTTATTCGTTTCGCGTTTATAAGAGTTATAAACGTATAGTTTCATATCCACTAAAATATTCAAAATATGTGATAATACGTTTTCATGCGCGACACTGACAAGCGACTTGTGTGAGGGAAAGAGACGACGAAAAACGTGGTCGCTGATCTATTTCCGCGCGCGCCGGGCAGCGGAAATGATAATAGCCGTCCCGGTATCAACCAATCAGTTATTAGCTCCGCCCTCTCGCCTTCTCGAGTACGCGGGAGAACCGGCCGGCTTTCGTCGTCACTAGAGCTGGAACGTCCGATGAAGAAGGGTCGCCGAACTTATTTGCGTCGAACAAGTGTCGCCGAACTATCGATAAAGGAACGGTTTGCGAGTGTGCCGAAGACGGATACGAAAGAAGAACCCAAGGGTACTCGAAGAAAACGACGATGCAGAGGATCGCGCCGCAAGGAAAACACATTCGACGTCGTATGCAGCTGGAACGACGAGTATTCGACGGGTACTCGTACGTGTTTCACCACCGTGCGGGTGAAGAAACGTAAGTTTTTGAATTTTTTACGTCGTTTTATCTCTTACACGGCAGAGAATTACAATTGCTATCGAGCATCGTTCCCCGAGAGTCCGTCTTACAATTTTTGTTCAACGGCCAAGCGTGATGTTTGTTGACATTTTTTCGACGAGCGTAGACAAAGGGGGCTCTTGGCCCCTCGCTGTAAATATGTATACGTCGTTAGCCGGTAGATAAAAGGGGCTCTCGGCAAACGATACATATATGTATATATCACGCAACAGGAAAATTTCAGTTGCCTCCTCACATTGTCTCCGAGTACACGAAACAATAATTAATTAATCTTTTTTTTTCGGCGTAAACGATAAAAACAACTTAACAATGATCAATGTTTCTAACTGTGGTTCGTGAATCAAATCGAGAGGAGAGCCCGATTATTAAATCTTAAACGAGAGAATGGCCAATGTAGCTGAGAGGAGATGTTGATGTATTTTAATTTGTTCCTTTATTATTATTATTTATTTTTATCAACGAAACACGCGAGACATTCGATCCGAAATTGAGAATTAAACTTGAGAGTTTCGGTTTGCGAATCGGTTAAATCTTCGTGAGTCTCGAAGAAAGTTGCAAAAATGATGACTAACGCCATCGAATATATATCCCTTACTCGTAAACTCCTGGCTATTTTGCATCGGTTTTTTGTTTTTATTTATTTATTTTATTGTATGCATTACTTAACGACTATTATACTTTGTAGTTTGTACTTGGTTTTCATTATTCCTGAGAGAAGGGCTCATACAGGAGCGCGTGCTGCGGGTCTTTTCAGTTTTCTCGCGGTAGCCACAATATCTTTTTTTTTGTTTTCGACTCCTACACTTTTTTTTCTCGTGTATTCGGAGTTATCGTCGCGTTATTTATATAATCCTGTTTAACTTCCATCTACTATATATTTTTTTTTTCGACTACAATCTCTTTCTGTTAATGAGCTATCGTCCATCATGAATACCGTGGTTAATCGCATATTTATGTACAGAGATACTCAACAAAGAGCATCATCTCGGTGCACCCTGTATTATAATCGTGTTTCTTGAGGTAGCATTTGTACTGGTGTGACGTTAATATTGGGAGTCGATTATTGCGTCGGCCGATGGACGAAACGGCGAGAATTCATTATTTATCGTACAATAAGAGAATGTTGTCTCCTCGAGTGAATAAATCTCGTGGTTCGACCACAGGCCGATTGAATCGATCATCGCATATATACATATCTACGATATATATATATACTAGCGTTTCCCCAGGCTCGCGCGCTACGCGCGCTCGCTCGTCAATTGTAAACTATTTTGAGTTAAGACCCATTTGGGGAATATTTTTGCTTCTTTCTCCGCCGCCGACCACCGCGGCTGCCTCCTTCGAAATCCCCTTAGAGGAACTTAGAATATTTTGGCCTTCCTCTCCCACGCTCCTTCCTTTCCCCCGAAAAATATTATAAGTCCCTCTAAGGGGGACAATATTTTTCTTCCCCCCCCCCCCCCCCTTCGACCGAAAATATTCTAAGTCCCCCTAAGGGGGACCTCCAGTACTGTAACCACTCCGAGAATTTAGTCCCTCCGTAAATTTAACCACTCCGTAACATTAGTCTCTCCGTGACTTTAACCACTCCGTGACATTAGTCTCTCCGTGACTTACCTCCCATCCTCTCCCACCTCCCTTAGAGGAACTTATTTTTTGCTCCTCACCTCCCCTTCTCTCCCCTCACCATTAGAGGGACTTATTTTTTGCTCCTCGGCTCCCCTCCCTCCCCTCCTCTCCCTCCACCCTTAGAGGGCCTTAGAATAGGAACGGCTGCTATGGAGACGGTTGCTATGGAAACCGTTGCTATGGCGACGGTTGCTATGGAGACCGTTGCTATGACGACGGTTGCTATGGAGACCGACCCTATGGAGACGGTTGCTATGGAGACGGTTACTATAGCGACCGTTGATATAGAGGCGGTTGCTATGGAGACTGTTGCTATGGCAACCGTTGCTATGGCAACCGTTGCTATGGCAACCGTTGCTATGGCAACCGTTGCTATGGCAACCGTTGCTATGGCAACCGTTGCTATGACAACCGTTGCTATGGCGGGGGTTCCCCTTAGAGGGACTTAGAATATTTTGGGCTGAGGCTCCTTTTGAGCGAGCGGGCGGGATCGAGGCGGCGGGGGTCTCGATTCCTGACACGGCGGCGGCCGCGACAGCGGCGGTAACTTTATATATATAGAGAGATATATGTATACGTAGATATAAACTATATATTGAATAAAAAAAATAAAAAAAAACAAACAAGAACAAACACTTTGGATCCACAAACGCTTTGTATATACGAATATATATATATTTTTTTTATTTTTTATTTATTTTATTTTTTTTTCAAAAAATAAATATAAACATATCTACGATACATATATATATTGTGACGTGATTTTTTTGAATCAGCGTCACAAAAACCAAAACAACCGTAACTCGCATAAAAATACCGATTTTTAATGCTGAAATTTCGCGTTACTGCCTCTCCCAGCGACTTAAGATACCGTCAAGCTCTCGCTAAGATATCGATCGAGATTTTTGCATTTTACCTTTTATCCTTTTTTGTAATTATTACGAATTGTTTCGATACCGCTCGTTATTTCAGTTTAAATTTAAGTTTTAAGATTTAGTTTCGTTCAGTTTTGCTCTCAGATTTAGTTTCATTCCTTTTGCTTTGAGATTGGAGATTCAGTTTAGTTCAGTTTTAGTTCAGTTTTGGTCGGGATTCTCGAATTCGCTTGGTGGGGTAAAGTTAGCAAATAAAAGGCCCAAGTGAAGGAGAGATTCGACGAAGGGTCTTGCAATTACGTTAAAGTCCGGTGTAAACCCGGCACCCTATAGAAAAGTGCAATGCGTTGAGATCAGGCGGAGGTATCGTTTGGTCTAGGCAAGGGTGGTGGAACCCCTTGCGCTGCGTTATAGTTGAGTAGAGCCTTGTATCTCACGCATTGACTAAGGGAAGCGATTGCGAAGATTCGTTCAAGTTACCGCGTTATAGTATCGGCTCTCGATTCGATAAAGTCATGAGATGGTTGAGAGGGCAGTAGTTATCGATCAAGATGCCGAAAATAATAATGATAATTCATTACAAATTCTCGTAGGCAAAGACAGTCGACGGAGAGCTGCCCTCGAGGTAACTCGGGTCTCTCTCGCGCTCCCGCTGTGATAGGCTTCGGCCTATTGTTCTCGCGCTTGAGCTATCGTGTGATCGCTGTGTCTCGCTCGCGTTACCGTGGATTCCGATATCGCTCTCGCTCTCGTGTTCGCGCGTTCGTTCGTCGATTCGTGAGTTTCGCGTGTGCTATCCTCGGTAGGATTCCGAAAGGAATTCTTCCCGAGTCGATAATTCGATCGATGCGTTACACTTAACGATCGCGAGTTGCAGTGCATACATGTGAGTTCTCGTGGCATTTGTGGCAGTTCCCGGTCCTCTTTGGATAAATTACGCGCTTCGGTGAGTTTTTTTATTTATCGAAGTTATCGTTCCCGTGTTGCGCTGCAAAATATTAATTTTCGCTCCTGATTAACGTGACGTGACGTGATTTTTCGGAATCACCGTCACACAATTAAAGAGCATCGTATTTCTGAGGAAATTCCGATACCTAACGCTTTCGTTCCCGTTTTCTGCCTCTCCCAGCGACTTAAAGATACCGTTAAACTCTCGTGAGATATCGATTGAGTCATTTCGTTTCTTTCCGATTTGGTACTCTAGTATTGCAGTTTCATAAATCTTTAAATCTCTCAGTACAATAGTAATTAAACATTTTGATATAGATTCCGTTACCGTTTTAGCTTCGTTCCGTTAGTCGAAGTCTCGAACTCCCTTGGTGGGATAAAGTTAGCAAATTAAAGGCCCAAGGGAAAGAGAGACTCGACGAAGTGTCTTGCGAACACGTTAAAGTCCGGTGCGAACCCGGCACCCTACAGCAAAGTGCAATGCGTTGAGATCAGGCGGAGGGTTGAGTTACAGGCGAGGACGGAACACCTCGCGCTGCATTAGAGTGAGAAGAGCCTTGTATCTCACGCATTGACTATGGGTAACGATCGCGAAGACACTTCAAACTACCGCTCTAGTATCGCCTCAATTCGGGAAAGTATCGTAATGGTATGGTTGAGAGGGCAGTAGCTCTCGGTCAAGGCTCCCGTAATAATAATGATAACGATTTCGGTACGTTATCGTAGGCAAATCAGTCTACCGCGAGCTGCCCTCGAGGCGACTCGGGCTCTCTCTCGCGCTCCCGCTACGCTAGGCGCCGGCCGTCATATAGTGCGTCTCTCTTCAGTTCGCGCTTCGCGTACGCCGGCCTAGCGTTCGCTCTCGGCGAAGTATCGGTGTCTCGCTCGCTCCCACGGGTCTCGCTACCTGTCAGTGCAATCGAGCATCGTGTGTTTTCGTGCCATCCAGTGTGTGCTATCCTCGGAGTTTTCTGAAAGGAATTCTTCGAGTCGATTACTCGATCGCTGCGTAGTGTCTGACGCTCTCGAGTTTTGGTGCAGCTGTGTTAGTTCTCGTGCATCCGTGGATGCAGTTCTCGGTCCTTTTGGATAATTTACGCGCTTTCGGTGAGTCTTTTGAGAACCATCGAGAACCATCGACGAACGGCAGAACATTTTTTTTTCTCTTCAAATTTTTTTTTAACAATTTTTTTGTGGAAAAAAAAAAAAAAAATTTTTTTTTTTTTTTTCCCCTTCAAAATTTTTTTTTTGTTCGCTCGTTCGTATGGTCGACTCCCGGGGACCAGAAAAAAAATGGTAACACCTTTTCGGGCCCGTAAAATTCCCCAGGCGCCTTGAAGGCACGGCATCGTTGATTTTCGCGAATTTTCGAATTTTCGAAAATTAGCGGCCGACTCTCGCCCTCGACGCTCGCGCGCCTCGCGTGCTGGGGTGGGGGGAGAACCCGTTGCCGAGCCTCGGCGATGATCTCGTAGGCACTCGAAAATTGTGACAAACAATTTTTTTTGAGTTTGAGGAATCCCTACTCCTCGCCCTTTTCGCTCTCGAACGCCGAAATCGAATATCCATCGATCATTTCATCGTGAATAATTGTCGTGAACAGTGATCAGTGCTCTCGCAATTATTTCGCAATCTACCAAAATTATCTTTGGACTTAGACGATTTTCGACGCTCACTCACGTAAGTACCCTCGTTTCGATGTACCGATACGCCTTCACTGGGGACTACCCTTGATCGCCCATCGATCCCGCCGCGATTGCGGTAATATAATTCACCCTCGCGAGTTCTCGAAAATTTTTATAACTTTCGCGGAGAATAATTTTGTTTATTTTATACACATATATATATTTTTTTTCTTTTTTCCCGCCGCGTTATAAAATTTTTTTTTTGTTGTCGTTCTCGTTTCTCGAACACGAATTAAATTTCGCTGTTCGAGAATTATTTCATTTTCGAGCGCGAATTAATTTTCGCCGCTCGAAATATCGCTCTCGCCGTCGAACACGAATTTGATTTCGTCGTTCGACTTTTTGTTCTCGTTTCTTGAACGCGAATTAAATTTCGCTGTTCGAGAATTATTTCATTTTCGAGCGCGAATTAATTTTCGCCGCTCGAAATATCGCTCTCGTTGTCGAACACGAATCTGATTTCGTTGTTCAACTTTTCGTTCTCGCTTCTCGAACGCGAATTGCGCTTCGCTGTTCGTGAATTATTCCGTTTTGAGCGCGAATTAATTTTCACCGCTCGGAATACCGCTCTCGTCGTCGAACACGAATTGGATTTCGTTGTTCGACTTTTCGTTCTCGCTTCTCGAACGCGAATTGCCTTCGCGGTTCGAGGATTGTCTCGTCTTCGGAACACGAATCTACTTTCGTTGTTCGAAGAACTGCTCTCGCTTCCCGAACACGGATTAGCTCCGCTGTTCGAGAATTAAGTTTCAGAACGCGAAGTAGTCTTCGCTGTTCGAAGGCTCGGCCTTCGGACGCGACTTGATTCTCGCTGTTCGGAACCCTTCTACACCGATAAGTAGGCGATCGTGCCGGGATACGGCGGATTCCCGGCTCGCTGAAAGGTGCGATAAGGACTCCGGTGACCTTGCAGGGATACAACCAACTCCCTACTCACCGTCGAAGGCTACTACCGATTAGCTCTCGCACTCCGGTCCCTCACGGATCGGAGTAATCTCGAGTAGGCGAGGTTACGGGAGCCCTTCGGGTTCCTGGCCCACTAGCTAGCTCCCGTAGCGACACTCCCATAAAACTCTGGTCGTAGCACCCCCGCACCATGTCCCAAGACGGTGCGAGAGGAGGAACCGACCGGGAGAACGACCGGGAGGAGGCTCCCGACGACACGCGGGGGAGGAAAACCGACGACGCCGCGTCATCCCTCTCCGAGGATTCGGATGGAAGGGAACGACACGATCGGCCTTGAAACCCCCTTCAAAGGTACCGAGGTCGGCTGCAAGCCGACGATCCCGCGCATGAGGCGCGACTCAGGCGTCGAGCTGGTGTATTCCACGCTCCGCCTGTGGGGGCTGTACCCCCTGTCGCCCCGCCGGCCCCAGCAGGCCTTCCCGTCGCTCAGCAGGCCCCCGCGGATGCCTCTGCCGCTCCGCAGGCCCACGCGGACGTTCCCGTAGCCCTGGAGGGACACGTTGGCACTCCCGCCGACCCCATAGGGGATGGAGGGAGCCGCGGACGTCCACCTACCGACGGCATCCGACGGCGGCTAACGTTGGATCCCAGGGACCTCGCAGAACTCGAGGACTCAGAGGCACCGAGGACTCGCAGACGCTGGCTCTCGCCTCAGCGCGTCCTCCAAGAGGTCCGACGCTGGGGAGTATCGTTCTCGGGCCAACCCCATGAGGATGTGGAAGACTTCCTTTCCCTCATCGAGGAGGGCCGTGCCTTAATCCCGATTCAGGATGAAGATCTCCTGAAGACGATCTCGTTCTGCCTGACGGGTATAGCCCGAATGTGGTATCGGGAGGAGCGCCGCCTATTAATGAGTTGGGAGGCAGCGAAAGCCGCATTCCGAGAGCGCTTCTCCGACCCCGACTATCAGATCGCCCTACGCGAAGAGATAGCCTTCCGTACCCAGGGTGCTCACGAGTCCGTTCGCGCGTATTTGAGCTGCATGAACGGACTGTTCTCGCGCCTCAGTCCACCCTGGACCGAGCAAGAACGGGTGCGGTATGCATACCGAAATATGCTACCCCCGTTCAAAATAATGATCTCGTTTCACGACCGGTTGTCGATGAAAGATCTCGAGCGGGAGGCAGGTCGCCGTGAACAGGTGATCCGGAGTCTGGACTCTCGTCGTCTACCTCCGAAACCAGAAGCGTCGCTCTGCCCCGGATTCGCGTATCGCGAACCCCGCCAATCGCTACCGCCAGCTCGTCGACGCGCACGAGTAAGTGCAGCTCAGGAACGCGAGGTGGAGGCTGAGAGTCCGCCCCCAGCGGAGGAGGTCGAGGGACCCTTCGACTTCCTCGAGGCTCTCGTCCCATCCCGCAACCAGCGGAGGCGAGCTCCCGAAGGGGGGAACAAACCTCCTGCTTCCCGTGCGGTTGCGAAGAAACCGCAAGCCCCGCAACCACCGCGCGGCACCCCGCCGCAACGGGAAGCTACCGCTGGGGCATCGCCAACCCCTAATCAGGGCGCTGAGGCCCCTAGAGCTCCCGCCAACACCCAGTGCTGGAATTGCGACCAGCCGGGTCACCGCCATCGGGATTGCAAGGAGTCACGTCGACTCTTCTGCTACCGGTGCGGCCTTTCCAGGGTGACGTCGGCCCGTTGCACTTCATGCAACCGGGGAAACACCCAGTGAGGCGTGTGAGCAATCCGCCCGCGCCTCCTGGACCCGAAAGCCTCGCCCCGAAAGTTATTTTCCCGCCAAGCTCCCGTGTACCGAAGCCCTGTCGCCATGCTCCCGTTCGTAAGAAAAGACAGAGGCAGTTCTCGAACATCAACCCGGCTCCCGACTCGTCGTCAAACGACGTAATCGTGAACGCGGCTGCTCACAGTCGTGTGATCGCGTTCCGGGTGGACGTTGTCATTTACGGTCGTACCGTAAGAGCTCTCGCAGATTCTGGCGCGACCAGGACGTTTCTCGGCGCGAACTTGATTGAGTTCCTCGCCAGCCTCGGCCTAACAGCCCGAAGGATTCCGCCCCGCTCAGTAATGACCGCCAATAGTCAAATGGAGACTATAGAGGCGGCTTCCGAGGTACCGGCTATCCTAGAGGATCGCCGTACCGACGTCCTCGCAGTCCACCTACCGTCGCTCTCCGAAGAGCTGATTCTTGGGTTGGATTATTTGCGTTCCGCCAGAATAGTTGTTGACGTCTTCGGGGAATCATGGCACTTCCGTGAGACCCCTGAGATCCGTCACACCTTCGTTCCCGAGGACGATGTACCGCGCGTAGCCATGTGTTGCGGCCTACGGACTCCAGATTCCGACGAGGCAACTCGCTTACGCAAATTTCTCGATGCTCACGTACCGGACATCCCTGCTGACTCGGCAGTCACCTCTCTCGTGGCTCACCACATAGATGTAGGCGACAGTACCCCAGTCAAGCAGAAGCCGTATCCCGTAACTCCGGTCATCCGTGACGCCATGTGGGCGGAGGTAGACCGGATGTTGGCTACCGACATTATCGAGCGCTCCAGCAGTGACTGGGCGAGTCCCGTGGTAATGGTTAAGAAACCCAATGGCAAGTATCGTTTTTGTATTGACTACAGAAAGGTTAACGCACTCACGAAGAAGGATGCTTATCCTATCCCTAATATGACGGGTATTCTCGATGAGTTGCGGCAAGCCAATTACATCTCGACATTGGACTTGAGCCAAGCTTATTGGCAAGTCCCAATGGATCCCGCCTCTCGTGAGATCACCGCTTTCGTGGTTCCAGGCCGAGGCCTCTTCCACTTCAAGCAAATGCCGTATGGTCTCACGAACGCTCCCGCAACGTTCCAGCGTATGCCCGATCGTCTTCTCGGTGCGGAAATGTATCCGCACGTGTTCGTCTATTTAGACGACATCATTATCGTTACTCGAACCTTCGAAGAACACTTGGTATGGCTTCGGAAGGTTCTTGAGAAGATCTTGATAGCTGGACTTGCGATTAATCGCGAAAAGAGCGAATTTTGTCGCTCGGAAGTTCAGTACCTCGGGTTCCTTGTGAATAACGAGGGACTCAAGATTGATCCCGCAAAGGTTGCACCTGTTCTCGATTTTCCGACCCCACAGAATATCCGACAGCTACGCCGCTTTCTCGGCATGGCGTCGTGGTATCGCCGCTTCATACCGGAGTTCGCGACAACCGCAGAACCCTTGACGCGGTTGACCAAAAAAGCCCAAGCCTGGGAGTGAGGTCCGGCCCAACAAGAAGCTCTCGAGACGCTGAAGTTGAGGCTAACGAGCACCCCAACGCTCGCCTGCCCAGACTTCGCGCTACCGTTCACGCTGCAAACCGACGCTAGCGGGGTCGGCATAGGTGCCGTCCTTACGCAAGTGAACGAAGGTCATGAGCGGGTTATCGCCTATGCGAGCCGCGTCCTGACGGATCCCGAAAGGAAGTATTCCGTAACGGAACAAGAGTGTCTGGCCGTCTTATGGTCGATACGAAAGTTCCGTTGCTATCTCGAGGGGTATTCTTTCACCGTGGTTACAGACCACAGCAGTCTTCGATGGCTGCACAATTTAAAGAACCCCACTGGTCGACTCGCCAGGTGGGCTTTGGAACTGTTGGAATACGATTTCAACATAGTACATCGCAAAGGCGCGTTGCACCATGTTCCCGACGCGCTCTCGAGAATCCCTGAGGGTCAAGCTGAAGCCGCCATGTGCGCTCGCGACACTCAGGATATGTGGTATCGACGGCGCTTTCGCGACGTCACCCGAAGACCCGATAAGTACCCGGATTGGAAGATAGTCGACAATCGACTATATTTCCATCGACCATCGGATCTCGCGGATCTCCACGCGTGGAAGCTAGTGCTTCCCCGCGAATCAAGACATGTCGCTCTCCAAGAGTGTCATGCGCTCATGGCCTAAGTGGCCAGCCTGCGCACTTAGGTGTTGAGAAGACGTACCGACGTCTAGCGACCACGTACTACTGGCCTGGTATGTTCAAGGACGTTGTTGCTTACGTTCGGCAGTGCGAAACCTGCCAACGTTGCAAGGTAGAGCAACAAGCTCCCGCGGGCCTCATGGGTCATCGCGTGGTCGACGGTCCTTGGACCACGATCGCGGCGGACATCATGGGACCGCTAACGCCAGCGTCCACGGGACATACGTATGTTCTCGTCATCCAAGATCTCTTCACGAAGTGGATTGAGATCTACCCTCTTCGGAGGGCCAATGGAAAATCCATCTCGAAGGTTCTCGACGATGCAATCGTGACTCGCTGGGGCGCACCCCGAGTACTGCTCACGGACAATGGAACGGAATTCGTTAACCGGGACATTCGTCAACTTACCGAGCGAGTGGGTATACGGCACGACACGACACCGCCGTATCACCCACAAGCCAACCCTACCGAGCGCGTGAACAGAGTCGTTAAGACGATGATCCGCGCATTTCTCGATGGAAATCATCGCGAATGGGATCACCATCTGCATGAGTTCCGGTTCGTGTACAATACCGCGTTCCATAGTTCCCTGCAAGCCACCCCGGCCTTTGCGAACTTTGGTCGCGAACCCCCATCCGCTACCTCGTTACGACGGGCGGTTGAGGGGGATCTCGAGGTAGTGCCGCGTCCTCCTGGGGAATGGATGAGGCGCATGGCCCGTCTGGACACCCTGAGGACGGCGTTCACCCACGCTCTCGATGAAGCTTTCCGAAGACAAGCCGAACAGTACAATTTCCGTCACCGGGATCGTACGTTCGAAGTAGGAGATCTCGTTTTACGAAGATCCCACACGCTCTCGAACGCAACCCGACACATCTCGGCAGCGTTGAACGCCCCCTTCGAGGGTCCGTTCATGATCTCGAAGAAGATATCTCGCGTAGTATACGAACTTACTGATCTCGATGGGCGATCAATGGGGAAATCTGCGGTGAAGGACTTGATACCCTATCGACCACCGAAGGTACCGGTTTAACCCGTTTCCCCTTACAGGTACACCATGGATCACTCCACGCTCCCCGACGACGAGGTGATGGAGGTAGAGGACGGGACGGAGTGGTTCGACCATATGTGTCGCGAGACCCTGAGCATGGAGGACCGCAAGGATTTCTTCTTGCGCCCTCCGATTAACGAGTTGGCGCAGGCATGCGCGGCGACCCTCGCCCACCCGGGTCACCTGAGCGCGGAGTCGGCGGACGCCCTGGTGCGGACGATTGGGGAGTTGGCCAGCAAGACAGTTGGTCGGCGATCCCAATCCCCGAGCCTGGCTGTCGCCGGCTTCGGCCAGCCGGAGGGCTCGACCGGAACCGCGCAACCGGGGGAAGCGCCACCAGCTGTCCCGCCTGCGGTAGACGCGACGGTAAGGACGTTCGGGGAGAAAGTCGGCAATGCTGCCGTCTACTCCCCCCGATCACCGAGCCCAGTCCCCGTAGACGAGCAGTTGGCGGGCTGCTCCACCTGGGAAGTGCCGCGCCTGATCCCGGTCGGGGCTATGGAGGCAGGAGGTTTTACCTCCAAGGACCCTCGGCGTCAACGGAGGACGCGGAGGCCCCGACAACGCCGCCGTCGAGCAGGACCGAGTGCGGAAGGGGCAAGGCCCTCGCCAGCACCACTGCCGACCCCGGCAAGCTCCCGATCGGCCGCGCAAGTGCCGCGGAAGATCTCGTCGGTGACGCCCGTTGTAGCGCCGTTGACGCTGGCCAATGTGGCCAGGCACAACGGCGTGCAAAGGAGCTCCCGCCCGGCGGTACCTGTACCGCCGAAGTTCCCGTCGGCACCTCTGCCACCGAAGGCGATCCCGGAGCCCCAGACCTACGCTGCGGCCGCCGCCAAGAACACCGGCGCAGGGCTGGAAGACTCGCGACAAACGGTCGGACCGATCCGTTCGCGGACTCGCCCAGCGGCGCAGAGGGAGCGTCAACCGGCCAGGCCGGTTGCCCCCCTGCCTCGGGTGTTGGCGCAGGCGTGCTGGAGTTGCGGAGGAGAGGGGCACCGGTACACGCAGTGCCCGCTCGGACCGCCCACAAGGACGTTCTGCCGGCGGTGCGGTCGCAAGGGTAAAATCTTGCGAACCTGCCCGTTCTGTAGTCGTCGTTGGGAGCGGGAGGGGCCATATGTCCCGCGAGTGGGCAGGAACGTCCCCTGGGACGTGGTGCTGGAGGCGCAGCCGCTGAGGCGGCCGCCTCCAATGTCAGGTCACCTCGACGTCCCACGCCCTGGGGAACCCACTGCGTTGCCGGTTCCCGCGCTCCCCGCCGACCAAACCGGCACCCGGCGTCGACGTACGAGGCGAGGCAAGTCGTAGGCCAAACCGGGACGTCAGGCTCCCGCATAGGACCCTCAGGTGGTCCTGATCTCGCCACTCTCGCCTTGTAGGCCCTTGGCCTCGGCGATCGAGCAGCTGGAGGTCAAGCTCTCGCACACGACTTCGGTCGTAGCTCCCGTTATGAGCCTTCGGGCTCGGATCTCGATAAATGGACGGAAACGTCCAGGTTCCCGCGAATGGCCGCCGCCATAGCTCTCGTTAAAAGGCCGAAAGGGCCTTGGATCTCGTCGGAGGAATCACCTCCAGTTCCCGGGGAATTGGATCCCGCTACGACACCGTCCACCGCCGGAAACAACGCGCAGGGAAGGAATGGTAACGTAGACAATTTCTTTGACTACTTGTGTCGTCCATGAAATTGCACACCTTTTTTTTGTTTTTTTTTTTTCACTAAACTACTTTCTCGTGCCGCGATCGAGGCACCACCTCTCGCGAGTTTCCCGTCTCATTCACAAACTAAAAAGGCTACCGACATGTAACAGTGAGTGAGAGAAGAGATCGCGGCGACCGACATAGAGGCCGCGATCCGATCTTAGTTCCCGTACCGAGAGGCGCAACCCTCTCGTACTGCTTTTCCGCGAAGGCGATCGCGAACTCTCGTTGATCCCCGCGAAGGAAGTCAGTGGCTCCCGTTACCTGCTACGCCAGGTAAAGATCTCGCAAAGCTCTCGCCACCCCATTGGGTTAAACTCAAGGAAGAAGGTGCTTGACTTCATTCTCGCACCCTTCGCGTCCACTACCGTTTCGAACTCTAGTTCGAAACCTCCCCCAAGGGGTGAGGAGTTGTGACGTGATTTTTCGGAATCACCGTCACACAATAAAAGAGCATCGTATTTCTGAGGAAATTCCGATACCTAACGTTTTCGTTCCCGTTTTCTGCCTCTCCCAGCGACTTAAAGATACCGTTACACTGTCGTGAGATATCGATTAAGTCATTTCGTTTCTTTCCGATTTGGTACTCTAGTATTGCAGTTTCATAAATCTTTAAATCTCTCAGTACAATAGTAATTAAACATTTTGATATAGATTCCGTTACCGTTTTAGCTTCGTTCCGTTAGACGAAGTCTCGAACTCCCTTGGTGGGATAAAGTTAGCAAATTAAAGGCCCAAGGGAAAGAGAGACTCGACGAAGTGTCTTGCGAACACGTTAAAGTCCGGTGCGAACCCGGCACCCTACAGCAAAGTGCAATGCGTTGAGATCAGGCGGAGGGTTGAGTTACAGGCGAGGACGGAACACCTCGCGCTGCATTAGAGAGAGAAGAGCCTTGTATCTCACGCATTGACTATGGGTAGCGATCGCGAAGACACTTCAAACTACCGCTCTAGTATCGCCTCAATTCGGGAAAGTATCGTAATGGTTAAGAGGGCAGTAGCTCTCGGTCAAGGCTCCCGTAATAATAATGATAACGATTTCGGTACGTTATCGTAGGCAAATCAGTTTACCGCGAGCTGCCCTCGAGGCGACTCGGGCTCTCTCTCGCGCTCCCGCTACGCTAGGCGCCGGCCGTCATGTAGTGCGTCTCTCTCCAGTTCGCGCTTCGCGTACGCCGGCCTAGCGTTCGCTCTCGGCGAAGTATCGGTGTCTCGCTCGCTCCCACGGGTCTCGCTACCTGTCAGTGCGATCGAGTATCGTGTATTTTCGTGCCACCCAGTGTGTGCTATCCTCGGAGTTTTCTGAAAGGAATTCTTCGAGTCGATTACTCGATCGATGCGTAGTGTCTGACGCTCTCGAGTTTTGGTGCAGCTGTGTTAGTTCTCGTGCATCCGTGGATGCAGTTCTCGGTCCTTTTGGATAATTTACGCGCTTTCGGTGAGTCTTTTGATTTATTGGAATTATCGATCTCGTGTCGCGCCCGTCGTCGCTTGTCTCGCTTCGATCACTCGATCAGCTGAGTACTCGCGATGCACGTGCGTGGGATCCCGTGGCCCAAGCCAATAATAATTATTTTTCACGCGCTATTTTATTGGCGACGGATCGCGACCCTTCTACCCCAACCCGCATCCTGAGCCACCGAGCCCTCCGCTACCGTTCGCTCTCGCGGGTATATCGGTGTTTGTTTTAGTTAGTGTTTTATCGTTCGTTTTCGTCCTTACGGAGGCCGGGTTGTTCCACCGGCCTCCCGATTAGTCCGGTTCTTAACACCGGCGAAACAAAATTAACTGGCGCCCACCGGGACGCCGATGCATCCGCGAGGACGAGCGGCCGAAGGTGACGTTTTCGATTTCGCGCTTAAAATCCCGCGGCTTTGAGTTTTCGATTTTTGTTTTTTTTTGATGTTCCGATGCAATTTCGAGCCTCGCGTAACGATGGAGGAAAAATACATCACAAGTAACGTTGAGGTCTCGATCTCCGTTTCTTGTGTACTATTCTATTGACCTCGGATCGCGACACTTCTACCACAACCCGCATCCTGAGCAACCGTGCATTTCCGCAACCGTTCGCTCTCGCGAATGCATCGATGTTAGTTCTCGTTCTGTTTTAGTTTCCGTTTTGTTGTGTCGTTCGTTTTGTCCCTGCAGAGGTCGTCGTTCCACCGACCTCCAGATTAGTCCAGTTTGGTAATTCCGGCGAAACAAAAATTCACCCTGCGGAGGTCGTCGTTCCACCGACCTCCAGTTTAGTCCGGTTGTTAATACCGGTGAAACAAAATTAACTGGCGCCCACCGGGACGCCGATGCATCCACGAGGGTGGACGGCCGAAGGTGACGTGAGTTTTCGAGTTCGCCTTTTTTTGAATTTCGATTTGGTTTTTTTTGAGTTTTGAATTTATTTCGGTAAAGTTTAGCGTTGCGCTCGAGATACCGGAAAACTCGTCACAATATATATTGTGAGGCGGCTTTTTACAGAGTCGGACCCCCGGTTCCCCGTTCAATTTATAATGACGCCTTGTTTTTCAATTCCCGATTTCTTACCCCTTTTTCTCGCCGAATTGTTGCTTGGCGCCAGGATATCCTTCTCCCGATATCCAGGGATTTTTACGATTTTCTTACTCTCTAAATTACGATACCTTACTCGACTAGCGGGATAGGGAGTGCAGTTCGGGCGCGAAGTAAATTCAGTACTCAAATAAATTTTCACACACGTTACGAACAAATAAAAGCAATAAAAACGATAATTTATTCAATTACTTCTCGTAACTCAACACAATTATTTAGCCTTTCCGATCGGCTTTCTCTAAACGATGATTCGTTCGCAACAATACAATATTTTCTGACTCGCGGGACTCAACATGAATTACTTTCTTTATCTTTTGTCGTCACGACGAGAATCTTACGAAATATTCACCGGTAAATTGCCGGGTACGGGCGAGAAAGCACTCTGCGACTCGCATGTCGCTCTCAGCATAAAGAAAACCAAAGATGGTGTGCACCACGTGCACCTACCTTTTAATTATCCGCGACCGATGCGATCGTCCCTCTAACTTCCTTCAGCTTTCCTCGATACAACGGTTTATTTCGGCCGTCGACACGGCGTTAATTCTCCTCAGCGGACTTTGATGCGGAAACTTCTCCCTCACGGAACTCACAGTTCACGGAATCCCTATCGCTCGTTTTACAACTCAACAAAATCGATTGTCACTGCTTATCGATTCTAACTACTGCCTTTGTTCTAAGCGGCGAACAAAATTACGAGAGTGCGACTATCTATTCGCACGCTTCAAGCGAGAGTCACAATAATGCGTCTAACTCATAGCACGAATCCAGCGAGAGTGACGCTCGCTCGCCCGTACTTTATTACGCGGATCGGTAAATGAGGGGAAGGCGGTCGCGACGGATCCCTTGCCGAACTTCGGCAATTATCATTGGCTCTTCGCGGCTCCTCTCCTATAGTCTTCTCCTCACGCGGCCACCGGCGTCGTTACGACTTTTCGCGAACCTGAAAAATATAATATAGATCTCCGGCAGACTCGTGTTGTCTATATTTTCGTTTCCTCGGGTTCCGCGGGGATCGACTCTGTGCGCGCGCTAACAAAGACTCTCGCGCGTGCCTTTCCTATAGCGTGAATGCGAGAGTGTATATTACGCCTCGTCACAATATATAAAAAAAAAAATAATTTAATTTAAAATATATCATCAACCATCATATCTCGATAGATATACATGGCTCCGCGTCCGCGAGTCCACATCATTTTTCGTCAGAATAATGCGGTCCCCGCATCCGCGTATCTCGTATCTCCCATATCTCTCGTATTCTCGCGTCTCTCACTTATTTTATGCTGTCATCGTCGAAAATTTTTAATCAATGACAATTGTCGTGTCAGCCGAGAGACTATAATATTTCATATAAACGTTTTGTTACCGCGAATATTCCATAGGAAAAAAAATAATAACAATATTGAAAACGAAACTCGAGGGCCCACATTACAGAGACGACATTCAGACACAGTTTCTCATGTCGCATCAGTAGTACTCTTTTAAAAGCAGCAGATGGATAACTGTATAGCGAGCTATAGGCCGAGCGATATTTATATGACATTTAGTTGTTGATCGTTTGGCGGAAAAGGTAAGAAAAAACAAAACAAAAATCGAATCTCATATGTACGCTCATACATATATATTGTATATGTTACATATATTCCTACATATCGATATTTTGATTGTCTTTCAAAAAAACCTTAAACATTGTTTATAATACGTATATTATTTTTCTTTTCTTCAAAGAGTAAAAGTTTGATATTGTCTCGTTTTCAACATAGTAGATATTCGTTCATATACAATATACGTATAATTTTGTGCCATTTTTCTTTCGTTAATTAACAGTATTCTTCACGCCGGTATAAATAATTAATAACTTACACAGTGTGGGAGTTTTTCTTTCTTTTTGTTTATTTCATTATTTTTTTATTCGTAAGAGATATAATTACGGAAGGAGATTACGGCCCTTGCGTTCCTCCTGATAGAGTTGTGTGGCGTAAACGACGCGAGATTCTGTTTGTAAAAAGAAAAAAAATTGGACACGAAGCAGTTGCTACTGGCGTTTGCACCTCGTGACTTTCTCATCCGAGTTGTTGATGGCGTGAAGTTAGTATTGTGTTGATATTTATGTTTTTAGTGGAGGAGTTTAGTTTTCGAACCCATCTATTTTTGTTCTCATAATTGTAAGTCATTTTAAGAATAAAAAGAAGTCCGAGTATGGACATTTTTATTCCAAGATTGGAATAAAAATTCCAACACTCGGATTTTAATGATTCTTCGCGAAAAAAAATAGCTCTTATCAATTTCTTGTTGACCCCCTTTTTATATTCAATTTATTATATAACCTCCACGGTTTGAGCAACCGACGATTCGCTGTGTGTGGGATTGAAATTTCTTCATTTAGTAGAACCGTACTAACCTCAAACTATGTTATTATAATAAACTTTAATAATTTCATTGAATGATTTAATAATCATTCAATGAAAAAATAACTAAAAAGACAAGCACGTCAGTTCACTATTTTTTACTTTTATTTTCAATATTGTAGGTTCATTTTCACTCCACTATAAACATTACTTCCCTTTGAAACCATTCAACGCAACACTAGAGATTCACGATGATCTTTCACCGGGACTGACGTTTAGTGACTGACAGAACTATTTTCATGCGCGTAGGAATACCGAGCGCAGACCAATCCCGCTTGACAATTGAACTCAAGCCTCGACGCTTTTCGCGCTATTCTCACGCACACATATCCTACTCCGTTCTGATTGGTCAACTTAATTCTTTAATAACTTGGTCAATTTTCGTCGTAGGATAATTTCTTAAAAAGCAAATTACTCGGCTTGCCACGCTCTATCCACATACTCAATATTCTGAAGTTGTTACAACTCACCCTGTATTTAAAGAAAATCTGATCGCTGATGCATAATAGGTCATCCACGAAATTAATGATATTATCCCCGAGATCTCGCAGGACAATATCCAACGCTCGTAGGAGGCTGGCTGTACTCGTTTTTAGTCCAAACGGGGTTACGATAAACTCGTAAACTTTACCCCTGTGTCGGAAAGCGGTGTATTTATATGAATCGGGGTGCAGTGGCACCTGCCAGAAGCTATTTGTTAGATCCAAACTCGTCATGACGCCGATTGAATGACATCTTTGAAAAATCTGTTCGATGTTTGGTGTGCATTCGTGGTCGTCTGCTAAAACTTGATTAAGTTTTCTAGCATCGAGGCACAATCGAACTGAACCATCTTTTTTCTCGACCACAGTAAGGGGATTCACCCACTCACTTGTTGATCTTTGTATGATTCCGTGTTGCATCAGTTTCTCGATTTCTCGATCCACTTTTTCTTTGAACAACATTGGAATCGGGTAGGAGTGTTGTGCCACTATCGGTGTATCCGTTGTGACCTGTAAACGATGTTGGTACACTTGGATTAACCCGGGCCTCTTCCGGAAAACATTCCTATGTTTCCAGATTACCTCTTGAAGGGATCGTTGCTCCCTTTCTCCCAGGAGAGGACTTGCGATTATTACTTCGTTAATTTCGTTTATCGAAACTCCGTCATCACAACTTTCCTGTGGGTTTTGTAGTCCAATCGTTGCAATTGTGGGAATATCAGGGAAGTTTACATTTACAGCTGCTTCTCCGGAATACTTCGTTTGTTCTTTTGGAGATTGACTACTTTCCCCCTTGTTCGTTTGACGCACGGATGTGACTTTTTGGGTCTCGAGTGTGCTATGCAGACCTCTTTTAGCCGGGTTGTCCTCTCTGGGTCCCAGCTGTGTTGGTACTGTTTCAGTCACCTTGTTATATTTGACCCTTAATGTATCGTTTTCCACGTCTATTAAACTTTTCAGAGGTTTTAGCGTGTCTACTCCGAACAAAACGTCGCGAATTAGCCCCGGAACGACAAGATATCGAACGTATGTTCGAACTTGTCCAATTTCCGTTGTTGCCATAATCTGTTTGGTGATTCGGCATGGCCTTCCCTTGATTGCTCCTTTTACTGTTACTCCCGTTACAGGAAGTATTGGACACTTTACGAGAATATCTCGATTTTCTATGAAAAATTCTTCCGATATCGCGGTCACCTTGGATCCGCTATCGATTAGAACAGTGACAGGGATGCCTTCGATCTGTGCGTAGATCTCCGGACATTCCACTATCGGAACTGCTTCTTGTTCATTTACCTCGTCCCCTATCAGAAATTCTCTTGTGTCTGAGAAAATCGTGTTGATAGGGAACCACCTTTCTTCGTCTTCGTTTTTGTTTATTGTATTTGCCGTTGTACTCCGCGTTTCCTCCTTACTCCTTGTATCCGATGCGGGTACAACGGGTACTAGTTTCCCGCCTTGGAGGTAGAAGGTTTCGCAACGTCTACCTCCGTAACTACGGTTTGGATGGTTTGTTCTTGTTGCGGCAGGTTTTGTTGATCGTTATTCGGGGGATAGTTACGTTTTTGTTTGTTCCATCGTGGCTTCTGCCCCCCCGAACCTTGATTTGACTTTGGCTGGTTGTTTGAGGCTGATTGTCCTTAGGTCCCTCTGTTTTTTTTATCAGAGGATTCCTTATTGCGTTTAGCATTAACTGGTCCTCCTTGTTCGATTTTCGCGAGGAAACCCATGAGTTCCTCGAGTGTCTCAAACCCGCGACCAACGATTGTTGCTTGGATCTCATCAGTAAAATGTTGCGCTAAAGCGCTGATGATCTCCTTGTCGGTAGGTGGTGGGATGAGATCCCGAGCACTCCCAAAGATACGTGTTGCGTACTCGACTTTGTTGGTCTTTCCGTCTTTATTGAAGAAACCGAATTCAAGATTTCTCCGGACTTTCCTCTGCACATCTTTGCTCCAATATCTCTGGACAAATTTTTCTTCTAACTGGTCGACAGTGTTCACGTACTCCTCGACCAGAAGCCACCATTCCTTTGCCGCTGATTTGAAACATTGTCCGATGAGGTACTTCAATTCTGCGGGTTGTGGTTGCATAACCACGCAGTATTGTTTAAATTCCCGAAGTCATTTCATCGGTCTTTGACTACCCGATGCATCGAAAGTTGGTGGAGTCAGACGGATATGATTCTCCGTGGCTCGTCTGTTGCGTAAAGTTGTGTTTTCCACTTCTGGCTGAAAATCTTCATCTTCTTCCGGAAAATATGTGGCTTTTTAGGCACTCACTATAACAATAGGCAAAGAGTGCCTATTAAAATGACCATCGAGGCTTCTTCACATAGCTTTCGATGGGGATTCCCCGCAACGTATGCTCCAAAAAAATTGGTTTTTCAGAATTTACTTCAGTGTACCTCCAACTTCATGCGCAGTTAATTTGAAGTGACTCCGATGACTGGAAATATTTTTTTTAGCCTGCGGTTGAATAAAAATAGCTTTTTCACTGAATTTATCTTCTCGGACGTCCGTATCACAGTGTAACTTTGGATGGTGCGAACCAATTTTGTTCTCCTTCGCAGGAGTGTTTTATCACATCACGACTATTGTGCACAAACATTTTGAAATTACTGCGAAGCCTTTAATGAGTTGTTCCAAAATAAAAATTCAATTTTGTTCCGCTAAATGTCCGTACGGTGCTCCATTATTTCGCAGCATTATTTTATTTTATCGAAAGCACTATGCACAGCAAATTTGAAGACATTCCGACGCCTCTGAACATTTTTTCCAGGCATTTTCCATTTAAAAATCCATTTTCTCCTGTCAATGGTCCGTACGGCGCTGCAATTTTGAAACCTACGAACGAATTTTTTTCTAATTTTCAGCAATATTTCATTGCATCGAAAACACTATGCACAGCAAATTTGAAGACATTCTAACATTTCTTAATATTTTTATTCTACAATTATTTCTAGTGAGGAATTATTTTAAAGGTTATGTTACTTTAATTTTCCAAAAAACAATTTTTCATCATGTCAGAAAAGAAAATTTGGTTGCGAAAAATAAAACACGAAATATCACACATTGATTTACAAATATTAGCCCTTTTTATTTCGAAAATAATATATTTTGAACGAAACCATTCACAATATTTTACAATACATCATTCACATTCGTAATAAAAATCATAAATTTCATGGGTGCACTGAAAAACTTGGTTATAATTTCACAACGAAGAATCATCGAATATCCAAAATTATTGCAATTTGCCAAATAAAATTGAAAACAATCGCGACTATTTATTTTTTTTCCGTTCATTCTATCTGTCAAACTTTGGAAGCCGACGACAATTCCATAGCAGACGTGATAAAGTTCGCACACGCCGCGACGTTGATATTCTGTGGCGGGATGATTTGAAATGAAAAAAAAAAATCTCAGCTTTTTTTTCATTTTTAATGTAAATTACTTTAAATATTGGGAAACTGCAATTTAATTTTTTCAAATCTCTTTAAAATTTTTTCGAAACAAAAAAAAAATTCAAATTTTATCTCGAATTTTTCCAACCACCCTTCTACTATCTTTTCAATTGTTTCAATATTTGTATCTTAAAACACACAGGAGGTTCAGGTGAAACGCGCAGCGCGACGTATAAACATATTCGATACGTAGCGCATAACGCGAAGTGTAATCACACTTGGTACGGAGCGCGTAGCGCGACGTGTACCCCCGTGAGTGCCTTAAAAAATGTCCCCTCGGGACATTTTTCGGGGGGTTTGGGGGGCGGAGCCCACCAACAAGGGCCTCTGCGCCCGCAGGGCGCTGAGGCGCTTGTTTACGGTTGCCTTGGTGCGTTGGAACAATCCGGGTGCTTTCGATATCGTGTCGGTCCTGGTGACTAATTTTCTCCGCCAGATCTTGTACTCGAGCTTCCAGGTCCTGTTGTACCAGCCTGTGTTGAGCCGTATTTACTTCGAGGAGACTCATACGCTCCGCGTTATCTTGGACCTTTAAATCCAAATCACGCATCTTATCCTTCATGGAAGCCGTCACTTTGCTAATTTCCGTAGCTATGTGTGTTTGGAAAATCTTGGTTTTCTCCACGATGCGTAATTCAACACATTCTAAATGGCTGTCGACCGCTTTTACAAGTGCTTTCTCCATTGCCTCGATGGCATGACTTGTTTCTTTTCGGTGTGCCATGAAATTATTGTCGATGGTTTCACATCGGCTGATCACATCGATAACGACCCTTGCCAGTCCTTCGACTTTCATGGTCATATCCCGCATGGCCTCGCGTATTTCCAGTAGAATCTCCTCCGTCAGGGTCGATTCTCGGAGTCGGGGTATAACGCGCTTTGGCGGCGTTTGTTCGGAGAGAGGTTGGCGTTTCTCTCCGAATTTCCCGTGTTCCTCGGCGAGAAACACTTTTGCTGCGTTTGATGGGAGCGTGATGTCAGCCTTGGACGTTCCTACGCCTGAGTCGAACAGTGCTTGGTTCTCCAGATCCTCGGGTGATTCGCACACTGCTCGATCAGTTGTTCGCTCGATGACCTGGATGCTGTTGCCTGGATGTTGGTGGTGTCATCTCCCGTTTTCTCGACACCGTCGGCCATTTTGATAATTTTAATTAGTGAATCAAACAGATTTTATAAGCACACCTGCCCCACGTTGGGCGCCAGTTGTAACGGTACGTTTTTGGAGGCTTACAGCTCTTTGCTCCGAAACGTTCGCTATTGTGAGTTTTTGGCTCACGGAGATGTGAGGGCAGGTGCTGTAAAGTATAAATCTGTCGAATGATTCGAATTGTCAACAATAATTGTGATTTTATTAAGACAATGATGTGGATACAAAATTAATGCTGGATTTTGTCCAATTATTTGATTAGCTTTTTAGCTCTCAAGTATTTAAATTGCGAAACAGATTGAAGGGTTATTTTATTGCGGGTAGAAGGATTTCGATTCTACTCTACACGATTCTTATTAGACAATGACTAGACGAAAGCAGTCGCCGAGGTCTCCCAGCGCAGTCGCCGGCGCTGTCACAGAGTAATAAGTCATACCAAAAATGATTCTACTTTAGGTGATCGCTATTAGCCACCAACTAGACGAAAGCGATTGCCGAGGTCTCCCAAGGCGGCTGCCGGCGCTGTCGTGTACTAATAGGTCACCGCAAGACAATTGATTCTACTCTATTCCTTGAGTTTGACGGATAAACCGAGACGAAAGCGGTCACCGAGGTCTCCCAAGATAGTTGCCGGCGCTGGTTTTTGATAGGATGGGTAACACTAGACGAAAGCGGTTGCCGAGGTCTCCCAAGGCGGTTGCCGGCGCTGTGTTTGGAAAGGAATTGTATATTTAAAGAAAATCTGTTCGCTGAAAGAAAATTGATTTAATTAATTGTTAACGATGAATGGCCGACGTTGGTTTCTTCCCTCAATGATTGGATCATCGTCGAGAAATTTGTCCCTTGCTTCTTCTTAGCGTCGGGACTCTGTAAAGCAACGGGAGTAAAGCAACGCTTTACTCGAAAATGAAAAGTGTTGGAATCTTGCTATCGAGAATTATCGATAAGCAAGATGGAGGACTCAAGATCAAACGAGCAGTAGCCGCGCATGAGTTCCTCTCCGTTCGAGTTTAGGATCGAAGTGAAGTCTCTGTGCTCGCGATCGGGTCTTATATACCCGAGCGCGAGGCCCTTTTTTATGTCGACTGACGCACGAAGTACGTCAAACTTCGCTGTTCTTTATTATCGCTGCCCGGGGTCTGCCGCAACAGCTTAAGAAAACCGTGTGCACAAATGATGCAACACTATTGGGCAGCTCACGCTATCGACCGTAGTTATTAATCAACTGCGCGGTCGGTAATTCGCATGTTAACTTCTTCGCAAAGTATGATAAATGACCGATAATCGGTCCGGCATTTATCGCATGAATTTTCATATGGATTTTCCGTTCTAATTATTCATTCTATCTTGTAGGTGCAGGGATCGAGGGTTTTATACCGTCTCAAGGTATATAAGATCAAGGGAGCACCTACAGGAATCAGTTATCAACAAACATCGAAACTCTCATCGTCAGACCGAGTGTCTATCGAAGTCGACAGTACTATCGGGAGTCAGAGTTCATAGCTCGTACGGCTTACCAGCATAGACTGCAACTTCGCGTATTCTTGATGAATCTATCTATAATTGGTAATTCTTCAGTTTGTATTTCGAGTTAAGTGCGTGTTATATGTAAACTGCTTGAACTGTATTAATCAACATTTAAACCGTGTGAGAATAAAAACATGTGAGTACTTGACATTTTCTTCTACGATTCATAAAACACTTAACCGCAACTTATTAACTTAAATACACGCGTCGGATATTGTAAACTGCGATCATCCATAAAACCATAAATACGGTAGTGTAAACAGGCGAGGTTTCCGTCCCCGGTGTAAAGGGCTACCCTGCCTTGACCCGAAAAGAGAAGCCTATAGTGTTGCGCTCTCCCTTACACTCTAACGAGTTGGGCTGGACGTAACACAACATAGACTTCCAGTTCAATCGTTTGATGACCTCGTGCTTATCAGTTGCAGTCGGGACAAAACGATCTTTGTAGCGAGGATCGAGAACCACAGCGAAAACCATCGGATCGTTGTTCGTCGTCACGAACCCAAAACGTCGTTGTAGAGCAGTAAAAAGAGGACGCACTAAGTCTCTGTCACTCCAATTCTCGTCGTCGATTTCCATCCCTGTGTCATCAGTGATAGCAGCTTTCTTAAGCGTTTCGACAACCGGAATATACTGAGAAAGCGCTGGGTACGTGTCGCCGCTCTTCAGATCGGTGGCTTCTTTAAGTGGTTCGAGAATTTCCACGTACTCGCTGACAGATTCTCATTCCTTTTCCGTTAAATTCGATGGCATACCTTTTCCATAAACAATATATCACATTATATTGCAGTTATTTGACTTCTAAATCTCAACCTGCTCAAAAGTTCCTTCATTGGTTTTTTAATAATATGCACGGAAACAAACCTCGATCACACCAGACGACACTTAGAGCTCTTCTCAGTGTGAGCAGTCTATCCAACATTTCATACTGAGAGTTCCAACGTGTGTCAACGTTTTGGATTAATTTTAGGACATTTTTGTCCGGCGCAAGATGCTTTTGAGCATTCACGAGTTCGGCGTGTCCTGTCGATGATCCGGCAAAGAAGTTAACAATCGCCTGTGTTTTACGACATATTGTCTTGAAATCGGGAGACTCCTAAGTAAAAGAAGTACCACAATTATATATTCAGTGTATATACTATCACGAATAAATGTTGCACTGAAGAAATGATTGCGTGCGAGTGCGAATATGTGAGAAAGGGTGTATAATGTTCGAATACATTGATCGCACTAATATAGGTTTGTAAAAATAAAATCGACGTGAATCACCTTCACAGCATCTTTCACGACGAGTTGCAGAGTGTGTGCAAAACATGGGACTCGGATCCACGCAGCACCCATGCATATGGCCGCGATAATATGGGCCGCATTATCGGTTATGAAAAATACCGACGTTATGCTAGCCTTGTCGAGACCCCACTCGACGATTGTCGTCTGCAAACAATCGTGCAAGTTCTTGCTCGTGTGACTTTCCGCTAAATACGCCATTCTCAACGTGAACTTTCGAGGTTCTCAATCTTTCGTGACGTAATGCACCGTTAACGAAATATAGCTTTCAATCGCTCGCGACGTCCAACCATCTGTAGTCAGTGCTACCGTTGTAACACCTTTAATTATATGTACAACAAATAAATGACAAATAAATCTATCTGCTACTGACAGTATTCATTAAAACTCTATATGAGTTCGGTGGGAGTTTCGAATCAATATTAATAATAATCAATAAAAATTGTCGTTTCTATTACCTTCATCTATGTCCCAACTTATTATTTTTCTTACGCGATCCTTTTCTTGTTCGTAGAGGCGGGGAATAATTTCTTGTGAAAATGTCGTACGCGATGGTATTGTGTACTTCGGTTCTAATGTTCGAATTAAAGCCCGGAAACCCCGACGATTCACCATGTTATAGGGCTCGAGATCCCAACACATCATCTTCGCGATACCCAGAGTTATCTCTTTCGCCCGAGCTGAATTCGAATCGAGCGCGACAATGATCGGCGGTGCACTGTTGTTGGCTAAGGAACAACAATTTCAAATGTAGCCCGAACTGCACAGTCGATAAATTAACAAAAAAAATCGTCGCGGAAGTCGACAAAAGTATTGGGATGCTGGTTTTATTCCGAAGCAAAACTCATCAAGCCAAGAACATTTGTGTTGGAGATATCTAACCTAGAGCCGCACTAAAAAACTTCAGAGTTCTGACTTCATCTGAGCGACAGTTTTGATCGGATGACAAACTTGAAGCAATCACTCTATCGAAAGGAAAAACTTGAGCCATACCGACGGTATATGAACCGTTGCCTCCATCGAGAAGCAAAAGAAACGTTATGAAGCGATTATTCGATTCGAGGAATCAAAACAAGCCATTCTGAAAAATGTTCAAGCAGTGGCTCCATCGTAGAAAAAAAACAAGGCTTTTTCAAAATTTTTGAAAAAAATGTTTGCTTTGGCTTTTTGTTTTTGAAAAAAAAAACTGTGATGGAAAATTTTTAAGCAGTGGGAGGAACTGCCGGAGGAAATAACCAGCCACGATGGATAATTTTGGAGCACACTGACTCCATCGGAGAGAATCAACTGAATCGTACATAAAATATATTCAACTATACCTCGAGAGTCCTCATGAGTTCGGAAGTGATGTTGTGTAACTCGCCGGCACTTTCAAAATCTTCTGACAACTGTTACACCTTGCTCGGCTTTGGTCAAGTCTCGTAAACGATTGCCAAATTACGCTACGGCCGCTTTCTGGGACAGCACTAACGTTCGAATTATTGCTGCTTCCCTCTCCGACGCTGGATTCATCATTTAAAACGAATCCGTCCCTCAAACTTTCTTCCATTTTTTTATTGTCTTACCAAACGCACTAATTATCGTTAGTATCGTTTGGCCGACTTTTTCGTGAAAGTATTCGACTACTGGCGCCAAATATAGTCCTCGGTTTAAACACTGCGCGAACTGCGCGACAGCCGGACGCCAGAGAGGCTCGTGACGCGAGGGCTCAATACAAAAACTATTACTACTAAACTAACGAAATTTCATGCAGAAACATCAAAACGATTACCATTATATTTTTATATTTTAAATAGATCGGATTATTCATCGTTAATAATCCAATGCTGTCACGCTGCTGTCTTTTTTTAAAATTAATTTATCGAGCACAAACATCCGGTGTGCATGGAACCTTGAATGCGTTTTTTTACGTAATGGCTTACAATATGTAAATAGTAATCAATTTTATAATCAATGTTAAGATCGATTCTCACGATAGCAATACCGTCAAGCTTAGCTTGACGATCCCTATGACACCGAGTCTTGCACGAGTAGACTCGAACAGGCTCGAGCGGCGACGAGCCAAGCCGAACGCCGAGTGCCTCGGATCGACTCGAGTTTTCGCACATCCATACCTTTTGGCTCGTCGATCCGTATATAGTTCGAGTTTATGTTTTGTTGTTTCATTTGTTCGTCCCCGCGGGGGGTAAGCTCGTTCCACCGACCTCCCAGATTAGTCCGGTTGGTAATACTGGCGAAATAAAAATTAACTGGCGCCCACCGGGACGCGGATCCGCAAGGGTGGACGGCCGAAGATGACGTTTCGATTTCGTGATTAAAGTCCCGTAGATTTGAGCTTTCGATTTTGTTTTATTTGTGTTTCGACTCAAAGTTCGAGTTCTCCGTCTTGTATATAGAAAATTCGTCACAACATATGTCATATGTGTTTCAACTCGCGAATGCAAAAAATAAAGTTTAACATTTTTTTTGATAATGATAAAGGCCCGTCACCGGAATAAATCAGAGATCGTTGTGATCGTGACGATCGATAGAATAACCGTGTAAATTTTCAAGTCGCTGATGTGGTGCGTATACACATGTCATATGAGGCTGAAACTAGCCGCCGTGAGTTAGCCGCCAGGTTGGGTGATTGGTCGCCCAGTGCGGCGCCCGCGGCTCAGCGACTCTACGTACATCTTCTCGTGATACTTCGTTGTATTCAATCGCTCGATCGGTTATTCTTGTGATTGTGCATTGTAGCGTAAATTCCTTTCACCGAATTTACCTACTCGCGAGAACCCTCAACCTCGAGCCACAAACGTCACAATAATTTCCTCTTTTTTTAATATTCCCTTACGGGATGGGCGCCAGGCGCGTAACGCGCCAGAGAAAATTCGACGAGGTTGATTGGCTAACGTCTAGCTGCAGCTTTTCGAGAACCGGAGAGGGGCTGGGTATTTTAACGTCGGCATTCGGACGGCACAACAGGAAAAAAAAACAAAATAAAGTGTAACCCAAACTCGAAATATCCGGGAACCAAAATTCACTAGTTTTATTTGAATGATTAACTCCACTAAGAGAGGGAAAACCGAAGATCTCGGAGGAAACCTCTCGTCCCGGGAACAAATGAATTTTACAATAAAACTTTTCCTTCGACAATTTTCCCGACGCTCGGGATCTCGCGGTCGCTCTCACCCGCTCGCACACTCACACACACACAGTACCGCGTCGAGCGAAGGCTCTCGTTCTCGCGTTTCACTGTTTCTCTCTCACACGATAACAATTTAATTTTTCGGAGAAAACCAAGAAAACGAATCGAATATCCAAAAAAAACCCGGTTGTTAGAAAAATACAAGAATAATAAATACGATATAAAATTAATCCGATTATTGCCCGATCCACTCACTCACACACTCTGGCGCCCACGATAGCCTCGCGCGCATGACGGTAACGGAAAGGCGACTTCCCGTGGGATTTATCCCCAAGGCACGTTCACGAAAACAAATTATAAAAAATCTAAATTCGGAAAATATTGTCGCGGCAACGATTTACACACGATTAACAGTAAGACGAGCACGTCTCGCGGCTCTGCACATGCGATTAAAGCAATTTTCCCGCCGACCTCAAAGAAACGGCCACGTTTCCTCGAGAACCGTCGAACTCGTTAGCACGCCGACAAAATATAATTTTTCTACTGTCGCGCCGAGAACTCGAACGCGAAAAAAATAATTGACACGAAACGATAAGACACACAAAATACGCGAACTACCGATCTTAATTTGTCCCTCGGACGAAAGAGCTCACCGATGTCTCTCGATATTCCGACGTGAGCGATTCCGGTGTTCGGCTCGCCAAAATTCTCCTCCGCGCGGTATCCAAAATATCGATCAACGATCCAGCTCGCTCCGAAACTCAACGGGAAGTGCTTCGAGTAACGCGTCTCTCACGCTCTCGTTAGCGACACCCCTACCCCCTACCTAATCGCGACGATTTTCAAAATTCGCGAACGCTCGGCCCTTTTCGGGATTTAAATATTTCGCACGCTCTCTCGCAACGTCGTAGCGCTGATAGACGCGCGAGAGCGAGACAGAAAATGTGGTCTCCGCGGTACTCAGTCCTCACGTTCGAGAACCAATGCGACGATTTTCCTTCGCTCACTCGAGATAACTCGAGAGCCACAATTTTGAGGGCGGCGACGCTGGGAAAAAGCGGTGTTCTTTTCCCTCGATGTTCTTATCGTCTAAACAACGATAGGCTTCGGGGGTAGAGGCTCCTCGCAGATAATTTCCATGAGGCGAGAGGACCTCTGCCTCCGCTGACTCGTCGACGGTAGCGATGGCCGAAGATTTCCGACGAAAACCGATGTTTTCTCTCCCTCGTTGTCCGGTCATGGCTCGCTCTCTCGCCCGAGACGCGGGAACATGAAATTTTTTTTTTAATAAAGAAAATAATTTAAAAAAAAAGAATTCTAATTTCCTAATTGGCCCTGAGGAACCGCCTTGTGAGTGCCGGAGCGAGCTGAAAATAACGGGCTGAATTTTGCTACGTTACAACTCTCCCCCCCTTAAAACACGACCGTCCCGGTCGGAAAAACTCCCCCGTCTTCGGGACTCGGTAGCAAAAGAAATTACGAAATTAACCTCGCGACAATTTTGTCAGCATCTCACTGTTCGGCGATTCGTGAGCACCACGAAAATAAATTTTGAAAAATAAAAGAATATCGGTGTTTAACACCACCTTCCCCTCGTGAACGAACCATTGGGACAATCGCCTCCACTTGACAGACACAGACAATACACTCTCCCATACAAAGTAATACTAATGCTACAATAAATAAATAAATAGTACAAGATACTGGCGCCTGCGCGTTAAAATAAATAATACTGCATGATATTCTTTCCCCCTTCAAGTCCGTAGACACCGTCGTTCTCGGGGAGAAAACGGAAAGATCGTTCCTCCCTCCTAATTTCACTCGTGAGCTCTCGCTGCTCGTTACTCCCCCGAAACCGGCGAATCGAAACCAGGACGATACGGTAGCAAATCGTCTATCGAGACTTTGGGAATCACGTTCCCGTCGTCATCGGTTAGCTCATAGACCACGGGAGATATCACGCGACTAATCCGGAACGGCCCTTCGTGTCTTTTCGCTAATTTCGCCGCGATGAAACGAGACGCGTTAGACAAGATTCTCTGTCTACGACGAACGAGATCTCCGATTTTAAAACCTGCGGGATTGCGGTGTTTATTAAATTGCGCCGCTTGTCTCTGATACGCGACGTCGAGATCGTGCTGCACTTTCTCGTGCAACGATTGTAACCCTCGCATGTGCTCCGACCACTCGATTTCGTCGCTCGGTAGCACCTCTTTAGATCCCGGGACCCGCTTAAAAAATTGATGTGGCTTGGGTGTTCTGCCGAAGTTCAAATACGCGGGACTCGTACCTATCGAAGAATGGAATGCAGTGTTGTACACGAAACGGAACTCCGCGAGATGCAGATCCCACGCACGATGATCTTCATCGAGAAAGGAAATCATCATAGTTTTAAGTACGCGATTCACTCTCTCCACGGGATTAGCCTGCGGATGATATGGCGGAGTCGTCGCATGGAAGATACCATACGCCGACGCAACCGCACGCAGTCTTTGATTGACGAATTCGGTACCATTGTCCGTCAAGAGAACCTCCGGAGTACCCCAGCGCGAAATTACAAGCTCCTCGAGAGCCTCGCGAATTTTATTTCCGTTAGCTTTGCGCAAAGGGCAACACTCTATCCATTTGGTAAAAAGATCTTGAATTACCAAGACGTAAGCGAAACCTGAACGACTCGGCGGGAACGGTCCCATGATATCCGCGGCGATAACGGTCCACGGTTCCTCAACAACTCTTCTTCCCATCAATCCCGGTAACGCGCTATTTGACGGTTTCGTGAGTTGACAAGTCTCGCAATGCTGAACGTAACGAGATACATCGCGATAAAGTTTCGGCCAAAAGTATGAACTGACCACGCGTTTAAAAGTTTTGTCGATTCCGAGATATCCAGACTGCGGCGTATCGTGACATTCGCGCAACACTCCGAGCCTCGCGGGACTCGGGACTACCAGCTTCCACTGTTCTTCCTCCGATTCGGTATTCGAAAATCGCCTACGCAAAAATTAACGATTCTCCACGAATCTCTAATCCGGGAATTTATCTGGCGTCTCGATAACGTCCTTCACGCGCTGTTCGTACCACGCGTCAACAACTGTTTCTTTCGATTCGTCCGCATCCACCGAAGGAACTTCAACGTCGTGAGCAATCGCGAGCATTTCCGGCACAACCGGTTCCGGAACCTCTGTCTCTTTTACCCCCGGGGTAACGGTCTCAAACATTCGCGACAGCGCATCCGGGAGCTGATTCTGCGAACCTTTACGATGAACGACTGTAATATCGTATTGAGCTAACGCCCAGATCCACCTCGCGATTCTACCCTTCGGCTCCGGTTGTCTTAATAGCCATCGTAGGCTCTCGTGATCGGTTATCACGGTAAATTTGTAACCCGTCAAGTATTCACGAAATTTCGGCACCGCCCAATGAATAGCTAGACATTCTAACTCCCGTACGTCGTAATTACGCTCCGTGCTCGAGAGAATGCGGCTTGCGTACGCGATCGGGTGTTCTGCACCATCGGGAACTTGCGTCAATACCGCGCCTAACCCTGTACTACTCGCGTCGGTATGCAACGTGAACGGCTTTGAGAAATCGGGCCGAGCAAGCGTAGGTGCTCTCGTCAACGCGTCTTTAAGAGATTCGAAAGCCTTTTGCTGCGCTTCTCCCCATACCCATGGCTGTTTCTTTTTCGATAATCGCGTGAGCGGTTCCGAGAGCGTAGCATACTGCGGAATAAATCTGCGGTACCACGATGAACCACCGAGAAAACGCCGCACCTGAGTCACCGATTCCGGCACGGGAAACTCTCGAATCGACAAGGTTTTCGCGGGATCGACCTGCAACCCTTCACTATTCACGAGAAACCCTAAATAACGGAGTTCATTCCGGCAGAACTCGCACTTCTCGGGATTAATAAGAAGACCCGCCTCCAAGATCTTATCGAAAACGCGCTTAAGCCACACGAGATGTTCCTCAAACGTTTCCGTTGCCACGATAATATCATCCAAATATGCGAAGACAAAAGGCTGCATATCGGGAGTAACGATCCGGTCCAACAGACGTTGGAAAGTCGCGGGAGCAGTCGTTAATCCGAACGGCATACGTTTGAATTGAAACAAACCTCGATAAGGGACTGTAAAGGCTGTGATCTCGCGAGACTTTGGTTCAAGGGGAATCTGGTGAAAAGCTTGACTCAGATCCAAAGTCGAGATGTATTTCGCGGATCGCAGACAGTCCAAGATGTTCGACATAAACGGTAGCGGATAGGCGTCTTTCTTCGAAACGGCGTTAACTTTGCAAAAATCTAAACAAAACCGATAAGTGCCATTCGGCTTCGGGACCATAACGATCGGTGTATTCCATTCGCTCGACGATGGCTCGATAGCGTCAGCCTCGAGAAGACGATCGACTTCGCGGTAAACCCAGTCTCGAACAATCGGTGTAAAAGAACGATATCGTTGTTTAATCGGGATCGCGTCGCCCACCTCGATTTTATGCTCGATCAAATGCATTAGCCCGGGCGAGCTTCGAAGCCTCGGGATCTGCTCGTTGAGAAAATTCTCGAGTCGCTTCGCGTCTGTAGATGATAATTCCGCGATCGGCGTACAAATATCGAGACCTTCGGGACCCTCGACGGTATCGAATTTATATTCTTTGTCCCACTCGCCCGAAAAATACCACGTTCGACGCCTTGAATCAACGACAAGACCCAAGGTTTCGAGAGAATCGAGTCCCAACAAAACAGCAAACGGGAGCCCAGGGAAAATACGCGCGACGAGAGTACACGAACGTCCCTCCAATCTCGCGACAAACTCTATCTCCTCGGTACACGCGATAACCTGTCCGTTCGCGACGGTACTAAGACGCGAGGGAGTAGTTCGACGTCTAAAACCCGCTTTTTCGAGCATCTCGATGCCTTCTTTGCCCACGTACGAGCTCGTAGCTCCACAATCAACGAGAGCCGGGCCTCGAAAATTTCCGACATCGAGAGTGATAATTAATAAAGTACGCGACTCTCCACTCGTACTGATCGGATCGCGGAAAAATTGCGGTATTTTAGTTTTCACGAGAGTTATTAATTTAGGGGCATCCAGCGAGAGCAGAGGAGTCGCGTCACCCCTTAACGGCGGCCCCTGGTAGCGTTTCCCGTGCAGTTATGCTCCGTACGCGTTGTTTCGCCGACTTTCCCGCATGGGAAGCAACGAACCTGTCCCTGTGGACGCGGTTTCGCACATCCTCTCGCGAAATGGCCTTTCTCTGCATAATTGTGGCACACAACCTCCCCTGATGGACGCGGGAAACGGGAATATCCCGACGCGGGAGCGGAATTTGTCGGGAACAACGGATTGGCATTGGTTGCCTCCGGAGTCGCCTTCGACGGGGTAGCGGGACGCGAAGGTGCTGCGGATTGTTCTGACCCCATCTGTCGGTATACCGGTCGCGCAGGCGTCGATGGTCGCGGAAAAGCCGCGCCCGAACCGTTAGCTGACGACCCGGGAGCGTTCCTTCCCGCTTCCGAAGAGTTCCCGCGATAATCGGTATAAAACGCGGACAATGCGGTCTCCAAAGCAGTGATACGAGAATCTTGCGAACGATTCTCCCCCCCTTGAGATGTTGTTAAGGGGTTTCCGGTAACTTGATGCAAGCCTCCAAATGAGACTTGTCTACGCGAGTATTGCGAGCCTCTGTACGCGAACTCCGGTAGCAATGATTTTTCCGGCGGCGGAGGTGCACGATAATTCACAGCTGCGATGTAGCTACGCTCCACCCGACTCGCGATAGCCTCGAGTCCGTCGAGAGAATTGACGTCCATCCGAAGGATCGCCACTTGCAAACGCGGTATCATATTTCGATGAACGATATTTAGTTGTTCCTCCTCGTCAAACGGCGGTATCGCGCGAACGAAAAGATTTCGCATACATGTTAAAAAATCGGTAACCCGCTCGTCGTTACCCTGCGTTCGCGCGCGAATCTCTTCCCGAAGCGTGAGCTGAAAGTCGGGATCTCCGAAACGACGACGCATCGCGTCGGCACACGCTTTCCACGTATTCCAACGAGGACGCTCGATTTTATACCAATGAAAGGCTAATCCCGAAAGAAATAGCGGTATACAGTTCAAGAGGTCCACGTCGGAAATCGGAACGAGAACGCGTCCGTCTTCGATACGCGCGAGAAAAACATCTACCTCCTCTTGCTTAGCTTCCGAGAACTTGACATCCCATTTACGAAGGATGTCATACGCGGTCATGCCCGGCGCATGATAACGAGATACCGAGTGATTCGTCGATAACGGTGACGAGTGATGCAAAGGGCCCGTAGGATGATTATTAGATGGAGGAGGGAGATGGTTCCCTCCGTTCGCGAATGGATTCGTCTCGGTACCCGCGTTCGCGGGAGCCTGAGCTAACGCTCCGCCGATAGCCATCGATATTCGGTCTACGGTAACCAACCCCGAGTGTTCCGTTTCGTTTCCTCCGCCAAAACGGGATGAAAAATAAAGTCTCTCGCGTAACGCGGCTGTCGAGCCCTCGAGAGGCAATCCGCGCATCGTGACCTCGGCCTTGACCTGATCATCGGTCAATGCTGCGATCTCCTCGGGAGTATAAAAAGGAGCCATGATCCCGTAAAAATATTAATATGAGCCGACCGATAGCGAACCCGAAGTTTTAAAACGACGATAGCACTGTAAGGTGAAAATACAATAAATAAATTTAAAAAAAGAAAACATAACGCAGTCGAGAGCGGTAAATTGCAGCGATAAAGTCGCGCAAAAAAAAAAAAAAAAATGAAGGCACCAGTATTGGACAACACACACGTAAACAAATAAATAAATAAATAAATACAATCGACGAAATAAATAGATAATTTGTTGTAAATTGCGAGATCGAGAAAATAAAACAAAATTCGGCTGCGCGACGCTCGACTCTCCCCTCACTCTCGAGAACCAGTAAAAAAAACTGTCACTAATAAAAATAAAAATAATAAATTGCCGTGAACCACGCGCTAATGAACAGAAAATCCGCACTCGATGGTCAAAAGAGAAATAAAAACTACATACGAAGTCAAAACGAATGTGTCAAAATGTCAAAATAATTGTAAAGTCAGAAGGTAATAAAAAAAACCAGAATTCAAACGAATCCGCGATAGCTGTCGCGAATTCCCCCAAGTCCAGGGAAAAAAAAAAGTCAATAAAGAAGTCCAAAGGTAAAGAAAAAATATAAAAGTCAATAAATAAATAATTAATTAATCGTCCAGAGTCAAATTATAGAAACTGTCAAGTTGCAGAAAAACTGTCAAAAATGTCAAAAAACTGTCAAGAAAATTTAACTATTGTCACGGGTGTACAAAAATGTCAACTGTCAAAAGTCAAGTCGAATCGAAAATTTAAAAATTCTTTCGAGAGCGGTATTCTCTCGAACGCGCACTGTACCCCTTACGGCACTCACACTGTAGCCCGAGAGCAACGGCGAAGACTGTCGACGTCACGCGCACAGAGAAATTCGAAATAATATTCTCGATAATAACCGAGAAACTGTCTCGCAACGATAAAATTTTAACTCACTTAATTCGTGCCAAACACGAGTATTTCGAAGATCGAACTCGGACAGGCACACACAAAAAAAACACAGCACGAGCGAGCCTCGAGCGCGAACAATAGACTCAGTCGTCGCCGCTCGAAAACAACGTTCTACAGCACACTAGCGAGAACCGAGATCTCCGGCGAAGGAAATAAAATAAATTCAAATTTCTCACTCCGAAAATTCGAGAGCGCTAATTAACTTTCCAAAATCCCACTTTAACAAAATATATTCTTCAATAAATTATTCTGTATTATTTGTGATCTTTTTTTTTTTTTTCCGAAACTGAATGCAATTTTAATTTAATTTTTCCTCAAAACTCCGAAATGAATTGTTAATAATTTTTTTTTTTTTTTTAATTATTTAATAATAAGAATCAGTTATCCGAGAATACCGAACGTTTAGTGACGCCCCACGTTGTGCGCCAAAATTTGTAGCGTAAATTCCTTTCACCGAATTTACCTACTCGCGAGAACCCTCAACCTCGAGCCACAAACGTCACAATAATTTCCTCTTTTTTTAATTTCCCCTTACGGGATGGGCGCCAGGCGCGTAACGCGCCAGAGAAAATTCGACGAGGTTGATTGGCTAACGTCTAGCTGCAGCTTTTCGAGAACCGGAGAGGGGCTGGGTATTTTAACGTCGGCATTCGGACGGCACAACAGGAAAAAAAACAAAATAAAGTGTAACCCAAACTCGAAATATCCGGGAACCAAAATTCACTAGTTTTATTTGAATGATTAACTCCACTAAGAGAGGGAAAACCGAAGATCTCGGAGGAAACCTCTCGTCCCGGGAACAAATGAATTTTACAATAAAACTTTTCCTTCGACAATTTTCCCGACGCTCGGGATCTCGCGGTCGCTCTCACCCGCTCGCACACTCACACACACACATTACCGCGTCGCGCGAAGGCTCTCGTTCTCGCGTTTCACTGTTTCTCTCTCACACGATAACAATTTAATTTTTCGGGGAAAACCAAGAAAACGAATCGAATATCCAAAAAAAAACCGGTTGTTAGAAAAATACAAGAATAATAAATACGATATAAAATTAATCCGATTATTCCCCGATCCACTCACTCACACACTCTGGCGCCCACGATAGCCTCGCGCGCATGACGGTAACGGAAAGGCGACTTCCCGTGGGATTTATCCCCAAGACACGTTCACGGAAACAAATTATAAAAAAAACTAAATTCGGAAAATATTGTCGCGGCAACGATTTACACACGATTAACAGTAAGACGAGCACGTCTCGCGGCTCTGCACACGCGATTAAAGCAATTTTCCCGCCGACCTCAAAGAAACGGCCACGTTTCCTCGAGAACCGTCGAACTCGTTAGCACGCCGACAAAATATAATTTTTCTACTGTCGCGCCGAGAACTCGAACGCGAAAAAAATAATTGACACGAAACGATAAGACACACAAAATACGCGAACTACCGATCTTAATTTGTCCCTCGGACGAAAGAGCTCACCGATGTCTCTCGATATTCCGACGTGAGCGATTCCGGTGTTCGGCTCGCCAAAATTCTCCTCCGCGCGGTATCCAAAATATCGATCAACGATCCAGCTCGCTCCGAATCTCAACGGGAAGTGCCTCGAGTAACGCGTCTCTCACGCTCTCGTTAGCGACACCCCTACCCCCTACCTAATCGCGACGATTTTCAAAATTCGCGAACGCTCGGCCCTTTTCGAGATTTAAATATTTCGCACGCTCTCTCGCAACGTCGTAGCGCTGATAGACGCGCGAGAGCGAGACAGAAAATGTGGTCTCCGCGGTACTCAGTCCTCGCGTTCGAGAACCAATGCGACGATTTTCCTTAGCTCACTCGAGATAACTCGAGAGCCACAATTTTGAGGGCGGCGACGCTGGGAAAAAGCGGTGTTCTTTTCCCTCGATGTTCTTATCGTCTAAACAACGATAGGCTTCGGGGGTAGAGGCTCCTCGCAGATAATTTCCGTGAGGCGAGAGGACCTCTGCCTCCGCTGACTCGTCGACGGTAGCGATGGCCGAAGATTTCCGACGAAAACCGATGTTTTCTCTCCCTCGTTATCCGGTCGCGGCTCGCTCTCTCGCCCGAGACGCGGGAACATGAAATATTTTTTTTTATAAAGAAAATAATTAAAAAAAAGAATTCTAATTTCCTAATTGGCCCTGAGGAACCGCCTTGTGAGTGCCGGAGCGAGCTGAAAATAACGGGCTGAATTTTGCCACGTTACAGCATCTTTTAAAAAAAAATCTAGCCATGCATTCTCATAATTTCCAAGACGGCTGATCGAATGGTGTTTGTTACAAAATGGAACAATATTTATTTTTCACGATATAGCTTTATAAACAATCTGATTGAGGGGTCGCGTAACACTCGATCCGCTTGCGTAATCGTTTTGGTTTTTAAAAAAAATTTGCAACGATATATTTCTATATCTTTCGAGATCCCTGATCGAAGGGTGCCACATAAATATCGGAACTACATTTTTTAAACTATTTATAGCTTTATAAATAATCTGTTCGCGGACTCGCACGACACTCGATCCGCTTGGGGAATGACCTTAGTTCTGATTCCTGCAAAGTCATTGCGCGAGCGGATCGAGAGTCGCAAGAGCTCGCGAACAGATTGTTTATAAGGCTATATCGTGGAAAAAAATGTAGTTCCGTTTTTCAGTGAGACAGGGTTTCTTTTTGACCAATACTTAACAACAATAAACGAAAGCCACACCCGCCGCGGCCTGGGTCACGGGCTGCCGGGGCTCTGTTTAACAAGTAACTATTTTAATACATTGTTGCCGGATAGGCGCCAGTTGATTTTCAGACAAACCAACAAACTATTTCCTGACTCGGCTGACTCAGAACAATAATTTTGACGAGACGAATACAGGTGGGTAGGATTGGGTGACCCAAATAATATTGCGAAATAAATTGAACAGCAAGAAAATGTTCGTGCAAGAAATACGATTTTATTTAATAACTTAACTTACGTAAGTTTCCAATAATTCCGGAACACACACAATTTCCACTTTATAGTAAAGAATAATAACGGAAATAATTTTGACGATCTAATTATCGTTGTTTAATTCTCAAATAATAATTAACAAAATATCGGCGACTTCTCAAGGGCTGACTAGCCGTTCACAAAGACGGTTGACGGGCAAGTGAGTATTAGTTTACAATCGTTTCACGAGCGCTCGATAATTCGGCGCTCGCGTAGCGCGTCATAGGCCGTTTTCGAATCCGCGAATAGGGTAACATCGTTACGCGATCTCGCCTATGACTCGTCGATGTTTTGTCTCCTACGATGTCGACGATCTGTGCTGTAGACAAACGTAATAATTATAATAATTTGGTCAGCACAGAAGACAAGAAATGCAATTAATAATTTATGTCAAAATATGCCCCTGTTTAGCGCTAGAGGAGTAATGTTGAGCGCAATGACGTCGAGGAATATTTGGCGAATTATTTTCCTGTCACATCAGATAGCACTATTCCATCGGGAATCTCGAAAGCTATAAGAATGCATGATTAGAAACGTTTAAAAAATGCGAAACCACAAAAATAAGCGATCGAGCAATCGAATACGACGAAGTATCACGAGAAGATGTCAGTGGAGTCGCTGAGTCGCGGGCGGCGGGGGGGGGGGGGGGGCCTTTATACGATACTAGAATAGATTAAAATCGAGGCTGATTAAAAAATGAATAATCGCTTTCGATCTGAATTTCTCATTGTTGTAGGCATGAATCACTTTAATCACATATACCAGTAATCACTGTGAGATGCACATCTCCATAGTTGTTAATAATTATTAGAGCATTAATTATGTTGTTTTTCTGTGACACAGTTGATAGAAATTAGGGATTATCTAACAAATGTGCACCTAAATTTGAGAATAAAAAGTCTAAATGAATAATTGTATGAAAAAAACAATGCAAACAATTCCATTTAAATTGTATTGTATTATTTTTGTAATTGATCATTTGATTGGACAGTGTACTTTAAAATTAACAAGTTTTTCCAATGATTATTTTTCATATATTCTTTAAAACATTTCGTCTGATACACGCACCTCGGTGCGCCTCTTACTTCAGTGTGACCTCCAGTAAGTTTGCGTTGCAACCCGTTAGTTTATGTCGTACTTTCCTAAATGGCAACACTGCGACAGTGCGTGTGGACGGAATTACATTTTGGTACAAGTACCAGAGGAACTTAGCACTTGAAATGTTGCAAAGAATATAGAAGCAATAATTGAAGAGCGAAAATATTAATTTTGGAATTCACAATCCGAAAAAAAGATAAAAATGTAAAGTAAAAAATGTCACTGTTACATCCTGACCCTTCATCGACCCATATTCTTCCAATAAAATTCTGTTTCGAAACGTAAGTTACCATGTGCTATTCCATAATTTAATCTCGAATCATTCGTCATTTCGAGTAGAAAAGGTCCAATGCGATTTGTGTTCCCAACAATAAGAAATTCTGCGCAAAACCTATTTGTTTTTTTAGATATTAAAATTGTTTTTGTTATAATTCATATCGTTTACTATTATAATTGGGAAGACTAATTAATTTCAATGTATTTGGAGTGTTGTACTATTGCAAATCCTGATTATAATCTTGTTCTGGTATGAAGCTCTGTTCAATTATTCATATCTGCCGTAATGGAAAATGGATCTCAATGCCATTATTGCCTGTTAACAAAGTAATGGGTACTTCTGGGCAAATAATGAATATCAGCTCGCGTTTAAAAAAATAATTATTCCCAACTTTGCATATCAACCGGTAAATAGAATCGGTGCCAATTTTGTAAAAGAAAAAGCGTCTTGATATAGTGTGTCATGAAAGGGCGAACATTGTTAACCTGAAAGGTTAACATTTTTAGGAAGTAACTATGACTGTGACTGTCAAAATACATTTTTACGTAAGTGAATGTACAAGATTGAATTGGTACTTGTTTTATGCCCAGTCCACGAACAAGTGACTGAATGCTGTATTCTCGCATAGAAATTATTCTTTGCAGATTATGAAAAAGTAATAAGAAAGCAACCTGCAAGTTCAGTAACTTACAGGTTGCAGGTGCAGGTTGCAGGTTGGGTAGAACTTAATGTTTTTTTTTTTTTCAATTTATTGGTGTGTGGAAATAAAAAATAAATCAAATCCTAGCTTTCATACGATGCACGTTTTTACGAGGAATAGTTTGTGGAATGACAGTGGTTGAAGTTTTTTTCCAATATTTATTTAATGTTAAAGTCTGATGTTAAAATTATGAAATAATTTTGCGATATTATAGATAGTCGTAGTTACTTCATAAAAATGTATAAATTATTTTGTACTTTGTTTTTTATTTTTAGTAATTTTATTTTTATTAAAAAATGGGTAGCTCACTTAGAGTCGAAGACCTTAGAAACACATTATCTGAAATCAAATTACATCGTCACTAATTACTATCGTGTTTGTGTCCAGGTCTGTGCCCTATATTTAATTCTAAATCTCTCTCTGGCTAATTGGCTCGCTTAGCGCATCGGTCTCGCACACCGACTACCGCGTTCAGCGGAGCCTTCCCTCTCGGTCCCCTCCAACAGGTTTGACGCAAATATCCATAAATTCTAAATCTTTAATTTTTTCGTAACATTCACAGAGTTTTCGGCATTATCTGAAAAGTCAACGAAACATTGACAGGCGCGGCTGGGATTGAAATCTACCGTGCATTCAGCGAGATTTAAACGCGTGTCTAAATCAAACAACGGGTAAGTTTCACGGGTAAGGCCGCGTTTCAACGAAGGAACAATACGTCAGCTGACCGATAAGAGCAACAAACGATACACGAGTTCGCCGGTGTTACAGACGAATCTCGACAACAGATAAGGAAAAGACAACAAAGGTGCAAGACACGTTACGATGCGAACCGAGATGATCACACGAAATTCGAAGTCGGCGATATTGTTTCAATTTCGATTAAACGAGTGGCCACCGGTGAAAGCACTAAATTTCATGCGAAGAATCGGGACTGCGGGGTTCGGATTAGCGCCCAGCCGCCCTGCTCGCTCGCGCACGAGATGAGCCTCGTCGATTTCTCCCGTGTTACGTTGGAAAGAGCGTCTAATACGCTCTTCACCGATTGATTCGCACGTCGTATTTTTGGCGATGATGGCGATTGCGGCGACGTCGTATGAACGGAACGTGCGTCGGCGAGAAAGTTTCGAGACGACTGGGCGAGAAAAGGTCCTCGCTCTTCCACCTCAAGTTCCTGTATTTCGGAGACGAGATTGCCGACTCGATCGTGATTTTTCGGTGCGGCGCGCGCGACCCTTAGATAGATAGATCACAGGTGCGCGCGGTCGATATCGATCTGTATTGTCGCTTTATCGTATCGGAGCGCGAGGGCAGCACGGCTATCCCACAATGTACATCAATTACATCATGAACTGTCACGGTGATGATCTCTAGCTACTTATTACCAAAAAAAGTGTGTTGTAATACGAGCGGCTGAAAATATCGACGAAACATTAAGGCGCATAAACGTAGCGTAATTTCAATTTGCAAGAATATTCTGTAGGTCTAACCGGATAGAACGACCCATTCATCCCGGATTCATTCCGGTGACGGTCTGGTTTCATATTAAAAGAAATCTTAAAATTTTTTTCTTACCGCGCGTGGGCGAAAAACGTGTGTCACATATGGACACATGCACACAGAGCCACGTCAATTTAGAGGAACATTCTATACGTTTCTACGAATACAACGACCCGGGGTTCATGCTGGGGACGGTCTGTTTTCGCCCACGCGCGGTAAGAAAAAAAGTAAATTTGTTTTTTAATATGAAATCAGGGCTTCCCCCGCATGAACCCAGGGTCGTTGTATTCGCAGTAACGTATAGAATGTTCCACTAAACTGACATGTCTCTGTGTGCGTGTGTTCACATGTGATACACGTTTTCCTCCCACGCGCGGTAAGAAAAAAGTTTAAGATTTTTTTTTATATGAAATCAGAACGTCACCGGAATGAATCATGGGTCGCTCTATCCGGTTAGATTTATATAATATTCGTGCAAATTAAAATTACGCTGCGGTCATGCGTCTTAATGTTTCGTCGATATTTTCAGCCGCGCGTATTACAACACAATTTTTTTGGTAATAAGTAGCTAGAGATCATCACCCTGACAGTTCATGATGTAATTGATGTACATGAACATTTGCAACATTCACATAAATTTACAGAAAATGTTAACAGTGCGTGTGGAAGTTGCAGCCGTGTGTTGAGTATAGTCGTCCAGGCGTGTCGTCTTGGAGTCGAGGTACGCGGTGCGTTCCACCCGGGAGTTTTTGAGAGACGATGATGGCAAACGCCATCATCGCCAACAATACGACGTGCGAATCAATCGGTGAAGAGCGTATTAGACGCTCTTTCCAACGTAACACGGGAGAAATCGACGAGGCTCATCCCGTGCGCGAGCGAGCAGGGCGGCTGGGCGCTAATTGGAGTCGTAAGACTGACGATTCGAAGGGCGTCATCGAAAGACGAGCGTTGATCATCGATCATCGCCAGTGGCATACGAGGATATCGGGGTCTCTTCGGGGGCATCCACGCGATTGTCCACGTAGGCTGCATTAACGAGAGAGACAGATAAGTGACCCATCGATTTTGAGGCAACGCGTTGTCGTTAATCGTGCATGCGGTATAAAGAGATATCTATATATTGTGACGAGGCGTAATATACGCTCTCGCATTCACTCTATAGGAAGGGCACGCGCGAGAGTCTTTGTTAGCGCGCGCACAGAGTCGATCCCCGCGGAACCCGAGAAAACGAAAATATAGACAACGGAAGTCTGTCGGGGATCTATATTATATTTTGCAGGTTCGTGAAAAGCCGTAACGACGCCGGTCACCGCGTGAGGAGAAGGCGATAGGAGAGGAGCCGCGAGGAGCTAATGATAATTGCCGAAGTTTAGCAAGGGATCCGTCGCGACCCCCTTCCCTTGATTACCGGCCCGCGTATCGAAGTACGGGCGAGCGAGCGTCACTCTCGCTTGACGCGTGGAAACAGTTAGATGCAGCGCTTTATTTCACGATCGATCGGTAGAACAAAGACTGTTTAGGAAATAATAATTTGTAAACGTAATGAAGTTAGAAGTCGAGAAAAGCGATAGGAATTCCATGAATTGTTACCTCCGTGAGGGAGAAGTTATTCCGAAGATCGAAGTTCGTCGAGGAGAAGCAACGCCGTGTCGACGGCCGAGAAAAACCGTTGTATTCGAGGATAGCTTGAAGGAAGTCAGAGGGTCGATCGCATCGCTCGTGGATAATTAAATAAGGTAGGTGCACGTGGTGCACACCATCTTTGGTTTCTTTATGCCGAGAGCGATATGCGGATCGCAGAGTGCTTTCTCGCCCGTACTCGGTGAATTACCGGTTAATGTCTCGTAATATTCTCGTCGCGAGCCGACATACAGCGAAAGAATAATTCACGTCGAGGCCCGCGAGTCAAAAATATTGTTTAACGAAGAACGAATCGTCGTTCAGAGTAAGCCGAACGGAAAGGCTAATTATTTTGTGTTACGTTGAGAAATAATTGAATAAATTATCGTTTGTTTTATTGCTTTTATTCCATCGGATTGTGTGAAATTTATTGAACGTGAAAAATTTACTTGGCGCCCTAACTGCACTCCCTATCCCGCTAGTCGAGTAAGATATCGTAGTTTAGAGAATAAGAAAATTGAGAAATCCCTGGATATCGGGAGAAAGATATCCTGGCGCCCAGCAAAAACTCAGCGAGAAAAAGGGGTAAGCCATCGGGGGTTGAAAAACAAAGGCGTCATAATAAATTGAACGGGGAGATGATTACAGGGGGTCCGACTCTGTAAAAGGCCGCGTCACAATATATATTGTGACGAGGCGTTACCACGGTCGTCGCAACGTGCGAGTTAGGCGATAGTATATGCCGCTGGATCGCCTCTCCCATCGAGCGCCGATAGACACTTGTAAAGCAAAGACCGCGTCGCTGCCGTTACTCGAATTGATTACAGGTAAATTCGGCAATCATGCAAGAAGAGACAGCGTGAGAAACGTTAGACGAAGGATCGACGCGAAGCGACGCTCGATATCCGAGAGCGTTGCCCCCTCTCCTAACCGGCACGCGACACACAGAGGCTCGAGGAGAGAATTAGCGAAGAGAACAGCAGAGACGATCTTCGGCAATCGTAGAGTAGAGTAGAGTACGAGCGTAGGCAAACCGTTTTGTAGGAGAAAGAGCGAGTGTAGACCGCGTGAACGTCGGGAATACTCGATAGGCTTTGCATTGGAGTTCTGAACCGATAGTAGAAACAAATCGTGTTGTGAATATTGGTGGCCGTGCCGTATTCACGCGGAAAGAATTAATCGCCGAGCGTGTCGAAGTCGCAGAGGCATTGGAGGTCAGTCGAGGATAGTCAGAGCCGAGCTCACTCGGGATTAGGACAGATGCGAGGTCCAGCGTCGAGATATTGTAAAAGGTAGGCAGAGCCGAATTGTTTCTGTTGTATAATATTTCCGCGGACGAGAAGTGTTTCTCCCGGGGTAGTAAAAGTCGTGCTATCGTTTCCTCGGCCGTGCCGGCTTCTCCGGCGTATAATTCGAGTACTGCGAGGAAATCAAGGTTATTGTCTTCCGAGAGAGGAAACCGGTAGATCTTTTATTTCATTGATTTTCTTTTATTCGTCACAATTAATGGCGCGCTAGGTCCGTTAGATCCATTAGATCTTATATTTAATTTATTTCCTTTTATTTAATTGTATGATTTACTGAGAAATATATTGTGTGATTTTGGATATTTTATAAATTGTGTGTGCACGTTATTTCTTCGCTCGCATATTCGACAATATTTAACAGCTCTTCGAACTGCACCCCTGTCGCATTGGACAGTGGCGAGAATCAACGAAGGAAAAAGGTAACTCCTTGGTAGTTGGGAGTAGGAACGACTACCTGGCGCTCAACAGTAAGAGAGAGATAATTGTGAAACCCAAGGACGTCATTATTGTTGGGCGGCGGTGGTTGTATCTCACCCGAAGGGGTAAAACGGCCCGTCACAATATATAAAAGTTTTCGACGTCACGCGTTTTGATCGTTCGGACGATTTTGAATTTACATTGATTTGTGTTTGTCCATTGCTCATGCGATTTTGGTATATCTTTATTTTGTCGATCGTTTAGGCGATATAATATATATATCTTTACTATTATGCGTGTCGTGGATCGATCGCGGGTGAAATTGTCCGTGTAAGAAGCAATTAATATTATTCGCTACGCCCGAGGGCTATTCGCTACGAGTATCGTGAGCGCAGTATATCATATGAAATGTATTTTGGAGCGATGTGTGGGAAATTGAATGATACTGTTATTTAATATTTTAAATTTTGTATTTCTTCGCCACGCTTTATGCGTGAATAAATATTTTTGATTTTCACTACATAGCGAAGGAGGCGGTCACTGTTTGTCCGACACCTCAATTTATACGTTCTGTTTTTTTTTATCGGCGAATTCGCACGTGAACGCGACATCCTATAAGCAAATCATTACAATATGAACATTTACAACATTCACATAAATTTACAAAAAATGTTATCAGTGCGTGAGGAAGTTGCAGCCGTGTGTTTGTCAAAACGCTATACGGAGACTGGCGTTTACGCCGCTATCGAACTCAATGGGCTTGCCGCGCTAAGCCACGGCTGGCGGGTACTGTCCCGTCCATAAACCACGTGCGTGCGTTCGGTAGCTGCGTTTGGTAACTTCAGCGCCATTGTTGAAACACATATGACATATGTGTACGCATCACAATAGCGACTTAACAATTAACACGGTTGTTCTATCGGTCATCACGATCTCAACAATATCTGATTTATTCCGGTGACGGGCCTTTATCATTATCAAAAAAATGTTAAAATTTTTTTTTTTGCATTCGCGGGATGAAACACATATGACATGGATGAATCTGAAACTAGCCGCCAAATGTAAACCGCCAGGTTGGACTGGCCGCCAGCGTGGCACCCGCGGCTCAACGACTCTACGTACATCTTCTCATGATACTTGGTCGAATTCGATCGCGCGATCACTTATTCTTGCGGTTTTGTATTTGTTTTTATTTTTCTAGTCATGCATTCTTATAGCTTTCGAGACTCCTGAACGAATCGTGCTTGTTAGAAAACGAGACAATATTTATTTTACACGATATAGCCTTATAAACAATCTGAGTGAGGTGTCACGCAACACTCAATCCGCTTGCGTGATAACTTTGCATTAAAAAAATAAAATTTCAACAATATCTTTCAATATCTTTCAAGATGCCCGATTGAATGGTGCTACCTAAAAATCTACATTTTTACTACATTTTTTTAAACAATTTATAGCCTTATAAACAATCTGTTCGCGGGCTCGCGCGACACACGATCCGCTTGTGCAATAAAGCTTATTTCCATTTTCTAGGTAGCCCTATTCGATCGGGGATCTCGAAAGCTATGAGAATGCATGACTAGAAGAATTTAAAAAAATATACAAAACCATAAGATTAAGGGATCGAGTGATTGAATATGACGAAGTATCACGAGAAGATGTACGTAGAGTCGCAGAGTAGCAGGTGCCACGCAGACGGCCAATCACTCAACCTGGCGGTTAACTCTCGGCGTCTAGTTTCAGCAACATAAAAAAAATTAATTGTTTTTATGTAAATCACTAAACTCGATTATTCTCAATCAACTTTGAAATGCGTTTCATATTTTCCTCCGCTTGCCGCAGGTTTTAGATCGAATACATACTTTGCGTCGATAGAAAATAAAGTGAAGCAACGCAATAGGCCACTGGATGAGAGTATCCACTTTCGATAACGATGCTGCCAGCTGAATACGGGCCTCTCACAATCGGAAAATAAGGAACAAGTCGTCGCGCATTCGATAATTAATAGTTCTGGGTTATTGTGGAAGGAGGCCGCTAACATGGAAATTATGTAAGGTGAGCTTGTTTAGGCTATGTCTAGTTTATATGTATTATAATTTTGCAGAGAGATTATAAATATTAAAATTCGAAACAAGAAAGAACACGTTAGTTTTGAAATTATGATTTTTTTATTTGTTAAACAATGTTAAATTTTGGTACCATTTTAATATTTAACCGCTTTTATAAAAAAAAATGATGTCCTTCAAAATAAAAACACTACAAAGCGTTAATGATTATCGTTTGTATGTTGGTGCTAACTGTTGCTGTTGTTGCTGGGGTGCTTGTTGAAACTGTGGCTGTTATTGCTGAAGTGGTGGATACTGTTGCTAGTAAAGTGAAAACTGTTGCTGGAGTTGTTGAAATTGTTGCTGTTGGTACCGTAACTGTTGCTGTTGTTATTGTTGCTGTTGGTACCGTAACTGCTGCTGTTGTTATTGTTGCTGTTGCTGCTATTATTGTTGTTGTTGCTGCTATTCGTGCCGTTATTGTTGTTGCTGTTGATACATCCGTGTCCAAGAATTTATATGGTATTTTTCGCTTCCTCTTTGCTGTATAAAGTATGAATTACAATAATTAGTTATATTTTGCTTAATAAAAATGCCAAAAAAACCTATTAACGAACAATCAATAAAAAATATTTATGGCGTTCAAAGGTTCTGCATTGGCAAATATGAACTTTTGAAGTTTAACTTGCAGAAACAAGAGTTTGAGAAATTTTTTGTTAGGTAAAATCATGTTTATTTTGAGTCTGAAAATAAAAAAAAGTTCATTTAGAGAACCAAAGGGCCAATAACAATAATTTAGAATTTCTCTCTGCAATTCATATTCTTGACGTAAAACACCGTCAAATCTTTATTTTACCAAAATTATCTCTATGATAAATCAGAAAAATTATTCGAAAAAATGCTCATGTTGAAAAGGATAAGGAAAACAAGAAAAACCTCGTATAATTTTATTTGCGAGTACATGTTAAAAAAACTGCAGCGTGTTAACGTTTTTAATCGGCAAAAATTAGCTCAATTATAAAACCAAAAATTTTTTTGTAAAAATATCATTTCGAAAATGCAAAACGAACAAAAAAGTTCTCATACACTTATTTCTCCGAGTTAAACTTCCGAAGTTATAGACTGCCTAAGTTCATATTTGTAATTGCAGAAATGTTGAACGTCATAAATAGTGAATTTTTAGGCACTCACTTAAAAATAGGCAAAGAGTGCCTATTAAAATGACCATCCGTTGCTCTTCAGACCTCTGTCGGTGCGGTTACTCCGCAGCGCATACTCCAAAAAATGTAATTTTACAGCATTTACTTCGGTGTATCTCCAACATCATGCGTAGTCAATTTTAAGTCACTCCGACACCTGGAGATATTTCTTTTAGCTTGCGGTTCACTAAAAATAGGTATTTTGCAGTATTTATCACCTCGGATGTCCGTACGGCGCTGTAATTTTAGACTGTGCGAACCAATTTTGTTCTCCTCAGGGTTTTTTTTATTAGATTATTGCAAGTATACACATCACTTTTAAAATCAATCTGAGACGGTTAAGTATTTTCTCTAAAAAATTATTGGTCACAATTTGCATTTGCTTTCCGTCAAATGTCTGTACGGTGCCATCATAATGAACTCTACGAACCAATTTTTTTCTCCTTCGCAGCATCATTTTGTTTTATCAAAAGCACTATGCACAGCAAATTTGGAGACCAATCCAACACATCTCTACACACATCTCTACATCTCTAACTATTTTTTCATCACAATTTTCCATAAAAAAATGATTTTCTCACATCTGATGTCCGTACAGTGCAATTAAGAATTAACCAATTAAGAATCCTGGAAGCCAATTCTTTTCTCTTTCGCAACAAAATTTCATTGCATCAACAGCACTATGCACAACAAATTTTGAGTCATTCCAACAAATCCACTTTCAATTATAAAATTTTTCAAAAAAAGTGGTTACATAAGCTTTGCTTCAAAGCTTATGTGCAGATTTACAAATGTTTGCGCTTTTTATTTCGAAAATAATATATTTTCACCGAAAATCATTCACAATATTTTACCATACTTTATTCACATTCGTAATAAAAATGATAAATTTCATGTGTTCACTGAAAAAATTGGTTATAAACTCACAAAAAAGATTAATCGAATATTCAAAATAATTGCAATTTCCCAACTAGAACTAAAAAAAATCGCGAGTTTATAATTTTCGTTTTGTTCTATCTGTCAAATTTTGGAAGCAGATGACAATTTCATAGCAGACGATACACAGATGCTCATACGTCGCGGCGCGCGTAGTCTGTGACGGGATCATTTTCAAATAAAAAAAAAATCGACATCTCTTTTCAATCTTTGTTCGTATTTTACCCAAATACAAATTGATTCTACGCGGTATTGTGCAAATAAAAAGTGTGCAATCATAAAAAAAAGAATTTTCTATCCATCGACCGTCGAAGATGCATCGCAGTCGAAATCTTTGTCAATTATGTTCACTCGATTTATTCGTTTAGAGTAAATAATAACAACTGCAAATTTTTTTTCTGGCAACGTATTTTCTCCTTTTTAAAACAAGACAAGAAACGAATCGATATCTTTTTTTGCTGCCGAGATATGATTTTTTTTAAGCAAAGACTAATTTCATGAATTTTCGTAAAAAAAAGAATCGTTTTTTCAAATTTTTCGAATTTGCCGTTTCTAAACCTTTCCTCTCATAGAAATCGTATTTACGAACTGACTCTACGCGTTATTGCGCAGATAAAAAGTGTGCAATGTTGAAAAATTGAATTTTCTATCCTTCGACCGGCGAAGAATTTTGTTCGCTCGATTTATTCGTTTACAGCTCATAAAAAAAAACTGCAAATGTTTATTCTATCGACGTATTTCCAACGTTTTTTCAAATTTTACAAATTTTCGTCGAAAAACGATTTTTTTTTTCATATTCTTACATCTTGAAAAGTTTTTTTTTCGTGAAAAAAACAATTCTACTCTTAAAGAACAATTTTAAACATTTATTTATCGACAAAGTGAAAAAAAACTGAATTTGTCGATTTTATGAGTTTTTCCGGACCGAGCAACTTATCCTTGTTTGTAATTAAAGAAAATTAAAAAAAATATGATATGATATGATGAATATAATATGATGCTAAATTTTATTTTTTTAAGCGACGATAAATATCAATAAAGTTTCATTGAAAAACGAAAAAAAATCGAATTTCTCGTACTTCTCGTCTCCAATACTTGTCTGTTCTACAGAGACAATAACGAGGTGATTCCATGTATTATGAGAAAGAAAAAAAATACATCTCAAATGTTAGAAACGAATTTTTTTATAAAAGGACTGTCAAAGAGCCTTCGCAGTCGAATTTTTCGAGAATTTCATCAATTTGTAAAAAATATTTCGGAGCCATCCAAGACGACAAATTTTTTATTTAAGTAACGTACCACTTCCTCTTCAATACAAGACCGGAACCAAGACGATATATTTTTTCGTTCTCGAGATAGCATTTTTTTTTTCAGTATCCATAATTATCGTTAAAATTTCATTGAAAATCACAAAGAATAACAAATTTCTTGAACTTCTCTTCTCCAATGCTTCGGTCTTCTACAGAGACAATAACGAACTGATTCGATCTATTATGGGGAAGAAAAAAAAACATTGAAGGAGAAGGATTTAAAGGGGATATTTGACCTGAATGCTAAATGGTATTCGTGTTGTTGTTGGTACATTTTTTGTGTGTTTGTTGTAAACTCATTAAATCTGGTCATAAGTTGTAAGCCAATAAAACGACTTTACTAGACATGATTTGATTCGTTAAATTAATTTGATCAAGTTCTACGCGATGCAATTCGTTGTATTTGTCTCGTGTCTCAATATTTGACAATTTATCGTCAAACAAAAAGGAAATATCCGTCGTGAATAATAATAATCAATTTGTATAAAAAAGAAATGTTTTTATTCCACGAAGGTTCAACACTATGAATCAATTTACGTAACTAGTAAATATTTTTTCCTCATACGTACTTTCGAAATGAAATACGGAGCGCAACGTATAAACATACTCCATCTGTAGCGCATAGCGGGAAGTGTAAATACACTTGATACGGAGCGCGTAGCGCGACGTGTACCCCTGTGAGTGCCTTAAAAAATGTCCCGAAGGGACATCTTTCGGAGGGTTTGGTGGGCGGAGCCCTCCAACAAGAGCTTCTACGCCCGCCGGGCGCTGAGGCGCTTTTTGTTTTTCCACACATTATTCCTATGTAAAAAATATTTCAAAATCTTCAGAAAAATCTGAAAAAATTCATATGTATTCATAAAAGTGAACGAATCATTGTCATAAAAAAAAACAAGTTCGGTTATCGGGAAATTTGTTGAACAATTTATTTTTTAATCAATTTGTTATGAACATTTTGAAATTATTATTATGTAAAATTAATATTTCCAGTATTTTTAATATGCATGCATTTTTTCAGATTTTTATCCCATCGAGAAGTGTTTGCAATTCTCTCTCATTTTCGTCGAACTTATGCGAAGTGAACACCTCAGACTCGGACTACCTTAATAGACACTGCCGAGACGAGATAGAGACAAATCTGACTCATCCATCAACCGACGGTACGCAACGGCACAGGTGATAATATCCGATATAAGTGTAGCGTATGCAAATATAGGTATAGCGGATGTACATCGACGAGAGCGCGCGAAGCGACCGAGAGGCCGGTGACCGCGACCAAAACATTGAGCCGGCTGACCGACAAGCCTACTGTGAGAGAGAGGCAGCGTAGGCTCGGCAAATATAATAGGAGGAAGTGGCTAGTCCTCCGACTACGGACGAATAAAAAAAAATTATTCGTCCGACTATCGGACGATTATGGACAAATTATTCGTCCGACAAGCAAATATCGAAATTTTCAGTACGATAATCAGTGTCGGACGAATAATTTTTTTCTAATCGTGTGACAAGTAAATATCGATATTTTTTGTGCGATTACCCATTGTTGGATGAATATTTTTTTTATAATCGTCCGACAAACAAATGTCGGCCCCCCGCCCGCACCTCACGGTGTTCAGCCCGCGGAAAAAATGTAACTATATACGATTCAGGGAACACGCGACGGGGTCCAGGGGCGAAGCCCCGGTAGGGGATTCGGGGGGGAAAGCCATCCGACTGTAGAAATAAATACTATTATTTATTATGATTAAACATAACCATCCCTCGGACTGAACAAATAAATTCTATTATAGGGACCGTTATTCGTCCGCAATCGAACGAGTAGCCAGAGCTTTTTTAAATTTTCTTGGTGCTATTGTCGGACGAATAACATATCGCTATTCGCCCGACGATCGGACGTATAAAAGAATATTAATCGTCCGCTCTATATATTACAAATTTGACTTTTTCAGTCGGATGAATAAAAAATCGCAAAATCGTCCGACTTCGGATGAATAAGGAAGCATTAATCGTCCGAAGTCGGACGACTAGCCACAGCCATATAAAAATTGTGACGCCGTTTCTTTCATCCTCAGCGTCACACGCGCGCCGCGCGGCCAGGTTAGTGACAAGGCGAGTGGTAGCCACGAAAAGTAAATGCAACAATAACTAAAACCGCGAGAATTAGACGAAAAACCCGTTGATCCCGAAATAAAGAAACAACAAGAAATCGAATTACCAAAAACAAAGAAAATGATGTTACGATGTATGATTTATTCGACACTGCGTACGATTTATCGGAAGAATAAAGTACCGATCCCGTTGTGATTTTTGTTGAGAGACATCGACTCGAGTTAAGTATTATCGAGAGACGAAGTCGATCAGTTAAATCCGGAAATATAGAAGATAATTGATACCGCATGAATATGTCGCGTAGTAGAGAATCGAACCTCGAAGCCGAGACGATTGAGTGAATTTTGCGAGAGTGAATAAACGTACGGTTAGAGTTTTGAGTTCGAATTCGAGTTTTGGGTTTAGTTTGAGGAGGGAAGTGTGCGTGAATGAGAAGGGGATGACAATTCGTTAGTTGGAGGAGGATGGGTCGAAAGGGTGGCGTGGAAAGGAGCTGGCATGCCGAGCTACCCGCCACCCGATCGCCCTCAATTCTTTGAGACTCCCCGCGGATCAGCAAGTCCGGCTGAGAATCCGGCGCACAGCTGATAGAGGGGCGAGCAAAGGTCGGAGTTTTTTTTGGAGTACGTTTTTGCGAATGTCGCGTATGGAAGGCCCTTTCGGCGGGACTTGGATCACCCCGTCGGGAGGGATTGCCAGATCCACTTAGAGTAGGGGACCCGAGCTCGCCTCTGTGTGTGTGACCGCGGGGATATCCCTCCCAACTCTAAGAACGAGGGTACGGTGGGCGGGAAAATATCGGGCAAGACACCGGCCCGATACGGATCCCAGTGGGTGGGAAAAGGGGTGGAGAATGTGCGTATGTGTGTGTGCGTGAGTGTCTCCGGTAGCCTTTACCGTGAGTGCCTCGTGGAGACGCGCCTCCGATGTGCTAATTAGGTGAATAAGTGGGCAGTGTTTTCTCCTATTATCATGTTGGATTATTCTGCTACTGTCTTCCGATCCCGTTCGATAAAAATCTTGAATTCTCGTTCTTTCGATTGAGTTCGATTTTTCATCGTATTTATTCCGTTGGGAAAAATTAGCGCGTTGAGTTCTCTCGTCACGAGAAGAACTCCGCGAGAATTGCGAGATACCGCAATATAAAAGTTTCGAGCTCGAGTCAAACCCCTCACTACGTGAGCGCGGTGAACAACTCGCTCCGATCTCGGTAGCGAAAGCTACGAACGGTGAGTGAGTGGTTTTTCGTCGTTATCGCTTTCGGTGAGTACGGCATAGCCGTCCTGATATAAACTCGTCTACCCTTCGCCTCGTCGCAAAAACCGCGAAATTCTCTACACCGCCGTTGCGTCACAAAGAAAATTATTCAATTAACCACTTCTCTTTCTCTGGCTGGTGATATAACTGTGTATCTCTCTTTTCTTGCTTCTCTTATTTTTATATTTTTCTTCAACGCTTTGTATGATTTACTACGCCTCCTGTATTTGCAATAGTTTTTCTCAATAGTGGAACACGTAAGCACAATTTTGCATTTTTATTATTGAGTCTCCCTTTTCTTTCTTTCCCACGACTCCGACCCTCTCTACCAAACCTAGCATAATGAGCGACCCCTGGTATACCGTTAGCGCCTCCGTCGTAGGTTAGTTGTGCCGTAATTTCTGGATTTTCGCGATTAGGAAATTTTATGTTTTTTTTTTATTAGGTTATTTTTGAGACATTGACCGGACCGTCCTCGCCGGTGATAGAAAAGAGGGACTGGCGCCCAATAAAATTGTATTTTTTTTAGTAGTTAGTCTGGCCGACGGAGGCCAACGAAGGTGAAGGGAAAAGTCCCCTCACAAAATTAAGAACTAAACAAGTTACGACATTCGGCAATAATCATTGACGAAGACGATTCGGCGTCGGCTGCATACAGTCGAGGTGGACAAAAATTGGTAAAAATTCATGTTCAAATACTTGATAAAAATTTGTGTGAAAATTTTGTCGAAATGCATATCAAAAATCGGTAAAATTGCGCGTACAAAATTTGCTAGAAATGCATGTAAAAGTATACTTCTTCCAACTTTGATAACTCTGAGGCGCCGAATTTAGATATCGGCTGAGGATCATCTAAAATATGGTACAATACTTGCGCTGTCTTGTCTAAATGGTCTTACGAAACACTGACATTCGCAACGAGGCAGGTTTTCAATTGCTACGATACTTAAATGACAAAAGAAAACATCTTTGTATGTTGGGCGACTACCCAATTGTGAAAGAAATTTTCTTCAAATTTAACACACTGTTTCCATCGTAGACTATAATCGAAAGCTTGTTTTCGTTCGCTAGCATAGCAAACAGTCCGCGGCGCCATGCGCTAACAGATCGAAAATTTGATGAAATTGTTCTTTTCAAAAGTTTTTCTAAAACTGGACGTAAATTCGATAAATATACAAAGTTTAAAGGGCATTCCACTTCAATGTACAGGATTGGAACGAGACAAACCTTCCGCTCCCACTTCTGAATGTATTTTTAGTTTCGTTTTCAATTTCTTTTTTACAGTTTTATATGTATTTTTAGTTTCATTGTCAAGACCGCGTCATTCGCGCTGCCACATACGGATTATCTCTGTTTTTTTTTAAATATATTTCCGGGAACTGTTTATTTTCCTGTTCAACTGATAAATATTATTTAATTGATGATTAAAGAACTTACCATTCAAGTTTAAGACATAAGACATTGTAATTTTCCAAATACAACTGATCATTAATACTGCATTAATACGGTGAAAAAACTGAAAGCATAAAAATCTTTGACACTTAAAGTACTTGATACGGTCTAAAGTACATGGTACTTGAAGTACTGCATAATTAATAAAGTATAAAGTACATATAAAGTACTACTTTAAGTACTGAGTACTTAAAGTACCAAATACTTTGCCCAACTCTGATTGACAATATTGATATCTCAATGTTGAGCTATTGAATATGTGCGTAAATAGATATTTACGCCAAAAGTAATAATTAAAGTAACTAATTACAAAACAAAGCTTCTTGAGGAAACCAAAAATGGAAAACGTACTTTCCTACAAACAGAGCTTGGTAGTCTGTAATTGTAATTGGCGCCATTTTTTGATTCAGGTACCGGAGGATCGTCGACGAGGAATGTTGTTTGCAACGACAACAAGGAATGCACGTCTCATCGGCAAGACGAGTTGACGGAGATCTTCGAAAGGTAAAAATTATTCGGAAGCGATATATTATATGACTAAAGAAATAATAATGTCTGTTGTTTTTTCTGCTTTCCGATGTCGATCGAGCCCTGCAGCGAAGTCGAAAAAGTGGCGTCGATGGATGACGCAGCGACGACGAGGAATGCCGCAGCAACGACCGCCGCGGGACCGACCATGTCAGGTCCGCAATGAGTACGCACATCCGTACGGTAAGTACTAAATCTAAGTATAATTTTCGATTTTTACATTTTTTAACGTGTTTTTTTCTTTCAGGAAAAATGTATGGGCGGAGTGCGCGTACAACAAGGATACACCGTGTTGAGGAACAAAAGGGAAAAAGCAAAATAAAACAAGCGCCTCAGCGCCCTGCGGGCGCAGAGGCTCTTGTTGGTGTGCTCCGCCCCCAACCCCCCCGAAAAATGTCCGTTCGGGACATTTTTTAAGGCACTTACAGAGGTACACGTAACGCTACGCGCTCCGTATCGAGTGTGTTTACGCTTCGCGCTATGCGGGTTTCATGCAGGTACGGATCGAGAAAGTTCATACATTGCGCTGCGGGTTTCATTTCGAAAGTACGAATAAGGGAAAAACATTTATCAGTTATGTAAATTGATTCATAGTGTTAAACCTTCGTCGAATAAAAATATTTCTTTTTTATACAAATTGATTATTATTCACGACGGATATTTCCTTTTTGTTTGACGATAAATTATCAAATATTGAGACGTAAGACAAATATAACGAATTGCATCGCGTAGAACTTGATCAAATTAATTTAACGAATCAAATCATATCTAGTAAAGTCGTTGTATTGGCTTAAAACTTATGGCCAGATTTAACGAGTATAAAACAATTACACATGAAATATACCAACACGATTACTATTTACCATTCAGGTCTAACGTCCCCTTTAAATCCATCTCCTTCAATATTTATTTTCTTCCCCATAATAGATGGAATCAGTTCGTTATTGTCTCTGTAGAACAGACAAATATTGGAGACGAGAAATTCGAGAAATTCGATTTTTTTTTTTGATTTTCAATGGAATTTTGTTGATATTTATCGTCGCTTAAAAAAATCAAATTCCGCATCACATCATATTCATTATCATATGATATTTTTAATATTTTATTTAATTACAAACAAGGATAAGTTGGTCGGTCCGGAAAAACTCGTGAAATCGACAAATTCAGTTTTTTTTTTTTTTCACTTTATCGATAAATATTTGTATGAAACTGAACCCCCCACCCCCCCTCCCCCCCCCGGATTGTTTGATCCGAGGTCAATAGAATGTGCAAACGAAATCCAAAATCGAAATCTCAATAGTGAATAACGATGACAATTAGTTATTGGCTATGAGCCATGGAATCGCACACAAGTGCATTCGGGAACATTCAGCCGACCGAGAGATCGAAGCGAGCAAAGCGAAAACGAACAATGTACGTGATCAATCAATTTTCTGACGAAAATAACTCATCGGAATAAATAGCGGTCAAGTTTGAAACGTTGTAAAGTTGCAACGGTCTCCCAGCGCTCACGCCGAGGCAACTGTCAAAAGCGCTAAGGCGTTATGTTTATCGCCGACTAGCTATATTCGCCTTATTTTAATTAAACGTGCCTAATATATTGTAACGGTATCTTTTTGGACACTGACAGCTCTTTACTCCAAAAAGTTCGCTATTGTGAGTTTTTGTCTCACGTTAGTGTGAGGGCAGGTGCTGTAAATAAAAAATCTGTTAGGTTGATTCGAAATGCAACAATCAGGTGAATTTTATTGTATTCTGAATATAGCGATACAAGATTTGATATCGTTTAATCAATTTGAGAAATTATTAAAAGTTTCTTCGTTATGTTGGTTGGCAAACAGAACGAAGGGTTATTTTATTCAAGGAAGATAGGATTTCCTGACTTTACTCTATCTGAACGTTATCTCTCAAACGCAGGCGAAAATAGTACCGAGCTTGCGAAAGGTATAGTCGACACCAGAATCTTGAGAATTTGGTAACGCTTGCGAAAACAGTACCGAGCTTGCGAAAGGTATAGTCGGCGCCAGAATCTTGAGGAATAGGTAACGCTTGCGAAAACAGTACCGAGCTTGCGAAAGGTATAGTCGGCGCAGCGATTGGATAGGAAGTTTTTAAATCAAACAATTTTGTTCTGTTGCTGAAAGGTAAAAAGAAATTAATTGATCGTCGTTTTAAAGTTTCGATGGTTAATGTTGAATGGCCGACGTTGAATCGTCCTTCTTGGAGTGGATAGTCGCTATGAAATTTGTCCCTTGCTTATTCTTAGCGTCGGGACTCTGTCGAGTAAAGCAGCGCTTTACTCGAAAAATGAAAAGATGTCGGATATTTCGCTATCGAGAATTATCGATATGCAAAATGGAGAGACTCACGATCAAACGAGCCGGAGCCGCGCATGAGCTCCTCTCCGTTCGAAGTTTCGGAAAGAAGTGTCTTCTGTGCTCGCGATCGGCTCTTATATGCTCGAATTCGAGGTTCTATTTTTAGTCGTTTTGCAAACGGAGTGCGTCGAATCTCTCTGTCTTTTATTATCGCTGCCCGGGGTGTGTCGACACAGCTTATGAAATCCGTGCGCACAATGATGCAATACTACCGGGCAGCTCATGCTATCGACCAGAGTTATTGATCGACTACGCGGTCGGTAATTCTATGCGTGGTATGGTAAATGACCGATAATCGATGTATCATTTACCTTGTAAATTTCTATAGTCGATTTTTCTATTCTAATTCCTTGTTTATTTCGCAGGTAGGAGGAGTCGAAGGTTTTATACCGTCTTAGTATCCCAAACTGGGTTCTATTTATACACAACTCTTCCATAGTCATTGGGGAACACGATCGAGGAGGATTGAAGCTCCGCGCTCGGAAAATTATATTTTTAAAAATCGCATTTTCGACGAACACTCTACTGTGTCGAATTTTCGTGCAACAACGCATTTGTCCTGCTAAATGTTAATTTTTTTTTACACCATACCCTTCCCTACCTATCGAGGAACATTATTGCTAAGTTTTAGCTTTCGGACTCGATTCCTTATATGCAAAAAAAATTAAATTTCTCGGTAAACAGTCGATTTTTCAGCTTTCGGACTCGATTCCTTATATGCAAAAAAAAAAAATTCTAGGCAAACAGTCGATTTTTTGCTACTTTGCGTGCAACAATACATTTCTCCTGCAAAATGTTAATTTTTTTTTACGATACCCTTCCCTACGTATCGAGAAACATTATCGCCAAGTTTCAGCTTTCGGTCTCGATTCCTTATATGCAAAAAAAAAAAAAAATTCTAGGCAAACAGTTGATTTTTTGGTACTGTGCGTGCAACAACGCATTTGTCCTGCAAAATGTTGATATTTTTTTTACGATACCCTTTCCTACGTATCGAGGAACATTATCGCCAGGTTTCAGCTTTCGGACTCGATTCCTTATTCGCAAAAAAAAAATTGTTGTGCTTCGAAGGTCAGCTAACTTTATGTGCGTTTTATATGGAAAAAATGTGTAGAAAAAAACAAAATTCAAACCTTCGATAAAAAACTGAAAAAAAAATATTCAGAAAAAAAATCGAATCATTTTCATTTTAAAAAAGTTGAGTTACCGTAAATTTGTTGAAAATTTTTTATTTCATCAATTTGTTAATAACATTTGTAAATTATTGAAAACGGAATCTTTTCTCGATTAATTTCGGAACATTTTTATACGATTCCTTCACCCGACGCGGCCGGGGTCAGTGGCTGTCGGGGTCCACAATTAACGAATTTCTTGAACAAAAAATGTTGTTGGGCGCCAGCCGACGTGTCGTCGACAAACCTTTACTTTACGATCAATTTTAACGAATTTTGAGACATCTCAAGGGGGATTGAAGGGATGACCCGTGAAAACTAATCAAATAAATTACGTACGCCGTGAGTTTCCAGGAACATGTTTTAATATAGGTTTTTGTGCGACTTTGTTCAGTACTTACATGGTTCACAATTATACATGATACACAGACGAACGGATTTGACCTTCGGACACAAAGCGATTCTACACGATCAATCTAATCTCCTTTGCGAGCTGCTGTCCTCCGCGAGGCCCGAGGATCGAATGAGTTCCGACGGATTTTTGTCGATGAGCGAGTTCGATCGAGAGCGACGCCGCGCGCGTGGACGCTAAGTACAGCGTCGTCATGTCGATAATTAGTCGCCCTTTTCTATCGACTTTCGATCGAACTTACCTTTCGCTGTTCTATTTCTAGGCGCGTTTCGTTCGAAATTTTTCTGCGCGTGACGCTGCAGCAATTATTGGTTCTGTTACATTATTATTATGCTAAATTAATCTTTTCAGTACCTTTAATATGCATGCATTTTTTCAGATTTGAATACTATCGAGAAGTGTTTGTAATTCCCTCTCTATTTCATCGAATTTATGCGAAATGCATAAAAACACCAAGCGCTCCAACCTCCATAGTGATTAAAAAATGAATGGTATGGTATGGTGGTATGGCTGGAGGCGCTCCAGCCTCCATAGTGATTAAAAAATGAATGGTATGGTATGGTGGTTTTTTTCGTCGTAATCAATCATCGATCCTTGATGTATACGACACATTACTATCAACTACTTCAGCGCATGATAATGATAGTTTAAACAAACTATATCATAACACGGACACACACATGCACACAAGCGGCCAACTCCCAAACCACGCACAAGCACACGTAGAACCAAAAACATAAACGCGCCCACAAACGCACGAACACGCAACAAGCAGACGCACGCACTCGCGCAAATTCGCGCAAACAGTCAAACACACAAACGCAAGAACAACTCAAATTCTCAAGCTTAAGGCCGTAGTCTCGCTGCGTATTACCAAAGAGTCCGATTTTCGTCAAATTCAGAGAGAATTTCGACAACTTCCCAATAAAATCTGAAAAAATTCAACCATACAGAAGGTGCTAACAAGATTAATTTTCCATAATAAAAATTCCAAAAAGTTATTAACAAATTATTTAAAAAATTCATTGTTTCACGAATTATTCGGTAATTTAACTTTTTTTAGCTAACATTTATTGGATAATTTTTTTGAATACGTATGAATTTTTTAAGAATTTTTTCTAATCTTCGAAAAAAACATTTTTTTGATTTTTTTTATGGGTAAAAAATCACGAATTTAATAAATTAGAAAAAAATGATTGAATAAATTTCAGCTAAAAAAAAGTTAGATTACCGGATAATTCGTGAAACACTGATTTTTAAAAATAATTTAATAACTTTTTGGAATTTTTATTATGAAAAATTAATCTTCTTAGCACCTTCTGTATGGTTGAATTTTTTCAGATATTTATTCTATTGGGAAATTGTCAAAATTCTCTCTGAATTTCACGTGAATCGCACGCTTTGGTAATACGCAGCGAGAGTACGTACTTAATACGCGCGCATGCACACGTACACGCAGACGAATACGCCCACAAAGGCACGAACCCAAATTACACAGACACAGAAACACACTAAAATACATGTACAGTGTTTGTATAAAAAAAAATGTCGGACGTTACCTTCAATTACGAGATCTTTCAGTGATTCAGGATTTATTGGAGCATCGTCTACTTTCCGCTGGCGTCGAAGACTCCTCTTCACGGATTCTTCCAAAGGCAATTTCGCACGAGTTGCGGCGGGAAGCGATCGGACGCCTTGAGCAAATATTTGAGAGGGAGCTGTCGATGTTTCGCGCGCCACGGTCTTCATTTTCGATATTTCTTTAATTGCATTAACATCTTCCGTGTCCGTCGCATGATTATGTGACGTAATTAAATGAGGTTCCGTTTTCTCGAACGTTATCGTTAGCACCACACGACACTGTACAGTAGAAACACATAAATATTGAGATGTGAACAATTTATCGAATCACTGAGACACATGTTGAACACGTCGGAAGTCTCATGCTATACATCACTTTCAATAAATATCATACAAATTTAAGAACTCACATCTTTCAGGGTGGATTTGTAACATCGCCATCGAATTTTCTTTGCGCAAGGTTTGTGCACGGTGTACGAATAACCGTCCAAACACAATTTTTCTTTTCCTTTATTCGAGAGGATAATTTCCATTTTCGCACAACTTATCACGATAACGCTTGCTTGCAAACTAATAGTACGTAAGAAAATACTTACCAGATACGAAAGCGTTGGGTATCGTTTCCATTATTTCTGCAGTGTAGAAAAATCGATTGGCGCGTTACGCTCCGTTTGTATACAAACATGCGATCGAAGATGCTACAATGAGCAGGGCAACGAGGTGAGCTATGATAAAGATTGCGAACGGTTTGTGTTTACAAATTTTTACTGAGAACGTGTGGGTGAGTCGCATCAACTTCGTCGCACGGTCCCGCATATTTGTTAAGTAAACCGTGAAAGGTGAGAGGCGAACCGACAGACAAGGAATTGTGAAAAAATGATCGAGAATTTTGCCGCGATCTCAGCCGGATTACAATCTTTATCGATACACGGTACTTGAAGAACGATCCAAAGAACACAGCTTGCGGCTCGCCGACAAGTTGAAAAAACCCGATATCAAGGAAATCTACGAGGCTCAACTGCCTCCGAAATTCTGGGTGATTCTAAGCTTGGCTGCATCTGCACGGCAGATCCGGCACAGGTCGACGACATCCCCGAAGGCGCCAATTTATTTCTATCACTGGCTTCGCTCGTGCAACACACTTCTCTACAATTCCGTGTATCGCCGCTGGCTTCACAACTACTCGATGAAAATGTTCATTCAAGTAATTGCCGACTTTCAGAGGCTTCAGTCGGCACGACTGATCTGTCCGTGGAAAAGAATCGTCGAAATGTTAACCATTTAATCGATTTCCGTAAAATGTTATACAATGGTGACTTGATATAACGATATTTAAAAATGCGGGTTTTTTGTCTGGGGGTTTTTTGTCCGCCTACCCCAATATCCAATACTTGGGGTGCCGGGTTTGCCCGGGACTTTAGCGTATTCGTGCGAAACTTCATCGGGTCTCTTCTTTATTTGGGCTTTTATTTCGAAACTTACACCACCAAATAAAGTCGAGCATCCCGACCGAAACTGGACTAAAACTGAATCTCAAATCTTAAAGCATAACTGAACGGCGCTAAAACTTAAATTTGAATTTAACTGCAATAATGAATGGTATCGAAAAGTATCGTAATAATTATAAAAAAATAGCACAGTGTACGCTGCAAAAAATTCCGATCGATATCTTAACGAGATATTGACGGTATCTAAAGTCGCTGGGAGAGGCAGTAACTCGAAACTTCAGCACTAAAATCGGTATTTTTATGCGAGTCACGGTTGTTTTGGTTTTTGTGACGATGATTACGAAAAATCACGTCACAATATATATTTTTATTTATTCATAATTTATTTCATATCAGGATTAGGAATGGAAAATGTGACAATTTGCAAAAAAAAAAATCGTTTTTTGAAGAAAATTTGTAAAATTTGAAAAAACTTTATAAATACGTTGCCAGAAAAAAAAATTAGCAGTTTTTTTTATTAACTGTAAACGGATACATCGAGTGAACAAAATCGACAAAGATTTCGAATGCGATGAATCTTCGACGGTCGAAGAACAGAAAATTATTTTTTTCGACATTTCACCCTTTTCATCTGCACAATGACGCGTAGAGTCAATTTGTATTTGAGATAAAATACGAACAAAGATTGATACGAGATGTCGATTTTTTTCTATTTGAAAATGATCCCGCCACAGAGTACGCGCGCCGCGGACGTATGAGCATCTATGATAGCGGTGAAGTTTCAAACGTTGCAAGGTTGCAACGGTTTCCCAGCTCTCACGCCGAGGCAACTGTCACAAGCGCTAGAAGGTTATGTTCATCGCCAAACGCTTTACCCGTTTGATTTCGATTAAACGCGCTATGTGAACCTCGGCGCAGGATTGTTTCTTGTATCAAAACCCTTTCTTAAGGGACAACGAACAACATCGAAGAGTTTTAAGCACCGCGCTCGGGTCTTCACATTTGTCGTGCAACAACCCTGATGTCCATAAAAAAGTGCATGTTTTTTTGTACGAAACCCTTCTCTAGGTATCAAAGAACGGTATCGCGAAGCATTCAGCTTCTGCGCTCATTTCCATTTTGACCAAAAATTAATTTTTCGACAAACACTCTACTCGTCACAATTTTCGTGCAACTGTTTCGTCCCGGAGCGGTCGCGGGAGTCAAGTTAACCCCCTCGCGTGAAGCGCGAGGAGTTTATATTTAATTTTTATGGGGATCGGACTGATTCGCCCTGTACAGGACGTTCTTGAGGGTGGTTGGGTGATTCAATGATAATATGACTGTATAAGATCACCCTTTGATTTATTTTATATAAAAAATTAAATTGTTTTGAAGAAAAATAACAGGAAGAAAAAAATGTAAGGCACTCAACACTCACACACGCATACCAACTAATACTACTTACGATTATTAGATTCGATTGATTAAAACTACACGACAGTTTTATATTATTCGTGGCGTAATGTTGAAACACTAAATTAGCACGAGCAGGTTGACCGCTGCGACGCAAAACGCTAACTCGGATCCTTTCGGCCTTATCGACTCTTGAACGATATCTATAGCCCGCGGATTTCCAAAGGAAGATTTCAAGTTTGCTAGGCAGGAGCTACTTGAGGAGTTTATCCGAGACTAGCTTTTCGCTCTCGTTGTCTAAACAGGACTGTCCTCTCCAGCGTGCACAAATGCCGATCTCGCGACCGGCGGGTGGCAGGCCGGGGAGGATTTCTGCTGCCTTCGCGTTTTGTGGTTAGCGGAAACGGTAACTAAGACGCCCTCGCAGCATTCGTTACCATTCGCGAAACGTGCGCAGCGGTCAGCTCGTCTCTCGTTACTTATTTATCTAGCTTATCAGTTAGACTTATTTTATTTCATACCCTCGTGCGATCGCGGCTGCGGCGGCGAAATTCGTCACCGCGTCCACAGTCGACAAGAGAGTATCCTAGTCGGCGCGATGAGGGGTTCTCGTTTTGCGCCGGGGAATTTTCCGTTAAGAACGGATCCTTTCCCGGCGCGATCGTAACACAACAACCCTGATGTCCATAAAAAAGTGCATGTTTTTTTTTTACAAAACCCTTCTCTAGGTATCAAAGCACGGTATCGCGAAGCATTCAGCTTCCATGCTCATTTCCATTTTTACCAAAAAATGTATTCAATTTTTTATTTTTTTTGTATTTTTTATTAATGAGTGCGGAAGCTGAATGCTTCGCGATACCATTCTTTGATACCTAGAGAAGGGTTTCGTAAAAAAAAACTTGCACTTTTTTATGGACATCAGGGTTGTTGCACGAAAAATGTGAAGAGTCGAGTGTTCGGGGTAAATTCGATTCTTCGCATACAAGGACCCGAGCGCGGCGCTTAAAACTCTTCGATGTTGTTCGTTGTCCCTTAAGAAAGGGTTTTGGTAAAAGAAACAATCCTGCACCGAGGTACACATAGCTCGTTTAATCAGAATCAAACGGATAAAGCGTTTGGCGATGAACATAACCTTTTAGCGCTTTTGACAGTTGCCTCGGCGTGAGAGCTGGGAAACCGTTGCAACCTTGCAACGTTTCAAACTTCACCGCTATCATCTGTGTACCTTCTGCTATGAAATTGTCATCTGCTTCAAAAGTTTGACAGATAGAATAAAACGAAAAATATGCACTTGCGATTTTTTTCAGTTCTATTTTGTTAATTGTAATTACTTTGGTTATTCGATGAATCGTCTTTGTGTGTTTATAACCAATTTTTTCAGTGAACATGTGAAATTTATAATTTTCATTACGAATGTGAATAAAATATTGTAAAATGTTGTAAATGATTTTCGGTGAAAATATATTATTTTCGATATAAAAAGCGCAAATATTTGTGAACCTGTGTGTGATATTACATGTTTTATTTTTCGCAACTGACGTTTTTTTTTAACACGATGAAAAATTGTTTTTTTGCAAATTTAAATAACATAACCTTTGAAGCAAAGCTAATTGTAATCACTTTTTTTATTTTATAATAAAAAGTAGATTTGTCGGAATGACTCCAACTTTGTTGGGCATAGTGCTTTCGATGAAATGAAATATTTTTGTGAAAGAGAAAAAAATTGGTTTCCAGGATTCTTAATTACATCCGCCGTATGGCCATCAGATATGAGAAAATTATTGTTTTATGGAAAATTCTGATGAAAAAATCAGAGATGTCGGATTGGCTCCAAATTTGCTGTGCATAGTGCTTTTGATAAAACAAAATGATGCTGCGAAGGAGAAAAAAATTGGTTCGTAGAGTTTATTATGATGGCACCGTACGGACATTTTACGAAAGGCAAAGGCAAATTGAGACCAATAATTTTTTAGAAAAAATGCTTAAAGGTCTCAGATTGGTTTGAAAAGTGATGTGCATACTTGCAATAATGTAATAAAAACACCCTGCGAAGGAGAACAAATTTGGTTCGCACAGTCTCAAATTACAGCGCCGTACGGACGTCCGAGGTGATAAATACTGCGAATTATTTCTATTTCTATACTATTTCTAGTGAACCGCAAGCTAAAAGAAATATTTCCAGGTATCGGAGTGACTTAAAATTGACTACGCATGATGTTGTAGGTACACCGAAGTAAATGCTGGAAAATAACAGTTTTTGGAGTATGCGCTGCGGAGTAACCCGACCGACAGAGATCTGAAGAGCAACGGATGGTCATTTTAATAGGCACTCTTTGCCTATTTTTAAGAGAGTGCTTAAAAAGTAAAGCGTATTTGAATGAAGCGAAGTTGAATGCTGAAAATAAAAATATACCAATACCTGTCGCGTTACTGCGATGTGAATCTGTACACCTTACGTAAAATTTATAGCGCACGTGCGATCTCATATTCTCATAATAACCGTCCTTATCTCTTTAGGTAAGCCTTCTACCAATTTCACGAAAACGAGGTTGATTAATGCTGTCTTTATGACCCCTGTGGCTTCAATTCCCCGGTCTTAATGAATTTCGATAGAACATACTACCATTTTCTTCGTCATTTTGGAATTTACATAAAAACGGAATCATTCCAAATGTGATGACCATAATATTTTTAAATGAATAATCCTGCAAAGAAGAAAAAAATTGGTTTGTCCAGTTCATTATTACATCGACGTACGGAAATCCGACGAGAGAAAAAAAGATATTATGGAAAATTGGGAAAAAAATATTTAGTGATGTCGGAATGTCTCAAAATTTTGTGTGCATATTGTTTCTGATGAAATTAAATAATGGTGCGAAAAGGCAAAAAATATACGGTAGGAAAAAAAAAAGGAAAGTTTTTAGCAATAATTTTTTATAAAAACTACTTAACGGTCTCAAATTGGCTTCAAAAGTGATGTGCATACTTGTGGTAATGTGATAAAGAAATCCTGCAACGGAGAGCAAAATTGGTTCGCACAGTCCAAAGTTACAGTGCCGCTCGCACGTCCGAGGTGATAAATACAGCGAAAAATATATTTTTAGTGAATCACGAGCAAAAAATAGTACATTATGCTACAAGGGAGAAAAGTGCGTGATTTTCACCGAGTGTGAAGTTTGCTGCCCGAGTGAAGGGAGGGTCGCTATCACACGAGGTGAAAATCCGGCCCTCCTGTGTGGCATATACGATACTTTTTTTTCCGACTCTGTTAAAAAGACCATATTTCATGCCTGCAACGCGGATCTAAAGTTAGCTATTCTTGACCAGCGGGAGTAAAAATAGCTGAGCGGGAGTAAAAGTAAAAAAAAACCGAAATTATTAATTAATTAATTTTTTCTTTGAAACATTTTTTTTTTTAATTCATTTATTGATAAATAAAAAATACGCATCAATCGACCGCTCCTGAATCGAGGCCCTGGTTTCTCTTATCGGTAATTTGTGCCGCCAGGCCGTTACAGGCTTAACAATAAGCGCTTGAGCGCCCTGCGGGCGCAGAAGTTCTTGTTGGTGGGCTCCGCCCCCCAAACCTCCCGAAAAATGTTCCTTCGGGACATTTTTTAAAGCAGTCACATGGATACACGTCGCATTACACGCTCCGTATCAAGTATGATTACGCTCTGCGTTATGCGCTACGTATCGAATATGTTTATACGTCGCGCTGCGCGTTTCATCTCGGAAGAACGTATGGGGGAAAAACAATTATCGATTATGTAAATTGATTCATAGTGTTTAACCTTTATCGAATAAAAACATTTCGTTTTTATACAAATTGACTATGATTATTCACAACTGATATTTCCTTTTTGTTTGAAGATAAATTGTCAAATATTGAAACACGAGACACATATAACGAATTGCATCGTGTAGAACTTGATCAAATTAATGTAACGAATCAAATCATATCTAGCAAAGGTCGTTTCATTGGCTTATCATTTATGACCAGACTTAATAAGTATAAAACAAACACACAAAATATTTACCAACACCATTACGATTTACCATCCCTTAATAATATATAATCCCTTTAAATGTTTTTTCTTCCCTAAAATACATGGAATCATTTTGTTATCGTCTCTGAACAGGAGCCGAAGTATTGGAGCCGAATATTCGAAAAATTTGCTTTTCCTTACGATTTTCAATGAAATTTAGTCGATATTACTCATTGTAGCAAAAAAATTATATCTCGAGAACGACCATAGATATCGTCTTGGTTCTTGTCGTGTATTGAAGAGGAAGTAGTACGTTACTCAAATAAAAAGTTGTAGTGTCTTGGATACGTCCAAAATATTTTTTTTTTAATTTAAATTTCTCGATGAATTCGACTGCGAGGGCTCTTCGACTGTCGATATATAAGAGAATTCGGTTATAACACTTTAAGCGTTTTTTCTCTTCCCCATAATAGACAGAATCAATTCGTTATTGTCTCTGTACGAGAGTGAAAGATTGGAGACGAGAAATTCGAGAAAATTTATTTTTCTGTCGTTTTTTTTTATTTGAGATAGGTATTGTGACAAGTTTTCCGGTATCTCGAGCGCAGCGTTAAACTTTACTGAAATAACTTCAAAGCTCAAAAAAAATCAAATCGAAACTCAAAAAAACGCGAACTCGAAAACTCACGTCACCTTCGGCCGCTCACTCTTGCGAATGCATCGGCGTCCCGGTGGGCGTCAGTTAATTTTTGTTTCGCCGGTATTAACAACCGGACTAAACTGGAGGCCGGTGGAATGGCAACCTCCGCAGGGTTAATTTTTGTTTCGCCGGAATTACCAAACCGGGCTAATCTGGAGGTCGGTGGAACGGCGACCTCCGCAAGGACAGAACGAACAACACAACGAAACGGAAACTAAAACGGAACGAGAACTAACGTCGATGTACCCGCGAGAGCGAACGGTTGCGGAAATGCACGGTTGCTCAGGATGCGGGCTGTGGTAGAAGGGCTGCGATCCGAGGTCAATAGAATAGCTCACTAGAAACGGGGATCAGAATCTCAACGTTATCGTTATCGGGAACGAAAATTAATAATTTTGGCTGAGAAGCCACGAGATCGCACGCACGTGAGTCGCGAGTACTCAGCTGATCGAGAGATCGAAGCGAGTCAAGAGACCACGCGCGCGACACGGGAACGATAATTTTGATAAATCAAAAAAACTCATCGAAGCGCGTAATTTATCCAAAAAGGACCGGGAACTGCATCTGACGATGCCACGAGAACTCACACACATGCACTCCAACTCGAGAGCGTTGATCGTAACGCATCGATCGAATTATTGACTCGGAAAGAATTCCTTTCGGAATCCTACCGAGGATAGCACACGCGAAACACACAAATCGACGAACGAACGCGCGAACACGAGAGCGAGAGCGATATCGGGATCCACGGTAACGCGAGCGAGACACAGCGATCACACGATACCTCGATGGCTCGAGCGCGAGAACAATAGGCCGAAGCCTATGGTAGCAGGAGCGCGAGAGAGACCCGAGTTACCTCGAGGGTAGCTTTCCGTCTACTGTCTTTGCCTACGAGAATTCGTAATGAATTATCATTATTATTTTCGGGATCTTGATCGATAACTGCTTCCCTCTCAACGATCTCATAACTTTGTCGAATCGAGAGCCGATACTATAACGCGGTAAGTTGAAGCATCTTTGCGATCGCTACCCAAAGTCAAAGCGTGAAATACAAGGCTCTTCTCAACTCTCATGCAGCGCGAGGTGTTCCACCCTCGCCTGTAACACAAACCTCCGCCTGATCTCAACGCATTGCACTTTTCTATAGGGTGCCGGGTTTGCACCGGACTTTAACGTAGTCACAAGACACTTCGTCGAGTCTCTCCTTCACTTGGGCCTTTTATTTGCTAACTTTATCCCACCAAGCGAATTCGAGGATCTCGACTAACGAAACTGAACTAAACTGAATCTCAAACTTAAAGGAAATCCAGAAACGAAACTGAATCTTAACTTGAATTTAACGGAAATACTGAACGGTATCGAACCCAATCGTAATGATTACAAAAAAAGCATAAGAGGTAAACTGCAAAAATCTCGATCGAAATCATAATGAGAGCTTGACGGTATCTTAAGTCACTGGGAGAGGCAGTGGCGCGAACCTTCAGCATTAAAATCGGTAATTTTATGCGAGTTACGGTTGTTTTGGGTTTTTATGACGATGATTCCAAAAAATCACGTCACAGTATATTGAACGATTTGAAAAAAATAGAAGGGTGGTTGGAAAAATTCGAGGTAAAATTTGAATTTTTTTTTGTTTCGAAAAAATGTTAGAGATTTGAAAAAATTAAATTGCAGTTTCCCAATATTTAAAGTAATATACATTAATAAAAAAAAAAAAAAAAACCGAGATTTTTTTTTTCATTTCAAATCATCCCACCACAGAATATCAACGTCGCGGCGTGTGCGAACTTTATCACGTCTGCTATGGAATTGTCGTCGGCTTCCAAAGTTTGACACATAGAATGAATGGAAAAAAATAAACAGTCGCGATTGTTTTCAATTTTATTTGGCAAATTGCAATAATTTTGGATATTCGATGATTCTTCTTTGTAAAATTATAACCAAGTTTTTCAGTGCACCCGTGAAATTTACGATTTTTATTACGAATATGAATAACGTATTGTAAAATATTGTGAATGATTTTCGTTCAAAATATATTATTTTCGAAATAAAAAGGTTAATATTTGTAAATCAATGTGTGATATTTCGTGTTTTATTTTTCGCAACCAAATTTTCTTTTCGAGTAACATAACGTTTAAAATAATTTCTCACTAAAAATAATTGTATAATAAAAATATTAAGAAATGTCAGAATGTCTTCAAATTTGCAGTGCATAGTGTTTTCGATGCGGGGGTTCTGTTCTGAGCTAATTACGTAGCAGACGTGTTTCGCAGTTGTGCGGCACCGTACTCAAAGGGAACGCGATTATACTGTGCGCAACAAGTATTGTGATGTTATTTTAGAGAGGCAAACTGAAAATCTACCCGCAGTGTATATCATCTGTAGTTTTTGTGAGTGACAAGGTCTTTTTTTTATTGTCTCTAAATCTCGTCTCGTACTAAAGCGGTTAGTTTGCGAATATAAGAATGTTTGGGGATGACCAATTTACCAACATACCATCTGTCACGGGCATTTCGGTCGCTGACACGTCCGAGGGCGCACCCAATAAAAGTATTGGTGTCACCTCACCCGGGTCAGAGTTAACGCCTACGGGCGCTCCTATGAGTGGCCATACGAGCGTTCAATCACCGGTAACATCACCCCGGTTCATATCGACGGCGAGGGCTCCGAAGAATTTTTGAGTACGCCCTTATCGGGTAATACACTAGAGGTAAAGAGGAGAGTCCGTAGACCGAATAAACTAGATTCCCTTCGTTTCCGCGGTAGAAGTGGATCAGAGGGTAACATTAATGACTTACTCAAACGCAAGCGAACCGAGACGGGAAACCTTATGATAGAAAATTTTTTAGACGACTCTCCATTCAAACGAAGCAACCGAACAATGCGTTCGCCTTCTCCGACAAAATCGGCAACCCGGAATAATAATCCTGAGGCTATAAAAAACGCGAGCGCTGCAACGCAAAAAATATCTAGCGACTGCTAGTCTACCGGCGCGGCTCAATATTCCGGAACACAGAATCAACTCTCTCTCATAAGTGACTCGTCATGCTTGAGTATTTTAATGAAGCAATTAGCGGACATGAGAATGGAAAATCAGCAGCACTTAGCAAGAATCGAGGAAAAAATCAATAACTCAGCTGAGATCAATAAACAGAATATGAATAGAGTTAAAGAGGAAATTCGTGCTGAGGTTCTACTAAATTCTTCGAGATACGAGAATTCGCTGAAAACGATGGATCAAAAATTCACGGAGAAATTTGCAATAAACGAGGCAAAGATAGAAGAGAACAACCCCTGAGCCGAGATTGCCGCACTTAACGATAGAGTGTCCCGTTTGGAAAACCGTCCTCCCACTGCCGATACACTGCATAATGTAGAATTTCGTCAATTAAGAAGAAGGTTGGAAGATCAAGAGAAGGTCGCAGTTGCAAATAATATTATCATCAAAGGACTGGCACGAGAAGACAACTCACCCATGGAGACTATTCGCAACTTTTTATTCGAAGTATTTGGACTGAGAAACGCAATTTCTGAAGTCAGAGAAATCAACAGGAAATTCAACAATCTTAACATCTGCGTCGTTAAACTGTATAGTCGACACGCAAAAGAAGAAATTATGCGACTGAAATCGAAGCTTGGTAGCAGGAAGATCTACATTGAGCATGAGCTAACCTCAGCGGAGCTTGACATCTATAAGGAAATAAAAAAGGAAGCCTAGGAATGCAGAGATAACGGCAGTTCGGTGAAAATCGGCTACCGGAGGCTGAGAATCGACGGCGAATGGTTCTACTGGGACAGATCTACGCAGAAGTTGGAAGCAGGAAAAGAAAGATCGACATCCGCAGCGCCAATGAAGGGTCAACGCTCTCCGTCAAAAAACGGAGCATCGCAAGAATAGTGTTTGGAATTCTCAAGGACTTTCAAACTTAGCTGACAACAACTTACAAGATCTTTTCGACGTTGGATGTTTCTACGAGACATGGTGTGAAAGGGAACTTGCTGGCGCTCTACCTGACCAACTTAGTAAGTGCTTTCACGTGTGGGCTCTGGCTACGAGAGAGAATCAAAGGGGCTGAGCTAGTGGAGGTTTGATGAGTTTGGTTAAAGAAGAGCTTAAAGCCGAAATCATTGAAGTGACTCACTGGTGGAGCATAATACGTATAACGTGTGAAACATGGCATGCGATCATCTGTTCATTTTATTTTAGCCCGGCTTTGGATATAAACGTTTTATTAGAGTTATTGCAAACATCTTTAGATGATATTCTACTCAGGTTTTCAAATGACATAATTATCTTAGGCGGAGATTTTAATGCGCGGGTTGGTAATCAGGACGAGTTAGACCCGGGACTTTTCGATTTTACACAACTTTTTGAATTCAGAGAAAGCTTTGACAATGTTGGGAATGCCCGCGGACCACCGTTGCTTGAATTCATGAGTGCAAACGGTTTCGTGTTATTAAACGGTCGCACGCCTGGCGATCGCCCCGCGCATTATACGTACTCCAGTACTAATGGGTGCAGTGTCATCGATCTAGTTTGGATTATTGCCAGTAAGGTTGAATTTGTAAACGATCTCAGAGTCGAGGATAACTCCCACGGATCTGATCACTTTCCGGTCACAGTTGAGATTTTCAATGACCCCCTGCAACTCGAGGCAGAACAAACGGTGCTAAATACGATTAATGATGCATCGATGCGGATAAAGTGGATTGGACAGCGGCGTGAAAGTTTTCTCAATAATATAGCTTTATCCCCTCGTATCTTTATACATTTTTTGGAAGCTAATGTAGACGAACTATACGAGAATTTGCGTTTTCCGATCACTGAAGCGGCTTTTTCCGCTCGTATGAAAACAAATGGCAACATTGCGCGCACAACATGGACAAATAAGCCTTGGTTTAACAGTGACTGCAATGCCATGAGGCGTAACTTAATTAACTGGTTAAAGGACGCAAGGAAATCGGGGTATTGTACAAACAAGCTGAACTCGTATCTGCAAGCTAAACAAGCGCCTCAGCGCCCTGCGGGCGCAGAGACTCTTGTTGGTGAGCTCCGCCCCCCAAACCCCCCGAAAAATGTCCCTTCGGGACATTTTTTGAGGCACTCACGGGGATATACGTCGCGCTACGCGCTCCGTATCGAGTATGATTACACTTTGCGTTATGCGCTACGTATCGAATATGTTTATACGTCGTGCTGGGCGTTTCATCTCGGAAGAACGTATGGGGAAAAACCATTTATCAATTATGTAAATTGATTCATAGTTTAACGTTCATCGAATATAAACATTTCGTTTTTATACAAATTCATTATTATTATTCACAACTGATATTACCTTTTTGTTTTACGACCAATTGTCAAAAATTCAGACACGAGACAAATATAACGAATTGCAACGTGTAGAAATTGATCAAATTAATGTAACGAATCAAATCATATCTAGTAAAGGTCGTTTTATTGGCTTAACAGTTATGACCAGATTAAATGAGTATAAAACAAACACACAAAATATTTACCAACACGAACACCATTACCATTTACCATTCGGGTCTAATGTCCCCTTTAAATGCATTTCTTTAAATGTTTTTTTCTTTCCTAAAATACATGGAATCACTTGATTATGACCTCTGGACAGGCGCCGAAGTATTGGAGCCGAATATTCAAAAAATTTGCTTTTTGTTACGATTTTCAATGAAATTAACGCGATGTTAATCGTTGTAGCAAAAAAATGATATCTCGAGAACGAACATAGATGTCTTGGTTCTTATCGTGTATTGAAGAGGAAGTAGTACGTTGTTCAAATAAAAAGTTGTAGTGTCTTGGATGCGTCCAAAATTAAAAAAATAAAAATTCAATTTTTTGATGAATTCGACTGCGAGGGCTCTTTGTTTGTCGATGTAGAAGAGAATTCGGTTATAACACTTTATGCATTTTTTCTCTTCCCCATAATAGACAGAATCAATTCTTTATTGTCACTGTCCGAGAGAAATTCGAGAAATTTTATTTTTTATCGTTTTATTTTGTTTTGAGATAGGTATATTGAAACAATTGAAAAAAAGAGAAGGATGGTTCGAAAAGTACGAGGTAAAATTTGAATTTTTTTTGTTTCGAAAAATTGTTAGAGATTTGAAAAGATTGACTTGCAGTTTCCCAATATTTAAAGTAATATACATTAAAAAATGAAAAAAAAATGAGATTTTTCTTTTCGATTCAAATCATCCCGCCACACAATACCAACGTCGCGGCGCATGCGAACGTTATTACGTCTGCTATGAAATTATCGTCGGCTTCCAAGTTTGACAAATAGAATGAATGGAAAAAAAAAATTATCGCGATTGGTTTCAATTTTATTTGATAAATTTCAATAATTTTGGATATTCGATGATTCTTCTTTGTGAAATTATAACTAAGTTTTCAGTGCACCGGCGAAATTTTTGATTTTTATTATGAATGTGAACAACGTATAGTAAAATATTGTGAATGATATTCGTTCAAAATATATTATTTTCGAAATAAAAAGGACTAATATTTGTCAATCAATGTGTGATATTTCGTATTTTATTTTTCGCAACTAAATTTTATTGTTTGACACGATAAAAAATTGTTTTTTGGACAATTAAAATAACATAACCTTTAAAATAATTCCTCACTAAAAATAATTGTGGAATAAAAATATTAAGAAATGTCAGAATGTCTTCAAATTTGCTGTGCATAGTGTTTTCGATGCAATAAAATATTGCTGAAAATTAGAAAAAAATTCTTTCGTAGGTTTCAGAATTGCAGCGCCGTACGGACATTTGACGGGAGAAAATCGATTTTTAAATGGAAAATGCCTGGAAAAAATGTTCAGAGACGTCGGAATGTCTTCAAATTTGCTGTGCATAGTGCTTTTGATAAAATAAAATAATGCTGCGAAAAAGAAAAAATTTGGTTCGTAGACTTCATAATTGGAGCACCGTATGGACATTTAGCGGAACAAAATTGAATTTTTATTTTGGAACAACTTATTAAAGGCTTCGCAGTAGTTTCAAAATGATTGTGCACAATGGTGATGATATGATACATCATCCCTGCGAAGAAGAGAAAAATTGCTGCGCACCGTCCAAAGTTACAGCAACGTACAAACACTTGTCGAAGCAAAAATGGATTTTTTTTATTAAGTAAATATTCAAATGTTTCGCAGGGGCTTCAAAATGTATGTGCACAACGGTGATGATATGATACATCATCTCTGCGAAGAAGAGAAAAATTGCTTCGCACAGTCCAAAGTTACAGCACCGTACGGAAACTTGTCGAAGCAAAAATAATTTTTTTTTGTTAAGCAAATATCCAAATGCTTCGCAGGGGCTTCAAAATGTATGTGCACAATGGTGATGATATGATACATCATCCCTGCGAAGAAGAGAAAAATTGGTTCGCACAGTCCAAAGTTACAGCACCGTACGGACACTTGTCAAAGCAAAAATTGAATTTTTTTGTTAATCAAATATTCAAATGCTTCGCAGGGGCTTCAAAATGTATGTGCACAATGGTGATGATATGATACATCGTTCCTGCGAAGAAGAAAAAAATTGCTTCGCACAGTCCAAAGTTACACTGTGATACGGACGTCTAAGAAGATAAATTCAGTAATAAAGGTATTTTTATTCAACCGCAGGCGAAAAAAAATATTTCCAGTCATTGGAGTCACTTTAAATTCACTACGCATGATGTTGGAGGTACACCGAAGTAAATGCTGAAAAATTACATTTTTTGGAGCATACGCTCTGCAGAATCCCCATCGAAAGCTGTGTGAAGAGGCCTCGCTGGTCATTTTAATACGCACTTTTTGCCTATTATTATAGTGAGTGCCTAAAAAGGGGACGTCACTGATCCTTTAAACTATCAAAGCATCGCGTTGGTCAATTCGATTTTAAAACTGTTCACCCAAATACTCTGCGATAGATTAGTAAAAAGGACAACAGAGGCAAATCTCATACCCGAAGAACAAGCCGGCTTTAGAAAGGGCAGACGTGTCATGGACAATCTGTTCACACTACAATCCGCGATACAGTTCCGTCTGAGGCAAGCCGGTGGTAAAACCTATGCACTGTTCGTGGATTTTAAACGGGCGTTTGATTCAGTGCCACAGCAGAAACTTTGGAGGAAAATGCACGGTTTGGGTATCAGTTCAAAGTTTATTCGAATATTAATGAAAATCTACGATTCCGCTTCCCTTCAGATCAAGACAACCTATGGCTTTTCTGACGCAGCTGACGTTAGTGAGGGGGTCCTCCAAGGGGAGATTTTGAGTTCGTTGTTATTTGTCATTTTCATCTCGGACATGATATCGTATTTTCGAGAGAGTAACCTCAAAGGAATTGACATAAATGGCGTGTATGATCTTCTAATGCTTCTGTACGCAGATGACATGGTCGTTCTGGCTTATTCACTGGTAGACCTTACGCGGAAGCTGCAATGTTTGGCGAGTTATGGCGATGAAAATGGTCTAACTGTAAACACGGTGTTATACCCCCGAGTTTCGCGAGCATCACCGAGGTTACGCGTTGAGCAACAACCAAGGTATGCGAGCGTTGCGACAGCCGTCGCACAACGCGCAGTATCGATGCTTTGGAAATTCGGCACAGCATTGCCGCAATTAAAATACTTAAGGCATCTTTCGTAAAACATGCGAAAACAGCTGAATCGCTCGCTCCACTTTATCTTCTATAAAGCGCGAGTACGAGCGCGCAGCGACAGTTCAGAGGGTTATCCGATACTGTGCGGCTGTTTGTGACAAGAATACTTTCTACGGGACTCGTGCAAAGAGTCAGCCTAGTAGTATATCTTAGCTATAGTCGGACAATAGTCCGAGCTACGTTTACTGAACTCTGTAAGATTCGATAGTACATCTACGCACATTAAATAAAGGGACAATATTATTTGCTACATCTCTCTTGTGATTCCTACATTCGCTTGGGTTCCAACCCTTAACCGGTATTTCCTAAAATTAATTAAGGGGTTCATTTCCTCGCGTCGGGGCTCGGCTTAGCTACCCGAGAATCGGCGGTATAACAACGGGGATAACGAAAATCGTGATTTTTAGAACAGGAGGTAAACTTGGGAAAGACGACAAAAACTTTATGTATAAAGGCGACAGAGTGGAGGTGGTGAAAAGTTATCAATATCTCAGTAGATATATAAGGCGGGTTCTAACTCAAGGGATCTGCACCGACTTTTACCGATGCTTCTTAGCTGAGAATCGAACCGTTGGTGGGTGGTTGGGAGGGGGTATTGGGTTGGTGAGTGGCAGGTAAGTCTCAGGTGCGTGATGGGTGGGTGGTGTGTGATGGGTATTGCAGAATCGGTATTTACCGATATCTTAGCTGAGACTCAAACCACCTGTCAGGTTGAATAAGATTTTCTTGAGAATCGGCGAGTGACATGCAGTGGGTGATGAGGAGGCGGGAGGTGAGTGGTGGGTGGTGGGAGGTTGGAGGTGGGAGGTGGGTGGTGGGTGGGCGGGTGGGTGGGTGGTTGAAATTTTTTTCTTGGAATTTATCGTTGGCACTCCAAGACCTGTCAATTATCATCGAGTGGTTGGTTAGGCGATAATATATACAAATACTTCAAGTCCCTTACACCACTTGTCACTCTTGAAAATTTATGACTGCGATAAACATTTATAAACGAATGTTGAATAGAACAGTCATACCTAATGAATGCACCATGAGACAGACCCTTGTTCTTTACGCACCCTATACCCCCTTGTCGCCCTTTAATTTTTATGACTGCGATAAGAATTTATAAACAAAACATCCACATCTAAAGCATGAGCAATGAATCGGATCCTTGTTCTCAGAATTTATTATAGGGGGGAAATCTTAAATAAACAAAACATCGTGCGTCCATTTCACCGAATATTCAAAGCAAACTATTCTCGAGGGACAACGCTTATAGTTCAGTCTGCAATTGAACGACAAGATGAATACAATGAACGCTACACCCGTGATTCGTAATATTAAAAATCCGTGCGATTTATCTAAGGCGGAGCTGAAGACTATTTCAAAGTCTAAACTTCTCAAGTATTGGGGAACGCAAATTCATCTCTTGTGGGATCGATTACCCGCACATCTCCGTGCTGATCCCGAAGTAACATTATACCTACCATGCATGGAGCATTGGAATACACCAGATATGAGAACTCATGTTGATGGACCAGCACCTCGCCGATTGCAGTGTGAAAAGTGTCGTTCTAAAGCGGTGATTCATACGTCCAGTAAGTCATGAAGAAACAATAACAAAATGCGTGATTCGTTAGTATTGCATTTTCGTTGCTGATAGGGTTAAAGAGGAAAAAGGCGGAGTCGATGACCAAGATTGGGTGGAGGGGGTGCTACAGTGCAATGATACAAAATCTGATGCTGCAGCTTAAATTGTACCATTCAAAGACGTGATGCAGAGCAAAGACTGTGTGCAAAGCAATCGTCGTGAGCTAAAACTACGCACCAAACTACAATTGAAGAATATCAAAGAAGTACAAAATCTGATTCGTACGAGATCAGACTTGCGCTTCATATTGAAGACATTCGATAAGATTCAAATCCTCGAAAATGGATCTATCAGCTGTCAACAAGGTGGGCAAGATCGCGGAATTTCTTCCAACGAAGAAGCTGATCGAGCTGGAAATTCAGCAAGAACATCCAGTCAGCAATCTAAAATTCGTGGCGTCGAAATTCGGAAAAAGAGTGGTTGCTGAGCTCAACGGAGAATTCGCTGTCTTCCTACCGACGCGACTTGCAAGAGTTTTCGAGGACGACCAGGCACTGTTCATGCAGATGGTTGAATCGTCGCAGAAGAATCATCTCCGCATGACATATCACGGCGGAAAATACAACAGTGTCACATTCTAAGTCGTGTGAAAATTTCAGTCGTGTTTGTGTTTGTGTGACAGCCAAATCGAACTTTATGTAGAATAAGAGTTTTCATATATCATTGTATAATACAGTATTAATAACATAAGTTTTGATTTTGGATTGTAAAGGTTTTCTACGTAAAAAAAAATAAAAACTCATATATGTAAATCTGTTTTATTTCTTTACAAAACACCCTCATTCGTCTACATTGCGCCTTATATGCATTATCCAAGTCTTCAGGGATTTCACATTCCTAACAGTTATATTTTTGTAAGAGATTGGGATGATGCGGGCATCTTATGGCGGGTATTGCGGTTGATAGTTTACGCAACGATGGGCACTCCAGTATTTCCAAATCGACGACGGACACCGATTTACCGATCATGATGCGATCCAGCCATCTTTTTTTCTCCAAGCCATTTACGAAAACGGTTGTTCCAAGCGTCAAGATAGCGCGAACGAAACTAATAGCCCCATCGTAAGACATTTCTCCAGACTCCCAGGACATTCCATGGAAATTGGGTTGTAGCCACGAATTCATACACTTGTATTTCGCTGGTAGGTCGGCCCATGAGCATGGCGGTTTAACGAGCAATGTTATAGGATCAGCTGCCATGTTTTGAGCAAGTTCAAGGATGGATATTTCCTTCAACACGAACTCGTCAATCGGTTTCTTGAACCGGTGAACGTCGACGGCGAAATCCATGTTGATTAATACTAACTTGATTTCCCATATGGAAGTGGCTTTTATACCAATTTTTTTACCCCGCCACTGATTGGATTGTACTCGACGATTTGGTCGTGCAATATTAGACAGTGTGCTGATGTTCCGGCGGGAAAATTATTCTTAGCTTCAAATTCGGGACGAATATCAACAGGTCCGGGCTTGAGAGTATCGTTCTGCTTTGAACAATCAATTACAATGAGTGGAGCATAATTAAAAAACTCTTCCTTGTTTAGCAATGGTTCAGCTTCTTTACCGTAATAACTAGTTTGGAAATTCGCGTACATCTCATATAGCAAAGCATACTGATTTTGATTAATATCGAGAATCAGGTTGCAATAGGGATAACATTGTGAATGCAAGTATAATTTCACGTCGCTGATGTTACAATGATCGAAATTACTAACATTTTTGTTAGTACTATTTTTTCTCTTCGTTTGAAAGCCTAGAATTACATATCGAGGCTTTTCCAACTGAGAAGATGTCTTAACGGTCCATACATGCTTCGTAGTGGTGGAGAGTAGGGGATACTCGTATAATTCCCGTGTATGAAAACTCATGGGGATCGGGGCATCTTTAGCTATAAAATTGAGACCACTTTTCCGCTGGTCGAAAATTGAGACATATGGCATAAGCCATTCGACTTTATAAAGAGCAATTTTAAATTCTTCCGCTGCTGTTTGAATAACTGCATTGAGATCATTTTTTGATCGCGCGAGAATCAACTCGTGTTTGGCATTGACGACAATCTTATGGTAATCTTCAGCGAAGCCAAATATCAAGCTGAGCGGTATGCACACATCGAAGTAACTCGAATTAGTTAGAGATTTCCTTTCTTCAACATCAAGCCAACCAGTATTTTCCATTACTGAAGTTTGACTGCGACGTAGAGATGCAAATCCTTTCATGAGACTCATAAGACCGACATTTTTGTTTCGATCGATTTCGATACCATTCAGATTCCTCAAACAAATGACAAATTGCATTGTTCACGAGAGTTGTAGAAGCGGCAGCTGCGGATCCGTCAGCTTTGATGAGCTTTTCACATATGTGAAGCGAACTGTTGCTGGGGAGCAAGCTGAGATCTTGATGTTGAACTGCAATACGTATCTCATCACTGTTGTTGAAAGATGATGACGCGTAAGGTTGATGAGCATGAATCTCACAGTGTGTTATGGATTCATCAAAGACGATGGGTGTCTGAATATTGACTATTTCCTCGTCCATCGTATTCGCCAACAGTAGATACAAAATATGCGGAGTAAATATCGCTTTACAAATTTTTTCCGCGTTGTTTGACCTTGAGGCCGAGATTTTTCAGAAGTTGCACTTCTGATGTGTTAGCACCTTGGGAGCTAGACGATGACTGATCTGCCGTGCACATGATGGCTTATTATAATTGCTAGGTTTCCGGTTAAAAACTATAACCATTATTATTATTGAGATTTAATATGCAACCGAATCGTTATCTCTTCCCCGCGGAAATTAACTAAATTCCCGACCTGATCTACTATTCGCAGTTGAATATAATCAATAATCTTCTGGAGAATAGGGAGACAAATGACTTGTGATGGTACTTTGATAATTTTATATCCCGGTGGGACAAATGGGAAGAATTCGTGAATAGTATGTACTTTTCGCTCGTTGATATAAGCACCGGTTGTAAGACTACATTCAACTCTTAAAGCGTTCACTTTGGGAATGGCTACAGGAAGATCAGACTCGTGGTTTTTATTAGCCGTCAAGATGCGTTGTGTGAATCCTAGTAACTGACCAATAGAATCTTTAGGTGTGAAATCTATATCATGATCACACCTTATTTCACTGCGTAGAGTATTATTATTGTTTTAATATCGATAGTAATATTCTTACCGATCAGGATGGGTTTCACATCATTTTCAATATTCTCAATTTCATAGCTACTAGTCGGAATACTTATTACTTCTCCGCCAATGTGAAGTTTATTATTATCAATGTCTATATTGGGAATTGAGTTGAACTTTAGTAATTCAACCAGGCCTAGAGCATAGTTTTTATCTGTGGAAAGTTCAATAGGAGGAAAACATTGAGCTTCGAGAATGGAAGAAGTTCCAGATATGGTCAATGTAAGAGTAGCATTCATGATGCTGACTGATATAGAACTGAGTGTGAAGCATCATGGTTAGTGTTTATATTGTGACAGTAAGTTTGGTCTACAAGGTAAGCTCGACGTCGCGATCGAGTGTCGATAGAAAAATATATGCGCCCTAGCGTTTAGGCGCATGCGTGGGTCGACGACTCTCGATACCCTCGATCCTTACGCGACAACGCGAAGCGTGAAGAAAATCATCCGTCTCAAGGGACTCAGTCCGTACAAAGCCTCGCGCGTTATTATAAACCTATTGTATCTCTGAGTGTGTGTGTGAGTGAGGAGGTCGATAGCAACATCGCGAACACATTGTCCCGAAGTATTGGTCAATAAAATTCATCGAAATTGTAACTAAGTCTATAATTATTTGAGTTCATTTCTGCAATTTTCTTGGGTCTCTCGAATGGAACCCCATCCCAGTGATGCCAGACTGGCGGGAAAAGTATCGCATGCGGGATTTTTTTACCCTCTCTCCGGCGCTGGCGGGACAACAAAGTCCCGCGCGCTACCTGTTATCTATTGGCTCGAGCGCGCGAAAGCCACGCCCACTCGCTTACCTGTCCTACGCCTCGTCTCCCGCGTGCGTGACGTCATAAGCTATGACGCAACGCGTTGGCTTGGCGTAAATCAACGTAGACGATAAAATAAATCCGTAATCGAATAAAAAAATACGTTGTCGTATAAATTTTACGTCAACAATTAATAATAAATAAATATAATATTAATTCCGTATTTACAATAAACAAAATTTAAAGTTTACGAAATTTTAAACCCTGTATTTTTTTTTTTTGGAAACTTTTTTTTTTTGGAATTTTTTTTTTTTTTCATTTTTTTTTAATCGTAGGCCACACATCGTCGATTGCATCGTATGCAAACGTATGCGGGAGGAGCGTTTTTTCACGCACGCACGAAAATCACGGACTTGTAGCATAATGTACTATTATCGTCGTCACGCTTATGGATTTAGTTAATCTATAGAGTTATACGGACGGTAAAAATTTGAATACAATGATTTCAGCTGTGCCCCGAACAGTTAAAACAGTTGAACAAAGAATTCGTCAAACAATGTTTGTTCAACTGTTTTAATTGTTTAGGCACAGCAAAAAAAAAAACTTTTCTTCTGTAAAAAAAAAAAATAAAAAATATCGGGATCGATCCGACGACCTCTCGATTACGAAACTCTATCTCTGCCACTGGGCTAACATCATTCATACAACTACTAGTAACTTTATATATCTAGAACGGCTAATGATTAGAAAATCGAAGAATTACATTTTTTTTTTATAACTCGATGGATGTTTTTATTGACTGAGAATGCCGAAAATATCACGACAACAATATTTTCGGGGAATCATTATTTTTCGTAACAAAAAAAAAAGTATACATATGTCCGGGATTGAACCATCGACTTTATTTGTGTATGATGTCCCGTGTTCGAGGCTTCGTTCCATCGCGCATGTTCAGTAGAGTAGTTCGTTAATCTATCCATCAGATGTCGCCACGTTTTATTGTAATTTGCCGTCTACATTCGAATTGTTTCGGTCGGCCATTTGTTCATTCGCGATCGTAATATCGAGCTTTGATCGTACTCGCGTCGCGGATAAATAATTATTGAATATTGAGCAAATTAATTAGTGACATCGCGCGTGATAATGGATACGACAAATCCACTTCCAGGGACGAGCTCTCAAAACGAAGACGACGGTGAACCCCCGGCAAAGCGCGTAAGAAAAAAACTTTTTTCCGATTCATGGCTCGAAATACCGGAGTTCGCGGGCTGGCTGCAACCGGTACGCGACGAGCCAACAAAGGCATTTTGTATTTGTTGCAAAAAAAAAATAATGTGTGGTAGAAGCGAGCTATCCAAGCACTCTAGGACCGCGGCGCACATTCGAAAACGCGTGCTTGTCACTACAGCCGAGGAGGCTGCTGTACAACCCCGCGAGGTTGAAGCCCATAAGGCAGCGGTGAAATCCGCGGAGATAAAATTGGCAGCTTTTTATGCAGAACATAACGTAGGAATTCAAACCGTAGAGCACTTGATACCGATGATGAAAGATATTTTCAAGGACTCTCGGGTCGCACAGGACGTTACGCTTGGCCGAACTAAGTGTACAAAAATTATAGAAAACTGTCTCGCCGCGAGAGAACAACAAAAAACAGTAGAGGTTTTGAAAGTTCAAAAATTTTCAGTGCTCGTCGACGAGAGCACCGACATTACCGACACGAAAACCCTGTGCGTGCTCGTTTAATTCGTTTCTCCTCAAACTAAGCTCGTTGTAACTGAACTTTTAGAGTTAGTAGAATTAGATTCTAGAGATTGTTCGGCTGAGCAAGTGTACGCCGCGTTCAAATCTTGTCTCGAGTCCAAAGGGGTCCCCATTGCTAACGTTGTCGGTATGGCATCTGACAACGCATCAGTAATGACGGGGATACACAATTCAATCATGACTCGTTTGCGAAAAGACGCCCCGGGGCTCGTAGTATTAAACTCTATTTGCCATTCGTCGGCCTTAATCGCGAGTAAAGCTTGCACCTGTTTGCCACGCTCGTGTGAAGAAATAATTCGTAGTATTGCTACGTACGTGTCCGGAAGTTCAAAACGCTGTGCGATACTTCGAGAGTTCCAAGAACTTTTAGATCTCGAGACTCGTAAAATTCTAAAATTGTCAGACACGCGATGGATGTCTATGCAAAAATGCGTCACCAGGCTTCTTGAAAACTGGGACGCTTTGATTAATTTCTTTACATTTGCCGTGAAGAAAGATAAACTCAAATCCGCGCAAACAATCTTACACGAAATGAATAATAAAACAACAAAAGCTTTCATGCTTTTTCTTAAGTATTCACTTAACTTTTTCAATTCGTTTAACGCTCTCTTTCAGTCTAGAAAAGTACTTATTCACAAACTAGCAGAAAACAGCAGACTTCTCGTCTCGCAGTTCGCGACTAACTTCATAAAACCGGAATTAATTAGAGATCTGGCTTCGGGTGCCTTGGATCCCTCTGATCCGTGCAATTTCGTTCCCCTCGAAGAAGTGTTCCTTGGTCCCGAATGCGACGAGCTGCTCAAAAAGATTTCTCCGGCCAACGTGCGAATAGTGCGACAAGCTTGTTTACAGTTCTACGTAACGGCTGTGACGGAGATGCAGAAGCGACTTCCCCTGAAGCCTTCTTTTTTTGACAATTTGCGATTTTTGGACCCACATATCGCTCTTGATTTTACGAACAGAGGAAGCCTTAGAGATTTGTCTGCTATTGCTACGCGCTTTGGAGAGTTCGACCTCACAAAATTAGCATTCGAGTGGAACTCTTTGCCGTCAGCTTTTAACGATGAAAAAAAAAGACATCTCCTTAGTCTCGACGTAGATGCGTTTTGGAAAGAATTATCTCAAGAAGTTACCGTATTAGACGAGAAAATGTTTGCTACTCTAGAGCAATTAACGGATATAGTTTTGTCGCTTCCCCATTCGAATGCCGAGGCCGAACGCATATTCTCCATCGTTACTGATGTAAAAACGAAAAAGCGAAATAAGATAAGCCAGAAGTGCCTCAATGCCATTTGCCTAGTAAGATCATCATTTCAGAATACCGGAGTAGATTGTAGAAGCTTTAAAGTAGATGCTCAACACTTGGAGCTTCATAATAGTACGAACTTATATTCAAGACAAGAGCCTAACGTAGAGTAAGCAAGCTTGTTCGTTTACGTCGTGTATACGTGTTAAACTACGATCAGAGCTCGAGTTAATTAAATCGATACTATAAATAAGTATTCAGGTACATCTGGTACACAAAATCGACGCGCTAAATAAACAGTATTAAAAACAAGCGAAACGTCAATAAGAAAAAAAAATCGATAATACGACTTCCGGTACGCGACGTAAATAATTTACGGGCAGCAAAGTAATCAAAAAAAGTAAACCGACCGCGTTAGATAAATGTAAATAAATAATCAGGTACATCGGGTACACTATCAACGCGTTAAATATCCATAAAATATGCAATTAATATTCATTTGTTAGGGAATTAAATGCATTTATTTATTTATTTATTTACTTGTTGATAATTATAGATATTTTATTGGAGTTTATTAACTTATTTATATATACATTTTATTCGATTCGTTGCTCTTAGTTCTTCTAAGAAATAAGAGAATATTGTTGGTGGGAGGGAATGGGGTCTTTACTTTGTCAGAATTTGCTTTGCGATACCGACAAAGTAACGGCCCCACGCGATTTTTATTTATTTTTTAAACAATGCCTTTATAAACATTTGCAGAATTATAGCATAGCAGAATTATAAATTGAGATTTCGATTGCAAAAAATTGTGATGTAGCATTAATTTGCAAACGGCTGCACGATTTTGTGTGACTGAAGTCACACAAAATCGAAATCATCGATCATTGTCATCTTTTGTGTTTTTGTCGAAATATTAGCCGAATGATTTTTTCAGACACATAAAGTTGTCTTGTTTTCAGTTGATTTTAATTTTCAGTTTTCAGTTTCGAGTTTTTATTTTTATTTTGAGTTTGAGTTTTTATTTGCAGTTTCAACAATAAAAACATTCATCGAGTCATTAAAAAAAAATTTTTTTTCCTCGATTTCTTAATTCTAGATATATAACATTACTTATAATTGTATGAATGATTATAGCCCAGTGGCAGAGCTAGAGTTTCAAGGTCGAGAAGTCAGCGGATCGATCCCGAATTTTTGTTTTTTTTTTTTTTTTACACAAGAAATTTTTTTTTTTGCTGTGTCTGAACAATTAAAACAGTTGAACTAACAATGTTCGACGAATTCTCCGTTCAACTGTTTTAACCGTTCGAGGCACAGCTAAAACCAACATATTAAACATTTGTATGTTCTTATGAATCTATCTATAAATTAGATAAATCCATAAGAGTGGCAATAGGTCGTGATCAGAGCTACAAACGCTTGCGGCATCGTGAAACGTCACGCGTGACGTAAACAGCCCAGTGGCTCGGGGGCGCGTGACGTCACCGATCTGGTAGCTCCCGCGCGCGTGATGTCACTGTCCCGGTGACTCGGCTGCGCTTAACCACGCCCACCCACCGGCCTGCGTCAGACGGTGGGGGGAGCGCCGTGAGCGTGCGGGACTTTTTCGCCCGCGAGTCTGGCATCACTGCCCCATCCCTGCATATCTCATCAAGCAACGAAATTTGAACGACGATAGACAAAGTATTTATCGATCCATCGTGTTGATTGGCGCCCAACACAAATTTATCCGCATAATTAATTATTCCTAGAGCACTAACAGCCACTGACCCAGGCCGCGTTAGGTGAGACCCTCGATTTTCTAAATATTTTCATTAAAATCACGCGTTTTTGAACGGGTAAAAAAGAGGTTTGTCTCAATATAGAGAATATTTTTCCTTACGATTCAGTTGATTACAAAGAAATTTAAGACATAAATGACCGCATTCTACTGTATCATATGCCTGATATTGTTTATAGTTATTTTTTACGCTACCGACACGTATATAGCTGACAAATTCAACCGGTTGTTGAAGATCACCGAAACTATCAAAGTATATAACGTTGTTATCAAACTTTTTGTATGCGAGCCAGTGTGTACCAGCTCCATTCTTATCGTCCAGATTGATAATTGCAGACTCCCGTTTGAATGGACCACTCGTCGGCAAACCATTTCGCATAAAAACTCCACCAAAGTGTGGAATTTCTATAATTTTCGCATACTTTAATAGGTCGGTGTCAGTTAGTGCTCGGTGTGGTAGCGTCACTTTCCGTTTTTTGATGCAATATGAAGTCCGAAACCTTTTTTGTAGGGCTTTAAATGCAAGCCTTTACCCAACGCAATAGCCTCCATCGTTTGATTATGTCGCTTATTCTCCTCCAATTCTCGTTTTGCCGCTTGAGTGGCGATAACAGCTTTAGCTATACTGGCCGCACCACCGGTCAATGCCCCAGCGGCACTAAGTCCCGCGAAAATGGGCACGAGAAATGGACCATCAGCGGCGCTACACTAGCGTCAGCGGCGCGCACGCGTTTCCAAGTGCGCTCAGCCAATACCGTGTCCACAGCGCTTCGAGCAGCGAGATTTTCTCGATTTTTCGAATAAGCGATATCGTGCTTCTTACAGGCTGCGTCGAGCGGATTAATTCCCGGATCGCCCCGTGCGAGACGTTTCGCTAGCTTTGTTCTTGGTCCGCAGTACTGATAACCGGGCAGATGTAATTCAACAGGGAGATTATTAATGAGACTGTTAACCAAGCCTTTACCACGCTTTTTAGCACGTTTCTTCACGATCGTATCCATCAGAAGACTCATGAGTCACTGAGGAAATTTTTATATATAAACGATTATTTATAAGGTTTCTCGTTAGTCTGCATCGGGATGAAGTTCAAGACACAATCCACCAATTTACCTGTGATCGATTTCGATCAGTTTGCGCAGAATGAAAAGATCGCGAAGCGACATGGTAATTTATTGCCAAATACCGTTCGTGCAGTGTTCTGCGGGCCATCAAACTGCGGCAAAACGAATGTGTTGCTTACACTCATCACTCATCCCAATGAATTGCGATTTGAAAATATTTATATATACTCGAAATCTCTTAAGCAGCCAAAGTATAAGTTATTAGAAAAACTGCTTGAGTCTATAGACGGTGTTGAATATTTTCCCTTCCACGAGAATGAACAAGTGGTGCCACCAAGCGAGGCTCGACCGAACTCAATATTTATTTTCGATGATGTAGCATGTGAGAAACAGGATAATATTCGAGCATATTTTTCAATGCGTAGACACGAGCACGTTGATTCATTCTATCTTTGTCAAACATATGCACGTATTCCGAAGCATCACGTGCGCGATAATGCTAATCTCCTAGTACTATTTAAGCAAGATGAAATGAATCTCAAGCATATATACAATGATCACGTAAACACTGATATGCCTTACGTTGAGTTCAAAAATTTATGCTCGGCATGCTGGGTCGATAAGTATGGATTTATTATGATTGACAAGGATAGTGATGTTGATCGAGGTAGATATAGGAAAGGGTTTGACTGTTTCGCGTGCATCGATAAGTAATAAATATTCTATTCCTAGCCAATCTTGAAACAGTAGTGTCCGCGACTCAGCTGCGGCAACATGAAGAGTGAAAATATTTCTAGAGAACAAGACGTTTTGCGTAAAATCGTCAAAGCCAGCGATGCAATTCGACGAAAACATAAAATGTAGAAAACTGGCCGCGAGGCCAATGAACAGGCGATGCAAGAAGTCTTCAAACCACTCGCGAATCCATTGGAAAAATTAGTGAATGCATCCCACACAAGTAAAAATCACGATACGGCACTAGTGAAGAAAGAAATTAAGGAGGGGGAAATTAAGAATGAAATTAAGGATGAAATAAATTATGACAACATTGTTGAAAGAGCCGGAACGAGTGGAATAGTGAAACGTGAATATAGCAACGACGACGTCGACGATGACAGTGAGCAAGATATCTCTTTTAAGTCGGCATATCGCGGCGGTACTGAACACGTTAATAGCGACGATGATGATGATGATGATGATGATGATGATGATGATGATGATGATGATGGAATTGTACAGACAAACGCTGAATTAGATGAATTAATAAATGAATATCTCGCATTGTTACGATCAAATAGAACGACCGATTGAGACATTTCTTATGGGGTGAGAAATCTTGCTAATGATAGGCTAATGATTGGAGACTCACCAATAAATTTTAACGCTACTTCTATTCAAATAGGAGATGTAAGCTATGGAAAAACTATCGGACTTATCGAACTGTTGTTTAAAAAAAAGCCCAATGTTGCTCATATTAGCGTCGATGATATGAAAAATTATACGGATATAATTATCAGAACAAATGCGCATAAGAAGTATTACAAGAATAGGGAAGCGATCCGTGTGAATAAAACTTTCAAATTCATCAATTATATTGCAAAAATTTTAAACGATATTGAATACACCGGAAAAGGTATATCCCAATATAAAGTTACGCAAAAAGATGTTAAGGTGGATTATGTTTATTGGGATGATCCAAACGAGCTAGTGAATCTGCTTCGTCTACTCTTGGCATCACAAACAGCTGGCAACTCCTCTCATTGAAACGAAATTATGTCAATTATAGAGGAACTACGGGAGGCTCAGATAATATATTAACTCATCACCTATCGAGATTCTAAACATTTGCAAGATGAGTGTCGATGTGTCTGGACGACAGCTCGATAAGAGCGCAGGTGTAAAAAATCGCGGCCTTCCCGGCCGCCCCGGCGTTCCCGGTAATCCGGGTATTGGATTTAAATTAACCGAAGACGGTCATTATGATTTGGAGAACAAAAGACTCCGCAACGTTGCCGCCCCTGAACAACAAGACGATGCTGCAACTTTAAACGTCTTACATCGCAAAGTCTATACTGCAGTGAAGATTTTACGAAAAGAAATTAATGACAGTAATCCACTATTGGTCCAGGAGCTTGAGACGACAATGCAAGATATCATAAGAACTGTAAATATCAACCTCGAAACAGTACAAGACTTAGCTACTCGAAACTCAAAGGCCATTGCCGACGTGGACGTTAGACTACACGTTCTCGAGAATGAGCGCGCACAAAGAAGCGCTAGTGGAGGAGTTATAAAAATCCGCCCGACGGAACTATCCTCGCCGCCATGTTGATATTCGAGGCCTCGATGAGACTTGGCAAGCCGACCTCGTTGATATGTCAGCTTACGCCGGTCAAAACAACCAATACAAATATCTACTTACCGTCATCGATATATTCTCAAAATTCGCTTGGGCTGTACCGATGAAGAGCAAGTCGGGTTAAGATACAACTGCCGCAATGAGAAAAATACTTATCAAAGGACGCACACCATCAAAATTACACGTCGATAATGGCAAAGAGTTTTACAATTCAAATTTTCAATCTCTTATGGAGCAATATAAAATTTATTTGTACTCAACATTTAGCAATTTGAAGGCATCGATTTGCGAACGTTTCAATCGAACAATAAAAAATAAAATGTGGAAACAGTTTAGTCTTCGCGGAAGTTATAAGTGGATTGATATTATAGACAAGTTGCTTTTCGAATACAACGCCACAATACATCGTACTATTAGAATGAAGCCAAAAGACGTATGTGCTAAACATGAGAAAAATCTTCTCCATACTGTGTACGATCAACCACAAATTAAATATACCAGAAAGCCAAAGTTTCAAGTCGGCGAAAAAGTTCGAATTAGTAAATATAAAAACATTTTTGCGAAAGGCTATACACCCAACTGGACAACGGAAATATTTACGATATCTCGAATAATGAATACTTTGCCCGTGACGTACAGACTGAGAGACTATGAGAATAAACCGATTGCCGGTGGTTTCTATGAGCAAGAGCTACTCGCGGTCAAACACCCCGATATTTATCTAGTTGAAAACGTGTTGAAAAAACGACTCGACAAACTTTATGTAAAATAGCTCGGATTTGATAACTCGCACAGTAGTTGGATTAATAAATTGGACTTGTGAAAATAATAATGTATTATAATTATATTGTACTCTCCGAATGTGAAAGTGAGAGAGCGAGAATAATCCTATCTTTTCGAGCTCAGGTCGATGCACATGGCCTATGCACCGGCTCTGGAAACATTTTTTCCACGCACCGTAAAGATTTTGGATGACCCCCTGCGTACTCTATGTCCCAGAAAGAGAAAGACCCCTTCTCGTGGGAAAAATGCGATAGACCCTTTCTTACGAAATTCTGACGGCGTGCACATGGCCTGCGTACTGTCCGTGGAAGCATTGTTTTCTCGCATAATTCTCGCTCTCACTTTTAAACATGTGTCACTCCTCGCAGGGTGAAAATGGTGCATCATTGAAAACTCCATAGTTTCACTCACATTCTCCCACTCTTTGAAAAAATCTTTTGAGGCTTAGTTTTTCGAAAAGTAGCAGAGCTCAGTTCTTTCTCACCCACGTAAGCGCAACTATTCAATTTACCATGACTCTGGGCAGACTTAGCTTTTCGACTATGTACGCGCTTTTGATGTTCCTCATACAGAGGAACACTCTTCTGAATCGTCGATGGCGAGATGCAGTTCTCCGTATACTACGAAAAGTTTTTTTCTTGGCAACGATTTCTCAAATTCGTGAGGCATATAAAAATGGCTATATGTGTAACGACATGCGTGATGCGGCTGTGAGTGCATTGAGGGCCCGCAAGTTAACAGTGGGCGAATATATATATTATGAGGATGAAAGTGATAGTGCGACCAACTCCGATACCAAGGGGTGGATATACCCATCCACAGGTGAGCCGCAAAGGAGAGGGCCGTGCGTAAACGGTGAGAATGGGTCGCCGCTCGCCGCCGATAGTGAGACCAACTCTGATACTGAGAATGGGTCGCCGCTCACCACCGATAGTGAGACCAACTCTGATACTGAGAATGGGTCGCCGCTCACCACCGACAGTGAAACCAACTCTGATACCGACTCCGATACCAGGGGGTGGATATACCCATCCACAGGTGAGCCGCAAAGGCGAAGACCGCGCGTAAACAGCGAGAATGGATTGCCGCTCACCGCCAACCCCACGTCTGCTACCTCTAACTCTGTCGCTGCCTATACCTCCGCCACCGCTGCCACCGCTGCAAATATGGCAAGCGTACCGTCCGTGGAAGAGGAATTGGCGGAACTATTTTATACGCCGGCGTAGTGGTATCGCTTGAATCAGCAAGCACGGGAAAGAATGCTCGAGTCAAGTTCGGATTCGGATTCGAGCTTTGCATCGAGAACGCCGGAGGAGCGCGAGCGAATCGAAGCGGCTTCCCCGAGAGCGGTTGAAGAAATGGAGATAGATGAACTCCTAGATGAGATGATTGGAGGAGAAGAACAAGAACAAGAACAAGAATAAGAGGATTACAGTGACGATGAGGAGGAGGAGGAGGAATATGAAATTGAAGAGCATTGTTATGGAGCTTGAAGAATAAAAATGAAGTGATGTTCGACAATTGATAACTTTCAAAACATTGTTTTTTTTATTATTACAATAAAAACAGTGGAACTTTTTTTTTTATAAGAATATGATATATATATTGTGACGGGCTTTTTGCGGACGTCGGATCCCCCGCGATCGGCTACCTCGTCCAAAATATAATGACGCCCGCTGAATTTTTGTATCTTATTTACCGTTACCGTCTTTCCCTTTGTTGAGCACCAAGCACACTGTTTCGATCCCAGTGTGCGAGGATACGTTTTCCTTTATTATTCTTTCATATCTCTTACGGCTAGCGGGATCAGGGGTGCAGTTCGGGAGAAAATAAAACATTCCAACATTCAATTTCTATAAAATGATATTTCCAAGCGTTTTATTATTTCATCAAATTCTTCGACATAAGTGACTTACTGTCTGAATTTCTTATTGACTCGCGAGACTCGAAATTGACTTTTTCTACAATCGAATAATGATGACACTCGCCGCTGCGAGCGATAACCGTGCGAGAGAATCTCCCGGAATACCGGGCACGAGCGAGAAAGCGACGGCAACACGTGTACGGTACAAAAAGAACCGAAGATAGTCTGCACCGCGTGCACCTACCTTTAATTTTCCCTGCCGATGATCTACGTGAATCGCCCTCGCGACTTTCCTCTGGCTACGAGCCGTTATCCTTTATCCTTTATCCGTTATCCTTATCGCCACGGCGATATTCCTCACAATAGGTAATTCTTCGGCCGACGACACGATGTACTACGAGTTGTCTCCGTATTATCGTCACGGACTTATTCTGTTATCACTAACTAACTGTTAAATCGAGTCTCTATCGCTCTTTATGCCTAACGAACTATTCCGTACAATGCGGCGCGCGAGAGTGCCTCTCGCTCGTGTTCGGTTACGCGTCTCGGTAATCGGTGGGAGGGGGAACGAGCCCTTTGTCGCCGAGAATCGCCTGATCGTCGAATGTTCGCGAAGTCTCTCCTCTCGTGGTTCCCCTCTCGCGTCTCCCACTGGTCATCTACGCGTAGCTGAACACCTGAAATGTATAATATAATACGCCGGCAGTCTCCCGAATACTATACATTTTTATTTCCTCGGGTATCGTCGGGGGACGACTCGGTATACTCGCCTATCTTCGATTCTCGCGCGTACCTCATCTATAGCGTGCCTGCGAGAGCGTTGTAACGCCTCGTCACAATATATATATTTTAATCATCAATGTATCTTTTTATAATACAATATATAAAAAAAAATGCCGTCTTGAGTTCATCCAATTAATTTTCTTAATTATATTTTATTGTCTATGATAACCCCACGGCAGAGTATTCGTGGAACCATGCAACAACATCCGCTTATCATCGTTCCAGCTTAACGCTAATTTCTGCTGCTTGATCGTCTCCACGATGTGCTTACGGCTACGTATCAAACATTGCGATTTTTTTACATTTTCATGCTGAAGCAGACACTTCTTGTAATCGTCGAACGTTATAGTTGCTAAGGTTGACGCTTTCACACCCTTTGCTCGTTTTTTCGTCTTACTCTCTTTCTCGTCCTCGATAACTCTGTAAGCGTACAATTTCGCTCTTAATCCTACGAACTCGCTCATAATCTTTCCATTATTCTCCTCCTTCATTAACCCGAGAACTTTTTTGTTTGCCAACGGTATGTCATACGCATTGTTAGGAGAATAATGGGAGGTGTCAAATCGGTGCAAATATTCTTTTATCGTCTTATAGATATCAGGGACTGTAAAGTGGTAAATGAGGCTGTCAGTGTCAGTGTAGAATAATTTTGAATTTTCACCGAACTTATTCTTTATGTAATTGTAATGGTATTCATAGATGTAAATCTTTGATAAATCTAAAATACTGAACCCCGCGTAAATCGGCTTATAAAATTTCACTGAAGATCTGTTCATTTCTATAATCACCATACCATCATCGAATACGATGCAACTATGAAACGTAGGCTTCCCTATGAGTGATCGAGCTCCATACCTTCCATCCCACTTCGTGACAAGCTTGACGTTACGATTTTTTCTCGGGTTTTCCAGTGTTTTCCCAAAGACCGAATTGTTCATCAATTTAAAGAAATTTTTTGCAAATTCATTCGTAGCTTTTTTACGCATCGCGGTATTCAAATCAATGTATCCCTTCAGCCACGGTTTTTGCTCGAATTTCAACACCCGATGAATTTTTATTAAAGTTAAACCCAAGTCAAGAAATTGCTTCAAATTACGATAGTGAATAATGTATTTTTTCTTTGCCAATAACGTTGTCATGAGTTTTGGTTTATTACAACCCGGCGGCGTGAAGTGTTCTGCTCACAATGGAAGATCTTTGTGCAATTCGTGGAGCTCCCGGGGATAATCAAAATCGACCTCTAGTATATACCCCGTGGTAGCATCATCTTTTATACTCATTATATCAAGACTTTCGAAATCATCTACCCATTCGAATGAGCCGAAAAGTAACGATTGACTCATAGCAGCACCGTACAGATTATTTACATCGTAGTACATAATGTATGATTTGCTACATCCCCGTAACGCCACCACGCAGCGCCTAGGTACAAGCAACCCTCCTAGCATGCACGCAGGGTTCAAGCGTGGGCCTTGGGGCAGCAGCTAAGGGAAGGGGGATGTTCGGGCCTCGGCTATGCATAAGAGATAAGGAATATCCTCCCCATCCTTCCGGAAAAGTAGGAAGTGGGAGACGGGAAGTTCAAACCAATGAAATACGAGGAAACTTGCCCTCTCCAACCCCTACGCTTAAACAAGGATAGTGTACATATTAGTATATAAGACCGAATTTTACACTTAAAAATCATCTTCTTCTTGTAACATCTTCAAACTCTCTGGTTCGAGTTCAGTATTGTACAGCTCTTCCAGAAATCGCCAAGAAACTTAGTAAAAGTAAGTTCTACAAAATCTTCGAATTCTTCTTGAGTTGCGCGGACCACCGCGAACTCCTCATCATATCCTTCGAACTCAAGAGTTGCGCGGACCACCGCGAACTCTTCATCAAAACCCTCAAACTCTGTGAGTTGCGCGGACCACCGCGAACTCACATCCTTCAACAAATCCACTGAGTTGCGCGGACCACCGCGAACTCACCGGATATTCTTTCCTATCCTCAAACTCAAGAGTTGCGCGGACCACCGCGAACTCTTATCCTCCTAAAAAACATAGTTAGTTGCGCGGACCACCGCGAACTCACTATTCCTCTAAATCCCGGGGTTCGCGTAGTCTGAACAGCTAAATTCATTCAATATCTTAAACTCTCATTTATTTTTATAGTGGGAAAACGTAAATCGGGTGGACGCAAGAATTACCTCCGGAAAATTACCGCCGAGTATAGCGGCTACTCAAGAAATCACAAACACGGCTATTGCACAAAAGAATTTATTCAAAATCTTTTCGGTCATAATCCCGAGAATATAATTAAATACCATTTGACAAAAATAGATTTTGTAATTAAATTTTTACATCCATCGAGGATCCCCGAAAGTGATCCTCGACGAAATATTTACGAGAAGAGACTCGCTTTATGTAGCGAAATTATTAACAAATAAACAAAGAAATATTACTATAATAAAATCTTTTTATTCGATCCGATCAAACTCCGTTAGCCCGTTTCCCAGACTAATTAGCCGTTGCTAAGGTCAAAAATAGGGCAATTCATATGTTACTCGGACGTAACAGATTCTTCCCGACTCGAATCGAAATCTTTTGCATCCATGTATCTATTATTCGCTTTGGCATATCTATTGGAACACTGACCGACTCCTCCGCGAATACCCTTCTCAACGAAAAGCAACATTTCCACGTCGGTAAACAATTCAAGCTCTACATTGGTATGCTTGAGTATCGCATCGAAAGAAAGCCCTGGCGCTGTATAATAATGCAACGGATCTAAATTGTACGTTGCTCTGCAATTGCTGCGAAAATCTTCGCAGATGTCAACTAGCAAAAGTACATCTGTCTTCAGGTATAGATCTGAATATTCGCCTAACGTTTTGATTTTAAACAATTGCCAGACATTTTGAGCGTGCGCATATTCAGCGTCACTAATTTCTTCGTTATATAGTTTCCAGAAGAAATCTTTTTTGCCCGGTAACGCAGTCTCATCGAGTTTGCTCCAACTACTAACATAGTCATACGGGAAAACACCCTTTCGGCTGAGTAACTCGAATTCTTCCACACTTTTACAATTTTGCCACGTGATGGATTTTTCTCCTTCATTCAGATGCGCAGCTAACCGTTCGATACTACTCGGCATACATTTAAACGAGTCGAGAAATCTATAATTCACAACGGTATTTTTTACTTGCTTCGTGAATGAAATATATTTCTCTTTGTTGATCGGAAGCAGTTGAATCATATCCTCGAACTCTGTTGCCAATGCTCGAATTAAAAAATGTGCGTCATAACCCGACAAGTTATGAAATATTACGGGTACAAAGTTGGGCTTCTTATAATTTAAATTACATCTATTGTGTGCCGCACCTCGATATTTACCAGTAAAATGGCAATGGTGACGAACCTTTATCTCATCGCCACTATCGTTGAATTTTTGTTCACACACATGGCACAGTGTAGCGTCTTTAAATTGTTGTTTCTGAGCTGCGGTGAGATTGTCCATAGGCACAACGTGAAGGAATTTCTGATGAAAGAAATCCGCGTATTTGCACAACTCCCGCGTAAACCATTCAATACAATCTTGTCCTCGATATGACTTGTATTGACAAAATGCCGTTGAATATGCACAATGTACATAAAATCCTATGCTATGCGCCACGTGCTTCTGGTAACTCTGACTTGTTGCATCTTGAGTTGGCTCGAGAAGACACTCCAGATCCGCATAAATCGCGAACGGCACATCCGCTTTGTGTTTAAAATGTTTAAACTTTAATGTTGTCCCTTCTTCGGGGAGAATGACTTTGCAGCCATCGTTAATATCGAAGCATTCGATTGTGTGCTTATCAAGCACTTTTTTCGTTTGAAAATGGCATAGGCATCGATCGCAAAGCCACGTTGCACCTTTATGTCCACCGATTTGCGAACTGACGAGTCGCGACATATTTTTAATCCACGCGAAATGATGAATCCGAACATGCATCTCGTCGAGATCGAGTTCTGACTGAAGCATGAGCAGGTGTATCGTGGGGTGCGGCGATTTGCGAGTGCGAAGATATATCGGTACAATGTCCGATTTACCCTTCATACGCTCTGCACAGTAGACATTAATCAATAATTCGTTTAATTGTTCGAATCGCGGTATATTTCGCACTTTCCTCGCATAATTAAAGTCTTTATAATTCAGCATCTCGCTAAAATGCAAATAGGAATCCTTACGCTCACTATTTTTTCACTTCCGGGGAAAGCGCCGCAGTAACAGACCATAGAAAACAATAGGGATCGTTGTTAATAATATTAACGATCGCACGCTTCTTTTGCAGATCCTTCGGGATGCTGACAAATGTCGATAATCCTCCTTTTAGCGGCACATATTTGTTCATGTTGAGCTGAATATTTGTCACTTCTATCAATGACCAACCCGAATCCTTTTCCTCGAACTCTTCCACTTTCGATAATAAATTTTCCTTCACATGTTCTCTATACCACTGATCGATATCAGTAGTTCGAAGGATTATTTCATTGCTCGTGCCGAATGTTTTCGATTCTTCCACAATACTACCACTTTTCGCAAGCCTGAATTTACACGTCAAAATCGTATTCACTTTGAGAGAACGACGTTTTTTCTTCTTTCGAGTCCCATTGAGCATTCTTTCCAGTCGGCTCGCGATTAGCTGTTTAGAATCGTCCAAGAACTCTGATAAATCTTTATGCTGTAGATTTATTACCATACGCGTTCGTATTCTGCTCTTGAAGGCAGTATCGAGTTCCACCCATTGCACTCTGCTCATGATCGCACCTGCACCACGTTTTTCGAGGCATGCAATCATCGATCGCAATTGCACAATCGCCGTTTGGATGGTAATTTTCTCACCCACTGTCTCCGCACTCTCCCGTAACATTTTACGCAAGAGGTTAACATTATCACGACCGAATTTCATCCACTTATCAATCTCGGACCGTGAAGATTTCTCTTCGAGAGTTTTATATGCACTTTCCATAAGAGCGACAAGCTTTTTGCACTTTTTTGACACCATTTTCACTTTGTAGATGTGCACGAGAAAATAAAATACGCATTACCTCAAACGGTCAGCAGTTATTTTAGCACGTTCTATACCAGAGGATAATCAAGACTGACTAATGATTGCACCGAAGTCAAAGATGTTAGTTTCAACTCTCCCAATGCATCTCAACGTTAGCCAATCAGAGCCGATCTCCTATCGGGGGTTGAACTAAATTTTCAACGATGTCATCGACAAGTGCCTGAACGAGAGAAAAACAAGCTCCATACTCGCGGAAACAGCGACAACCCTTGGAGAGAAAACATCGAACGTGTAAGACACTTAAAAAATATATATTCTTCGAGATGTTAAGCGCTCTGTACTCTCGAGCCCCGCGACGACGACGTCGTAAAATTTTCCCTGTTTAAAGAATCGAAAAAATATCCATCGAGATGCCAGACGCTGACACACGACACGCGCCCTTGAACGGGCCCACCAGCGAGTTAGCGCCCCGTCGTAAAAGTCTCGAATATTAGACCGAGAAATAGCATTCGATTTTCACACCATGGCATGCATGTATTTCTTTCTATGTTTTGTTTATAAATTCTTATCGCAGTCATAAAAATTAAAGGGCGACAAGGGGGTATAGGGAGAGTAAAGAACAAGGGTCTGACTCAAAGTGCATTCATTAGGTATGACTGTTCTATTCAACATTTGTTTATAAATGTTTATCACAGTCATACATTTTCAAGAGTGACAAGTGGTGTAAGGAACTTGAAGTGTTTGTATATATTATCGCCTAACCAACCACTCGATGATAATTGACGGGTCTTGGAGTGCCGGCGATACATTCGAAGAAAAAAATTCAACCACCCCCCCCCCCCCCCCCCCACCACCCACCTCCCACCTCCTCACCACCCACTGCATGCCACTCGCCGATTCTTAAGAAAATCTCATCAAAATGACAGGTGGTTTGAGTCTCAGCTAAGATATCGGTAAATACCGATTCTGCAATACCCACCACCCACCACCCACCCATCACGCACCTGAGACTTACCTGCCACCCACCAACCCAACACCCCCTCCCAACCACCCACCAACGGTTCGATTCTCAGCTAAGAAGCGTCTGTAAATGTCGGTGCAGATCCCTTGAGTTAGAACCCGCCTTATATATCTACTTATCTCGGAGTCACTTTATGTAGTTCTTCGTTGGGACTCACTCCCGCGAAAGCGGCAGCCTGTAAAGCCAGAACGGCTACATTATCTGTACTCGCGATTTTGGCCTCAGCAAAAAATGAATCCTGGGATGCTATAACGAAACTGTTTAACAGCGTCGTTGCTTCTACGTTGCTGCACACAGCTCCGATTTGGGGCCTTAGATATGCCGCCATATTAGACAATGCACAGTTCGAATTCTTTAAACGACTGTTTTTGTTACCTAAGAATACAGCTGGCTATGCCATCAGGCTGGAGCTAGGTATAAGTAATATAGCTTTAGGAATATAGCTTTGACGGGAGAAAATTGATTGTTAAATGGAAAATGCCTCGAAAAAATGTTCAGGGACGTCGGAATGTCTTCAAATTTGCTGTGCTTTCGATAAAATAAAATAATGCTGCGAAAAAGAAAAAATTTGGTTCCTAGACTTCATAATTGGAGCACCGTACGGACATTTAGCGGAACAGAATTGCATTTTTATTTTGGAACAACTCATTAAAGGCTTCGCAGTAGTTTCAAAATTTTTGTGCACAATAGTCATGATGTGATAAATACTCCTGCGAAGGAGAACAAAATTGGTTCGCACCATCCAAAGTTACACTGTGATACGGACGTCCGAGAAGATAAATTCAGTGAAAAAGGTATTTTTATTCAACCGCAGGCTAAAAGAAATATTTCCAGTCATCGGAGTCACTTCAAATTAACTACGCATAAAGTTGGAGGTACACCAAAGTAAATGCTGAAAAACTAAATTTTTTGGAGCATACGCTGCGGAGAATTTGGAGCATCGAAAGCTGTGTGAAGAGGCCTCGATGGTCATTTTAATAGGCACTCTTTGGCTATTGTTATAGTGAGTGCCTAAAAATATGGTCGATTTTTACCACAATCGGAAAAAAAATATTGTATGCCACACGGGAGGAACGGATTTTTACCTCGTGTGAGTGCTGCCTTCGCTGCGCTCGGTCTAGCAAACCTGACACTCGGTGAAAATGACGCACTTTCCTCCCTTGTAGCATAATTTACTATTATTAATAAATTTTAAAAAATATAAAAAATTAATTATTTATTTAATTTTATTCACGGCTACTTTTACTTTTACTCCCGCTCAGCTACTTTTACTAATGCTAGTCAAAAATAGCTAACTTTAAACCCGCGTTGCAGGCATGAAATATGGTCTTTTTAGTGCAGTCGGGAAAAAAAATATTTACAGACATCGGAGTCATTGCAAATTGACTGCGCATGATGTTGGAGGTACCCCGAAGCCAACGCTACATGATAACATTTTTTCGTTTATGCGCTGCGGTGTTCCCCCACCGACAGTTATCCGAATAAGTCCCGAAGGTCATTTTAATAGACACTCTCTGCCTATTTTGAGTGAGTGCCTAAAAATTAATAAATCAGCTTGCGCAAAAAAGAATCTGACGAATAGCCTTGTAGTAGAATCCGACGCTTGATACATACTCAGTCTGCCGTTTTTTATTCGCACCGTTTACGAACGCAATAAAAAAAACACTGAAGATTCACATTTCTCACATTGTTTCGTAATTTAGTTTTCTTCACTCAGCGCTACTTTTCTACGAGGATATCAACAAATTACAGACGATACTTTTTAATCGAAAAAGCTTTGTAGAAAAATGTTAATCAGAAGTTAATGTAAAAATGTTCTATTTTCAGAGCTTTTTTTTAAAGCAGCATGTTTCAAATATCTGAACAAGAGTTCGAAGTGATAGCGAAGTTATTTTCTAATCAGTTAAAAAAATGAATTAATAATCAAGCTATAAACTGTAACAAATGCCAATCGAAAATTACGAGATGTTGTAAACGAAGCCCAAGTGTGATCTTAATCTCTATAATCATCGTCTTTATCTCTGAATATCATTTCGAGTGATCCAGGAATACGGGAAATAATTAAGGTTGATGTTATGCAACAAGACTGATATCAAAACGCAAGCGGCATTAAATTTAAGACTTCGCTAGATATAATGGCTTTGTAAGACATCAGTAATACTCGTTTGTTCGACCGCGAACAAGTAGTCCACAATCCACGCACTTAAAGTTTCATTTTGAGAACGACTTCAGGAAGAATTTCTCACACGACTCAATCTTTCCGTCTTTCACTTCACGATGAGGATCGACGCAGTATTTTTGATTACTATAGTGCTGTCGGGTGTGCGGTTCGCCAGTAGCGTAGATGTTAACCAACCGACGCCGGTCACTATTCCATCTGAAAGTATAACTTTAGACCACAATCTAATGATGGTATTGGCAGGTGATCAGTCAACAACGACGGTATCGACGGCCGCCCCGTCAACAACGACGGTATCAACCGCTGCCCCATCAACAACGACGGTATCTACTGCCGCCTCGTCAACAACGACGACAGCTGCATCACCCATCTGTATGATGAATGGTCGTTTCACGGACACCAGTGACAAGTGCGGTCAATATTACATCCTATGCTCCTGGGACGGCAACGGTTTTCAGATGTGGAGGCTGAAATGTCCCGGCAGCCTCGTTTTCTTCCAACAATCATCACGCTGCGTGCGATCGATACTCCCTGCAGGCTGTTGATGAAATCGTGAGATTTGAAAAGACAAAGGTCCAGTTACACGTTATTTTCTTACTTCCAAATTCAGTTTTCGCTCAAATGTATGGCCGAATCTAATTGAAACTACGGATAAATCATAATGCGGTTATGGCGCACAATAATGCAAAGGGATCTTCATAGTATTGTCATTTTTATTATGTAGCTTGTCGCAAATAAAAAGTATTTGATGATAAATCTAGCGTATACAGCTTCATTCGTCGAGTTAATGATATTTTCTGGTGTTTCAAAGGTACTGATGAACAATGGATATTCATTTTGTATTATTCGATCGTGTAACAACAAATCTGGATTATCACAAATATCCTCAAAGACTTTAAGGAAAGCCGGTACATTTCCAGCCGAAAGTGAAATTCCGAAAGACTTTCGAATACTTTCCAAATGGAAAAAAATCTAAAAATTTCAAACATGAAGAAGGTGCTAAAAGAATTATAATACGTGGAACCAGAATGACAATTACGCGGATATATTGAAAACAACAATTTGTGATTTTAATGATAAATAAATCTTACCGCATGGCATTCAATATAGTCTGATAAGCCAGTCTAATAAGCTGACCATACGTCAACGAACAAACGGACGAACGAATGAATATTATTAGGCACTCACTATAACAATAGGCAAAGAGTGCCTATTAAAATGAGCAGCGAGGCCTCTTCACACAGCTTTTGATGGGGGTTCGCCGCAGCGTATGCTCTAAAAGAATGTAGTCTTTCAGCATTTACTTCGGTGTATCTCCAACATCATGCGTCGTTAATTTGAGGTGACTCCGATGACTGGAAATATTTTTTAATTTCTTATCCAATATGAAGTATGAAAAGAGAAAGTATTGTAATCACGAGAAAAAATAACGCCAAATTTATGGACTAAATAACACTTTTCAATACGATAAAATGATAAAAAAATCTTTTCTCACTTTTCTCCTAATAATTGTACATTAATCTATCATATTTCGTGACCCGAATATTTTTTATTGCTCAAAAGTGGTTCAAAAAAACGATTTTCCACAGATGCCTGTCTGCCTGTACGTACGTATCAAATTTTTTGGCGTAGGCACAATAACTTTCCGCAGACATTTTCTATCGCTACGAAATTTTCAACATAAATTCCATATGCGGAGTATGAGTTTGGTATTTAAATTCAGAATTTTTCCTCCGCATTTACTAGTTATTTATCAGCAATGTGCAAAATTAAAAATTCAAAAAATTCAAAAATGCCAAAACTTATGAAAAAATAACTAGTAAATGTGGAGGAAAAACTGTTAATTTCAATACCAAACTCATACCGCACATGTAGAAGATATGTTGAAAGTTTCGCAGCGATAGAAAATGTTTACGTAAAGTTATTGGTTTACGCCAGAAAATTGTTTTTCTGTCTGTAAATATATATCAAATTTTCTGGTGTAAACACAATAACTTTATACAGACATTAATTAAAACTATGAAACTTAGTACACATGTTCAACATATAAAATCTGAGTTTGGTATTGAAAATCAAATTTTTTTGAAACGTGAAATAAAAAGTTTTTGAGCTTGTACACACATACAGTTTTTATCACATACACCATGTTTCATTGCAATAAAAATCATCCTTGCAATAAAAAATCAAATTGTGAACTAAAAATGTGCACACTACATTCTCAATAACATTAATAAAAAAAAATAAAAATTACGAAAAAACATCGCGAACTGTCAAACTTTTGCTATTTCTAGAGGTAACGTCTGTAGGTCGAATTTCAACCGCGAGAGGCGTGATCGACGCTAAAAGTTTGTCTCGCAACTTATGGTTTGTAACTTAATGTTCAACCATTTCAGCGGTAAACGCAGATTGCAAGCGATCAACAAAATTTTAATAAAATTTGAGTTACAATTATGCGGAAAAAATAGATGGGTTTAAAAATTAAACTCCTCCACTAAAAATATATATATTAACACAATACTAACTTCTCGTGAACAAAAATTGGGATGAGAAAGTCACGAGTTGCAACATGCCAGTAGCAACTGCCACGTGCCCATATTTTTTTAGCCTGCGTTTAAATAAAAATAGCTTTTTCACTGAATTTATCTTCTCGGACGTCCGTATCGCAGTGTAACTTTGGATGGTGCGAACCAATTTTATTCTCCTTCGCAGGAGTGTTTTATCAAATCATGACTATTGTGCACAATCATTTTGAAACCACTGCGAAGCCTTTAAGGAGTTTTTCCAAAATAAAAATTCAATTTTTGTTCTGCCAAACATCCGTACGGTGCTCCGATTATGAAGTCTACAAAACAATTTTTTTCTTTTTCGCAGCATTATTTAATCTACCGAAAGCAATATGCCCAGCAAATTTGAAGACATTTCTTAATATCTTTAATCTACAATTATTTTGAGTTAGGAATTTTTTTCAAGGATATATTATTTTAATTTTTCAAAAAACAATTTTTCATTATGTCAAAGAAGAGAATTTCGTTGCGAAAAATAAAACACGAAATATCACACATTGATTAACAGATTTTGACCCTTTTTTCCGAAAATAATATATTGTAACGAATATCGCTGACTAGCTAACGAATATGCAGCTGACTATTAACACAGACGATATTAGTTAGGTTGACAATAGACGAACGTACAGACGAGTGATACGATATCGATCGTCACGACAAGAGAGTCTGAACGGGAGTTTCAAACGGGACTTTTTACGTTATTCACGTATTGTAAAATACGATGCTAACGACAATTCCATAGGAGACGTGATAAAGTTCGAACACGCCGCAACGTTGGCATTCTGTGGCGGGATCATTTGAAATAAAAAAAAAATTCTTAGCTTTTTTTTAAATATTTTTAAATATTGGGAAACTGCAATTTAATTTTTTCAAATCTCTTGTAACGGTACGCTTTTAGAGGCTTACAGATCTTTGCTCTATCAGCGGCGTTATTGTGAGTTTTTGGCTCACGAAGATGTGAGGGCAGGTGCTGTAAATGAAAAATCTGTCAGTTGATTCGAATTGTCAACCATAAGTTTGATTTTATTGAAATAATAACGTAGATACAAGATAAATGATTGATTTTGCCCAATTTGACTGGATTTTTAACTTGTTAGTATTTTTAAGTAGCGAACAAATTAAAGGGTTATTTTATTGCGGATACGGGAATTTGCTTCTACGTAAACCGCCTCTTATTAGATCATAGTCCACGAAAGCAGTCGTCGAGGTCCCCCAAGACAGTCGCCGGCATAGGTACGAAGTAATAAGTTGGGTCAAACTATGCTTCTGCGTTAAAACGATTCCCAACGAATTGTCGTCCACGAAAGCGGTCACCGAGGTCCCCCAAGGTAGTTGCCGGCGCTTCTTACAGATTGGCAAGTCGTTGCAAAATAAATGACTCGATACACTTACTCGGAAATATGGAAAACTTCGGATTGTTTGATCCGAGGTCAATAGAATAGCAAACGAAATCCAAAATCGAAATCTCAATAGCAAATAACGAGGATAATTAGTTATTGGCAATGAGCCATGGGATTGCACACAAGTGCATTTGGGAATATTCAGCTGATCGAGAGATCGAAGCGAGCATAGCGAAAACGAACAATGTACGTGATCGATGAATTTTGTGACGAAAATAACTCATTGAAATAGCGTAGATTCTCCGTAATTTGGCAGGATCTGCATATTACGATGCCACGAGAACTCTATCGCGATAGCTGAACTTTGAGAGCGTTAATCTTAAGGGGGCTGAGTCACCTAAAAATTAATTTTTATTTTGTTTTTTAATTTTTTTTCTGAAAGTATATATGGTGTACTACGTACAGACCAAATTTCAGATCGAAATAAAAAAAATTACCGAAGTTAGAAGCATTTTAGTACGATTAGAAATAATTATTGCGTGAAAAAAAAAAAAAAGGAAAAGCCGAAAAGCAATAAAAACAATGCCGCAATGCAACAATGTATTAAAAGAAAATAAAAACATAGAGAGAGGAATAGAAAAGAAAACAATCGATGTCGAAACTGCGTTCGGTAGGTAACGATTTACCGACCAAATGGTCGTTACGTCTAATCGATGCGACTCAGATTACCGCCGCTACCGCGCTTCGTTTTGAGTCTACGATTCACCGGCGTAATGTAGCAGGGATGATTTTTACTCGATGCGTCAATCGCGTAAAAAACTGCGCTTGTACACTCGATGTAATTACTTCTGTGTCAGTGTTTACAGTTTATCGGAATGAACGCAATATATATTGTATTTTTGCCCGAAATAGTGTAAAAATTATTTTTACAGTGACAGTGTCGCAAAGTGGAAATGATCGCAAAATTAACCTCTCCGTTTCAAACGTCACATTTGACGTAAGAGTATTTTTTTTATTTTTTAAACATTTTTTTGCATTCACGAGATTTGTGACATGGGAAAAAAAAATTCAATTTTTTTCAATTAGTTTTATGTGATAAAAAAAAAGTGTAAATTTTGATGCGACAAAAAAAAATTTCAAAATGATTTTTTTTCTTTTTAATCACCTAAGTCATTTATTTTCATCAATCTGTGAAATTCATTTTTTGCTACTTATATTACTCTTCACTTGCCAGGTTTCAGAGAGAAAGGCTACACCAATTTTGGAATGCGACGGCTCATTTTCTTCATAACAGTCAATGTTACGGAACGAGTGCGGAGATTTTTCATGCGATCAAGAATGGAGTTATCGCAAGCCATTATGTGAGTGGTTACAAGAAAAAAAGTGGCAAAAGTGGATTTTTTGTTAGATTTTAACTCATAGCTTCGCCAGCGAAGCTTAAAAAAAATCCCCGCACTCGTTCCGCAATAAACTCTCTAACGAAGAAAATAAGAGCTCGCAAACAAAGATTGATGCTTTCGTTCAGTCCGAAAGCTGCGGCAAAGGAAATATATTTGACCGTTACGCATAACACTGAAATACACAACAGGTTTCCAAAAAAATTTACAGCGGTAGTTTAACATATATATGTTATGAAGGTAAAGTAGAATTTTCGATTACAATTATATATACTGGAAAAAAATGTTTACTTTTCGTTTTTTTAGATGACTCAGTCCTCTTAATGCATCGATCGAATTATAAACTCGAAAAACAATTTCAGTCGAAACTCTATTGAGGATAGCACATACGAAACACACGAGTTGACGAACGAACGCGAACGAGAAGCACGGACACGAGAGCGAGAATGATATATCGGGATCCACAGTTACTCAAGCGAGACGCCGCGATCACACGACACTTCGATAGCTCGAGCGCGAGAACAATAGGTCGCAGCCTGTGACAGTGGGAGCAGGAGAGAGAATGATTATTTTCGGGATTTTGACCGATAACTACTGCCCTTTCAACCATCTCATGACTTTATCGAATCGAGAGCCGCTACTATAATGCGGTAACTTCGAAGGATCTTCGTGATCGCTTCCCCTAGTCAATGTGTAAATCACAATACTTGGGGTGCCGGGATTGCACGGGACTTTAGCGTATTTGTGCGAAACTCCATCGGGTCTATTCTTTATTTGGGCTTTTATTTCGAAACTTACACCACCAAATAAAGCCGAAAATCCCGACCAAGACTGACCTAAAACTGAATCTCAAATCTTAAAGCAAAACTGAACGACGCTAAATCTTAAATTTGAATTGAACTGAAATAATGAATGGTATCGAAAGGAATCGTCATAATTACAAAAAAAATAGCACAGTGTACACTGCAAAAAATGTCGATCGATATTATAAAATGCCGCTCCGGCACTGAGCGCCAATATCACGAATAAATTCCCGATCGAGATATTCCGGCGATACGCGAGACAAAGGCTCTCCCCCCACCGTAATCACCACACCGCTCGCGAAATCACGGTCGATAATCACCACGAGAGTGGTTCGCGACAAACGATCGCCCCAGTCGCTCGGCGATCTCTCACGGCATACGGCGCGCGACAAATATTCATTCTCAATATCCGAGAAAATCGTGTGTTTCGTGGAATCACCGGAGAATCGATACCCCGGGTGATTGGGCTTTTCCGTATACTGCAAAATTTTTGTACATCGATCTAGCGCGAGGGTCAATCATTGGAGATAAGGAACGTCGACAGCACCGTTTATCCCGGTCGACGCCACGTTCCATATCTCGTCATCATCGACAGCTCCGCAGCGTCATCATCGGTGGAGAAGATTCTCGAAGCTCAACTTTGGAACGTCGACAGCACCGTCTATCCCGGTCGATGCCACGTTCCACATTTCGTCATCGGCGAGAGCTCCGCAGCGTAATCGTCCGTTGAGAAACATTGCCAAGCTCAACTTTGGTATCGTCAGTTGAGTACTTCAGAAATCCCTCTATTTTTGTGATATTGTTAATTTATCCTATGCAATTCATGCGAGTCAAAGCTTTTTTTGTTGCGTTTTTCAAGTGATTATTTCTTTTTGTTTTTTATACGATATAGTTTTATTATAGAGAAATTATTATATCCGAGTGTGGTTTGGTATGAGAGTGGTGCGGCGAATTATATACTTAATTAGGTTCGGTTAATTATCGCGAAAATAAACCGAGTATTCAGCTAAGATCCCTTTTTTCTACTTATTTTCGTGTATACGATACTTGATATATATATATATAATTATTACAATATCTTAACGAGAGATTGACGGCATCTAAAGTCGCTGGGAGAGGCAGTGACTCGAAACTTCAGCACTAAAATCGATATTTTTATGCGAGTCATGGTTGTTTTAGTTTTTGTGACGATGATTGCGAAAAATCACGTCACAATATTGTTACGTCCAGACGAGCTCTTGCGAGTTCGTACAGAACATGTGTAACGTCGGTCTCTCTTTCGAGTCAAGGCGTTAGCCCTTTACTCAGGGACGGAGACCTCGCCTTTACACTGCCGTAGATAGGAGATACGTTGGAAGGATATTTGAGACTGATAGTCTCGTTGCACAATTGTAGAGCATGGAGAAATAAAGTCGAAGACTTTGCGTAGTTTTAGTACTCACTATGTTTTATTTAAAGTCGATGTTTGGTGTTGGTAATAATCTTCTCGAATACAATAGTTGGAAAAATCTCCGAAGACTTAGCCGCGCAGGGCTATCGTAGAGCGTTGCGTGGACTTAGCCGCACAGGGCTATCGAATAGAACTCTGTCGGATAGAGCTTGCGCACTCTGCCGAGAGTTTAGGCCGAACAGGGCCTTTCGTAGATCGTAGAGAACTTCGTTGGTCAGAGCCTTGCACGCTCAGTGGAGTCTTGTAGATGATGATCGGAGTAAAAACGCAGAACTACTGAGTTGCTACCGAAAATGCTCGCCTTTTTATACTAGTTTAACCCTATGTGTCTAATGTTAAAAATTGTAGAGCGGAGGGGTTAAATTAATGAGCGTAAGTCTCATAAAAATGTTTGAGATGCATATTCGCCTAGCGACTCTTTCGGTAAAAATTGGTGGTCGTAAAGATTTCGGGTAGCTTTTACTTAGAAGTCCATAAGAAGATCGCCGCTAAACCCTGTTTTCGGAGATGCATAAAGTTAGATGACACTCCTAGGCTAGAGCGCAACGTCTTGGTAAAAATTATTAGTCGCGGTTGCATCGGCACTTGCCTTTGCGGTGCGTGAGAAGACCGTCGCTACTTCTTACAGAGATGCGTAAAGTTTTAGGGTGTCAACCGTAGGCGACGACGATAATGTAGAGCATCTAACGACTCTTATGGTAAGAAATGAATAGGCGAGGGAGTAGTGGCAGCGCCTTCGCTTTGCCATGCATGCGAGCGTTGCCGCTAGTTTTTACAGAGATGCATAAAGTTTGGTGTCATCTCTAGGCGAGGGCGATAATGTATAGAAGAGGCTGAGAGAGTTAGTCGTAGGCGACGCTCTATGACTGCGTGCCGCCGAATGGCTAGGCGCACGCCTCTAGGCCTACTAAGTTATGGGCACCAAGTGCATGAGAGCACGGGCAGTGCGTGTGAGCAGAGGCGTGCGTATGCGAGCCCCAAATTCAGCCGTAGAAGGGATAAGTTTTTATGCGTTCGTGGCTTCGCACACTGCCTTTATGCAGTAGGTTACGTGAGACGTAACAATATTATTATTCGTTTTTTTATTTATTCATAATTTATTTCATATCAGGATTAGGAATGGCAAATGTGAGAATTTGCAAAAAAAAATCGTTTTTCGACGAAAATTTGTAAAATTTTTTAAAACTTTGGAAATTCGTCGACAAAATAAACATTTGCATTTTTTGTAATTAACTGTAAACGAATAAATCGAGCGAACAAAATTGACAAAGATTTCGACTGCGATGAATCTTCAACGATCAAAGGATAAAAAATTCAATTTTTCAACATTGCACACTCTTTATCTGTGCAATAACGCGTAGAGCCGTTTGTAAATACGATTTCTATGAGAGGAAAGGATTAGAGCCGTCAAATCAAGAGACGCGGTAGCGTCTCGACGCCAAGTACCAGTAAAAAGTATAAGTACCCGTAAATCGGTCGAGCGCTACCAAGTAGTTATACGCCAATATTGAGTACTCTCATGTTCCGACGTTTTGTTCTCGTGAACGATTAAATTAATAGAAAAAATAAAACATGTCTAATCATATAAATCCACTACTAGCTTTTCCACGAGCCCTTCAGCAACGCTATTCGTTTATGCGTTCTCGAGATATGATCGTGTGGCTCGAAAAATCCACACTTTCACGATGTTTTCTTCAGACTGTCCCACTATCCATGTCCTGTCTTCTGACGTCACGAGCACACGTCACGGCCACCGCCGCTGTGTTGTGTCGGTGTGCTCGTGCGTGAGTCACGCTCACAGACAAATTATCGATCGATCGTGCCATTCAAAAATTCACTGCTACTAATTTGATTAAAAAATCGAAATATATTTCCAATCTGTTTAAACAATAGAAATTCCCTACCGATTAGTGTAAATAATAGAAATTCACGACTAATTTATTTATACAATGGAAATTCACTACTAATTAGATTAAAACCCGAAATCCATTTCTAATTTATTTAAACAATGGAAATTCACTACTAATTTGATTAAAAATCGAAATCCATTTCTAATTTATTTATACAATGGAAATTCCCTACCGATTAGATTAAATAATAGAAATTCACGACTAATTTATTTAAACAATGGAATTTCACTACTAATTTGATAAAAAAATCGAAATACATTTCTAATTTGTTTAAACAATGGAAATTCACTACTAATTTGATAAAAAAATCGAAATACGTTTCTAATTTGTTTAAAATCGAAAATCGGAAATTCATTCGAGTTCGAATTCGGAACTCGATTAAAAATTTGAAATACATTTCCAATTTGGTTACACAATAGATATTCACGACTGATTAGTTGATAAAAACCAAATTCATTATTAATTCGATTAAATAATTGAAATTTATTACTAATTTGTTTAAACAATAGAAATTCACGACTAAAAATAAATAAATAATTAATAAAAAAAAAATTTCAACATTTTTTTTTAAATCTATTTATTAATAAATAAAAAATACGTACCAATCGACCGCTCCTGAGTCGCGGCCTTGGTTTCTCTAATCGGTAATAATGAATGTGGTTAGTTCAAAAAATGTTCAAATAAAAAAGCAAAGTAGGATTATTTTAAAAAATCAAGAAAAAGTATGCTTAACTTCCAGTTCAAAACCTTGGCCAATAATTGGCCTTGACCTTGGCGAATAATTGGCCTTGGCCTTGTCCAATAACTTTTCAGAAAAAATACTTAAAGGTCTCAGATTGGTTTTAAAAGTGTTGTGCATACTTGTGTTATACCGCCGATTCTCGGGCAGCTAAGCCGAGCCCCGACGCGAGGAATTGAACCCCTTAATTAATTTAGGAAGTACCGGTTAAGGGTTGGAACCCAAGCGAATGTAGGAATCACAAGAGAGATGTAGCAAATAATACTGTCCCTTTATTTATTGTGCGAAGATGCACTATCGAATCTTACAGAGTTCAGTAAACGTAGCTCGGCCTATTGTCCGACTATAGCTAAGATATACTACTAGGCTGATGTTACGTCCAAACTAGCGTTCTTTTAATTATCCTAGTTTGCGTTGTAACAGTTGCCTCTTGTTACTATCGCACGCGCTGGTCAGGAGGGTGTTGAACCGACCTTTACCACACCTGGTGTCGATAAAGAGAACAACGTTGCTCCTTTTTAAAGCCTAACCTTGCGGAAAATTGCTTGGGATGGAGCCCTTAAGAATGCTTGTCGTATCTGTGTCTTAGGGTGTCAACTAATTGGTAGTGGTTTCGACGTTTTTGTGACAAAGAGAGAGATAGAGAGGAAATCTTCGGTGGGACGGCGACTACCTACCTGTTTTTGGCCAGGTGTCGGAACGCGAGGCACGGTAGAAGGAGAATCTCGAAGAGACGTTATAAATCACTGGGCCGCGAGAACGGAAATAAAATCATGCGTGATTAATAATTTGGTAGAAATGTACTTACGGTTGTAAACGATGAATTGCCGGTCTCCGTTGAGTTCGTTCTCGTGGATTGCATTCGTAAATGAGTTGTTAGGAAAATAAAATGTCTCACGGGAATATGAGTAAGATTAACACTGTTTTTAATACCGGAAAAATGATATGGGTGATACAATTGGTAAAGAGTTCAATTTACTGAACAATGCGAGCCCCGAATATCTTTCTTTAGATTGAGTTGAACAATGAAAATTGTTATATGTCAAATAGTTCGGTTTCGATCGGAATAAAATAAAATTCTTTATTACGCGATTTTCGATCTTTTGAATATCTATCGAAACTTCAAACTAAGAAGTCTGTGGTTTGTTTGTCGTTTTATATGGTCTATGCAGTTTCTTTAAATGATACTTCGATGTGGGTACTTCCAAAACGGGTGCTTCTAAATGATATTTCTAAGTGGTAAGTGGTCTGTCTATCTGGTCTTTCTAAAGTGGCTCCTGAGCGCACAATTTCCGGGGTTTTTATACCATTGTTCTCGGTGACATGTAGAGGGGATGTTGCTATGGGAGTGTCTTTTTATGTCTATTCCGTATAAAATTTTGGTACAGTAACGAGAAGATGAGGTGATGTCCCGGATCTCCTCCGTGATTGGCCCATGATCTTGAGTCCTTCTTTTAGGCATAAATCCATTTATTGGGCCCGCGCCGTAGGTGACGGGGTAGGGTATTGAAAAGTAAAAGGGCGCGGACGAGATCACGTATACATCGGTCCCCTCTTTTTCCCGTTTCCGCTTTCCTGGAAGTCGTTACCAGAAAGACTCTTGGTGGTATGCAGCCACTTTATAGCTGAATACTTTATATGTCAAAGATCGACAGAGTTGCGTTCCAATCTGACTATGGAATGAATTTCATCAGGTGTCTAGACAAAGAGAACCGGTATCGTGGAGTGAAATTACGCTCTCCTATGTCCTCTAGACTTTATACGTATTGCGTGAAATATAAAATTCTATCTCCTTATAAGGATTTCCGAACCGGGTATCGTTAATTCTATAAAAAGAAATGAATGTAATTATTCTTAAAATGAGACGTAATTTAACGTGAACTGGTCGTGGCGTGTATGGCGTAAATGTATAATAAAAATATTAAATTTTACTTTTATTTCTTTTCCACATTAATACGTCTAGCGTCGTGCCATGGAATAGAAATTCCTCGGCAAATTCCTTACAGTTTATTCCTTTAGTTATTTTGTTTAAACAAAATGGCGTTCAAGTTGGTTACTGTTAAGAATTTCTCGAGGGCTGAAGTGAACTATTCGAGTATTTCATTTGTAGTATTATGCTTATAGTCGGAGAGTGCATGGCGCTTTCTTCTACCAGATTCTTTGCCCCTGAAACCATCGAACGTAGATCGTTCATACAGTTTCATTGAGGTGAAGCTCTTTTTGCCTTTACGGTGACGTCAGTCTTTTTATCCTTACTTAACGATGTATATTTAATTACTACTATAAGGATAAACACAGTCGTTCCAGAGAGCAAATCCTGTATATGAATTGTGTCTTCTGCTTCTTTTCTTAACGAAGTATATTCTCAGCTTCATTTCTCTATCTGCCATTATCTGTATTCTAATTCCTTGTTAAAGAACTGTCATTGTTATTTCTTTAAATTCTTTATTGCGAATAGTCGGGAGATCTGTGCTTTTTGTCCAAAAATAATCCCTTTTTCCCCCTGCTAAGATCATGATCAAGAGCCCTTCTCCCTTCGTTTAGCCTGTGGAAATAAGCTCAACTAGAACAACGTTTTAAAGCTTTTCCTTCAACGAAGATAATTTGTCGACCCGACTCTATGTATTTAGGGCCCGAAGGCTCTAAACGACTGACCGTAGGTTCCTCTTTAAATGGTTTTTGGTCACGGTAAGGTAGTTTTTACTGAGTTACAGATCTATGAGGCGGTAGTCGATATTGATAGTAGTAGATCCCTACGGTAAGTGGGCCTTGTTCGTTTTAGTTTCTTTTTTGGAACTGTCGGGGAGCGCTCGGAAGAGAGGTCAGAGACCGCCTTTCTCGGCCTCCGCCTGTGGGGCCCGGATCTACTTCATCTAGATTCGTCGGCGTCGACTCGTTAAGGTAGGACTCTGAGGTTGTTAGAATTGGAGCTAACTTGATTCTGATCTCGCAGTAGGCAATAATGAATATCGTTAGACAGGAGTTTTAGCCCGATTCCCTTTTTTCCTTTTTTGTAGTGTTTAAGGTTCAACTTTTATTGGTGGTAAAAGGGAAAATAAACAGAGCGTTACGCTGGACGTAACACCTCCCCCCCTTAAGTCGATTATTAGGGGAACCCTAATAATCGTCTCCGCGATGCGGGGTGAAGCTGAGATTTTTAATATTTCTTATGGATAGTGCTCGTTTCACTTGCCTCTATGTTCATCCTTGGGGGTACATTTCTTTTCGATTCTTAATCTGTTTCGCAAATTGTAATTATTTGTCTTTATCAATTGATTTTATGGTTCTCCGCACAGCTTGAATTGAATCCATGATAGTGTCTACATAATCAGTGTCTTTTCCGTTATCGTTTATATAAATGAAAGTAATTGAATAGTGCTTTCGATCTTTGTTTGTAGCAATTGTAGTTAACAATTCGTTGTAGCGAATTAGCTTGCAGGTTCCCAGCGTAGTATTTGGCTAATTAATTTTTCCTTGATTATGTGAAGAATAATACTTTAAGAATAATATTTCAACTTATCGATAGGGAAACATCTGCCCCGAAACTCAAAACTACGGCTGTTTATAATAAATTAAGATAAAATAAAATAATCAGGACCCTGAAAAGAAACGACCGAAGCTATTTCTACGTAAACTTTTCATGAGTCCATGCATATATACTCATTACCCCATTTTTTTTTTGTTTTTCCTCTTTTTTTTTTTTTAAATAGATAGTTAGTGTTATTTAATGTAATAATTACTGCTATAGTTATGACATAATAAAATTAAGTACTAGTGATTATTTTGGCAATCTCATCCCTAACAAAAATGGTGAAATTATTTTCTGCATTTGCTGGCTTTGAACAGTGAATTTTAATACACACGAATTGTTCTGATGTTGTGATGATGTGTGAATCTTCGTCGTTGTGGTAGTCGTGATGTCTTCTTCTTCTCTCTTATTCATTCGTCATTTTGCCAACACGATGTGATATAGTGGATTTGTTCAGATGTTGGGACATGTTGTTGATGTTGTAGACGCGGTGTCTTCTTCTTCTCTCTTATTCACTCGTGGTTTCATCAACATGATGTGATGTAGCGGATTTTTTTCCACATGTTGGGGACTACATGCTGTCAACCTTGTAGATGCGGTGTCTTCTTCTTCTGAACATTTCAGATGTGATGTGTGTTGTCCAGGCACTAATGCCGCTTTTAATTCGAGATAGACAATGTCAGCAATTCTGGTTGTTGTAATGGAGTATTGTCCTTCAGGTAGCAAGATGTCTTGTACAAATCTGTAGTTTATGCCGCCCAATTCGACAGACTGTCGTTGTCGAGGAGTTTACATCGCATACTTCGTCAAGGATCCTTTGCCATTCCGAAAGTACAAAGATTATAGATATTACGTCCCAGTAAAGGCAGGCAATAACCATACGGCTGATTGATTTAAAGCAAGTACTGAACTAACTATAAATGAAGAAAAGAGCCATATATTATTATCAGGTTGCCTATATAGTAATTCATATTATTAGTAGGATTATTTTCGTATTAGGTCGGGTAAATGTAAAAGGAACGGAATTTCTATCAGTAGTGATAGTAATCTCACTTGAGTGATGAATGTGTTTTTTTCTTTTACTATGATGTTCTTGTATAAAAAGAAATCTGTTCGTTATTTGTTTTCCTGAGATTCCGTGAATCCATGAGATTTTCCATTGGCTGTTCGGATTTTCCGTCGTTTGGTACACTACCTTCGTTGCCCTCGATGATCCTCATTCTAATAAGACCTCGATTCTGGTTTAGTAGGGACTAACATGATGATTGAAGGTCAATATTCATGTTTTCACATCAATAATCGTCTCTGCTTGAAATTTTAATTACGCCATGTAGTTTGCTTCTTTAGTAGGTACTGATTCTCGGAGTAGATTATTAAAAGGAATAAAAAAAAATGTTTTGTTGTTTTTGGACAGTATGTTTTGTTTTATATTGTCAATAGAATCCATTTTCTTTTATTTTATTTATTTATTTATTTATTTTTTTTTTAACAAGGTCGTCGATAATACATGGCCATTCACTGGCAATAGAATCCCTCATCGAATTATCACTCGAAACTGAATTGTCTAGAGCGCCTGCCCTCTCACAGGACAGAGTCGCTCGTCGAACGATAACTTGAAACTGAAACGTCTAGAGCGCCTGGCCTCTCACAGAACACAGAGTCGCTCATCGAACGATATCAAGAAACTAAATCGTCTAGAGCGCCTGGCCTCTCACAGGACACAGAGTCGCTCATCGAACGATACCTAGAAACTTAATCGTCTAGAGCGCCTGGCCTCTCACAGGACACAGAGTCGCTCATCGAACGATACCTAGAAACTGAATCGTCTACAGCGCCTGGCCTCTCACAGGACACAGAGTCGCTCATCGAACGATACCTAGAAACTGAATCGTCTAGAGCGCCTGGCCTCTCACGGGACACAGAGTCGCTCATCGAACGATACCTAGAAACTGAATCGTCTCGAGCGCCTGGCCTCTTACAGAACAGAGTCGCTCATCGAACGATTCGATGGGTCGCGTGTCGATAATCAAACACGAATCTTGTACAACATTAACTGAATTTTCTGAACTGATGGCGTCCGGCGAAGCGGTGGAGCCCGTATCGCTACTCGTACGCGGATTATGAAAATTTTCAACAGGATTCTCTGAATTAAATTCTTTACTCTCCATTCTCTCTTTTTCAATCGTTATCCTTGAGACTATGCCTGGTCGTTCAAATTATGTTACGTTTTCGGGTAAGGGGTTTCTTTATGAATTAGGGCATCAATACTAGTATTTCAATTTTATTGTATAATGTTACCAAGTGTGTTTCAGAAGTAGTTGATTTTAATGCGGATTTCATCGTGATATTCACTTATCGTAGTGAGATTCGGATTTTAGGATTATTATTTTTATTATTATTTCTCATTATTATTTTTATGAATAAACACCTGATCCCGACATTGTATGTTTATTTGCTTCTGCTACCGTACGTCGATACTATCAATTTTAAGTATTCTCATAAAAAAAAAGAATTTAAATTTTGACATTTTCTGAACCAATCTCTTCCAAAAGGGGGTTTTTTTTTTTCTTTTTCTGACCTTCCAACACAACCAGGAAATTCATTACGGGCTAATGTTCCATTAGATATTTCCATCCATTATGAATCCATTTTTAATCCATTTAGATATTTCCTATGGGTTGTTCCCAATATTTGTCCAATGACTGAATTTTATTACCGCATATTCCCGCTTAGGGTTTTTTTTTTTCCTTTCCTACTACCAGGAATCCAAAAAAAAATTAAACAGCAACTTTCCTCCTTTTTATAATCATGTTGTTTCCGAGAATAAGATTGGTCCATACTTTGTACTGTTATTATATTTAAAAAAAACTTATCAACTCGATACAATGCACTTTTGAAAACTTCGGTACACGAAATAAACGCAGCGAGACAACTCAGTATTTGGATTCGGCGATCACCATCGTTAATCTGACACTGCAATTTACTCTGCAAACTATTATTCTTTGAGGATTATTTGACTCCTCTTTTTTTTCAAAATACATTTCATCACGCTCTGCTGGGAATTGAACCCAAGAGTTTGACCGGTTAAAAATCGGTTTCTCTGACCACCATGAACAAATGACGACTTGTATTTTAAGTTGAACTTATTGAAGTACTTACTTTGTTATGCCACATATCGAGTTGTATTGAATTGATATGAGAATAATACTTTTACGGATATAATGCACTTTCTTACACATGGGAAATTCGAAGAACGAAATAAACACAGCGCGATTGACCCGGGGTATGAGCCTGGAGATTTTACTCTGATTCACCATCGCCAATTTGTCACTTGTATTCATTCCGTAATCTATTGTTCTTTGAGGGTTATTCGAACTTTTTCCTTCCAGGTAAAGGTTGCTTTGCTATACTGGGAATTGAACCCAGGAGTTTGACCGGTTAGAAATCGGTTTCTCTGACCACCTTAAGCAGACAACAACTATCCAGAATTGCATTTTTTTAAAATATTTATTCGGTTGAGCAATGTATCCCACTATTAAATCTTGAATTTAAAAGAACATGAGGGGTTTTTTTTTCTATTTCTGCTGGAATCTAATTTTTGTGATACTTAACGTTTAACAGAATTATTCAACTATCATAGTTGTAATGATAATAGGAAATAAGTGTTACGACTATTGATGTCAGTGAACAGGGCGCATCAAACAGGTGTTCTTGATGCCGATGTTGGCTATGTGAGAAACAATTCATTGCTGCCGCTGAATGCTTCAAAGAGGATTTAGTTTCCTATTTTCGTTTGTATGCGTGTTGCTTCGTTTATTTTTCTTTTTTCTTGTTTCTTACAAAGAATTTCTATCTTTCCCCCTTTTTTTTTTTTTAACTTACTGTTTATCTATTTTTTTCTGGGTTTTCTGTTTTCTCCTTTCTGTACTATTATGAATTTTTTTTTCAAATTTTTGTTTTTCATTTTCTTATTCTTCAGTGGCTTGCCTCTTAATTTATAATTTATATTTTCTTCAAGAATACATTTTTTTTTTTCATTTTCTTTTCCACGATGAGTTTTTCTGGGTTGCTTGTACATTACATATATACATTTTTTCCTCTTTTTTTTCTAATGATTAAAATTTTTTTTATTACTTACAGATTGTCCTTCTTTTATCGTCGTTATTCATGTTTTTGCATTTCATTATTCGGGATTGGTTTCTTTCACTATGGAGATTGTGTGAATTGGATGCGGAGTTTGAGGAGATCGTGCCACCTTTTCAACTGAGAGATTGTTGGTAATATCCGGTGATGTTTTATCTCTATCGTTTGCCTGTTTTTTAGGGCATTCGTTTATAAAGTGACCGAGTTGTTTGCAATATTTACAATTTTCCTTTCGATTTTTGGTTCTGTTAACAGATATTTGTTCCGATCTTTGAGCTTGACTGTGACGGAATAGACATGTATGTGCTCCATGGCCTGTTCGTTTACAGATTTGACACAGAATAATCTTTTTGTGTTGAGAACGAGATTCCTGTGGCGCTTGAATGCCTTGCTGTTGAGAAAGGGTGATTGGAAAAGAAGGGTGATACGGAAAGTCTACTACCCCAGAACCTTTACATATCTTACATTGAATTTTGCCGATCATCGTACCACTCCAATAATTGTTGCCCCAACACTTTGTACGTATGTGACCTCGTTTACCGCACATAGTGCATGTGGTGTTTCTGCACACAGTAGCGATATGCCCGCGTTTCCCACAGAGTTGACAAATCTTTGCCATACTGAGGATGTTGTGATTTCCTTGTTTTATTACTGAATTATCTGTATCATCTGAATAGTCTGAATTATGCTTTTTCTCGCGAGTACATTTTCCCGTAAACGATTCTTCGACGTCCTTTTCCTGTTGTTCTGTATCTATATCGGAATCTCCCGAGATTCCTATGTCTTTACTTGCGTCTGTCTTTTCTATTGAGTAGAGCGTTTGCCAACCTTGATGTGAATTTGAGGAGGATTTTTCACTGTCTGAGAACTTGTCAATTCTTATTGAGAGATTATCTAAAATGGCTGCTATGCTTTCATTATTGGAATCGTGTTTATCCTTGGACTCGTAAGGAATACTAATATTATGTTGCGTACTATCTTCTCGTCTCGTTATTTCCTTCGTTTGATCTATTTCATGAATAGTTTTGGCTATTTTTCCTGAGATAATTTTGCCTGTGGATTTTGAGCGGACTTTCTTTCGACGTCTTGATTTTTTGTTTGCTTGGGGCATTTTTTTTTTTTTTTTTTTTTTTAGAGTCTGAATTTGTTGCGTCTTTATCTGTGCGTTCTATCAAATAATTTAAGCTCGTTTAGACGGTAGAAAGGATGTTGTTTCTGCTCGAAGGGATAAAGCTTGTTTCTGACAAGTCGTCACAGTAGATAGATCATCTTTGTTTTCCTTGCGCACGATTATGATTTGTGCTCCTACTATTTATCTTTACAATCCGGGTGTTATATCTGGTACAGTAGAGAAAAAAATGTATTTATGGTGTAATGTGTGGCGTGCAATAACATGAATTGCGTTTCAAATTCAATATATGGATAGTTTCTCAATAGCTAACTAGTTCCTGAATCAAAGGTAAATTTTACGATCGATTTATGTTTTTTTTTTTCTTTCAATTTGGTGAGAACTCGATTGACTTTAACATATAATTGATTTAGGGTGCAATATTTTCTATATTAATCTGCAAATTTGTGTTGGTTACAGCGGCTTTGTTTCTTCTAACATGAATAACCGCGATATTCAGTAACTCATTTTTCGCAAATAATTCTTTCCGGCTCTGGATCTTCGTTTATCCATAAAAATAAGTTAAAAGAGAAAGGATCGGAAGAGAGGAGGAGAAAATATATATATATATATTGCTGTCTAACTTTGCAGAAGGACAAAGGAGGAGGAAGAAAAAAAATATGTTAATGTTCAAAAATCGTTATTATCCGAATCAGGGAATAATTATTGTCTTTAGTCACTTTCGATTCCAAAAGTATTCTGACTTTCATCAAATTCTCGTTGTGGGTCGTACCAACCGATGTTTTCAGTGTCTATTAGTATTGTAATAAATTCATTTGGTTTTGATACGTAAATGATTTTGGGTGGAATATTTTCTTTTGTTATACTTCCCGAGGTTTATTTTCTCGTTATTTCATAATGTTCGTTTGGTCTTCGAGAACTATTATTCCTTTCTTGTAATCTTTGTAGGTTCGTAAAAAAAATTAAAAGAATTGAGACTACATCTTTCAAGGAAATGCTAGCGTTACACAAACTGGGATTTAGACAGGAGTTCGTAGCTTTGCAGTGAACTGCGCAGCAATTTAGGAGAGGTTTTTTTTTTTTTTGTTGAGTGAGATTATGTGGTAAACCGCGTGAATCTCAGTTCCCAGTCAAGGTTCTTTAAGGGGTACAATTCGTGTTAACACAGCGCGGACAACACATACAATAGTACAATACAATAGTTTTCGAGTTTCGAGTACAATAGTTTTCGAATGAAAGTTGCATGAATTTTTATCTAAATTATCAAAGAAAAATTTCTCCTGATTTTTCCGTCGATCTGTCTTCTAGCGGTGTCGAGATAGGATTTCATTCAGCTAAAGGTTCTCGTTTGCTATCATGACTTAGTTTTTCTGTTCCCTTCGCGATTAATTCTAGTAATTTTCGTCGCCAGCCTCCTTGCTTTGGCATATAATATATTTTGTTGGTAGAAAAAAAAAAAATACTCTTCGTACACAGGGTAGGGAATTCGGGTATTGTTAGATTCTCGAGTGGTATTAATGTCTGTTTAGGAAAATTGTTTGTGTTTTGTTTGCGTTTCTGTTTGTGTTTTGGTTTGTGTTACTCCATCAAATAGTTCGCCTATGGAAGCGTTTAAACAAATGATGGCGTATAACTACTGTATTACTTCATCAAATAGTTCGCCTATGGAAGCGTTTAAACAAATGATGGCTTATAATTAATGTGTTACTTCATCAAATAGTTCGCCTATGGAAGCGTTTAAACAAATGATGGCTTATAACTATTGTGTGTTACTTCATCAAATAGTTCGCCTATGGAAGCGTTTAAACAAATGATGGCTTATAACTATTATGTGTTCATCATCAAATAGTTCGCCTATGGAAGCGTTTAAACAAATGATGGTTCAGGTAGGAAGGAGGAAGTGAGTGGAACGTGTATTGTTATTTTCCTCCTTTTTTTTTTGTAAAATTATCTTCTTTTTTTTTAGTTCTTTCAGACAAGCACTCTAATGATCCCGGACGAGCCCCCAAATTCTGTTACGTCCAAACTAGCGTTCTTTTAATTATCCTAGTTTGCGTTGTAACAGTTGCCTCTTGTTACTATCGCACGCGCTGGTCAGGAGGGTGTTGAACCGACCTTTACCACACCTGGTGTCGATAAAGAGAACAACGTTGCTCCTTTTTAAAGCCTAACCTTGCGGAAAATTGCTTGGGATGGAGCCCTTAAGAATGCTTGTCGTATCTGTGTCTTAGGGTGTCAACTAATTGGTAGTGGTTTCGACGTCTTTGTGACAAAGAGAGAGATAGAGAGGAAATCTTCGGTGGGACGGCGACTACCTACCGGTTTTTGGCCAGGTGTCGGAACGCGAGGCACGGTAGAAGGAGAATCTCGAAGAGACGTTATAAATCACTGGGCCGCGAGAACGGAAATAAAATCATGCGTGATTAATAATTTGGTAGAAATGTACTTACGGTTGTAAACGATGAATTGCCGGTCTCCGTTGAGTTCGTTCTCGTGGATTGCATTCGTAAATGAGTTGTTAGGAAAATAAAATGTCTCACGGGAATATGAGTAAGATTAACACTGTTTTTAATACCGGAAAAATGATATGGGTGATACAATTGGTAAAGAGTTCAATTTACTGAACAATGCGAGCCCCGAATATCTTTCTTTAGATTGAGTTGAACAATGAAAATTGTTATATGTCAAATAGTTCGGTTTCGATCGGAATAAAATAAAATTCTTTATTACGCGATTTTCGATCTTTTGAATATCTATCGAAACTTCAAACTAAGAAGTCTGTGGTTTGTTTGTCGTTTTATGATACTTCGATGTGGGTACTTCCAAAACGGGTGCTTCTAAATGATATTTCTAAGTGGTAAGTGGTCTGTCTATCTGGTCTTTCTAAAGTGGCTCCTGAGCGCACAATTTCCGGGGTTTTTATACCATTGTTCTCGGTGACATGTAGAGGGGATGTTGCTATGGGAGTGTCTTTTTATGTCTATTCCGTATAAAATTTTGGTACAGTAACGAGAAGATGAGGTGATGTCCCGGATCTCCTCCGTGATTGGCCCATGATCTTGAGTCCTTCTTTTAGGCATAAATCCATTTATTGGGCCCGCGCCGTAGGTGACGGGGTAGGGTATTGAAAAGTAAAAGGGCGCGGACGAGATCACGTATACATCGGTCCCCTCTTTTTCCCGTTTCCGCTTTCCTGGAAGTCGTTACCAGAAAGACTCTTGGTGGTATGCAGCCACTTTATAGCTGAATACTTTATATGTCAAAGATCGACAGAGTTGCGTTCCAATCTGACTATGGAATGAATTTCATCAGGTGTCTAGACAAAGAGAACCGGTATCGTGGAGTGAAATTACGCTCTCCTATGTCCTCTAGACTTTATACGTATTGCGTGAAATATAAAATTCTATCTCCTTATAAGGATTTCCGAACCGGGTATCGTTAATTCTATAAAAAGAAATGAATGTAATTATTCTTAAAATGAGACGTAATTTAACGTGAACTGGTCGTGGCGTGTATGGCGTAAATGTATAATAAAAATATTAAATTTTACTTTTATTTCTTTTCCACATTAATACGTCTAGCGTCGTGCCATAGAATAGAAATTCCTCGGCAAATTCCTTACAGTTTATTCCTTTAGTTATTTTGTTTAAACAAAATGGCGTTCAAGTTGGTTACTGTTAAGAATTTCTCGAGGGCTGAAGTGAACTATTCGAGTATTTCATTTGTAGTATTATGCTTATAGTCGGAGAGTGCATGGCGCTTTCTTCTACCAGATTCTTTGCCCCTGAAACCATCGAACGTAGATCGTTCATACAGTTTCATTGAGGTGAAGCTCTTTTTGCCTTTACGGTGACGTCAGTCTTTTTATCCTTACTTAACGATGTATATTTAATTACTACTATAAGGATAAACACAGTCGTTCCAGAGAGCAAATCCTGTATATGAATTGTGTCTTCTGCTTCTTTTCTTAACGAAGTATATTCTCAGCTTCATTTCTCTATCTGCCATTATCTGTATTCTAATTCCTTGTTAAAGAACTGTCATTGTTATTTCTTTAAATTCTTTATTGCGAATAGTCGGGAGATCTGTGCTTTTTGTCCAAAAATAATCCCTTTTTCCCCCTGCTAAGATCATGATCAAGAGCCCTTCTCCCTTCGTTTAGCCTGTGGAAATAAGCTCAACTAGAACAACGTTTTAAAGCTTTTCCTTCAACGAAGATAATTTGTCGACCCGACTCTATGTATTTAGGGCCCGAAGGCTCTAAACGACTGACCGTAGGTTCCTCTTTAAATGGTTTTTGGTCACGGTAAGGTAGTTTTTACTGAGTTACAGATCTATGAGGCGGTAGTCGATATTGATAGTAGTAGATCCCTACGGTAAGTGGGCCTTGTTCGTTTTAGTTTCTTTTTTGGAACTGTCGGGGAGCGCTCGGAAGAGAGGTCAGAGACCGCCTTTCTCGGCCTCCGCCTGTGGGGCCCGGATCTACTTCATCTAGATTCGTCGGCGTCGACTCGTTAAGGTAGGACTCTGAGGTTGTTAGAATTGGAGCTAACTTGATTCTGATCTCGCAGTAGGCAATAATGAATATCGTTAGACAGGAGTTTTAGCCCGATTCCCTTTTTTCCTTTTTTGTAGTGTTTAAGGTTCAACTTTTATTGGTGGTAAAAGGGAAAATAAACAGAGCGTTACGCTGGACGTAACACTGACCCTTTGCACGAGTTCCGTAGAAAGTATACTTGTCACAAACAGCCGCACAGTATCGGATAACCCTCTGAACTATCGCTGCGCGCTCGTACTCGCACTTTATAGAAGATAAAGTGGAGCGAGCGATTCAGCTGTTTTCGGATGTTTTACGAAAGATGCTTTAAGTATTTCAATTGCGGCAATGCTGTGCCGGATTTCCGAATCATCGATACTGTGCGTTGTGCGACGGCTGTCGCAACGCTCGCATACCTTGGTTGTTGCTCAACGCGTAACCTCGGTGATGCTCGCGAAACTCGGGGGTATAACATCCCTCCCCCCTTAAGGGAAAAGAAATCGATGGATTTCTTTTCACTGTATTCCCAGTAATGCGGAAAGAGCATGTTACAACTATTTTACCCATATCCCGTGTTAAAATATTCCCAATTTTATTATTCCGCTTTGATTGTAATTGTTCGCGTGGTGGCTGTCGTATCCGGGTGTCGTTCAACCCGGACGGCCAGCCATTGATGCTGCGTCGGCTGTTTCTTCGGCCTATAAGCCGGTACGCCCGTTACGGAGCGCTATTCACTCCTCGTTTTTTCTGCTCGACGTTTCGTTCCTCGTTCGTTGTCTCAGCGATGGCTCCCCCTCCAGCGAAGGTAATTTTTGATTTTTTTTTTCGTTTTTTGTGTATATCTCCCGCGTTCCTCACGCACGGTGGTTCACTCCCCAGAAAATGCGCCCTTCTCCAGTCGAGGAGGACCCCAAGGTTAGCCGAACGCCGACATCCGAAGAGCCGACGCCCCAAGTGAATTCGTCGACGTCCGTGGGCCACCTCCATCGATCCCGGTGTTCGACGATCGTCCCTACGCTCATGGTGCCGTACGCCTTCGGTACGCGATACCCCGGCGTGCTGACGGTCGTCCCTGTCGAGTCCCTTGGAGGTACCGAACCTCCATTCCAACCGGTTCCTCCGGCATTCGACCAGCCGGCGAGAGTGACGACGATGAGGAAGAGTGGGAGTTTGTCCGCTAAGGACTTTGTATTGCCATTTCGGCCTGGATTCGCGCTTTATTTGCAATAAAAGAATTTCTCCTCGAGTCCCCCTGTGTTACCGATTCTTATTCTCGTTCGCTGATGGCATCCCGGGGTTCCCCCGGTCCGCTCGTTGTCGCTGTTGCTCGCGTCCCCCTTTTCTCGTCCGATGGGGATGCTCTTCGTTGGTCCCGCCGCTCCATCGGCGTCTCTTCACTGCCTCGTATCGCCACCTTCGTACAGGGGGCCTCCACCGTGGGTTGCCGAGTCCTGCGTCGCCTCCTGATGAGCCAAAAGATGGCGAAGATTGTTATCGTCGCCAGGGAGATCGCGCCTATCGCATGTTGGCCGATCATATTTATTATTCGTTGCTTGCGCGTTACTCGGGTCGCGAGTCCGTCTCGCAAGTGCTGTATCCGCACCCCGAGGTCGTTCAACACCTGTGGCGTGCTCACCACGTGCTCGTGGGTGATATCCTCGTGTTGGTCGGCCACCTGAGGCACGCACTCCGCCTCCTGTGGTGTGAGTGTGAGATTTTATGTTGGCACCAAGTCGTTGTCGATTACCTCCTGCGTTATTCGCCTCACGGTTTCTACGCGAAAATTTTTCGCCGTCGCTGTGCATCGCCCGGTGAGCGTCAACGATCCCGTTCCACTCAAAACAGACTGCTGGGTCGGCATACCGTCGCAGGTGACGGTCAACGGCTCAGGTCGTGGCGCGGCGTACAGCCATCGTCCCGGCTGCCGTAGACTCACGATGAGCGTGTTTGCCAATTTCACTACACGCTTCGGACAGTTCTGCTCCCGACCTACCGCACCCCCCACGTACGTTCGCACGTTGCAAGGCGCGGCTTCATTCACTGCTAACGCCGGATGCCGCGGGTCGCAGTAGAATCTCGTTCCATCCCTTCTGCATTCCTCTAATTCCCGTTCCGTCATCCGTATGTAGTTCCGATTTTCCCGATCCACGATGACCAATTCCGGCGACGTCTCCTGGTAATAGTATGTGTCGTTTTCCCCCCGCCTCGGTAGGGGCTACGTGCGACTGACACCGTACTCTGCCGCCCCAACGAGTGATATCTCGATGAGCAGCGTTACGTTTTCTCCCACACGATACGCCCTCGTGGTTGCCAGTCGCAGCAATTCCGCTGCGTTTTCCCTTGCCACTGGCCGAGGGAAGCTGTATCCCTTCGGCACGTGCGGCAATGCCTCGGTAAGGTGCTTGGTGAATTTCTCCGGCGAGATGATAGCCGGATTCACCGTTCCCGATGCGATACCGATAAATAAGTCGGCGATATTCCTCACTTCGCCGAAGAATGCCTCCAAATGAGAGTCCAATAATCCCAAACTCTCATCGAACTGCTGTCGCGTAGCCAGACGGCTGGTACTGTTGTGGAAGTAGCCGTTGACCTCCCGCAGCATGGCGTACAATTTGTTGAGGTTCCTCTCGGATGCGTACGATGAACGATTGAACATATCGATCGATGATTCGACCACCTGCAGCTGCTTCAGCATGCCGTCCCTCATCGTCTCCTGTGTCTCTCGTACCGCTGATAACTCGTTCTCGATTCGCTCGCCATCCGCCGCATCGAGATTTCCCGTGATGGTCTTGAGGACAGATCCCAATCCATCTATCAGTCCCCGTTTGTCTCGTGGATGCTGTCTCCCCACGAGATCGTGTATTACGCCAATCTCTTCCGCTACCTTCGCGGAAAGGCGCTCCAAGTGTACCAACATCTCGGCACAGTGTCCTCCGGATCCCACTGACTCCCTGCACCGGTCCCGATAACCTTCGAGATGCCATTGGATTGACTGCTCCAGCGCCATGAGATTCGTGAGATCCATGCGCACAGCTAATGTCCACACATCCGTGTATAAACTCAGCGTGCCGACGTGCTCAAAATAAATTCCTGGTACGTTGCGAAATTCCTCTGTCACAGCCCCGCCGTTGACGATAATCGGCAGGTAACTAAGTAACACCCTGCAACAATGTTACTCTACGTAATTTATTTTTCCCTTAAGGGGACTGAGTCACCTAAAAAATCGAAAAGTAAAAAATTTTTTTTCCAGTATATATAAGTTTAATGAAAAATTTAATTTTACCTCCATAATATATATATGTTAGACTACCGTTGTAAATTTTTTTGGAGACCTACGGTGTATTCCGGTGTTATGGGCAATGGTCAAACATTTTTCCTTTGCAGCAGCTTTCGGACTGAACGAAAGCATAAATCTTTGCTTGCGACCTCTTATTTTCTTCGTTAGAGAGTTTATTGCGGAACTAGTGCGGGGATTTTTTTTTGAAGCTTCGCTGGCGAAGCTATGAGTTAAAAACTACCAAAAAATTCACTTTTTCCACTTTTTGTCTCGTAACCACTCACATAATGGCTTGCGATAAATTCATTCTTGATCGCATGAAAAATCCCCGCACTCGTTCCGTAACACTGACTGTTACGAAGAAAATGAGCCGTCGCAATCCAAAATTAGTGGGGCCATTCTCTCTGAAACCTGCGGCAAGCGAAGAAAAATATAAGTGTCAAAAAATGAATTTCACAGATTAATGAAAATAACCAACTTGGGTGATTCACAATAAAAAAAAATTATTTTTATATTTTTTTTGTCACATAAAAATGTACACTTTTTTTTTCTATCACATAAAACTTAGAATTTTTTTTTTGTTTTTTTTGTTTTTTTTATTTCACAAATCTCGTAAATGCAAAAAAAATTATTAAAAAATAAAAAAAAATACTCTTACGTCAAATGTGACGTTTAAAAAGGAGGTTAATTCTGCGAGACTTTTCGCGTTGCGATACTGTCACTGTGAAAATCATTTTTGCACTATTGCGGGTAAAAATACAGAATATATTCTGTTCATTCGGAAAAACTGTAAACACTGACGATTAACTAATCACACCGAGTTTACAAGCGCAGTTTTTTACCCGATTGACACAATCGAGTAAAAATCATCGCTGCTACATTACGCCGGTGTATCGCAGACTCAAAACAAAGCGCGGTAGCGGCGATAATCTGAGTCGCATCGATTAGACGTAACGACTCTTCGGTCGGTAAATCGTTACCTACCGAACGCAGTTTCGACATCGATTGTTTTTTTTATGTTCCTTTCTCGATGTTCTTTGTTCTTCTTATTAGAAGAAAAAGAAACGTGCGGAGATGCGGTATTCCGGCATTGTTTGTCTTGCATTTCGGCATTTTTCTTTTTTCACGCATTATTTATTTCTAATATTACTAAAATGCTTCTGACTTCGGTAATTTTTTAAATTTCGATCTAAAATTTGGTGTGTATGTAGTACACCGTATATACATTCAGAAAAAAAATTAAAAAAAAATAAATAAAAAAATAATTTTTAGGTGACTCAGGCCCCTTAATAACCTCTCGAATATATTTTCCCTTTTCCTCTCTTTTTTTTTTTTTTTTTTTTTTTTACGACAATACTTCGACAATTCGCGCAGAATTTTCCCCCTTTTTTTTTTTTTTGACAATTCACACAGAATTTTTTTTTTTTTTTTTTTATGACAATTCACACAGAAATTTTCCAAACAACAAATCAACAGCTACTCCTAGCTCCTAGCTCCTAGCTCTCCCCCCCTCAAAATCGGCTGATAATTTTCGATGTACTCTCGGAGACGATCTACGTGAACTTTTAAACGCCGCCGCCCCTTCCGAATAGTGTAATTGAGGGGCGGATGCACCTCGATGACAAACGGCCCAATCCAATTGGCGGTGAGTTTCGCCGCTCTGCCTTGCCGCACCGTTTCATCGTGCAACAAAACTTTTTCCCCGACGTCGAATTTCCTCTCTTTGGCCTTTTTATCGTGAAACTCCTTCGCCCGATTTTTTGCCGTCTCCAGATTTGCTCATGCCATCGCCCAAGATGCTCGCATCCGTTCCTTCGACTCCTGAGAATAATCGTCGTACGCATACAACGTACTCGAGGGTTTTTTAAGTGAGGTAGGGAGCTCCGCTTCTCTCCCGAACATCAGGCTATAGGAGGTGAAGCCTGTAGCCGTATGGGGTGTCGTGTTGTACTGGAACATGGCGTACGGTAGCCATTTATCCCAGTCCCTCTGATCCTCAGTTGTATAACTCTTCAGGTACTCTGCTAACGTTCGATGCGAACGCTCCAAAGCCCCATTCGACTGCGGATGATACGCTGTTGTTTGTACCTTTTCCACTCGCAACAGCTTGCATACATCCTTAAATATCGCGCTCAGGAAATTCGTCCCTTGATCCGTGAGCACGACTTCCGGTATCCCGTACCGGCATACGATCTCCTCCGTAAAAGCCCGCGCGACATCGTTTGCGGACTGCGAAGGGAGTGGAATCGCGATACTGAATTTCGTCAATAAATCCTGAAACGTGAGAATATATTTATTCCCCGTTTCCGTCACTGTTAAAGGCCCTACGATATCCATAGCGCCCTTTTCGAATGCCTGTGACGGCGTATCGGTGATCGCCATCGGTGCTTTCGGTATCGTGTGCACTTTATTTCGCTGACACTTGTCTCATGCCGGGACATACTCCTCTATTTCCTTTCGCATACCCGGCCAGCTGTACGCGAGTTGTATTCGCTTTAACATACGCGTAACACCCTGATGACCACCCAAGGGTGCGTCGTGGTACTCGTAGAGTATCTTCCTTCTCTCTTCTTTGCTAAGACTCTCGCCATCGCTACGGCTCTTATCTCCGTAGCTCGCATGGCCGCCGTTATCACCGTCGTCCGAGTGGCTATCGCTGTCGCGTTGTCCGTCTCTCTCTATCTTACTGGCCGCTGCCGCCTCGCCTGGCACGATAGCTGACGCATCGTCTGTCGCGCTCGAGTCACCGTCGCAGGCTCGCGCTGTCTCTCTCGCTGCCTCGCTGCGTAGCGATGGAGTTCCCTCGTGCTCGCTGCTATTGTCGACCGTCTCTCTCTCCGTTTGCCGTGCATGCGAGCGCGTCGTAACATACACTCGACTCAGCGCATCGGCGTTCGTATTCCTTTTCCCCGCTTTATACGCTATATCGAACTCATGTTCCGATAATTTTATTTTCCATCGCATGAGTCTCGATCCCGGATCCTTTACGTTAAATAACCACGTTAAAGGCTTGTGATCCGTAACCACTGTGAATTTAGTTCCGTAGATATAGCGGCGAAATTGTGCCACCCCCCATACGATCGCGATTAATTCTTTTTCCGTCGTTGAATAATTTTGTTCAGCCTTATTGAGCGTGGGACTTGCATAACAGATTGGCAAATCGTCGCCCACTTCCCCATGCGATAGTATAGCGCCGATGGCTCTATCGGAAGCATCTGTTGTCACGACGAATGGCCTCTCGAAATCCGGATACTGTAGTACCGGTGCCGTCGTCAGCGCTTTTTTCAACTCCTCGAATGCGTGCTCCTGCTTCGCCGACCAAACGAAGGGAATTTCTTTCTTCGTTAATTCCGTGAGTGGCTTCGCGATCCTCGAAAAATCCCGTATAAATTTCCGGTAATATCCCGCGAGCCCTAAAAAGGACTGGACTCCCTTCATATTACGTGGTACCGGAAAATCCTTCACTGCGGCGATCTTCGAGGGATCCGGTCGCACCCCCTCCTCTGAGATGACGTGTCCCAGATACTGCGTTTCTTTCCTCAAGAAACGACATTTTCCCGGCTGCAGCGATAGCTTTGCTTCCCGTAAGCGTGTAAATACTTCGCGCAACCGATCGTTGTGCTCCGTCAGCGTTGACCCGAATATTACGGTATTGTCGACGTATACGTAACATTTTATTCCATCCAGTCCCGCTAATACGGTGTTCATTAACCTTTGAAAGGTTGGCGGCGCATTTTTTAATCCGAAGGGCATTCGCGTATATTCGAAGTGCCCCTGGGGTGTGGAAAACACGGTTTTTTCTTTATCCCTGTCAGCCATGGGAATCTGATGGAATCCCGATGCCAAGTCGAGGGTTGTGAAGTAATGCGCCTTCCCCAGCTGGTCCAGAATATCGGAGATGTTCGGTAACGGATATGAATCACCGATCGTCGCTTCGTTTAATTTCCGAAAGTCCACGACAACTCGTAGTTTCATTTTTTCTGCTGCGTCAGGTTTTTTTGTCACCACGAGCTGCGGCGCATTCCATTGGCTTCGACTCGGCTGTATTATTCCGTCTTCTAACATTTGTTTCGGCTGTATCGCTACTTCCCGCTTATGCGCCTCAGGTAAACGATAGGGCTGCACCTTGATTGGTCTCACGCCCTCACGAAGGGGAATCTCATGTTCGATTTCCGTCGTGCACGGCAGCCAGTCCCCCTCGAGGTGGAAAATTTCCGCGAAATCCTCACATACCTCGAGCAATGTTTTCTTCTCCTCGGCATTTAAATGCCCCACGTCGATCGCCTCCCGCAACCGCGTGAGTCGCGTGCCGCCGTTCCCCCCCTCGTCAATGTTCAACTCGCGTGCTGTGTTTACCTCGCACGCGCCTTCGTTGTCGCTCAAATTTTCTGCTGACTCGAGCGGCTCGAGTGTCACCGTCGGTCGCTCGATCTCCACTTCTTCGGAAGTCATATTTATTACACTCACTGCACAGCTGTTGCCTTGCGGTGTGGTTACACAGGCGCCAAGGGCAACACCCTCGGCGACCTCTTTTTTGTCGACGATACCTACTGCCCCACTGCACGTTGCAACATACGCGATATTTTCACTTCGCGGTGGTAAACGCATTTTTATTTGCCCGTCCACCAAAGGCATTCTATGCCCGAAAATCCGTATCTCTCTGCCTCGGAGTATATCCACCTTATGCTCCCTTATAAAATCCATCCCGAGGAATCCGTGCACCCCCAGGACCACCACGGGGGGTACAACGTGGAACCGGTGTGCAACGGTACCCCTCGGCGTCTCGAGATGCACCTTGACTGCACATCTCGCTTGTACGGGTGAGCCTCCCAGCTCGACGATTGACACTCCCGTTTTCTCAGCCACGGTTCCTTCGCTGAGAGCCTCCGCGCTTATGATGCTCACCTGAGCTCCTGTATTCGCTTTCAACGTTAACACTCCCCCCTTGCACACAGGTGATTTGATGTGGAAGTCACTCGCGACGCCTCCAGATGTGGCGTTCACGACGTACACCTCCCGTTGTTGTCCCTTTCCCTCGGATTTCGGTTGTTCACTACCCAGAAAATCCTACAAAGTTTTTTGGCCCCCTTGAGACTTCGGAGGGGAATTATTACCGTCCCCATTGCCTGATTGCTGCGCCTTTTGTCCCTCCTGCTGCATACGCTTTCGGCATTCTCTCCAAAGATGCCCGACTTTGCCACAGAAATTGCACGTTACTTTCACTTGATTCACTTCCCGTCCCGGTCCCGGTGCGGGGAGGCTGTGTCAACCCGATTTTCTCTTGCAATCACGAGCAACGTGCCCCGCAATACCACAATTGTAACATTTTCGGGGTGTTGCACCCCCTCCACCCATACTGCTACGGGGTTGACTCACCCCTGGGTTTCCCTTGCTGCTTCCGGTTCCAAGCATTTTCTCCACTTCTGCAGCGCCCACTACAGAGTCCCGCAGACTCCCGTAATTTCGCGAGCGCACAATCATCCGAATTTCGAAATTTACTCCATTCTTGAGGTTCATCTGCGCACTCCGTCGCACAGCGGCTTCGACATATCTCGCCCCGTGGCGTGCTGTGTCCTCACACAGTTTTTCCGACACCTCCCCCGTGAGCCTCTCGACACGCGCGGCATATGCCGCTACTGATTCTTTCACACCTTGTTTCAGCAAGCAAAATTCGTACTGGAGGGCACCGAGAGATTTTCGCTTCCCGTACAATGCCTCGAGCTCGCTTCGAAGCTCCGAAATATTCCGTATCACCTTGTCCCTCGTCGCACGATCCTCCAATTTTCCGCTTCGCACGAGAGCCAAGAGCGTCCCCCTCTGCTGAGGTTTCACCCTCTCCCATGCGGCCTCGCAGGACGATAGAAACTCCTCTAATCTGTTGGGATTATTGCCGTCAAACGTTTTGATATTTTTCAACGCTAACCCCAGGCTAATATACGGGGAGTCGTCGTCGTCTTCCGGTGCAACGGTTCGCCGTTGCCTGGTACGCTCCGCCATCCTCCGTTCGACCTCGCTAGCCACGTATTCCGACAATTCGGCTCGCATCGTCTCCAATTCCCGCTCACCCCTCTCAAGGTGCTCCGCTACGCGCACCTCGGCTGCAGCGGTGACGTCCCCCTCCGCGGGGAGGTCAGGAAATAAGTTCCGGCGCACCCCTGGGATGTCCACCCCCATGGGATACAGCCTGCGGCCATCACCGAAGGTGGTTGTCCAGTTTCGGTCCCTGTCCCAGTCGAAAAATCCCCCTCACCGTTCGCCAAGCGTGTTGCGATATATCGTTCTCAGGCGCTGAATCTCCACATCTATTGCTCGCGGGGTGAGATCGACCCCCGGTGGTGGTGTGCCCCTGGGTTCGAATAGACTATGGTCGATATCCCTGAGGTCGTCAAACGCAGCCTCTCTGTGTAAATTCACTCCGTACAGGGGGTTTGGTGAGGATTGCGCCCCCTGCTGCGACTCCGTGCCTCGCGCCGCCAAGTTACCTCTCGCGACCGACGTAATCTCTTGCAACGCGGCCCCGAGGCCCTCTGCTACTCGCTCATCCTCTTGTGACGAAGCTGAAGGATCCGGCGGGGGGGGTACCACCCCAGATGGCCCCGCCGGTTGATCCTTTGGAACTTCCCCGTCACTCATGTCGCTTCTACCTCGAATTTTAGCCCCTTATTTCACCCTGACGGGGTTAGTAACGCGCCTACTGGTCTATATTGCCCCCGTAGGTGTTAGTTTTGTTTACGAAAAACTTGCACTTACAGTGTGCCTATGGCCATTTTACAGGTCGCCTTTGTATTGTGCAAAATCCTCTCGGCTCCCTCTTCGATACTGCTCCACGTCCCTCTGCTGGGTAACGATCTTGAGGAGGTCTGCAGTTCCTCCTCGCGGCTGGTTGTCCCGTCTATCCCCTGGTGACGGTTCTCACGTCTGTATTGGTGTACAGCCAGTGATTCACTTTTTACTACACTCTGGTTCCTTTCACTCACTCCCGGTATCCCACCGCTGCCACCAATGTTATACCGCCGATTCTCGGGTAGCTAAGCCGAGCCCCGACGCGAGGAATTGAACCCCTTAATTAATTTAGGAAGTACCGGTTAAGGGTTGGAACCCAAGCGAATGTAGGAATCACAAGAGAGATGTAGCAAATAATATTGTCCCTTTATTTATTGTGCGAAGATGCACTATCGAATCTTACAGAGTTCAGTAAACGTAGCTCGGACTATTGTCCGACTATAGCTAAGATATACTACTAGGCTGACCCTTTGCACGAGTCCCGTAGAAAGTATGCTTGTCACAAATAGCCGCACAGTATCGGATAACCCTCTGAACTGTCGCTGCGCGCTCGTACTCGCACTTTATAGAAGATAAAGTGGAGCGAGCGATTCAGCTGTTTTCGCATGTTTTACGAAAGATGCTTTAAGTATTTCAATTGCGGCAATGCTGTGCCGGATTTCCGAAGCATCGACACTGTGCATTGTGCGACGGCTGTCACAACGCTCGCATACCTTGGTTGTTGCTCAACGCGTAACCTCGGTGATGCTCGCGAAACTCGGGGGTATAACACTTGCAATAATGTAATAAAAAAAACCCTGCGAAGGAGAACAAAATTGGTTCGCACAGCCTAAAATTACAGCGGCGTACGGACGTCCGACGTGATAAATACTGCAAGATACCTATTTCTCGTGAACCACGAGCTAAAAGAAATATTTCCAGGTATCAGAGTGACTTAAAATTGACTATGCATGATGTTGGAGGTACACCGAAGTAAATGCTGTAAAATTAAATTTTTTGGAGTATGCGCTGCGGAGTAAGCCCACCGACAGAGGTCTGAAGAGCAACGGATGGTCATTTTAATAGGCACTCTTTGCTTATTTTTAAGTGAGTGCCTAAAAATAGAAAGATACCGCCAATACACGCTCTCACTAATAACTAAAAATAGATCCCTATGGGACGCTACAAAGAGCATACTGTCATGGAAAAAGACGGTATCGCCACTCAAAAGAAGCGATAATTCGTGGGCAAAATCCGACCTAGAAAAAGCTAATCTATTAGCGAGTCACATCTCAAAAACGTTCACGCCTCATGGTAACATATACGATTTAGAAACTCTTTGCAATGTAGAGATCAATCTCGACTCACCGCTCCAACTATCCCTCCCACCAAAACCTTTTGCATCAAACGAAATAAAATATGTAATAAAAAACTACCGAACAGAAAGGCACTAGGCTACGATTTAATAACAGGAGAAATCTTAAAAGAATTACCGGTAAAAGCAATACTTTTCCTAACGTATATTGAGACAGTATTAAATTTTTACCTCTCACATTTTTCGCGTTTATTCGCTACATTGGCAATATACCATACCTTTCGGTAAATCCGCGTGTAGAAGTACCGACCGCGCAGTCAATCGACGAATTTCATAGGCTATTCCGACACACCCCGGGCAGCGATAGTAAAGGACAGCGAAGTTTGACGTATTTTGTGCGTCATGCGACAGAAAAAAGTGTCTCGCGCTCGAGTATAAAAGGGCCAATCGCGAGCACAGAGGCACTTCTTCGATCCGAAACTTCGAACTGAGAGGAACTCATGCGCGGTTACGGCTCGTTTGATCTTGAGTTTCTCGATTTTGCTCATTGATAACTCTCGATAATCGGAAATCTCATATCTTTTCATTTCTTCGAGTAAAGTGTTGCTTTACTCGACAGAGTCCTGACGCTATGAAGAAGCAAAGGACCAATATCTTATCTACGACCAAATCAATGAAGGAAGAACCAACGTCGGCCATTCATCATTATCAACGATTTCTAATCAATGTCATTTACTTTTCAGCAAACAGAACATTACCCTTTGATTTACAATATCCTAACCGATCCCTGCGCCGACTATACCTCTCGAAAGCTTGGTACTGTTGTCGCGAGCGTTACCTTTCCTAAAGATTTTGGTGCCGACTATACGCCATTAATGATTATGAATTTTACTTACGTCGACCATTCCTCGACAAAACCAAATTTCGGATACTCAAAGACGATGTTCAAAGTATTCTCGATATCTTGACGAATTAACGCATTCAACACCAACACACAAATAATTGAAATAATAGTTTTAATTTGACGAAATGATTAGTACTATTATCCACTGATATTCAACGATTATTTGATTGACGGTAAATTTGACAACAATTATCGACGCCTCGAAGACCACTTCCTTGCTCAAGCGCAATCAATCAGGAAGTGACTCTCGGTTAATTGCGGTGATCAGTATACCCTGTTCTGTCGTGCGCCTATTTGTTTAAATTCGGCGCTATGGTGATTGGCTGATATGTCGCGATAGGGTGCGTGATTCGACAACGCGGGCTTCGACGCTAGAGTACACAAGGTTATAATAATTGGTATGATCTCGAATGTTTCGACAGTACCAGTGTTTCGACGATATATTATTTTGACTATACTCTATTCTAATGGCTACTATCGGCATTCGAGGTGTCGAGCGCATTGAATGTTGTCAAGGGCGAACCTCCTGTCACAAGCTTGATACAATTTTCGCCGCGAATCATCCATCCACACATTAGATCGAGTAGAATAGTGATTAATACCGACCCGTTTTAGACTCGCTGCGTCGACTATACCTCTCGAAAGCTTGGTACTGTTTTCGCAAAGCGTTCATTTGACGAGGATCGGGTAAAGTAGAATCATAGTCTGCACTGACTTGTCTCACCCTTGTGGCACCGACTATACCTCTCGAAAGCTTGGTACTGTTTTCGCCTGCGTTTGTGGGACAACGATCAGATAGCGTAGAGTCAGAGATCCCTCTCTCCCTCCAATAAAATAACCTTTCGTTCTGTTTGCAAATTTACACAACGAAAAGAAAACGTTCGAATGTCTTTCGAATCAATTTAACGACATCAAATCATGTATCGTTATCATTATAATTCAATAAACTGATTTGATTGTTGACATTTAGAATCAACTTTACAGATTTTTTATTTACAACACCTGCCTTCACACTTACGTGAGCCAAAAATTCACAATAACGAACTTTTTGGAGCAAAGAGCTGTAAGCCTCCGAAAAGCAACCGTTACAATGTATATAATGCCATACTATGAACATCATACTTTCCTCTAGTGTGGAAATATTCCTTAGTAATTATGTTCCCAAAACCAAACAAGCCAGAAACTGAACCAACCTCGTATCGCCCAATTAGTCTCCTACCGGTTTTCTCGAAAATCTTAGAAAAACTACTGTTGAAACGCATTAACCCGATTTTAAAACAGAAAAAAGTAATACCCGATCATCAATTCAGCTTTCGGACCGCTCACTCTACCACACAACAATGTCGCAGGGTAGTGGATGAAATCGCCACCGCATTTGAGAAAAAACAATATTGTGCCAGCGTATTCCTAGACGTAGCACAAGCCTTTGACCGCGTTTGGCATCCTGGCCTACTACACAAACTGAAATTAATCCAACCTAACTCATACTACCTATTTATGAAATCGCACCTGAGTGACAGATATTGTCGAATCACCCAAGGCTCAGCATTATTTCCCCTCGGTTCAATAAAAGCAGGAGTTCCACAAGGAAGCATACTAGGACCCATACTCTACACAATATACACAGCCGACGTACCCAACACCCAAACACTGTAACTGCTACATACGCAGATGACATATGTATTCTCTCACGCGATCCATGTCTCATCTAGGCGCTGGAGGCATTACAGTAGCACCTAACGCAGATTGGAACGTGGGCCAAAAATTGGCGAATCAAGCTGAGCGAGTCGAAATGCCTCCATATGACTTTTACGCTTAGACGGGGCATCTGTCCCCCGGTGTTGTTGAATAATACATCTCTCCCCATGGTAGACAAAGTCAGATACCTCGGTCTATACTTAGATAAAAAATTAACGTGGAAACCGCACACGCGGTTAAAAAGAATCGACACAAACAGAAGATACGGACTCTTACTTCGTCTACTAGATAAACGATCAAAATAAGCTTAAATAATAAGATCCTCTATAATAAAACTATCATTAAGCCGCTGTGGGAATACGGAATCGAAGTGTGAGGATCAACCAAACAAATGTAAATAGACTACAAACATGTCAATCAAAAATTCTTCGTAAAATTGCCGGAGCCCCATATTATGTCTTAACTCAAACACTTTACACCGATCTAAGAATCTCATATGTAACCGAGGTAATTAACAAGAGATACAAAAATCTGCACCTTAAAGCAAGCCAACACAGCAACCCCCTCATAAAAAATCTAGTGTCAAGAACTCTTTTCGGAAATCCACGTCGACGTTTAAAACGAAAATGGCTCCGTGACCTACTTGCGGCCGAAGTCATCGGATAAAAGTATCACACTATAACTCGTCATGGAGTGTCTCCATTGGGAGATTTCTCCTCACTGTCATGTCGTATCAGGTCCTTCGTACGCCAAAATAATTACTTCATTTAACTATAGTTCAATTGTAAGAATCGTTTTTAATAAAAAAAATTTTTTTTAAAAATGTATTTCATCGTTCGTAAAATTGCGAAACGCGCGAGAGTCCATAGAATAGTATAGAGTTTAGTATTTCGAGGAAAAATCGCTATCGCTCTTAAGACCTGTTATAAAATGTCCATCCGCCATTTCGACTAAACCGTGAAGCACGCGCCCGTTACATTTTTCTTATAGCCATTTTTTTTACCTTTTTCCAATATTGATTTTTGGACTTTATGTAAATTTTATTTAATTTTGTGACTTTTATAATTCTTGTTCCTTTAACTTCGTGATATTTTTGGCGACCACTTTTGTATTCTGTGGATACGAGGCGCGCGACTTTCCGTCGATTTCAACGATCTCCGTTATTTTCACTCTCGAGAGCTCACGATATTTGAAAGGTCGAATCGACCTCTATCTGTTTGCTGCGTGAACGCGCTCCGTAAATTAAAACAGCTACCGAAAAGCAAGTTTAATTTTAACACATCGAATTACTGTTGTTACATTACATTCTTTGGCTACTGAGATTTGTGTTCAAATAAAAATTGTTACATTCGGTTTCCCGAATTTTAAGTGTCGGTTATCTCCTCGCATATAACGCCTGAACCACCCCCTCGACCATTTCCCAATGTCTGCGGTCTAGCCGAGCATATCTCGCTCCCGGGTTTCCTCGATAAACATTTGTATCGGGAGTTTTGCTTTCGATACTGGCGCCCAGAGGAACTCTTTCGGTCTTGCGGGATACTGTGAGTTCACGGGAAATTTTGGAGCCCAACGTGGGGCTCCATTAAAAGAAAATTTAATTAAATTAATTAGTGCGAGTTTTTCTATCCGAGAGCCAGTCTCTCGCGTAGCCTATACTTCGTTAGCTGGTTTATCAACCATCGATCGGTGTTTACGCTGACTGCACTGTGTGAGTGTCTCGTTATATGGTGGTGATAGTAGCTACCGAGTGTAACGGGCTGCTGAGAGCGCTAGTTACACGATAGAAATTTCGGTTGGATTTGAGCTATCGTTGAAGTTGAGCCGAAAATGTATCCTATTGTGCAATGGGGGAGATTTAAAGAGCTCGCATTATCGTCACCGGCTGGCCATTTGAATCAAGGTAACGATGCTTCCTTTACCGAATATTTTTCCCTGAAAATTTTGATTCCTGTTACCGTTATATTTTTTGTGTGGGGATTTATTTTATAAAGGGGTGTGTTACCGAATTTTAATATTATTTCACCGAATTATTTATTACGAACAAAATCAATACAAAAATAATAACAATAATATATTACCATTTAGCTTAATAACTCGAAAATATCTTCTTTTATTCTTGTTCTTTTTATCAGCGAAACAAAAGAAATTAATCATGAAATAATTGTTCGAACGAGCTCGTGAATACTAATTGTGTGGACAATGCGAAATAATAAGACAGTCGAGGATAGCATCGATCGAATTCGGAAAATCGCGCCGTCCAGCGCGAGCGTGCGAGTCGTTGGCGAGTCGGGTCACCTTGCTTGCTGAGTTCGCGCCGTGTTTACTTTCTCGAGCGATGAGAGCCGGACTGTCGAAATATTGTGCACTGTTTCGAAGCAGTCCCTATCGATGGACCCAACCTTGTCGTGGTGATAGGGCTTGATAGATGTACGCTATGGTGTCCTAACGAGAGCGTTGTCTCTCGGGACAAACCCTCCGCGGGTTCCAGAGGTCGAGTCTATTAATAGGGTCACTGGTGGTTACGGGTTCCTTTCGAATGTCGCCCGGAACCCCAGAGTGGGCATACCACCTGTCACGTCCTTTTGCTTTGTGAGTCTGAGAAGTATCGGTGCAAACCGCCTAACGTGAACTATAGGTTCACGCCCTTATGGAGACTCTCAAGCAGCAACTAACAGATACTACGGGCTTGAGTGCTAAGTCAAAGGTCAGTAAGTTGAACTGGTGGATTACTGACCGCCGGCAATAACGCACTCTGGAAAGGTCCGCTTCGGGCGAAACCCCCATTTATGAGAAAAGGCTTCTGTCGGTCGCTTGCGGCCGGTGTCGTCCTTTTCAATTATTATTTTTGGCCTTTATGAGGTCAAAGCGGGAACGTAGTGGCAGTGATGTATAATATTCAATAGTGCTGCAATAGAAATAGTGCTGCAATTCAATCGTGCTGCAATAGAAAAGTGGAGCGGAAGGTCGGCACTATTGTGTCGGTAGTTGCGAATGCTCTTCGGGCGCGAGATCTTCGGATCGAGCAGTAGTCGCAGGCTCACTGCCTGTTACTTACACAGTAGGTGTTTCGAAGCAGTTAAATCGAATATTCGAAATATTATTTCGATCTTCGTTCTCGGAATTGTCAAGCGAGATCTGGGCGGTAGTATTGAGTATCGGTGTACCGTGTGTTGCCCTGGAGTGTGTGCTCGTGCACAACCGCCTATCGGGATCTCGCGCGTGATTTCTCGTTGTGTTGACGAACTATATCCGGAGCTATGTCAACTCATGATGAAGATTCTTTAGTACCGTTCGCTACCGAATTACTTCGCGAAGAATTACGCGCGCGGGGTTTATCGGACGAAGGGACTCCGTTACAATTACGCGATCGATGTTTAGCTTCATTCCTCTTGGCTAATCCGTCGCCAGCTGTGTCAACCGGGAACCGCTCCCGTCGCAAATAATGCCGCTCTAGGCTCGGATGACGATGCTCTCCCAGTCGCGAGCGTATCCGCTCCCGCGGGAGAAGGTAATCAAGAGATCAGAAATCATCGATTGAAACCACGAGGTCCGCCGCGGCCGCTTCCGCCTCGCGGTAGTTACCGCGTTGCTAACTTCGCGGGGATAGGTCATCCGACGATACCTTAGACTCCTCCGGCATTTCATTCGTCTCCGCTTACTACTCCGAGAAATATATCGCACAGTAACGTGACGGCGATGGCCGCGTACGAAATAATGCGTAAATGGAATTTGAAATTCTCAGGTGCGCGGGGGGAGGATGCCGAAGCCTTCCTCGTACGGATTCAAGAAGACCGCGCTCTCGTACCGTTAAGTGATGAAGTATTTTTCGCGTGTTTACCATTCTTTCTCTCGGGGATTGCATTATATTAGTTTCGTAGCGAGCGCGTACGTTTTTACACGTTCTCGGAATTCGAAGGTGCTTGCCGTCGACGATTCGGTGATCCCGATTTTCCGTTCGCGTTGCGCGAAAATATTTTGCGTCGAACGCAGGGCGAGGATGAACAGTTCTCGGGTTATCTGACGTGTCTCCGTGCTCTTTTTGATCGTGTCGTGCCGCCATTCAGCTCCGAAGAACAGCTGAGTTACGCGTATCGGAATATGCTCCCGCGGATTCAAATCGCCGTTCAGCGTCAGACGAACTCTACGTTCGAACAACTCGAGCTTTGTGCAGTGTGGATAGAGCGCAGTTATCTTTCAGAGCGCTACTATCGACCTCCTCCGCCGCCTGAAAGATCCTTGTTCCCCGATTTAGCATATAAAGCCTCGAAAAGTACCACGAAGTCAGCGGAAAGCACTTTCGCGTCGCTGTCGAGTCCGTGGCATCCGGTGACGCCCGGGAGTTGTCGCGCGCGAGACGAGAGGAAATCTCCTCGCAAAAAAGATTCTCCGCGTAGAACAAATGCAAATCGAGGTACGGCGACACGAAATCGCGTATCGTTTGCCGATGTGAAGAGCCTGTGTTGCGCTACGCCCATAAAACCTTCGGGATCGCCTCATCTCGATTTGTCTCGATGCTCCAGTTACACTGCAGGTTCTTCTATTTTTTGTTAATTACCCGTGTGCCAAAGGCATGAACTTCCGGTCGCCAGGTGTTTTAATCTACACAAACACCAAGATGGATTCGTAATAAAGTCACTTTATTCAAATAAGTTTTATTATTATTCCTGTATTTGCGAGGTAAACACGTTGATTCACAAGAATGAATTATTTATTAATCAATTAATGTTTCGATTAACTAATACACTGTCGACTCACAACAATGAACGACAATTGAACGTTTTGAAGAGATCGTGAACTCTTTGTAATATGCACTCATGTAGTTAACACGGGTCGGTACGATAAATTACTCCGTATCTCGAACGCGGATTTTAAAGCTGTGACGCGATATACTCGAACGGAGAACCCCTGAGTCGAGCAGCGTTACGCACTAACTATGAGTGGGAAACGAATGACCTCGAGCCTTTGGGAGGCCCGCTTTAAGTAGGCAGTGCGGGGGATCCCCGCCATTAATTTTTAACTTGTTAATTTATGCATGAAATTTTTCTAAATGTTGTATATCTTCTTTTTAGCCCAAATAGCACATGCTACTCGATTTTCGTGCCAATCGATAGACATAATAGAAAGTCATTGTTTAAACAATTGATCCGAACAAAAATATTGTTTCTAATTTTTTAAAACGCTAATTTAATACTTCTGACCAACTTTCGTTCTCGTCGTTTAATTCTTTAAAGTAGCTCATTGTTTAAACAATTTTATGAAAAATTAGATGGTACCCATCGTTTACTATTGTTGTGTCTTGAGACGCAACGAAATAATTTTTATTTGAAAAGGGATCGTTGCCAAATAAAGAGTTAATACTCAAATTTGCGATTTCAAACTAGATTCCGTATTTATTGAATTAATTAAGTGAATTCGATGTTCGTGATTGAATTGTACAAAGTTCAATTACAGTTTAGTATTCTTGTCTAACGTGAGCCTAACTCCGAGGCCAACCGGTGAATTCAATAGTCGAGCTAAGACTGGCAATTACCCGGTTGCTATCCGCGAGGTTCAAATTGATGCGTTTGCATTTTTGGGGCGTATCCATATAGCGAGGTTCAAATTGATGCGTTTGCATTTTTGGGGCGTATCCATATAGCGAGGTTCAAATTGATGCGTTTGCATTTTTGGGGCGTATCCATATATGGGCACGGGAATCGGCATCGTTCGATTCTTCTTACTCTACAAATTCCTACACGTGTCGGCTTCGCGACTCGGTGGATTTGCGAAAGAATATCATGAAGCGATATTCTTTCATACACTATTATTTTATTCCTTTTCAATTCGAATTTTGTTAGTTTTTCTTCGAAAAATAATTCAGGGTATAACGTCCCTCCCCCCTTAAAAAGAAGAAATCGAGATTCCGAGATTTGTTCGTTTTGTGTTTTTTTTCCTTTCTCATCCATACGAAGTATGAAAAAGAGAAAGTATTGTAATCGTGAGAAAAAAACACGCCAAATTTATGGACTAAATAACTCTTTTCAACATGATCAAATGAAAAAAAAAACTTTTCTCACTTTTGTCCTCATAATTGTGCCCCAATCTATCATATTCCATGACCCAAATAGTTTTTTTTTGCTCAAAAGTACTTCACAAAAAGGATTTTCCACAGATGTCTGTCCGTCTGTACGTACGTATCAAATTTTATGGCGTAGACACAATAACTTTCCGCAGACATTTCCTATCGCTACGAAACTTTGAACATAAATTCTATATGCGGAGTATGAGTTTGGTATTGAAATTCAGAGTTTTTCCTGCGCATTTACTAGTTATTTGCCAGCGATGTGCAAAATTAAAAATTAAAAAAATGTTAAAATGCCATAACTTATCAAAACTTAACTAGTAAATGTGGAGGAAGAACTCTGAATTTCAATATCAAACTCATACCGCACATGTAGAAGATATGTTGAAAGTTTCACAGCGATAGAAAATGTTTACGTAAAGTTATTGTGTCTACCCCAGAAAATTGTTTATCTGTCTGTACATATATATCAAATTTTCGGCTATAAATACAATAACTTTATACAAACATTAATAAAAATCTATAAAACTGAGTACACATATTTAAGGGGGCTGAGTCACCTAAAAATTAATTTTTTTTTTTTGTTTTTTAATTTTTTTTCTGAAAGTATATACGGTGTACTACGTACAGACCAAATTTCAGATCGAAATAAAAAAAATTACCGAAGTTAGAAGCATTTTAGTACGATTAGAAATAATTATTGCGTGAAAAAAAAAGAGAAGGCCGAAAAGCAATAAAAACAATGCCGCAATGCAACAATGTATTAGAAGAAAATAAAAACACAGAGAGAGGAATAGAAAAAAAACAATCGATGTCGAAACTGCGTTCGGTAGGTAACGATTTACCGACCAAATGGTCGTTACGTCTAATCGATGCGACTCAGATTATCGCCGTTACTGCGCTTCGTTTTGAGTCTACGATTCACCAGCGTAATGTAGCAGGGATGATTTTTACTCGATGTGTCAATCGCGTAAAAAACTGCGCTTGTACACTCGATGTAATTACTTATGTGTCAGTGTTTACAGTTTATCGGAATGAACGCAATATATATTGTATTTTTGCCCGAAATAGTGTAAAAATTATTTTCACAGTGACAGTGTCGCAAAGTGGAAATGATCGCAAAATTAACCTCTCCGTTTTAAACGTCACATTTGACGTAAGAGTATTTTTTTTTATTTTTTAAACATTTTTTTGCATTCACGAGATTTGTGACATGGGAAAAAAAAATTCAATTTTTTTCAATTGGTTTTATGTGATAAAAAAAAAAGTGTAAATTTTGATGCGACAAAAAAAAAATGTTTAATTATTTTTTTTTTTTAATCACCCAAGTCATTTATTTTCATCAATCTGTGAAATTCATTTTTTGCCACTTATATTATTCTTCGCTGGCCGCAGGTTTCAGAGAGAAAGGCTACACCAATTTTGGATTGCGACGGCTCATTTTCTTCGTAATAGTCAATGTTACGGAACGAGTGCGGGGATTTTTCATGCGATCAAGAATAGAGATATCGCAAGCCATTATGTGAGTGGTTACAAGAAAAAAAGTGGCAAAAGTGGATTTTTTGTTAGATTTTAACTCATAGCTTCGCTAGCGAAGCTTAAAAAAAAATCCCCGCACTCGTTCCGCAATAAACTCTCTAACGAAGAAAATAAGAGCTCGCAAACAAAGATTGATGCTTTCGTTCAGTCCGAAAGCTGCGGCAAAGGAAAAATATTTGACCGTTACGCATAACACTGAAATACACTACAGGTCTCCAAAAAAATGTACAGCGGTAGTTTAACATATATATGTTATCAAGGTAAAGTAGAATTTTCGATTACACTTATATATACTGAAAAAAAAAATGTTTACTCTTCTTTTTTTTAGGTGACTCAGTCCCCTCAACATATAAAATCTGAGTTTGATATTGAAAATCAGATTTTTTTATCACTTTTTTCTGTTAGGTTATCTAAAACGCGGAAAAAATGAAAACTTTTTTTTTTCTTTTTATTATTTTATCACACACAATATTTCATTGAAAAAAAAAACCTCCTATTTTATTCCCCATAAAAAACAACAATGTGAACAAAAAACTTACACACCACAATTATTAATAATAACTTTAAGAAACTTCGAAACGAGAACACAACCTGTCAAACTATACTGCAAAATATATTTTTGATAATATCGTCTGCAACTTCAGTACAATACTCTAACCTCAAGAGAGCGTGGCCGTCGCCAAAAGTGTGATTCGTCACCTATATTTTTTTTTCAATTTCGAAACACTTTCACTTAAGTATCGACTAATCGATACACACTAAGACAATTTTTTTTTGCGTCCGAATTTCGTCAGAATTTAATTTAATTTTTTTTTAACTCATCGGTTCAACTACGTAATTTTATATAAATCGGTAAAAATTATCTCGTATGATATGGGTTTATCGTGCACGCATCGTCACTGATATGTAAATATACGACGGTGTTAGAAATTGACAATTTTTTTTTTTATTGTTGTTATATATCTATACATACATTGTTTTTTGTGTTTCAGGACAATAAATAGAAAATCATATGAAAAAGAACATTTTTTTGTTGTTGTTGTTGTATTACCCTGTTACCGCTATAATCCGAACACAAAAAAAGTACATGTACAGTGACTAATATCAAATAAGAAAGTCGATGCGATAAACGATGTAACAAAAGCCTGAATTCGTCAACGATAAACACCTACCTTTTTGACACGAAATTACGCGTATCAACGAAACAAAATTCCGCATGAATAATCATTGAGTAATTTTGCGGTTTTAAAAAAAAATCCATTCCAGATCACGAAAAAAAAACTGCTATACTTCCGGATTCACGCAAATACAGAAGTACACATCGACAAAGCAGCCACTGATCAAGAAGGTACATACAATCATCCGAAAAGTCAAGGTTTTTTCTTTTTCAGATAATAACTCCGGTCTTCACGTCATGCGTTACGATAATCACGTAGAGACAAAATAAATAGTATATTATGATCCGAATGAGAGAAAATTGTTTTCTGATTCTCGCCGAATATCGTATGCAATTTTACGTTACAAAGCGAAGAAAGAGAACATTTTCCGTGCGCAAAGCGCATGGAAAAATAATTACACGTAAAATTGATAATTGACTTCGATGAATTTTTCCGAGCAAATCGAATAGTTTTTTTTTTTTTTATTTGTTTATAGTACAGAAACTCTGATTCGAGTTTATTTGCACTGTCCATTACACATGCTTCCGTCTATTATGATACATTTAGAGTACAAGTTTAAATTTTTAAATTACATTTGGTGATAAATTTGTGTATAATATTAATAGCAGAGAGGTCGGTTGCCGTTACAAATTGTGAGGCGATATACGGTGCTTGATATTTTCGTGCTCTTAGTTCGTCGACCATGGTCGTTCTTTGCTGTTCGTAATTTGCGCATTGCCAGAGTACGTGATCGATATCTTGCCAGTTAGCCCCGCAGGAACAGCTTGGGTCTTCAATTATTCCTACTCGAGATAAAGATGCATTTAAGTGATAGTGATTTGACCGTACTCGATTTACCCAAACGATAACTTCCCGTGGGAACTTAGTTCCCTTGAACCAAGGACGGTAAGTTTCTTTGTAAAAGTTCTGGAAGTACCGTTGTCCTTTTGTTTCAGATTGTTTTTTGATTTCCAAGACAGTGTTACCTTTTTCTTGGGTTTTAAAATGGGATCTAAAATCTGTGTACGGGACACGGTATTCGCCGTCATTGTACTCGGTAGCGTTTTTAGCAAGCCTGTCAGCTTCCTCATTCCCTTCGATACCTCTATGCGCCGGAATCCAAAGAAAGTTGATTTTGTTATTATGTCCGTTGCGGTCCGTGAGTTTCACGTATTTTTCTTTGACGTCGAGTATGTAGTGGTTTGTCTTGATGTTGAGTATCGTCGATTTTAAGCTTTGTAGCGCGCTGAGGGAATCTGAGAGAATAAGGAAGCTGCGGTCCTTGTGTTGAGAGACGAGGTCGAGAGCTAGTATGAGGGCGATGCATTCTGCAGTGAAAACCGAGGTGTTTTTGTGTAGCTGAATGGATTTTTGATAATCGAGCTCTCGGCAGTAACAAGCTGCTCCCACGTGATCTGAACTGGGGACCGTGCTTCCATCTGTATACACAATATAACCTGAGTCGGCGAACATATCTTGTGTTTCTGATTGAACAGTGTCGTTTGCACTCTCAGCGGATTGCGCCTTAAGCCCTAAATCTATGTTAAAACTAATTGATAGTGTGGAGACTGAATAGTTATATTCAAATACGTTATATTGGTTTCCGGTGTGTATGACTGATTCTAATGGGATAATAGTTCTGACGGTCTTAGTGATGAGTCTGTCTCTCTTGCGTGTCGGAGCATTTTGATTTTGAAATAGTCGGAAGACGGTTTGCGAGAGTTGAGATGACTGATTTGCTATGGCTTTAGATACATACGACTCGCATAAAAATCTAGCTCTGTCCTTAACCAAAGTAAGTTTCGATTCACCTATTAATACGTTGGTGGGTGTAGAGCGTCTGTATCCGAGCGCTAATCTGATTGCCGTATACTGTATCGATTCTAGTTTAGAGCTAAGGTGTTTAGTTGTAGGATAGTATATGAATATACCATAATCGAGGACGGATCTCACGAAACTTTTATACAGTATGACTAGCGTTTCAGGATCGGATCCCCACCAAGTTCGACGCAAAAATTTCATGATATTCATGGATTTGAGGCATCTTTCTTGTATTCTGTTGATGTGATATTTGAAATTTAGTTTTTGGTCAAAGTTAATTCCTAGGAATTTAGCTGTAAGTTTCGAGGTGATTACGTGGGATCCGACCTTAATTTTTGTGTCCTCAGGGTTGGAACCCTTTTTACTGAAGCGAAGGAGAACTGTTTTTTCCGGGGCGAGAGTCAATCCAATCTGCGAGAGCAAGATTGGATTGACTCTCGCCCTAAATTGACTAAAATTGGCAAATTAGATCGAGTCTCGGTGGAGCGAGTATAGAGCGCAATATCGTCAGCAAACAATGATACCGTAACTCTGTTGTCAATATTTTGCGTTATCCGCCTAGTGTATAGAGTATATAGGAGGGGGAGAGAACTTCGCCTTGGGGGACTCCTTTACGAACAATCCTAAATGTGTCCCCTAATGTATCGCAGTGGACAAATCTCTCGTGTGTTAGGAATTTAACGAAGTTGAGACAGTTTAAAGGGCATTGAACTCGGTCTAGTTCCTCCATTAAAATTTCGCTGTTTACATTATCGAACGCGCCTTGGACATCGAGAAATGCTGCGAATGTATTTTTTTTATTTCTAAATCCATTCTCGACATTAAGAATAAGATTGCTTAGATTTTCTATGCATGATAGACCAGGTCGGAAACCAGTTTGGCTGTTCGGTAGCAAATTGAGATGCTCCGCCCACCACTGCATACGATTTTTAACCATAGTTTCGAAAAGTTTAGCAAAACACGACGTGAGAGCGATGGGTCTAACTCCGTTATTGTTCGGTTTAGCAACAAAGTGAATATAAGCGTGCTTCCATTCCGCGGGAAATTCCGCTGTTTTGTACATTTCATTAAATATATCTAGGACTATAAGCTTAAATTTAATAGGAAGACTTTTTATGAGAAAGTAGTTAATACCGTCCATACCGGGGGAGGAATTGCTGTTTCTAGAACTGAGAGCAGTATTGAATTCTGTAAAATCGAATTGATCGTTTAGAGGGGAGTCGTTCTGAGAGGAGGGACGGAGGGGTGTGTCAGGATTATTTGTACAACCGGCCGGAGCAATTTTGTTGATAGCATCAGTGATAGCCTGAAGGACATCACTATCGTCTTTTCTGATAAGGGGTTTCGTGTTAATTCAGGAATTCTTCAAAGTTTTACACGTATTCCAGACATGTGAGATGTTCACTCTTGAGTCGAGTCCAGAAGCAAAATTAATAAAATTTTGCCTCTTTTTCATTTTAAAGGTCTTCCTTGCAACGGCAACCGACTGCTTATAAGCAACGAGATCGGACATATTTTTCATGTGTAACCATTTTTTATACGCTGCTTTTCTTAGTCTCTTTACCTTCGCACATTCTTCATCCCACCATCTAACTGGATTTCTATGCATCCTAGCTGGAACTATTTTTCTTTTCGGGGTATACTTAGCAATGCTTTTTTTAAGAAATTCCACAAAATATTCGTATTTCTCTGACGGTTTGAGCTGTTCAAAAAAGGGGTCGAGAAAGAGATCGAAGGAATTATCTAATAACTTACTTAGCTGTGGCCAGTCGGTCTGTACAGAAGTGATATTAAAAGATTTGCGGTGATAGATAGTTGTTTGTACGCCGAGGTGTATGAAGAGCGGGAAATGATCCGAGCCCCAAGTTTCGTCGTGTGCCTCCACTGTCGCGAGATCGGAAATATCAGACGTTGTAAAGAAGAGGTCGATGTTTGATTTTTTCTGGCTGTAGGTGTCGAGATGAGTGTAGGTCGTTGAGTTGTGTAGAAAAAGGTTAGAAGATTGGATGCATTCGAAGAATTTTTCTCCGTTCGAGTCAGACTTGTCGCAGTTCCATGACGTGTGGTGAGCATTAAAGTCGCCAATAAGTACGAGATTATCCCATTGGGATGAGAGAGCCGCGAGCTGCTTCCAATAGTCCATATGAAGAGTTTCTCCGCGAGTGCGATAGCAAACAAAAACATTAAGCAAGGGAGAGACATTGGAAATCTGAAAACCGATAATCTCGATAGATGGGTGAGAAATCGGAATATTGTCATGAAATCGAATTGCTAAGTTTTTTTTGGCTATGACCACAATGCCCCCTTTGTTTACTTCTTTATCTTTTCTAATCGTGTCGAATCCCGAAAATTTGTACTGCTGTGAGTCTTGAGGATCGAGTTTCGTCTCTACGCAGAGCATAATGTCTACGTCTGTCGAGGCTATCTGCAAATCTTCGTAATGTCTCTGGAGTCCTCTAATATTCCAGAACATGACCTTAAGTACTTCATTGTCTAATCTTCGCGGTTGTTGTTGTATTGCTGTGCTAGCCATGGCATGGAAGTCACACGGAGGACTGCGAGGAATCTGTATCGTAACCCGGGGTAGCTAGACGATTTTTGAGTTTGGTCACGTGAGCCTTGAGCGATCTGTCGTCAATAAATATGTAACATCGACCGAGAAACGCCGAAAGTTTCTCAAAGTCACGGGTGACCGTTTTCTCCAGTGAGCTGAGATTATAATCTTCTTGCCATAGCAGCAGGATTTTGATGAATTCATCATAATTCCATTGATACGAGCCCGGTGTCTTATTGATACTTTGCTGTAGGCGAGTGGTGTGTTGACGTTGGAATGATTCGGTATGCTGTTTACCTCTCGGACGAGAAGTTTTCGTTTTCTTCGATTTGGGCAGTATAAATCCTTCGTTCTGTGACATATCCACATTGGTCAAGTCGCGTTCTACACTGCCCTGACGTATACGTTTCGCCGGAGAAGCGTCTCTGGCTTTTGAACTTGGGTGAGCGCGAGAGATGTGCTCGCCTGGGAGAGAGGGAAACTCCTCATCGAGATTAGCGGTATGGGAGATCACAGAGTCGCCTGGCGGAGTGGCTTGATGTTCCATGTGGGGGATGTCTGTTGTTTTCATTGTTTCTTCTAGGGTGTAGGTGTCAGTGGAATTATTGGGGCAATTTCGAGCGAAATGTCCTAGTTTTTTGCATTGAAAACAGGCAGGGTTATCGAGAGAGATGAATATAAAGAAGTCTTTTCCCTGGTAGTTGGTACACATCGTTTGTGGAAGTTTCGAGATGTCTTGCTGGTCTATGTAAATTTGTCGTCGGTGTGAAATAACGTGAGCGTACTCGGGGTCAGAAGCTCCGGCTTTGATAAACGTTAGTGGGGACGTTGTTTTGATACCGAGTTCTTCGAGCTTCTTCTCAACCAACGAGTGCGGGAGAGACGGACAAACCCCGGAGAGAACCACTCTTTTCGATTGTGAGACGAGCGGTCGAATTCTCAGTCTGCTTTCGCCTATCAATACTGTATTATCACCCGACGTGAGCTTGTCAACAAGCGAGGTGTTCGAGAGGAAAACAGATATGCGGTTACCTGATATTCTCGATATAGCGATCAGATTCCTCGGTCCAACTACATTGCCGATGCACTTCATGTACTCCATGATTGGGACTCCTTGGATTGCATCGATAACTATAGCTTGTTCTCTGGTTGGATGTTGTTCTTGTGTCAGTGCGTGAGAATATGACGGGGTTGCAGAAGCAGTGCGAGGAGCGTTAGTTTCTTCGGTGTTCATGTTGACGGTTTTTCTTACTGGGAGATTTTGCTCGTGATTACTCATTTATTATATTAACCTCTCTTTAATGAGAGATAGGTAAGCGCGGGCCTATGCAGTGTTTTTAGGTGACACGCATGGCTAGTTGAAAATTGTCTGTTTACTATACTACACTAACTCGAGAGATACACTATACTAGAGCAGAACAGAAACACGTCTTACTCCGGCTGAGGCTCAATTCGAACTCCGCATGAATAATCATTGAGTAATTTTGCGGTTTTAAAAAAAAATCCATTCCAGATCACGAAAAAAAAAAACTGCTATACTTCCGGATTCACGCAAATACAGAAGTACACATCGACAAAGCAGCCACTGATCAAGAAGGTACATACAATCATCCGAAAAGTCAAGGTTTTTTCTTTTTCAGATAATAACTCCGGTCTTCACGTCATGCGTTACGATAATCACGTAGAGACAAAATAAATAGTATATTATGATCCGAATGAGAGAAAATTGTTTTCTGATTCTCGCCGAATATCGTATGCAATTTTACGTTACAAAGCGAAGAAAGAGAACATTTTCCGTGCGCAAAGCGCATGGAAAAATAATTACACGTGAAATTGATAATTGACTTCGATGAATTTTTCCGAGCAAATCGAATAGTTTCAATCAAATACGAATCGTTCACTACCGGCCGGACATTCAATAATGTCATTTCCTTTTTTCTTTTGTTGTTTTTTTTGCATCTTCAATACCATTTTTTCGCTCAATTTTTTTGTTTTTTTCGAAACAATTATTATGAACGATCCATGAACCCAAAACGTCTGTCATTGTCGTTGTCGTCTGTCGTTCCAACATTTCGTAAGAATGTCGCTTCCGTTCTCTGTGAAAATCTATCGAATATAAAATCGAAAGAATTATAAAAAAATCTATTGGATATAAAACCGAAAGAAATGTAAATGAAAAAAAAATTCATACGAATAACGAATTCACAATTCTGACAGTGTCTCTTTTTTTTATTTATTTGTTTGTTTTCAACTCGTTTTATTTTTCTTTGTCTCTATTACATAATTACTTCGATATAAAATATGTACAGATAAAAATTAAAAGTCAAAAAGAATTACTATTCAACAATTCTTGAAGAAAACGTCGTGCCGACAATCTGTAAGTTCCACTCCCGAGATGCGCTACTACTTCCGAAACGAGAAACGTCTGTTCAAATTCCGGTGATCACTGTCCATCGGCGGTTATCGCTGTCCAATCGTCAGGCTGGCAGTGCTACGATATCTGTGGCGCGACCATTTGACTGTCAACTATTCATGTATCGATAGAAAGAAAGCGAAAAATAAGAGTAACATTTTTTTTTTGGGTCTTAGTTTTGGAGTTATGACGCGTCGAAGGACAACTTTTTTTTTAATCTTCGACCACTCGATTTGACTATTGATTCTTTACATGTAGACGAACGTTAAATCAGTTACTTTATATTTTTCTTCGAGAAAATGTGTCTTTGACCTTAAAGTTAAAGAGCCCCGCTGGGGAGGCCGAAAAAAAAAATTGAAACATATTTTTAAACGTCCAGAACATGATGAGTTCGCTCGGTACTGTAATTGCAATGACTGATGATAACAACAAGAATAAATCCAAATTCTTCTAATCGTAATAGTCGGTGCACTATCATAGTAATAGTTGCAGTTGGTTGCAGTTGGTTGCAGATGTTGCAATTCTTGCATTTGTTGTTGTTGTTGCTGTTGCTGTTGCTGTTGCTGTTGCTGTTGCTGTTGCTGTTGCTGTTGCTGTTGCTGTTGCTGTTGCTGTTGCTGTTGCTGTTGCTGTTGCTGTTGCTGTTGCTGTTGCTGTTGCTGTTGCTGTTGCTGTTGCTGTTGCTGTTGCTGTTGCTGTTGCTGTTGCTGTTGCTGTTGCTGTTGCTGTTGCTGTTGCTGTTGCTGTTGCTGTTGCTGTTGCTGTTGCTGTTGCTGTTGCTGTTGCTGTTGCTGTTGCTGTTGCTGTTGCTGTTGCTGTTGCTGTTGCTGTTGCTGTTGCTGTTGCTGTTGCTGTTGCTGTTGCTGTTGCTGTTGCTGTTGCTGTTGCTGTTGCTGTTGCTGTTGCTGTTGCTGTTGCTGTTGCTGTTGCTGTTGCTGTTGCTGTTGCTGTTGCTGTTGCTGTTGCTGTTGCTGTTGCTGTTGCTGTTGCTGTTGCTGTTGCTGTTGCTGTTGCTGTTGCTGTTGCTGTTGCTGTTGCTGTTGCTGTTGCTGTTGCTGTTGCTGTTGCTGTTGCTGTTGCTGTTGCTGTTGCTGTTGCTGTTGCTGTTGCTGTTGCTGTTGCTGTTGCTGTTGCTGTTGCTGTTGCTGTTGCTGTTGCTGTTGCTGTTGCTGTTGCTGTTGCTGTTGCTGTTGCTGTTGCTGTTGCTGTTGCTGTTGCTGTTGCTGTTGCTGTTGCTGTTGCTGTTGCTGTTGCTGTTGCTGTTGCTGTTGCTGTTGCTGTTGCTGTTGCTGTTGCTGTTGCTGTTGCTGTTGCTGTTGCTGTTGCTGTTGCTGTTGCTGTTGCTGTTGCTGTTGCTGTTGCTGTTGCTGTTGCTGTTGCTGTTGCTGTTGCTGTTGCTGTTGCTGTTGCTGTTGCTGTTGCTGTTGCTGTTGCTGTTGCTGTTGCTGTTGCTGTTGCTGTTGCTGTTGCTGTTGCTGTTGCTGTTGCTGTTGCTGTTGCTGTTGCTGTTGCTGTTGCTGTTGCTGTTGCTGTTGCTGTTGCTGTTGCTGTTGCTGTTGCTGTTGCTGTTGCTGTTGCTGTTGCTGTTGCTGTTGCTGTTGCTGTTGCTGTTGCTGTTGCTGTTGCTGTTGCTGTTGCTGTTGCTGTTGCTGTTGCTGTTGCTGTTGCTGTTGCTGTTGCTGTTGCTGTTGCTGTTGCTGTTGCTGTTGCTGTTGCTGTTGCTGTTGCTGTTGCTGTTGCTGTTGCTGTTGCTGTTGCTGTTGCTGTTGCTGTTGCTGTTGCTGTTGCTGTTGCTGTTGCTGTTGCTGTTGCTGTTGCTGTTGCTGTTGCTGTTGTAAAAAAATTCGTTCCGGGGTCCAGGGGCGAAGCCCTCGGAACCCCCCCCCCCCCCCCCCCCCCCCCCCCCCCCCCCCCCCCCCCCCCCCCACCTCCCGCAGTCGTGTACTGAGCGACGTTTTGCTACTTTTGGGTGGTATGACCCGAAGTGAAGGTCGGAGTAACACTAACGGTTGTTGTGTGCATTCCTCGCTCCCCTCCGGTCCGCTCGGAATAGCGGCGGTAGGTGGGCTCAGCTCGCTGCGCTCGCTCCGCGTTAAGGGTTGTAATCATCTAGGGTAGGACCATCAAAAAAAAATTTGCATATTCACGCAAATAGTATCAATTTCGTCCGGTTCTTCGTGGTGACATGATCAATACGGCTTTTTTTTTCTATCGCGAAGATTGATGTTATTCGGTCATCTTGACCGCCCCCCCCCTCTCAAATTTATGTACTGTTGTTGCTTTGGGGCCATATGACCCGAAGTGCAGGTCGGAATAACACAACAATTTGTTGTGTACATTTTTTTATCAGTGGGGGGCTTCGCCCCCCAAACCCCCCACCGGGGCTTCGCCCCTGGACCCCATCGCCCCCGCCCACCGCATACTTAATGTCGTGTTGCTGCTTTGCGGCCTTTCATGACCTGAAGTGCGGGTGAAGTAACGCAACACTTTCTTGTGTGTCTTAAAACTCAAAAATTGCAGAAAACATTGAAATACGATTAGTTAGAATTTTCCCAAGGGCTCAAAACGAACGCCAAAGTACCATCAATATCTAGAATTTGTGTCAAAAACTCAAAAAGTTAGCTGAATTTGGTACAAAAACAAAATTTGGTAATAATTTCGCCGTGAGCTTAACATTTTATCAAAAAAAAATTGGCAAAAACAAACATACGCGGAATCGAAAATCAAAAATTAGCAAAAACAAACAATTAAAATTGAGACATTGGCAAAAACAAACAAAAACTGAATTGAAATTGAAAAATTGACAAAAACACACTAGAAATGAATTGAAATTAAAAGATTGGCAAAAACAAACAAAAATTAAATTGAAATTGAAAATTTGAATTGATGGATTGAGTTGAATCGATTATTTTGCCATGGATATTGGCGTATTTGCTCTGCGCATGCATTACGATTTTTACGCACACTGACACATAACGTAACTTTCGTCGCACAGTGTAGAGTCATGAAAAATCGAACTTTTCATGTAATCAGCATAACAAATGGCAATACTGACATTTTTATAGTCGAATTTTATCGAGTTATTAATGCAGATTTTGAAGTACACATTTTTTTGGTTTTAACCGCCAATTGTACATTAAATTTACCTTCAAGTTCTGCCTAAAATTTATTCACACAGATTTTATCGTTAATCTTACCATAGAATATGCTTTAATATGAACTTTGAGGCTGTGTGCATACGCGTAAGCCCATGGGTGCGTGTGCGTGTGCGCTCGTTATATGCCGGCAGAAAGAAAAAAAGAAAAGAAAATAGTAAGAAAGGAAAAGACAAAAAGAAATACGTCGATCAGTGTATTAGCGTATGCGTGGGCGTGTGTATTCGTACGCTAAAAGTATATGGTGGCCCTGTCGGTTGTTGGTCGGCTGTTGGCCGTTGTTTTATCGCTTCCGTGCTCGTGTATCGTTCGAGGATCCTGCCATGTCTTCGTGTCTGTTTAACGCATGGTCCCTCGCGATTATTTCAAATATTCGGTGGAACCGCTCCGTATGGTTTGGATACTTGCGTTTGAAAAAAAATCCTGCTACGTATCCGTCCATGTGTGGCTCAACGCGTCCAAATCGCGGTATATTTGAACGAACCGGTCGCGAACTCGCGCCCGGTGCGTTCTATATTTTGTGCGTGGGCGCCAGTATCGGGATCGACAAAATTATAGGAGAGATTAACACGTAGATGTTGAAAGCCCTCCGAATCTAAGCAATTATATGCTCTCCAGCAATCCGACATGATTGTCATTCCCGGAAAAATGTTTTTTTTTATGACGTCCGACGAGATATTGACATTTGACGCTGTCGCTACGAAATCTTACATTTTTCTTAAAATAAAATGTGAAGATTTCAATGTCAACATACTTAAAATAGTCTATAACGTCGAGAAATTATATTTTTCACCGGCGTCCGCATGTATGTGTGAGTGTGTGACGAAAAAGATATGAAGAGGATAAGTGCCACAATTTTCAGTCTGTTGACCTGAAAGTTTGGACGCGAGTCCAGTTCCCAGTAAGATTGTTTAATGTTTGATTTGGCCCAAATGGGTTGAAGCGTTCAAATGTTATGAATATTTTCTTTTTTTTTTTACGGTTTGTAATCGCTGCTAATGGTACAAATTTCGAGCTATCGAGCTGAAACATTGGCCACGGTTGGAGTTACCACTGAGGTTGTTTGTTATTTAATTTGGTTCGAATCGGCTCGAGGTTTCAAAATTTATGAATATTAAATGTTTAAAAAAAAAAAGTTATTAGTGTCGCGATATCATTGAAACTAAGCGCTAAATCGACTTTTACCACTCTTCAACATTGGTTTATCTCGACCGAATAATGCTTATTCCGTGGTCAAATCGTGGCGCCACAGATATCGTAGAATCCCCAATTTCTTCTTAAGGGAGCTGAGTCACCTAAAAATTATTTTTTTATTTATTTTTTTTAAATTTTTTTTCTGAATGTATATACGGTGTACTACATACACACCAAATTTTAGATCGAAATTTAAAAAAGTACCGAAGTTAGAAGCATTTTAGTAATATTAGAAATATTAGAAATAAATAATGCGTGAAAAAAAAAAAAATGCCGAAATGCAATACAAACAATGCCGGAATACCGCATCTCCGCACGTTTCTTTTTCTTCTAATAAGAAGAATAAGGAACATCGAGAAAGGAACATAAAAAAAACAATCGATGTCGAAACTGCTGTAAGGAACGGCCGGAAACTTCGGAGGATTGGTGGTGATCGATGTTGCGATGGATGGTCCAAAAATGAATGATAAAAAATATGGTGACCCCGGGATTCGAACCCAGGTTGATCAGGTACTAATTAAGAGCGCTAACCACTGCGCTATAGTCACCCATATGTTTCTATCATTCGTGTCGTCTACTTATATGCAGAGCTGGACCATCCCGTTACACACCTCCTCTCGCGGAAGTCGACGTCCTCGTCGAATGTGCAGCGTTTGCGAGTGTCCTATTGCGCGATTACTGAGGCATCATGATCTCTCGTCAGCTTCGGTCTTACTTTTTGCCGTCTGGTATACGCGGGGTTCATGGACTTTGTCTCATGCCGCATTTTCCTAAGAGTGTCATGGCTTCCCAGATGCGTTTTTGTGGACGTGTTTTGTAGCTCGATAACTTCTGACACCATGTAAGGAACGGCCGGAAACTTCGGAGGATTGGTGGTGATCGATGTTGCGATGGATGGTCCAAAGATGAATGATAGAAAATATGGTGACCCCGGGATTCGAACCCAGGTTGATCAGGTACTAATTAAGAGCGCTAACCACTGCGCTATAGTCACCCATATGTTTCTATCATTCGTGTCGTCTACTTATATGCAGAGCTGGACCATCCCGTTACACTGCGTTCGGTAGGTAACGATTTACCGACCAAAGGGTCGTTACGTCTAATCGATGCGACTCAGATTATCGCCGCTACCGCGCTTTGTTTTGAGTCTGCGATACACCGGCGTAATGTAGCAGCGATGATTTTTACTCGATTGTGTCAATCGGGTAAAAACTGCGCTTGTAAACTCGGTGTAATTAGTTAATCGCCAGTGTTTACAGTTTTTCCGAATGAACGGAATATATTCTGTATTTTTGCCCGCAATAGTGCAAAAATGATTTTCACAGTGACAGTGTTGCAACGCGAAAAGTCTCGCAGAATTAACCTCCTTTTTAAACGTCACATTTGACGCAAGAGTATTTTTTTTATTTTTTAAACATTTTTTTTGCATTTACGAGATTTGTAAAATAAAAAAAAGAAAAAAAAAAATTCTAAGTTTTATGTGATAGAAAAAAAAGTGTACATTTTTGTGACAAAAAAAATATAAAAATAATTTTTTTTTATTGTGAATCACCCAAGTTGGTTATTTTCATTAATCTGTGAAATTCATTTTTTGACACTTATATTTTTCATCGCTTGCCGCAGGTTTCAGAGAGAATGGGCCCACCAATTTTGGATTGCGACGGCTCATTTTCTTCGTAACAGTCAGTGTTACGGAACGAGTGCGGGGATTTTTCATGCGATCAAAAATGGATTTATCGCAAGCCATTATGTGAGTGGTTACGAGACAAAAAGTGGAAAAAGTGAATTTTTTGGTAGTTTTTAACTCATAGCTTCGCCAGCGAAGCTTCAAAAAAAAATCCCCGCACTCGTTCCGCAATAAACTCTCTAACGAAGGAAATAAGAGGTCGCAAGCAAAGATTGATGCTTTCGTTCAGTCCGAAAGCTGCGGCAAAGGAAAAATGTTTGACCATTGCCCATAACACTGGAATACACCGTAGGTCTCCAAAAAAATTTACAACGGTAGTCTAACATGTATATATTATGGAGGTAAAATGAAATTTTTCATTAAACTTATATATACTGGAAAAAAAATTTTTTACTTTTCGATTTTTTAGGTGACTCAGTCCCCTTAATCGCGTCGCTCCGGAGTCCCCCCACGAATTGATCTCGGAGATGTTGTTCCAAGTTCTCCTCGAAATTGCAGTCCGATGATAATTTCTTCAATTGAGCAATATACTCTTTTACCTTGACTCCGTCTTTTTGTCGACACTCTTTGAACCGATATCGCTCCATAATAATATTCGGCTTGGGTTGCAGGTGATCCTTCATAATCACCTTGAGTTGTTCCAACGTTTTGGAACTCGGTAGAGCCGGCGCACACAAGTTACGGAGCAGCGAATATCCTTCCGTACCGAGTAGTGTTAAAAACAACGCTACTTGTTTCACGGCGGGCACATCGTTAGCGATAAAAAATTGCTCAAATCTTTCATACCATAGGGACCAGTCCTCCTGGATGCTGAATTCCTTGATATTTCCATAGCAGCCCCCGTTCACACTCACTTGCTGTCCCTGATTCGCCATATCACGCTCCCGTTCTTGTAGATGTGCTTCTACCCTTCGATTCTCCACGTCTCGTTGATTCAAGTGGGCTTGCGCTCTATACCACTCTTCCCTCAAATGTTCTTTTTCGTTGACTAATTCTTATTGTTGTTTCTGCAAGTGCCGCTTTTCTTCTTCAAGAACGTTCCTTTCGAGTTCTAATAATTTTTCTTACTCTTCAACGCTGAGACTCGCCGCAATTTTTCACCCTCCATTGTGACCACGTGTGAAAAAAAAAACCGGCCTTTCTGCACGCGCTCGTTCTTCAGCTCATCGAATTTTGAACGTTCACTCACGTTTCTTTTACGCGTCACGAAATTCTTGCTGCCGTGATTCTCGTTGCCAATTGTAGTATAGGAACCAAATAAATACTCGTTCTAGTTTAACACTTCGTCAACTTTATTAGATAGACGGAGCAGCTGACCAATGTGTCTGCTCCGTTCGGCGGCTCGGCGAAGAAAGAAACCCTGACGGGCTAAATAGTGATATCAGACCCAAAGCCGCGTTTACAGTAACATGGAAACCGAGGGTTTACAAGACGCGATTACTCGCATATATTACATCTATTATATATATAACTTTCGGTATACCGAATTGTCTCAAACGAAATTGTAACAATATATCTGATTTATCAAATATAATTTAAAATATTATAATATTAACAGGCAAAGATCGATTATAAAATGGTAAGAATTCTATCGCATATAAGCATCGAAATATAAAAAAAAAACAAGTACTCACAGGTATAATGCGGTACACTTGGTACGGTGTGAAAAAAAACGATAAATACTGTGTCCGCCTGCGAACTGCGAATAACTGCGAACGATACTAAATCCGTTCACCTGCGTGTACTTTTATATTACATTATCGATTACGTGCGACAGACACCCGTACATAATTTCCATTCCATAAGTACCAATCGCGCTCGAGACAAATCTTGTGAACTATTCGATTGAATTCCGCAGTCATTACTCAAACATCGCAAGTCTTAGCTGCCTCATCGGAAATTTCTTTTCCGAGCTATAAAGAAAAAAAAATTGAATACATCAGGCAAATAAAAATTTAATTCGAAAAAAATCGAGATATCATAAAAACAACGAAACAAAAAGTATTATATGGGAAAAATAAGTTAAATTAATAATACAAATAATTTAGAAACTAAGTATGAATAAACAATCAAAGTAATTCATCGATTATGCGGAATAGTTAATCAAGGTAAAATATTCTCACCATTATGTCATCGACGATAGAATTAACGCCTTCCAAAAAATAATAAACGATAAAACCTGCGAATGAGAAAATAAGCGATACAATGTGCGAATAAGAAAAAAACAAATTGAGACAAAAAAATGATTGCTGCGCGAAAATAAACAAAAAAATTAATATAATCGATGAAATGTACGAATAAGAAAAAAAAATAACATTAAGCGATAAAACGTGTGCGAATAAGAAAAAAAAATAACAATAAGCGATAAAACATGCGAATAAGAAAAGAAATAATAAGCGATAAAGCGGGCGAATAAGAAAAATAATTGATAATAAAACATGCAAATAAGAAAAAATTCTCGACAATAACACCGGAACACTTGTACATTTGCCAGTGACGAGTCTTAACAATCGGTAGCTCTAGAACTTCCACGATCTCCGCTCCGGACAGAACTCCCGATAGGTCTTGTTTGTTCGCCAGAAAAATATCATTGTACTCCAGTATATCATCATCGTTGTTCGATTTGTAGAATCTGTATTTGTTGTTCCGAATGAATATTAGTAACGTCGTAGAGTCTGTGACTGTCAAGTATAAAAAATACAATTTCCTGTAACAAATAAACAAACTCCAAGACGTCAATCGTTCCTCCACAATTAACCACTATCACATATTCAACCTGCAACAAGAAAAAACAAAACATAAGGATATCACACCAGTAAATAATCTCAGGACACAGGAATCAACATATTGTTTACCTCTTTCGCATTTTCTTCGTAGATACGGAACAGATCTTGGATCCTGTGGCTCGGCACGAGGATGTATTGTCATTTTTTAATCAGTTTTACAATATTTTGCAAACACAAATGGTATCTATATCAAAATTCACCGGCAACAAAAAACACACAAAACAATTACCACTCGCGAAACAACCTCATTATATTTTGTGACCAATTTTTCCCTCGTGCTCTCTGTCGCAAAAGACGCGATCGGCGTCGCTCGATCTTGGGCGCCAGCCGCGGGGAATTAAAAGAAATCCCCGCGACAAATTTTATTTCCCGAGGACGGGCGATCGCGCCAAGGCTCGGCCAGCGTCAGCCTCGCGATAAGGTAGAGTGGGAGGGGTTCTCGCGAGAGAATAAAACCAGCGGACACGTGATGCGAGGTTAACAATTGAAGTTTATTTATTCAATTTTTTTCCCTGTTTCACTAAACATCCATCAGTGGGCTATCGTTCGACGTCAAAAATGCGCGGAGTCGAGAAGCGACCATACCGCGCGAGCTTTTTTTATTCCTTGTTAACAATCGGGCGCCTAATTCCTCGCGCCTACGAAACAAGATAAAATTCCTCGCGTCTACTTAAAAAAAAAAACAAAATTTCTCGCGCGCGACAACCGGTTTCTCGCGCGTGTCTCTCGCGCTCCGACTACCAACGACAATTACCTAGGATGGCGTTTTCGAGGCCCTTTCCCAGGAAAAGCGAACTACATTTATTTCCTCGCGGGAAGCGCGATATTCGGCGATCGGGCGCGGGAGGGCCACGTCGCGTGACTCAACAAGGTCGCCTCGCCCTTGACAGGGACCGTTACGCTCAGATTATTCTAGTTGGACTCGCGCGCGGATTCTACAGACTCTAATTTACCCGGAAACAGAAAATATTACACGCCAATCCAATGAATACGCCCTCCAGAGCGCAATACATAAAAGAAACGGATTTTAACCGATCTGACAACCAACTTTTTCCCCGAGATCAAATGCGGCGACCGCGCACGTAAAGCGCGCCGTCACGGCGATAGCGCGTCGAGCTTGAAGCTCTTATCACGAATCTCTAGCCCTCAAACCGAACGTGCGTGACAGTCTTACCGAGAAATTTGCAGCGGCGAGATCCTCACGAAAATCTTCGGATCGAGTCCTCGCGTCGCGATATGGTAGACGTCGGTAGTCTCGTCGAGGCGATGTGCGCGAATCAGCGGGCGGCCACGTCCTTCTCTCTCGGGATCCAACGCTTGAGTCCCCGAGGAAAATCGAGTTCGTAAGCTCGCGAGGACCGATTCCCCCACCCCGGCCTAACTAATTCCCTCGCACCTATCGCGCTTTCCGCGCTTCCCAAAATTTGAACGCGACGTGATTCGGAGAAATGGCCGCGCGATAGTTTGAATCTCGCGAACGGCCGGTGCGACGTCGCGCCAAGGTAGGAGGCTCGCTGAGTCTTCCGCGAGCGCAAATGTCGCTCCCAAACGGAGCGAGGTGGTCAACTCCACTTCGTGCTTCGGCACGGGGTGGGGTTTTCCCTCGAGGTTCGTGGCGCTGAGACGAACTACGACGGATCCCAGGGAGCGCATCCCTTGAGTGTTCTCAACGATATTGCTCGCGATGTACCCCGTGCGACCATGGAGCGCGACGATGACGGTGGTGCTGCTGCTGCTGATGGCCTGGACCCCCGCACGCTCGGGAGCAAAACATACAAAATTCGGGAAAAAATTAGTTGTCGGTTTCTCTAACCTAGCAGGCCCTGTCTGTTCGCTCTGGAGGGACTCTCCCCGGAGAGAAGATCGTCGCATACCGCGCCGATTCGCGCCCAGTTGCCAGTTCGTCGCAACTTTGTGACAAGGATAAAAAAACCACGTCACAACTCTTCCCCCCTTACGGCAAGGCCGACCTCGGCCGGACAAGACTGTGGCACGACTCGGGAGAGCGTTTCTTTACTTTCCATCGTCGCAACGGCAGACTCCCGTGCGAGTCGAACAGACAGAGCGCACCTACGGATTTACTTAATTTTCTTTTCATTTTTTTTTTCTCTTTATTTTCTTTTCATTTTTTTTTTCTCTTTATTTTATTGTATATTTTTTTTTTTTTTGAAAACCACTCTGGAGAGTGTACCCCTCTACCCGAGAGCAATCCACCACTCATCGGGACGAGGGCGAGGATAATAACACTTACCGAAACCCTACGACCCAACACCTTTTACAGACAACACACACAATGATTTACGCGGGACGATCTTGAATAATTACCAGCACCTCGCGCCCCCCCCCCCCCCTCCCGGAAACGCAAATAATCAGTGTTCTCGCGGGACGCGATCTTCGCGAGAATTTTCCTCTCGCGCGTCTCTTTGTCGCTGGCGAGCGACGGCCACCGCGCGTCTTGCCTCGGCGCGGATGGCGCGTCTCCAGGTGTCCGTCGGATCGGTCGTGCGGGTTCTCTCCTCCTCGTCTACTCGCTCGTCCTCTCCGATCGCCACTTCGATCGCGTCCCCCGTGCGACAGTATATTTGCACCCGCGAGCGGGTTTGTCCCGTACGCCTATCGGTTTCCGATCCGATCACTTCCGCGGAGCGAAACGGCATTCCTTCCCCGTTCTGATCGTCACTCGGCATCGGGTCTCCCTGGGAAAAATCTTAAGTCCCCTTTCGTGAGTGATGGTTAACGACTCTCGCAAGGGACAAGGGTTGAAGGAAGAAAGGATTGAATATCGAACACACTGGTTTATTGAGCCGGGAGAGCTACCGTCTTACACAGAAAATGGAAAATAAAACAATAAATCATCAACATAACTAAAACTATGGTCCTCAAACAGTCGCTCCATAAAAAAAAAACACAAAATCAGGGGAAGGAAGAAGAAGAACAAAAATAAGGGACCACCCAAAACGAAAAAAAAAAATATAACGTCCATGTATGTCTTTGTAGTGACGGGGCACTGCGCTCTTACGCTCCTCCCCGCGCTCCTAGTCGAGCGAAAATGACGAGGCACGGGAGCGCTCGGCGCGGTGCGGTCTTTCGCCGCGCACTAGTAACTGCACGAGGCGGTACATAACGCACCTCGCGCACGCTTCGGCGGTGGTGCCGGAGAGCCCACAAGCGGAGCACCGAGGAGCGGCACTCGCTCGTACCGGCTCCCCCGATGGTCTTGGGCTTCGGGAGGCAGCCTGTTCGCTCCTTGGAGCGTCTCGCGCCGGAATGGTACGCGGTACCACGGGCGCACGGGGTCTGAGTCGACGGCCTTCCCAGCACGGGCGACCCGGGGTCCACGGGCGTTGCGGGGTGCGTCGGGCTCCCGGTGGAGGGTGCGGACGCACCTCCGGAAGGGGCTCGAATCTCCAGACGGGAGGCGCGAACCCCCCCGGGTATGCCAGCACCCGGCGCATCCCAGGAGGGCACTCGCCGATCTCGTCGGCACCTTCGGCCTCATTGGGTGCTTCCTCGCGCTTCTCCGACGCATCGTCCACCTCCGGACTCTTCGGACGTTCCTCCTCGGTCCCCTCGCGCTCCACGGGCGCGTCGCCCCCCTCAGGGCTCTCCTGACGCTCAGGCTCGAGCGCCTCCGACGTAATCGCGCTGTCCGTCGCCACTTCTCGTTCTCCGACCGCCGGAAGAACGAGTTCGCTCGCTCGAGTCGGAGCGTCCTCGCTCTCGCTGCCGATGCGCTCCTCTTCCGAGAGCGACCCGGGCGGTGTTATCGGGGGACCGATCACGCGCCTCCCGCGCAGACACCTCCTGCCCAGTGGGCGCGACATCCCCTGCTTCGATCTGTTCAGGAGAAAAATAGGGTTTTAGATCTGTGATTGCAACTATGTATTTTTTCCGATTTGTCGGGTCCTCAAGTTCATAAACTACCGGCGAGAGCACCCGGAGTACGCGAAAGGGGCCGTGATATTGTCACGTTAAAAATGCGGGTGTTTCTCTTTCACCTGAATTTTAACGCGAGGTTGCGTCGAGTACGATTGAATACACGCTGGTCAAGAGAGATTTCTCACTCCTTTACCACTCCTGGCATCAATTATTGGCGCAACTGCCCATTTTTTAGTCTAACCGTGAGGAAATTTACTAAGGATAGGGCTTGGAATGCTATTCGTTGACTTGTCTTAGAGGTATTATAAAATTTCTTTATCCGTTGCGTAATTAAAATAACGATCGTTGATAATTTGATTTAAACGGATTTTGTTTCACCGCGATATAGAAATGATTTGAATTAGCTGAATTTATTTTACTGCGTTATAGAAATGATTTTATAATTGAATTATATTCGGTGAGTAGTGTTGATAATGTCTGGCGACGACTGGGCGAATTAATGAGGAGTTTGAATAATAGAGAATATTGCACACTTTTTACTTATAGATTTATCAAGGAAATAGAATTAAATTGTACTTACGTTATTTGTTGAGATGATGCTGCTCGCGATGTAGTGGATTGGTTGAACACAAATTTCACGCGATATGCCGGGATATTCGAGATTTATTCAAAGAAAATAATTCAGGCAAATTCGAAAGTACAAGAATGTGATTTGCGGAGAGTACAAATGATTCGTTGGAATAAAAATTCGTACAAAATTGTCTTTTAACTATCGAGTAAAAGAAAATTCGATGGTGAAACGAAGGATGGTTTCGTTCCACGAGATGACTTGAGAATGGTAATTCGGTGAACTGAATTAACCCAAGAAAACTCTGGTTGCATGAAAAAAATGAAACCAATTTTTGGAGATGGAAAGGGTTATCGACAAAATCCTCCAATAGGAGAGTTCCTCTATTTCTTTGTGGTCGCACAACGGACTCGCGATCTTTTTCTAGTATGGTGAATAACGAACAACGCGGTGTCTGACTCTATCTCTCTCGTCGCCTAGCCGGAGTATCAGCCTACTTGTTGGATTTACCGATCCCGCGCTCGCTCTTACGCGCCGCCGTCTCTCTCTACTTGGTCTCGTTGCTTACGGGCCGGATTACTAAAAATCTACTTCTGGTCTGCTCTGCACTGCTCGCGCCCTTTTCCGCGGCTTCTTATATGCTAGGAAATGAATCAAGAGGGGGAAGGAAGTCCCTCCCTAATCCTTGCCTGGAGCGTACTCCCCTGATGAGTAATCTCGCTCCTCATTACTCTCCTCTCGGCCTGTTCGAACTTCTTGGATTTTGCCGATTTCTCTTATTGTTAAATAATTGTGGATTTATCCATTTTCCACTGAATTTCAGTTTTCCTTATACATAATTATTTGCCTGACTTATTTGTAAAACTTAATATTAATGATTCATAACTAAATATTTAATATAATTGATATTCGATATTGTTAACGTATAGGAGAAGATATATTGTTACTGTTCGTAAACTTCTCTTATACGTATACGTATCCGTAAACTGATAATAAGAGTCGAGAAATGTGTATCATTTTATCGGCAATCATTTTATAATATTATAATAATTCAAGTATTGGGTGTCAAAATATTATATGCCTGAATGTTGAAAATATATCTCGGGTCTTGTACAAATTATTTTATTATTTGGCAAAACGTTTCATAATATTTCGAGGTATTAGTAGCATAACCGGGCCGATTTCTTGGGGCTTTGCCCCCCCCCTTTGGGAGCCGTGCACCAGCTATTGCAAGTGCCTGGTAACAGTGCCGTCCGATCATCCTACTTCCTTATATGGATATTCCGGAACTAATGTTCCATTTGCCCGGGCGAGCTGTAAAATTCCCCTCTTTCGGTGTACCTGATGATCTTCCCCTATCGTCGTGAACTAGCCTTGAGATTATGCGACTTGGCTTACGCAACTCGTTCCTTTACACGGGCCCCTTTATCTTTAGCGCCTGCCTTTTCTACCTTAATTTCTGTCTTTCGCGACGTGTCCTGATCATACGTTAAGTGATATCGGAAAAGTAATAATTCCATGTTAAAGGTGGATTATTTCCGAACATTTTGGTATAAACCGCGGTTTGATATTTTGCATTACAAATCGAGGGGAAACCGAATTCCTTTACGCGGTGTACGTTTTTCGCTCCAAATATTTTGGTGCTACTTGTTTTATAAATTTCCCACAAACGGCATATAATTTCGGGAAAATAATAACAGCGTTAGATTAGTGGAATATTCCTGATTAATTTGATATAATTATCGGTTCGTAATTTTCCTACCATAAATCGAGAAAACGCAATCCATGGAATAAATTTTTGTTCTTAATTTCCGCTTTAACGGTAAGCATAATCGAAAAAATAATAATGATGCTTTATAGAGAAAATCTTCCTTAAAATGTTGATGTAATTAAAATGTTATTTTTTTATTCTCCCTATCGTAGGGAGCCATTTCTTTGCGCGCGGTGCATTAGTATTTTAAAGTGGACTGCATCTTCTCTTTCGGGGGGGGGGGGGGGGGGGGGGGGGGGGGTCGAACCGCTGGCCCCTCATGTGTCACCGTTGAGGCACACTTGTCATGTATTCTACGTCCTATCGCAATTCAGTTTCGGTGGGTCGTAAAATTTTTACGACCGTCTTTCCTTAAATGTTTAGCCTGGCAACGTGATTTTTCCGTCTTACTAGTTTGTTATCTTTTGAATTTCGGGCAATTTTTTATTTTTCTTCAACAGTCGTATATTATATTAGCTTCAACTAGAGCGCACTTTACGAAGTTAGTGGCCCCTTTATTCGTATCAAATTCCATGGCGTCGCACAAATTTACGATCTGGTCTCTGTTTAGTTATAATTTATTTTTGGTGTATTGACTGTATTTTATGACTAAGCTATACCGAATATTATTCCTATGATTTTGAATATTGTCGATTTCGAATTTATTAATCGCGTTTGTCGACAAATCGTGTTGATTAATTTCCCTGATATCCTGGATAATTTTATTATCTTTGATTCAATTCCTATTACCTGAAATAGGTACTAAATACCTGCCGAAATTTCATCGATCATTTTTATCGTTTTTCGTTAAATGTTAAAAAGCGTGTGGGAGTATGAAACGTATTTTAGAATTGTTGATGGAGAAATTATTTCTTTATGATGATGAATGATTAAATGGTACGAGGGATGTTCTGACTCTCAATCGCGTGACCCACATATTCAGGAATATTACGCGACGTTGTTCGGTGTTAAAATACCGAAACTATGTCGATGGGCAGGGTTAACTTCCATACATAAGGTAATGTAGATTCCCTTTTTTACAATGGAAACCCGTTAGGGTATTCGGCTAGGAAAACTCCAACGGTCTCGCCGCAGGGTAAAAGCTTGGATCTATGCTCCTTGGGTCGATGCTGCGGTCGATCGTATCGACGTCGGCATCGGAGTTCGCTGTGTTACCGAGGGTAGTGCGTGTGTCGAGGGGGATTCAAACCTCTGTCCGCATCTATCTCGTGTGGTAAATAATTCTATTTCCATCTTTTACCCATGTAAATTTTAATTCACACGACGAGTATTTGAGATCTCATTGGAAATATTTTCCAGAGGAGATCCATTCCTGGAATATCGTTCAGCGATCGATAAGAAATATCACTCCTTTTATGAGTTTAATGATAATGAATAATGTTTGAATTTTATGAAATGTAGGAATTATTTTGGAAGGAACAGGTTTGCAAATAGTATGGAAAAATAAGCAGAAATATAAGTTGCGAAAATTATTATTAGTAAAAGAAATAGAGAGCGTTACGTCAGGACGTAACAATATCGCGTAAAAAGTTTCGCTGCCACGTTTTGGGTAGCCGACGATAAGACACGCTGTCGCTTCAGAACGAAGTCGCCAGCGTTAAAGGTTTGCGCGCGTCGGTTTTTGTTGTACTGCGCGGATTATCGCTGATACTCCTCGTCTAAATCGTGCGTGACCCTCTCTCGCACCGATTCGAGATCGCGCATCCTCTCTGACCACTTCTCCGGGGGTAAAGGCTCGATATCGAGTTCCCCCTCCTCGCGACGACGGTAAAAGTTGTGCGGTTTGGGTTCGCGTCCGAAATTCAGATATGCGGGGGTGTGGTTTATCGACGAGTGGAATGCGGTATTGAAAGCGAATCGAAATTCAGGTAAGTGCTCGTCCCACGCGCGATGATCGCGCTCGATGAATGCAACGATCATTGTCTTGAGCACTCGATTCACACGCTCAACTGGATTCGCCTGGGGGTGGTACGGCGGAGTGTGGGAGTAATGTATACCGCGCGCAGCGACCAACGCGTTCAAATGCGCGTTCGCGAATTCCGTACCGTTATCGGTGAGTAATACTTGCGGCGTACCCCATTGCGAAAACACGAGCTCCTCGAGAGCCTCGCCAATCTTTTTTCCATTCGCCTTTCGAAGCGCGCAACACTCAACCCACTTCGTAAACAAATCCTGAATGACTAGTACATATGCGAAACCCGCGTGACTTTTCGGAAAAGGCCCCATAATATCAGCCGCGACCACGGACCAAGGTTCCTCCACGATTCTACGCCCCATGAGTCCCATTGGAGGCATTTGCTCGACTTTCACGCGCTGACACACCGCGCAATGCTTGACGTAGCGAATTACGTCGCGAATCATCCCCGGCCAAAAGTACGACATAAAAACTCGTTGATACGTTTTTTCGATTCCTAAATGGCCGGCTTGTAACGCGTCATGATTTTCGCGTAATACCTCGGCGCGCGCGGCGCGTGGAACCACGAGCTTCCACTCGGAATCATCGCCCTTTGCCAACACGTGTCTTTTCGTTCGCCGATAAACGTAGATCCGATTCTCAATTATTCTCCATTGGGGAAAACGCGCAGGAGCGGCTTCGATTTCGCGCCTTCTCCTCGCGTACCACGGGTCGGCGAGTTCATCGACAGGTTCGCGCTCTACTTTTCCCCCACTACTCATACCTACTAGTAGCCCCAACGCCTCGGGCTCGACCTCCTGTTCCCCTGCCGGAATACCCTTGAACATACGGCTCAAGGCATCGGGCACATGGTTAAGCGCGCCTTTCCTATGCACGACCTCGAAGTCATATTGGGCGAGCTGCAAAGCCCATCGCGCTAAACGCCCTGTGGGATCTTTGAGGGTCTGTAACCAACGAAAACTGTGGTGGTCGGTAATCACTGTAAACCGATATCCTTCGAGGTACGCGCGGAATTTCTTAATAGCCCAAAGGATGGCTAAGCACTCTTGTTCGGTCGTTGTATAATTACGCTCAGGAGTCGCAAGGGTGCGACTCGCGTAAGCGATCGGGTGTTCCGCCCCCTCTTGTTCCTGAGTGAGTACGGCCCCGAGTCCCGTCATGCTGGCATCCGTTTGCAGCGTGAATTTCGCGCTAAAATCAGGGCACGCCAACGTCGGCGGGGCTGCGAGGGCGTCGCGAATCGTCTTAAACGCGTCCTGCTGCTCTTTTCCCCAGACCCAGCGCTCCTTTTTTTTCGTAAGTTTTGTGAGAGGCGCAGCGATCTCAGCGAAACGCGCGATGAATCTCCGATACCATGAAGCCATTTCCAAAAAGCGTCGAAGGGCTTTGAGAGTCGATGGTATCGGAAACTCCCGGATTGGTGTTGTTTTCTCCGGATCTACCTGTAAGCCGTGCCTATTAACGCGAAAGCCTAAGTAGCGGACTTCTGGGCAACAGAATTCGCACTTCTCGGGGTTAATCAAAAGCCCTGCGCCCGTAATGCGATTGAAAACGCGCGTAAGCCACTCGAGGTGTTCCTCGAATGTTTCGGTGACCACGATGATGTCGTCCAAGTAGGCGAATGCATGCGGTTCCATTTCAGGCCCGATCAACCGATCCAATAAGCGTTGGAAGGTTGCCGGCGCGCTCGTTAACCCATATGGCATGCGCGTAAATTGAAATAAACCGCGCTGTGGTACGGTAAACGCGGTGATCGGACGCGACTCGCGCGTCAAGCGTATTTGATGGTACGCTTGACTTAAGTCGAGGGTAGAGATATATTTCGCGGAACGCGGAACGGAACGCAATCGATCGAGAATTTGATTCATATAGGGTAGGGGGTACGCGTCCTTACGCGAAACACCATTGACCTTCCGAAAATCCAGGCAGAAGCGATAGGTTTTATTTGGCTTTCTCACCATAACGACCGGCGTGGACCATTCGCTATTCGATGGTTCGATAATTCCCTCAGCCAGCATGCGATCCACCTCCGCGTCCATGGCCGCGCGAACAATGGGAGTCACGGGATAGTATCTCTGTTTTATCGGTGCGCTGTCCCCGACATCGATACGATGCTCAATAAGATCCGTGACTCCGGGCGCGGCTCGAAGCTTCGGCAATTGCTGCGCGAGAAATTCATTTAGTCGTTCGGTCTCACTACGCTCCAAATCCGAAAGACCGAGCAAAAGATTCGCGTGCTCCACGCTGTCGCGGTCGAGAAAGCGAAACGCGTGCGAAGGGTCTCCGCTGAAATGCCATTCGCGCTTCAAGTGGTCCACGACCATACCAAACGCCCCGAGCGCATCTAAGCCGAACAACAGGGGAACGGGAAGCGAGGGGAATACACGCGCGAAGAACACGCTCTCTCTTCCCTCTAAGCTGGCTGTAATTTCGATTTCCCGTGTGCACGCTATAGTTTCCCCGTTCGCAATCGTAGTCGATGTCGGATCGATATCCCGTGAGGGGAAACCGAGCTCCTCGATGAGTGCGAGTGCCCCCTCTCCTAGGTACGTGTTTGTCGAACCTCTATCAACCACTACTGGCACCGAGCGCCCCTTTACTGTGACAACGATGAGTAATATAGAGTTGGAACGCGACGAACGAAACGAGCCACAGAAATACTCTTCCAATTTACGCGAAAAGTTTGGAAAGTCCTCTAATTGGATCTTAACCGGAGCGGGCTCCACGGGCGACGGAGTCACGGCCGCTCTCACTTGTGACTCCCCGACGCGTTTCCCGGACAGTCGTGGGGATCGCGCATGGTTACATCTTTTTTCCCGCATTTATAGCAATACTTCTTTCGCGGCGCAAGGCACCCATTCGATCTATGCCCCACCTGTCCACAATTCCAACAGGATATTTCCCTAGGTTTCGCTTCGGTTCGCTTTGACATCGCTGGTGACCCAGAGGTCGCGACGCGCCCCGGCGTGGGTGAACGATCCGCCACCGAGCGGTCGGCGGCCGAGCCTCGCGCGGGAGGCGACGTATCGGTGCGAGAGTACGAATCGCGACGATCCGAGCGACGCGAGCGTGCCTCATCCGCGTAGTGTACGCGCTTCGCCCCGTCCGAAGGTCTACGCGAAGAGCGCGAATTTTTCCGATCCGGAGGGTACAAACGCTCGCGCGACCGATCGCGCGAACGGTCATCGCGATGGGACGATCCCCTCTCGGGGGTTCGCGACGCATATAATGTGTAGGGGCGCTCGGACGACGATGACCTGTCACGAGTCTCTCTCTCCTTGTAGCGCGAACCATCCCGACGCGAACTCCCATCGCGCGACTTCCTATCCTCTCTTCTCTCACGAGAGCCGCGATCGCGTTCCCCCCGCGTTCGACTATTCTCCGCGTGACGCGATTGGTACCGAGAGGGGGAGATTACCCCCCGCTCGTACCCGAGCGCTACATAATTCGCCCCCATGCGGCGCGCCGACGAACGCATCGGATGCCACGCGAGATCGGGGTACGCCGATCGCTCCGGTGCAGGCGGAGGCCGATAATATCGCTCCGCCTGTTCGCTACGCTCGGCCGCCCCCGCTAAGCGCTCGAATTCCTCGAAACTTTTAAATTCTCCACGACGAACGATACACTGTAAACGCGGTAAGAGATTTCGATGCGCGTAGTCTAATTGTTTTTGTATCGGCATCGGCGGTTGGAGTCGGTCGAGCAGCGCGCGAAAACACGTTAAGTAATCTATCACATGTTCCCCCTCTCCCTGCGTACGACGATAAATTTCTTCCCGGAGAGTGTATTGCGCGTCGGCATCGCCAAACCGTGACACGAACGCCTGTTCGAAATCTCGCAATCGATGGAACCGCGCCCTCTCTCCCCGAAACCAAATGAGAGCGATGTCTTTGAAGACTAACGGTAAGCATCGTAATAATTCCGCGTCTGTCACCGGCGCGATCTCGCGAGCCTCTCTGAGTCGAGTCAAAAAACTTTCGGCATCCTCCCCCCTTTTCCCAGAGAAATGCAGATCCCATTTGCGCAATAAATCTGCTGCCCCGCGAGTCCCATAATAATTTGACCCCGCGGCGCGGCCGTAATGAGCGATGGGCGATGAATGATGTCGCGGAGGCGAGAAACCGAATATTCCCTCGTTCACGGGCCTGCCGCGCCCCCGACCGCGGCCGAGGGAATTCACGCGCGACACCGACCCACGTGCGACACCGGTCGCAGTTGCAGGGGGGGAAAAGGGTTGTAGCTGTCCGCTCGGTACCGGTGGCGCCGTCTGATTCCCGATCGGCGGGGGTAGGAGGGGCGCATCGGCTCCCTGATCGTCGTTTACTTGCTCGGGGTTGGTATTCGCGGTTACCGTTGTCTCCGAAAGCATAATTGTCAGTAGTCGCGATTGCAACGTGGTGGTATCCCCGTCGATCGCTAACCCCCGCAAACGGAGTTCCTCGCGCAATCGATCGTCGGTTACCAGCCCCTTCGACGGGATTGACATTTTCCACGCTCGTTTGTCACGCGTCTTTCAATTCGCCCCGGCGCGTCGAGTACGTCCCGCGCGACCACTGTTTCGCGTTCGGATCTCCGCGGCGCCGGGATCGATGACGTTTTCCCCCACTCGCGCACTCACGGCACTTTGCTTTCCGAATTTTCGTTTATTGCCGCGACGCGAAACCCGGTATTTATTTTTATTTCTATTTTTTTTTCGAAATCATTCACCTCTGTTGTTTTGGGGATCTAATCGCGGCACGGAGAGTTTATTTTAACGCGCTATATTTTTTCCACACGACTGACGCTTGTCGTCTCGCAAGCGGGTCCTCAAGCCGCTCGAGAACTGTCACAAGACAGCGGCCAAGTAGACCAAGTACAATACACAGAATAAATATACACAGAATAAATATAATTGAACACGGCGGCCGTGCGTTGTCCCGAGAACGAGAGCTCACCTCGCCCCGGGAACTGTCACGCACCAACGTCTCACACAATCGACCGAGAATCGAGGGTACTTCGTAGAACCGAAAGTAGTCGAAATTAAAATTTAATATTTCAAACTCGAGCCCTCGGTAACGCGCAACGCGCGATGTAAACACTCACGCAGCCGGCGAGACGGCTCGGGCGCGTGTTTGGAGAGAGACACCGCTACTTCTCTCTCTCTAACCCGAACCCCGCGCTACCTTTGAGGCTCGAAAATATCGTGCAATGCGATAACTGCCCACGATGCGTCGGGCCTTCGTCAATAATAATAATCGCGACACTAGGACTACGTGAAATTAAGATATAATCGTCAATTAATAAAACCGAATGAGTAGAACGAAGTCACAACATAAAAAAAAAGAAAAGCGAGGGAAATCCCTCGGTAATAAAGTCTCAAGAATTAATAAAAAAAAATAAAAGAAGGAAAATCCACCAATGTCCAAAAAAAAAAAGAAATCGACAAACACAACCGATTGAGGTCCCGTACGCACCACGATCAACACTGACGAAAATAGAAAATCCACGATAAATAAAAGTTCGGTAATGACGAGCAAATATCCCGCGCGGTCAACACTCCACGCGCGCACCCCGATCCTCGATTCTCGCTCTCTCTCTCCTGTCTCGCCAGCGCGAAGGATTTCTGATAGGAAAAATGACGGGAGAGTCGTTACCTTTTCATGATTGCTTGCTGTATCCTTAATAATGTGTCCAGCGATCCTCAGGTCCACGACACCTCTCAATTTCCACACTTCACAGGATCTCGCTGGGAACACGTGCGCGCTGTAATGCAACGGCAAACAATGTGGCGCGCCAACGTTAGCCGGTAGGCCGCGCGCTGCTTCGCTCCAGTCACGCTCGAGCGCCTCACGTCCCTCGCGCGATACTCTCGGAGAGAGCGCGAAACACAACAAAGACAAATTCACGAAACTACTATACTAGACAAAGACATACAAAATATTACGCTCAGAGTCGGAGACACGCCGAGACTAAACCGAAATTAGCCGAACTTAATCGGTTACCCAAATTTAACGTTTTCACACGGTATCATTCTGGTTTTATTCCGGGTATTAGTTTCCGCGACTTTCACTCATGTCGGGCCCCACGTTGGGCGCCAAAGAAGAAAAGAAGAAGAAGTTGAAGAAGAAAGAAGAAAAAAATTACGCCGTGTTTTTATAACATTCATAACGTGTTTTTATAATATTTTTATTATCATCAAACTTCAAAAATTTGACAAAAGTAAAAAAAAATACATTTGTATTATTTATGGTTTTCTTTTGTAATGTGCTTAAATTACGTTGTGGAATTCCAACTTACGTGGTGAAAAACTCAACATAACAAGTAAGTAATTACTCTTAATATATTATGCATCATCAATTTCACTAAAGTTTACAACATTTAAAATCACCAAGAATATATTTTTATTTGTTGTAAAATATTTTCCCTCAACGTCAGTAAATTTTCACAAATTTTTGTATAAAGAATTTTTGAATTTTTTCTGTAATTTTTCAGCCATTGTCGAAAGCAGCGCTATGCTCGGTATTGAGGTGAAAAAATAATCAAATAAACAATGTTAAATTCGATTTTATTTATGTTTCTCAACTGCAAAATTATCATTTATTTCGACTGTCAAACAGCGTAAACAAATAATGGAAAAAAATGTGTATCCAAAGAAAAAAAAAGAACTAAAAAAATTTCAATATAAGAAAACGGCTCTCTATCCCCCCTCCCATCCCTATTCCTATCTGACTCAACATACAGTAAAATCATCACGATACATGTCATTTTAGACAATTAGGACGAAACGATTATTAGCTTTTAATACATTGAGACAGTATATCATAAGTACTCGTGGTAAGTTTGCAGAATAGCCGCGAGATTCCGCGTTTTGAATATTTTCTCGATAATGAATATGCACCTGAATGCATGTAAAAAGGCTAGCGTGAACAGAATCGCCACCAGTTCCACCGGCGACGGCGAACAGGTAATTTTGCCTTTTTGTACCTCCGGGTCCGAAGAGCCTTCGATGACGTCGGCTCTACGTGTACTCTTTTTCCCGAACCAGGGTGCCGACATCTTCGGCGACGAAGTAGTTAGCATTCCTGTCCCCAGTCACAGCTATTAGGGCCGCGATAGGTAGGTAACCCGGACGAGAGTAAACCGGAAGGGAGTCGCGGATCGACCAAGTGGCGACACAGTTGATTCACGATCTCGTGGATGCCGAGCTCTCCGACGAGGACCCTGCTGTACGGGTATCGGAAAATCGCGTCGACAGGTTCGCACGTTTTTTCCGTTGGATACTCCGTACGCATGGTAGAGTAGTTTTGCATATAAAAATCATACGTTAAAGTAGAATCACCCGCGACAAATAAAATAAAATCTAAATAAACACCTTTTTGGAGTAGTTGAAACCGAGAATACGGCTCGGAAGATAAAACAGCAAAATACATCGTTTTTCATCGATTTTTCAATGAAAATTTATTAAATAATTCCTGCATTAAACGAATGGGGAATTAAAGGGGAAAATTCGTAAAATCTTTCTTTTTCACAATTTACCGACATTTCGTCGGTAAATTTGCATCTTTCAATTTTTCCTCAGGAGAATCGAGATTTTGTTACGTCGCGAATCGTGAATTTACGTGAGGAGCCGGCCTCATCTCGGTCAATGAACTAAATCAATTTACACGTTATCGAAGCGGCTACGATTCGCGGGTGCCTCGTTTTGAGCCTAACCTCGCGGAAAATTGCTCGGGAAGAGGCTAGAGTACATTCGCGAAATGAACATAAAGAAATTTACAAAGCTGACGGATTATTGATACAGACTCGGCGAGGAACAGACGATGGATATATTCGTACACCCGAGTGTACTATAGGGGTTTCACGGTTGATTCTAGACTCACGAATATTTACAGTAATCTTCACGGAGATTCCGCACAAGAGAATAAAAATTAAAACAATTACTATAATTGCCAGAAGGGCGATAGTAATCTGGGATACGTACATTGTTGATCGCGACACTGTAGAGGAACGGGTTACGGGGAAAAATCACCAAATTAGGAAAAAATAAGACTTACCGAAGAACAAAAGTATCCGGCGAGAATAAACGAGGAAGAGGTTGCTGCTGGTGGTTGTCGGTGGTTGATCGCTGGTCGATACCCTCGGCTTCGAGTAAATGCCGAGCGGTCGAGGGATTTTTCACGAACAAAACACAAAATTCAAGCACTGAGTTTTTTATTTTATTAACTTCAATTGAAGTTAATAATAAAACGAAACTTGGTACAATCACACACGAAACACAAACGAAGGAAAAACTTGGAAATTTCCAAAGTCTTTTGACAAAGATTCAAAAATACAAACTGTCGCGAGCAGAGTAACGACGTTGATTTTCGGAGAGGTAATGAGCAATGAGCACTGGCCCTCCGTAAAGGGCACAGTTTAAATAGGCTTGACATAGACCGTGGTGGAAGGGGCAACTTTTCGGTCGAGGCGTGATTTTCCACGCCCCCCTTGTTCTCTTTCTATCGGCTGTCAATTATTGATAATTATTCTAATTAACTATTTCCAGATTGATTTTGGATTTGCTAATTAACAATTTATTCTTTTTATTTATTTTGGAAGTGTCTCGAATTTGAATCACCTTTTTAGGTGGAAAATTACGGATTTTAATACTTGTAAAAAGGGAAAATTTTCTTGATAAAGAATTAATTAATTATCAAATCCAAAAATATTAAAAATTGAACTCTATTGATATTTCGCTCTCATTCTTCGCTCTATTACATGCGTTCTCATTCGGTTTTTACTATAATATGTGAAATATCGATCGATATCGATTTGACAGATCTAATTAAATTGAATTTAAATTTGATATAAATTTCATAACTACCAGGGTGTTCTGGTATTCATTCTTAATGGTTTTTCGTCGGCTTTCAATATAAAATGTTGAATTTATTAACTTAATTAATTAATTTGTTTAACCTTTCCATTTGTCAAATTAACAAATTTCGGGTTAAACTTTTACGATAATTGTAACATTTGGCTATTGTAAAATATGGAAAAATTGATTATTATTAACGATTGTTAATAATTATTATTTGGTTATTTTCTCTTTCTTCATCCCTACTCTTGGCTAAGAATTTCATTTGTCTCTTGATTTTTATTGCTCTCTTCCTATTGGTTGAGAAAAGTTCGGCTATCGATGAGTGGTGGGCCTTCTCGTACGTTCTATGCATTGCGCGGGTGGCTCACCCTTCCCCTACTCTCTCGGTACGATCACGTGTACCGTAGCTGGCCCGCGAGCTAGCCAACAGCGCTACCTCCCCTTTGGGGTGGCTCCTGACTTCCCTTGTTCGTACCAGCCACGCTCACGTGGTCGCTTCTCCTTCTATCCTACCTAAAGAGTATGCTGGTACAGAGGCTTTCTCCGTCGTGGCGACATAGCAACAACGTGCAATCCTCTGTTCTCTCCCAGCACGGAGTCTTCCCCTTTTTTTTCTTTCTAGGAACCGTGACAAATCGGCGAGCTGAATAGAATTGCTTCTTCGAACGAGCACCACTTATCTTTATTTATTTCAACCAAATGTTTAGAAGAAACTGTTTGGAGGTAGTTGTTAAAAAAAAAACATTTCCTATGTAACCCAATATTCTTCTTTCGTCGCTGGTAAAGATCGTAAATTGAACTGTTTATCTTTGAGGCAATATCAATTTGCAAGATAATTTTCGCTTAAATGTTTAGTCTCTGAGCAATGACAAATATTGCTGAAGGCGGAAATATTTTAACTCGTTATTTTTACGGATTTACTTTTTATGATGAGAAAAGACCAGAAGGGTTTATGATGATTACCTGAGTAACGCGCAAATACCTGACCTACCCCTAGCTATAAAGTATAGCCGGGGAAATACGTGAAAAATACATAAAAAATATGTTCTTACAAGACTTTAATATTGATGACGACCTGACCCAATATTCATATGCATGCGTGATTCTACTGGAAATTGTCTAATCATCAAATTCGCGACTTTCGGAAATCTCTAATTGTTCGCGGGGGTGGCTGTGAACGATGCCCGAGAGGTGCTGCACTCGTTGGAGGAAATCGGAAGTTTTTCTAACCCACTGGGCCCTATGCATAGTGGTTAGAGGGAAGCTGTCGGTATCGTCGCTCGAGGTGTTGGTCGTCTTCGGAGTCATAGAGCGCTCGTGTCTGTGAGCCTCGCTGCGTCGTAGTGTTGGTGAGATTTGGAGTCACCGAGAGCTCGTATCCGTGAGTCTCGATGCTTAGTGGTGTTGGTAGGTTTCGGCTACATCGAGCGCTTGTGTCTATGAGCCTCGATGCTTAGTGGTGTTGGTAGGTTTCGGCAAGCAGAGACCTGCCGGCTTAGCAACAGGCAAATCCCTTCGATGGCGGCTGGCCCAGGTACATGAGCCGGCGTTTCTTGCTGGTGTTAGTGACTTTTTTTCACAGCGTGCTGTCGGGGGCCCACGTGCTCATCTTGGGTGATCGAGCCGTGGTGTTATGCCTTTGGAATTCTCGAGTAACTCGAGTCCCATTGAAGATGTTGATTTTTTTCGTGTCTCCGTTGACAGAAATATTTTACGACTTCGTCTCGACGAAGTCGCTTTCGAAAGTTTATTAAATAGTCTCTGGTCAACGGTTCTCTGTCTGCGATTCCCACGCACAGCAATCCTCTCCCTTTTCCCTTTATTTTCCTCAGTCTTTCTGTTTCCTCGCGAGTGTACGCGTGCAGCTTCTCTCGGTGCGATCGAAGAGCAGCGCAAGTTCGCGAATAAGAGTTCTCGAAAAGTGCGTGACGTAACAATTTGAAATTTAAAATTCTGTTTGATCAACGAAATACAAGGGAAATTGCTATTTTGCGATATACTCTTAGTTCTTACAGCGCCATCCGCGAAAAACTAATTAATTAATATTTGCATTTCGATAGAATTACAGTTTTGACAGAAACTCGAGTGTGTTTCACTGTACGTTTAAGGCGACGAATAAGGTAAGCATCGGTAATAAGGAAATCTAAACATTGTATTGGAGATTTTCTATGTGTTTTGAAATAAAATGTATTGTTTTCACCGAATCGATCACGTCTAACGATTTTTCGCTCGCCCCGAACTCCTAACGCGATCCTTAACACCGAGTGTGAAGCATCGGTAAAATAGGTAAACGTTACAACATATTATCACCGTTTATATGACATTTATTATTCTCATTATTATTAGGTTTGTTATAATCATAACGAAACGACGCGTTGCTTCAATCTTCATTCTATAACTTTCTTCTTCTTTGTTTTCGTCTTTAGAAATTCCCTTTTTTTCCTTCGATTTATGTATAGAATAACGAAAAGACACTGTTAAACGCACCACTGATGTAGATGAAAAAAAAATATATATATTTAGATATAATCGCACGCGTATGTTGACACAATATTATATTGCATAAATATAACGACAAATTAGATAAATCGATGTAAAATCGAATTCTCTTGTTGAACGACAAAAAAATTCAAAAAGTACAGTATGTTACACGGGAGAACCGGATTTTCACCTCGTGTGATAGTTGTTTTCGCTTCGCTAGGGCAGCAAATTTTGCACTCAGTGAAAATCACGTACTTTCCTCCTTTATAACATAATGAACTGATTTTTTTCTCTATAAATACATTTCGAGTATATAACTAAAAAGAAAACTCATCAGATTCTTGAAATGAGAAAAATATCTATCATAAAATGAAAGTTAAAAAAGAAGACGGAAATGGAGTTACGAAACACTTTCGATTGATCTGTAACAGTCATTAATTGAATAATAATAATGTTTTGTACAGATAAATATTGCATAAAATTCTATAATTTGTTTATCTTTATTTATTTATTTTTTTTTTAATCTTTTTAGATTATAAATCAACAAAATGCCAAAGTTGAAGAAACAATCCAAAGAACAACAAAAAAATTCAAAAAAGGTAAGTATTAAAAAAAACGTGCAGACGAAAATTTTCGACAAACAGAAAATAAAAGAAAAAAAGAATTAAAAGAAACATTCTTTAATAATAATAACATTGCCCAAAAAGAAAACAAACTACTAAAAAAACCATTCCAATTACAAAAAAAGAAAGAATACTTATCTCTTAAAAGGGAAAATTATGAATTTAAAATAATTGAAAAGAAAAAACAAAGCGTATTAAAAACAATAAAACGACAAAATAACGAGTATAAACAAATTGAGAATGAAAAACAAAAAGAATGCAAGAGAATAGAAAGAGAAAATGACGAATATAAAAAAATTGAACAAAATATTCAAAGAGATTACAAAGAAAAAAAAAGAAAAAATCCGGATTTTAACGAATTAGAAAAAACAAATGATCAAAAGAGAAAAAAATTAAAAAGATTAAATGATTTATACAGACAACATGAAAAAGAAAGCGACAGAAATAACAAAAAAAATGAAGACTTAATGAGTTATATAGATACAGAGAACATTATATAAATGCATTATATTGTAACAGGAGGTTCGCTCTTGACAACATTTAACGCGATCGACACCTTGAATGCCGAAAGTAGCCATTAGGATAGAGTATAGTCGAAATAATATATCGTCGAAACATTGGTACTGTCGAAACATTCGAGATCATACCGATCACTATAACCATGTGTACTCTAGCGTCGAAGCCCATTTCGTCCAATCACGTACCTTATCGCGACATATCAGCCAATCACCATAGTGCTGAATTTCGACAAATAGACGAACGACTCCCGAAAAGAGGAGGATAGGCTGATCACCATAATTAACGGAGGGACACTTCCCGATTGATTGCGCTTGAGCAAGGAAGTGGTCTTCGAGGCGTCGATAATCATTGTCAAATTCATCGTCTATTGATTAATTGTTGAATATCGGTGGATAATTGTATTAATTATTTCGTCAAATTAAATTTATTATTTCAATTGTTCGTGTGTTGGTGTTGAAACGTTAATTTGTCAAAATACCGGGAATACCTTGGATTTCGTCTTCGAGTAGCCGAAATTTGGTTTTGTCGAGGAAAAGTCGACGTAAGTAAAATTCACAATTCTAATGGTTCTCTGTATTCGACAAAATTCATTTGGGTCCCCAACGGAACCCCCGAGATCCTCAAAATATTAAGCTAAATACTTCACCAGTTATCACTGGTTGGCGCCCAACAAAATTTATACGTCGTGAGCCTTGCCAGCCGAAGACCCCGGCCGCGGCAAGTGAAGGCCGAATAAATCGACCGTTCTCAATGGCGCCCAACGTGGGGCCACGTTGGAAAATTTATTAATTAAAATCATTAATTGTTCTTTGTCAAAATTTTGGGTTTCTATAACTCTGAATAAATTTTGTAAATTCAAATCGCGAAGGCGAACGCGGCGGAGCCAACATTAGTCGAAAAGATAGTACGCCGGCTCACCGGTCACACTCGAACGGCCTAATACCAAAACATAAACATCGCGCCACTCGACAGTTGAACGCTAACAGTGAACGAAGTAAGCTCTACGACGCTCGCCCTGTTCGACTTCTCGTCTATCAAATATTATTTCGTAAGTAATTTATCTGTAACGATCATTGGTCCGTATAGAATTAATGTAAATTTGTCAAATAGAAGAAATTATTTATAAACATTGGTTTTACTGAGATGGAGATCAGAGTGAAATAATGCGTACAATGTTCTTCTCACCGCAGAAGAGAACATTAAGATCGGGAGTAAAACAATAGAATTAAATCAGAAACAGACACCGATCGTCCAAAGCTCGAGGTTGCCTCTCGACGTAACGGTTTCATTGTCGTCTGAACGGGAACTTGCACGGAGTGGGGATATGGAGACTAGCTCGCCTCAAACGCAAAATGTTGCGGGGAAGGGCATTGCTCTCACAGCACCGGGTATAGGTAAAGGCGTTCGTTTGTCGGATAATAAACGAAGTACGACACCGACGATAGGTCGTGGAAGGGGCTCGCGTGAAGCGACTCCTAACCCGGGGTAGAGAACACTGGAACGTTCACCGGGACATTCGATAGAAGTATTAACAGAAAGAATAAATAAAATTGACGATAGATTGAATAGCGTAGGCGTCCTCGAAGACAAAATTGATTTATTAATACGAAAATTAAATTTGATGGAAAATAAAGATAGTAATAATTCATCAAATAATATTGTCGGGATTAACCGACAAACAAATATTACGTCAGTCGCAGTCTCAGCAATTGACACGTCGAACCCGAGTGAGATGCGGCCGTCTGTAGCCGGACCACCGGGGGAAACAACAAATAATAATAATGATGATAATGAAGAATCGGGAGCCGACAACGCGCAGAGTTCGTTAGCGGGGGGATTATTGCATCCTACCGGGGCTTTCGCGCGTTATGGTCGACAACCAATAGATATTACATTACTCGACGCTGGTTCGTCAAATATATTAAACGATAACGAAGAAAATTCACTCGGCTCAGTCGAAAGAGAGCTGAGGCGTGTCCACTTTGACACGGATATTAACCTTGAAAATCCGAATCTAGAAACAAACGTAACAAATCAAAACACGACAAATAACTTTTGACAAATAAATCATCCGTCACATACTCGACGAAACGATCGACATTCGGATGAAATACCAACGAATCGCGTGAAATTAACGGTAACTCAAATGTTGCCGAACGGAGAAGTCGTAGTAGACGAAAGCTACGTATCGATCGACGAATATCGACAATGGACACGCGATCGTAACCGAACAAGACGCAACGAAACATTGACTGTACCTAGAAGGGGCGCGCTAGCATGGAGAAGCAGCGATTCAAGCGACAACGATGACGAAACACCACCATACAATCACCATACTTCGCGCGCCAACCCGAACTCGTCTTTGACGAGCCGCCACTCCGACAGGGGGGACGATACAGTCGCGAATCCTTTCATCCGAGACCGGGACTTTGCAATGAAAATCGGGCGAATAGTTTCCAACTGGAAAATTAAATTACCGAAAACCGAAAGAGACACAGAGAAATTCCTAATAATTCTCAAAGATCAGCTTAGCGCAAGCGGAATTAGTAAGGACCTCTTCGTCCCTTACCTCTCGAACATCTTTGACGATTCCTACCGACAATGGTACCTCCTAAATAAAGAGAAATGGCACACGTGGAAAGATTTCACACGCGCGTTTCGATTCTCATGGGGGGTGAAAAAAGACGATGGAGTTTTGCTCCTGGAAGTACGCGATCTAAAATTAGAAAAGGCAGAAACGCTTGCCGAATTCGCATGCCGAGCTCGATTTATTTTCGAAATGATGCAACGCCCTCCATCATTTCGAGAACAATTGAAACAAATTCTCGTCAAATTTAACCCGCGGTTAACTTTCGAAATTTTGAATTTGCCAATTTACGACTACGACCAACTACTACATTACCTGAACGAGCGAAGTTACTTGTACCATAGGTCAACCGATGCACAGAAAGGGCTACGCGACAAAAGTAGAGTCGAATTAAAATGCCTACAAGACAATGGCGATATGGACAACGAACACACGTACACCGAAGACGACGACACGGACGGTGACGAACAGGTAACTGATTTGAACGCAGTTCAACAAAACACCAACCGCGGTGGGAAAGGGGAAAATAAATCGACAAACCCCAAGTCTTTGAACAAACAGCGACTAGAAAATAATTTGTTCCGTTTCGACAAAAAGAACAAGGACGCGGTAAATTCGTCGGCGACGAAAGAACAGTCGACGAAATTTACACCGGATCCGAGCAAAATATTTTGCTATAATTGTGGTGAGATGGGACACTCGTCACGCTATTGTACTGTCGAAAGGCAGGTCGTTTGTCACATTTGTCGAAGCAAAGGCCACACAAATAAAGACTGTTCTACGCGTTCGGGAAACGACAAAAGCCCGCAGTAATCGAAGCTCAAATTACTGCACCGCAGGGCACGAGCAAGAAAGTTAGCTTAAACATCGAGCAAATTAAGTCACTGGATGTAAAAGACACAAAGACAAACTCGACTCCGACAGACGAGACTGAAAACAATATAATACAGTTGGACGTAGTACACGAGTTACTCAGCGAAAACGAATGGTCCGACGACGAGTTAGACCCCGTAGACGAAACGATACCTGAACAACCGTGTGAGCCTACCGTGAGTCTCTCGACGCTAACCTCAGACGAACGCACCAAAACAAACGACGAAAACTTACCGGTGACAGCAATAGAAACACGGACGTTAAAAGACTGGAAACCAGCTGGCTTTTCCCCTCACCTCGTCCACAGGTTGACTCAAAGACGAATCTTTTGCGCGGACAACGGCACTAAAGAACCGACAAAAGTAATAAGAATTCCAATCGAAATTTCTATCTTCGGGAAAACCGTACGCGGTATCCCAGACAGTGGGAGTGAGAGATCGTTTCTGAATCAAGTAACGTATGACAAAGTCAAACATCTGCAAATAAAAGAATTGGTTGCCGATGCGACTTCGGAAAACGGTGTTGGACTTGGCAATAAATCCGTAGTGAAGACGAAAGGCGGTACTTGTTTCATAATCGACGTGGGTGATGTCTATGGACCACAATGGTTCAGCGTCCTCCCAGACCTTTCAAGCGACTTAATCCTTGGAATGGATTTCTGGATGGCATTCAAGGTTAAGACAGACCCAGGCTCAGCAACGTGGACATTGGAAGGAAGTAAATACTCCTATTCAATGACACAACGCTGCATTACCCGTGCCGAATTAAAAGCTTTAACAACCGAACACTCAGATAAGCTAAAAACCTTTCTCAATGCGGAATTCGACAAATTTGACAGAGAATGCACAGGGATGACAGAATTAATAGAACACGTAATCGAACTGACCGACACGACACCGCATCGACAAAAGCCCTACCGACGTAGCGAAGTCGTTCGCGAATTTATCAATCAGGAAATCGACAGATTGTTGGCGAAGGGATTTATCACCTGGAGTACAAGCGATTGGGCGTGTTCCCCGGTTGTTGCACCGAAGGCGAACGGTGGCCTGAGATTTTGTATCGACTACCGACCGGTAAACAAAAAAACAGCTAAACCGGCCTTCCCCCTCCAAAATATGAAATCCATCCTCTCGCAATTACATCAGGCTAAAATAATTTCGACACTCGATATGAGTGAAGCTTTCCACCAAATACCCATGGGAAAAGATAGTCGAAAGTACACGGCCTTTGTTGTCGAAGGAAAGGGTTTACTCGAGTGGATTCGGATGCCATACGGGTTAACAGGAGCTCCCTCCACCTTTCAATGCCTGATGGATAAATTAAAGCGACGAATTAAAGACTTGATAATAGAAAGATCCTTGCCGAATAAATGGGCTGAACAAGTGTTTGTTTACCTCGACGATTGGATCGTGGTTAGCGAGAACCTCGACGAACACCTCGGAATATTATCATTACTGTTCGAAGTACTCCGCGAAGCCAAGCTGATAATAAAGCGAGAGAAGAGTAGCTTCGCATGCAAAGAAGTCAAATTCCTCGGTTATATCGTCGACGAATGGGGCATGAGACCAAACCCCGATAAGATTTGACCAATAATCGAGTATCCAGTACCAAAGGATAGGACCCAACTTCGACAATTTAACGGCCTCGTCAATTGGTATCATCGCCATTTAAAAAATATTGCACGAGTACAGGGGCCGCTTAACAAACTAACGAGCCCTAGAGTACCGTGGAAATGGACGGATATCGAGCAAAAGGCATTTGACGAAGTTAAAACAGCATTAATTAATGCACCGCGATTAAACACGCCAGTCCCAGGGCAACCGTTTATTCTTTACACGGATGCCAGCGATACTGGCTTAGGCGCGGTTTTGACACAATCAGGACCCGAGAATAATTCGGAGAATTTAATCGAAGTCCTTAGTCGACCGTTAAGAGGCGCGGAACTGCATTACACTACCACCGAGAAAGAATGCCTCACAGCCGTCTGGGCCGTAGAAAAACTTCGTTGTTACCTCGAAGGAATGCCTTTTAAATTGGTAACAGACCACCAGGCCCTTCAATGGCTATACGGAATTAAAAACCCCGTAGGACGTTTGGCGAGATGGGCGATTAAACTACTACAACATAACGTGACTATTGAATACCGACACGGAACGACGAACGAAGCTCCTGACAGTAGTAGTGTACAGGTATAGGGAGACAGGATTTGCCCCCTCCACGCGGCCACTGGCGCCAACCCCCACCACCACCGTCTACCCCCACCCCTCTCCCCCACCACCTGGGGTCCCCTCTCCACCCTGAGAGCCCCTTAAGTCGCACCCCCTTGAGTTATAGGGACCAATAAGAGAGAGGGTGGGGAAATTCTCTGGTCCGTGATTGGTCGTCTCATTTTCCCCGAGCCGTGACTGGTCGACTAGAAATTCCCCGAGCTCTTATTGGCCGACTGATTTTCCATGGCGCCCTCTATACATTTCTGCCGTCTTTTAGCACTAATATTTTTCTAATAAATTCCCGGTGCTGTGATTGGTCGTATAATTTTCCCTGGAACCTTCTATGGATTACCGACAATCTTAATACTAATAATATTCGACAGTCGGTAAATTAGTTTCCGAATTTTATTGATTTCCCGATACCATATACATTTACAAAAAATGTCAACTATAGGACATATAGGAATATAGGAAATATGGGAAATATGGGAAGACTAGAAAAAACCTTCGCCCGAATCGGGGATCGAACTCGAGTCTCCTGGTCGCCGACATTACTAGACGCGTACGCTAACCACTTAACCACCGGTGCTGGTTTATACTAATAATATTCTACATAGCTTGTAAACCTGTTCATATTCTCTACTACCTCACGACTATTATCGTGCAAGCAGTCGAAAGACCGAAATATTTACTTTATTTATTCGTCTTGCATCTTGATATGGATTTCTTTGTGTGAACGCTTAACACATTTTCATTCTTTTTAAAAACAATTTCTGGTATTAAATATAAATTTCCCAAAATATTATTTTCAAAAAAAAAAAAGTACGCCAAGTACTTAAAAACCCAATTGACAAATATTATTTAAAAAAAAAAGCACAACATTTTATAGGCCAAGTATAACAAAAAAAAGGATTCTATATGACAAAATATATTATTTTTTCTTGCAAAAAAATTGCTGTAAAAAATTGGCATTTCAATGCCAGTAGATTATCGTGACGCTTGCAAACACTGGAACGCCAATTTTTTACAGCAATTTTTTTGAAAGAAAAAACAATATATTCTGTCATATGAAATCCTTTTTATTTTTATACTTGGCCTATAAAATTCTGTTCTTTTTTTTTTAAATAATATTTGCCAATTGGATTTTTAAGTACATGGCGTACCTTTTTTTTTATATTTTGGGAAATTTCACATCTTTTTGAAATGGTAATATTTTTTTGTCGCCGCGTTGTTATTGTAGCGACTCGTTGTTGATGGTCCCGGCATCGAGTTATTTGCATATTGTCGTCAGCGAGAGTACCTCGCCAACTGGATACCGGGGACATCGAAGTACACGATGCTCTGCAAGTCGAGAAAAATCAAGAGACAAGTTTATCAATGGTCGGTAGGGTTTTCCATCGGTTTGAAAATTTTTCTCGTCTCCTTGACTTAGACTTTCCTATTCTTTGTCTCAAGACGACTTGCCGCTGCAACAAAAGATGAATCTTCAATTTCTCCATCTTCCACATATTTCATTCGCATATGCATATTGTGACGTGATTTTTCGGAATCACCGTCACACAATAAAAGAGGAAAGGAGAGAGGAGGAGGAGGAGGAAGAGGAGGAGGTATTTCTGAGGAAATTCCGATACCTAACGCTTTCGTTCCCGTTTTCTGCCTCTCCCAGCGACTTAAAGATACCGTTAAACTCTCGTGAGATATCGATCGAGTCATTTCGTTTCTTTCCGATTTGGTACTCTAGTCTTGCAGTTTCATAAATCTTTAAATCTCTCAGTACAATAATAATTAAACATTTTGATATAGATTCCGTTACCGTTTTAGCTTCGTTCCGTTAGTCGAAGTTCTCGAACTCCCTTGGTGGCGTAAAGTTAGCAAATTAAAGGCCCAAGGGAAAGAGAGACTCGACGAAGTGTCTTGCGAACACGTTAAAGTCCGGTGCAAACCCGGCACCCTATAGCAAAGTGCAGTGCGTTGAGATCAGGCGGAGGGTTGAGTTACAGGCGAGGACGGAACACCTCGCGCTGCATTAGAGTGAGAAGAGCCTTGTATCTCACGCATTGACTCTGGGTAGCGATCGCGAAGACACTTCAAACTACCGCTCTAGTATCGCCTCAATTCGGGAAAGTATCGTAATGGTTGAGAGGGCAGTAGCTCTCGGTCAAGGCTCCCGTAATAATAATGATAACGATTTCGGTACGTTATCGTAGGCAAATCAGTCTACCGCGAGCTGCCCTCGAGGCGACTGGGGCTCTCTCTCGCACTCCCGCTACGCTAAGCGCCGGCCGTCGTATAGTGCGTCTCTCTCAAGTCGCGCTTCGCGTACGCCGGCCTATCGTTCGCTCTCGGCGAGGTATCGGTGTCTCGCTCGCTCTCACGGGTTCTCGCTACCTGTCAGTGCGAGGGAGTATCGTGTGTTTTTGTGCCATCCAGTGTGTGCTATCCTCGGAGTTTTCCGAAAGGAATTCTTCGAGTCGATTACTCGATCGAGGTGTGGTGTTTGACGCTCTCGAGTTTTGGTGCATCTGTGTTAGTTCTCGTGCATCCGTCGATGCAGTTCTCGGTCCTTTTGGATAATTAACGCGCTTTCGGTGAGTCTTTTGATTTATTGGAATTATCGATCTCGTGTCGCGCCCGTCGTCGCTTGTCTCGCTTCGATCACTCGATCAGCTGAGTACTCGCGATGCACGTGCGTGGGATCCCGTGGCTCCAAGCCAATAATAATTATTTTTCGCGCGCTATTTTATTGGCGACGGATCGCGACCCTTCTACCACAACCCGCATCCTGAGCAACCGAGCACTCCGCTACCGTTCGCTCTCGCGGGTATATCGGTGTTTGATTTAGTTAATGTTTTATCGTTCGTTTTCGTCCTTACGGAGGTCGGGTTGTTCCGCCGGCTTCCCGATTAGTCCGGTTGTTAACACCGGCGAAACAAAATTAACTGGCGCCCACCGGGACGCCGATGCATCCGCGAGGACGAACGGCCGAAGGTGAAGTTTTCGATTTCGCGCTTAAAGTCCCGCGGCTTTGAGTTTTCGATTTTTGTTTTTTTGATGTTCCCATTCGATTTCGAGTTTCGCGTAACGATGGATGAAAAATACGTCACAATATATAATTTCGAAGGATCGGATAATTTAGATCGAACAAAATTAATTCAATACAAAACCAGGCGAACGGCACGTCACATATTCCCCTTGATGATTGCCGGTTATGTTGTTCGAGATCGCAAAGAAAAGTTATAATCGATATAAAATCACACGTATAACACGCAACACGTAAGTTTTTTCTTCCCGTCGAGACACTAAACCACGATAGGCAATACATAATTATTATTTTCGGAAGAACTCGAAAAAATGTTCACGCCGTAAAAATACGTGCCGACGATAACAACTGACCTCCACGCAAATTTTTCGATGAACTGATGTAGACGTAGACATATATATATATATGGGACAGGACACTTCATAATCGTTTGGACCCTGCGAAATTCCCGACCTCGATATCTCAAAATATGCTAAACCAATTGAATGGTAACTAGGCACTTTCGAAAGATTGACCCAAAATTCCATTATTATTATTACATTATTACATTCCGAAGATATATCGATCGAAAGTTGCACGCACTTCCGGCATATTGGCGTAGCTATACACAGTAGCGTGACGCCCTGTACTTTTTTTCAGTACTTGGCGTCGAGGCGCTACCGCGCCTCTTGATATGAGTATAAAATATAATCTCAGGTAACATATACACGAAAGATTTTTCATACATTATGTACTCGTAATAGAAAAAATATTAGCCCAGAATTCATGTGATTAACATTTGGCAATGTTTTTCGTATGAATGAAAAAATATTTAACAAATTAGCCGTTCAATGTGTCTATTTTTCGAAATATTTTCCATAAATATTGTATTTGCGTTCGTCAGAAAGAAATGAAAATAAAAAAATTAAACGCGAATGCAAGTGCATGAAGATTTATAAATTTGAGCGTAAAAATAAAATAAAACACAGCATTAAAAACACATTGAGAATCTTCCATGTTCCGGTTATTTAAAACATCATATGAATCTTGCATTCGGGATCGGCAAAAAAAAAGATGAATACTTCAAAATGCTATGATAAAGTTCACCGAACGCCGCACCAGTGATTTGGCGCTCGGTTGGACGGGGCCGAATTTGGCCGATCTTACCCGACCGAACATTGTATGGAATTAGTCGAGCAGGTTGGTCATAATGAGAAATTGTTGGTTTACATTCACCTTTGTTGGTCGAAACTTCTCGTATAAAATGCGTCGGAACAATTTTTTTTTGAAAAGTTGCTTGGCTGGAGACGAGGCAATAGACATGCGATCGGTATCACCGTCACGAGAGAGAGAGAGAGAGAGAGAGAAAGAGAGATTGGCGCGCATTCATTACAGTTGTGTCAATTAAAAAATCGATAATCCGCAATCTTGAGCTCTCTATGTTCTTATGAGGTTTTCCCAATTCAAATTCGAATTATTTTCTATACGCTTATTCTTCAAAAATCCCGGCTATTTTCTGACTCTTAAAAAGAGGTGAAACACTCCGATCGCGTTATCTCTCTCGCACACCATAGGAACCTCTTCTTGAAGGCAAGTTCCGTCAAACTCGGCCCCGTCCACCTGAACACCGAGCCTCTGGTGAGATGTCCGGTGTACTTCGTCACAGCATTTTAAAGTATTCAAATTTTTCAATCAAACACACATACACGGTGCATGGCATTTTTTAAAAGATAGGTACATGGGAGATTCTCAATGTGTTCTTCATTAGTATGTTCTTAATTTTTACGAGAAAATGATCTGAATTTTCGTGCACGTGAATTCACGTTTCATTTTTACTTTTCATTTCTCTTTGTCGACCACGAAGACAACATTTATGTAAGATTTTTCGAATAATACGCACATGGAAGCTGCTAAATATTTATTAATATTTTTTTTTTTTTACAAAATTGTTTGTCAAATAATCATTACACGAATTCGGATCGAATATTTATTCTATAGCGAGTAGAAAATTCCTGAAGAATCTTTCAAATAAAGTTTACCTGAGTTCATATTTAATGTTTAACAGAAAAAATTCTTTTTACGGAAGAATCACAATTTGTCAAGCATTTTTAACTGTGTCAAATTTTTGTTTATCGCGAATACAAGATTCATGGATTTTTTCAAAAAACCGGTCCACGGAAGATTCTTAATGCGTTTTTAATAGCGTTTTTAATTTTCCCTTCAACATTTTTTAAATTGTCGTACACTTGAAGTTGCATTTCATTTGAAAAAAATTTCTTGTCGATCGCGAATACAAAATTTATAAAAAAGTTTTCAACAATAGATATATGAAAGTCGCTCCATATTGTCTATGTTTTTATTTGTACAAAACTTTACCAAATATTCGCCTCACGAATTTGGGTCGAATATTTTTCCTATCATGAGTACAAAATTAACGAAAATCTTATAATTTAAAATTACAGGGCTGTTTCACATTTATATTCATTTGATTATATTAAATACAAACAGGTACTAATTCGATTCGATCGGTCGATGGGTAGAAAATGACTTGCCGCTTTGGTCTGTCGAGCTTTTTGCTTTTCGAACGTACGGTGTACTTTGACATTTTCTCGAGTTTTTTCTGTAAACAAAAACGAAAGTAAAATGCATGAATACTGTTTTACGAAATGGCACTCTTCTATGTTAAACGAAACGATTAAAAATGTTTAAATTAATACAAAAACTGTTCTTACGATTCGATAATGTTGACCCGGGGATGCGTTCGGCCGTGTCTGATTGGCCCACAACTTTCTCTTTTGTCCAATAGTCCAACTTCCGATGCAAAACGTTCCACGATATTCGCCAAGAGTTGTGGTTCCTCCTCCTCTGAATCCCAGCTCGGTTCGGCGTGAAAACCCCATAAATCCGTGGACGTTGGAATAACACGGATATTTTGATCGGCATTTCCGTAATAGTCCGCATTTTCTTCCTTCTTAGAGGTATCTCGCCAAGATGTCGATTTGAACGAGGTGTATGCGTTCATGCTTTGGCTACAAAAGACAGTAAATACATATGATGTAACGCGCAAAGTTTCACAAAACTCGAATTAATACGCGAGAAGAAAAAACACGGAACACAAAAGTCACCTCTCCATGTCTGCAGATGAACGAAAAGCTCCTTTTGGCTGTGCGGCGAGTCGGTTTTGACGTCTGACGAAAGGCAACGAGAACGTGCCAGGTTTATACGGATTGTCCCCACCATAGCAGTTTTGGGTGTATTTGTTCAACATTTTCTCCAATGCTTGGTGCATCCTAAGATTTTAGCGAAAAGATCTATATAACAATACGCTTCTCTCGCTAGTGTATCTGTCTGAACCATTTTATTATCTTTATAAGCGAACGATACGAAAAACGCTGACCCTTTGAATAATGCAGGTAAAAGGGTGCAAACAAAAAAAAAAAAATGTCTGTTGTTCACGGTACTGTTGTGAAGTGAAACACCGTGTCTCCTTGCATACTAGTTAGAAAAAATTATATTTTCACGATACTTTCAGTACTTGAAACACGGTGTTTCCTTAGAAACTTATCATAAATCTTCCTGGCATTGATACTCCGGTGGCAGTGCGCGCTGGTAAAATAATAAAAATATCGTCAAGGTACTACTGAGCGTTTTCTATTGTCATCGAAAGCAACCGGTCGAAATTAGAAGTCAGTATAGTCAGCAAAGCAATACCGTGCTCCATTGGATAAGCAACATAGTGTATTTTGTATGATGATATTTGAACTTGTTAAATTTGTCAAAATACAAGCAAATCAAACATTTTTACACGAGCGGTGTAACCGCTACGAATTTCAATTTTCTCTTAGAGTGATAGATCTCTTCAAAGATTATGTATACTTAGTTTTGAGATTAACATTCGCTTTTTTTTTTTTTTTTGTTATCGTAATTTTCATATTAGTAATCTGTTGTCTAATCCAGAGTCTCGACAGAGTCTCGTGCCACATACATTTGCGTGTGACCCGCCGGAGGCTCTATACGCCAAGACTCGCGTCGTACGCATATATTATTTCTTCTACGCGCTTTAAATGAAGAAGTATACAATGAATGAAGGAACTGAAAATACTTTCATGACGTATTTATGCCTCTCGTTCACAATTTCGCGTAATTTCAAGATGATCGATGTCGTTATTGCTATGATACACCGATTTCTTTTTAACAGCAGAGATCGGATAGTCAGGATCATACCAACGGCGCATCGTCGGCGCTCCGACAGACTGGGCCGAGTTAGCCCGAACTCGCCCGACCGACCTCTGCACGCGCTTAACGGAGTCGACGATGTATATATATATATGTATATGTAACAAAGTCGACGGCAAAGACTTTGTTATTAGGTTGGAGAGTCTACGAAACAATCCGAGCGTCCATGTGTACTATCGGCCCACTGTACATGTAAACATTCAGACACGATTTCTTCTGTGAAAATGTCTCTCGTGTCCTCATATCTTAATAAAAATTCGTGAAATTCTATAGAAAAGCATCTTCGATGTAAAAGTTTCGCCAAGTACATTTGAAAGTATAAATTGTTTTATACCGACTCTTTAAAATGTACATGAAATTAGTTAAAGGCCAAGTTCATTATTAACCGTTATTTAAAAAATATTAATACTTGGCACGCCCACAATTGGCAAAATCATGGGACTATAGTTTTATCAAGTCAAAAATGGACGGCCAAGTATTGATATTTTTTTAAATAACGGTTAATAACGAACTTGGCGCCGTTTAACTAATTTCATGTACGGTTTTTAAGAATCGGAATGATACAACTTATACTTGCATATGTGCGCGGCGCAACTTTTACAGTGAATATGTTCTTATAAGTCTTAGATACGCATAGAATAAGAGGAAAGGGCGTGAGAACAAAGTATGCCTCCACAAAAAGATGATTTTGGACATCAGCTAGTATCTATCGGAGGGTTGTGGCATCGATTTGCCTTTTACAGGTAGATGTGAGTCACCTCAACACGTTTGTTGAATATTTTGACGAAACAAAATTCTACGGGGATTAATTTGAATACGGTTCCTTGGATATGTAATGTTTTGGAAATCGTGAAAATAAAAAACCAACACTTCCGTATGTGGACAATTTTCCGTTTACCATTCAATTTTTATTCGACTTCACTAATTTTTACAATTATGAAAATACGCAATGAGAATTCGAACATCGGTTAAAGATATGTAAAATTATCGCGATGTGCATAGGTCACCGTGGAAGTACACTCCGTTTCACAGTCGTAGCAGTAGCCTGAGTATTGAAGTGGGCACTCGTGAATAGCCCACCCGTGGAATGGCACAACCATGTTAACAGAACAAATGTATAACACATTAAAATCGTGTGATATATAAACGGTAAATGCATATTTTTTAATTACAAAGTACAACTTACACGTTAACGGTGTTAGTACGCTATGTCCGAAGAGTCGAAAGTCCGAGTTGAGAAGGTTTTCAATAGTTGTATGCATCGTGTCGGTCTGAGATGAGGTAAGATAATTCGTACGCAAATAGGATTGTCCAATCGCAAATTCGTCGGTATTGGTGTTGACATTCGAACCAGTAGGAGCACTTTGTCGATAGCATTGGACTATTGTCTAACGGTTCATAAGACGACTCACGCCCGGAAAGTCACTACCGCCCCTCGTGCGAATGATTCCAACCGCAATTAAAACGGCTTGGTAAGACACGTCAAACGTTCCACAATCGTACACGCGACCAATTTCTCTAAGAGACAATCGGCTCAAAACCGACCGCATCGTGCGTCGAGCCTGCTGAAGCCTCATGCTTCTCAACTTCGAAAGGCGATGTACCGTAAACCATCTTGCTATAGCCGCACTCCGGACCCGCATTAACGTCACCATTTTGGTAATAGCTTCAATCAGGTCGTTTGCAAGATAACAAGCCATTTTCATTTGACTTATTTCAATTTATGATCAAAATCAGTACAAACACCACACGTCAATAGATTTATCAAAATTTGACAAGGTTTTTGCTAAGCTTTAGAGGCTTAGTAATGTTCGAAGCCTTGTACGCTAGCGGCGTGAACAACCCGATTAACTGAATTGGTACTGCGATCTTCAGAAAGTAATGTTCGTTTATTAGAATATTTCTGGTATTTTCAGAACGTTACACGCAACTGAGCAAACCTTTATTACGCCGCACAGTTTAGAAAAGTTTTAACACACAACCACTGTCGCGTATCGCGAACGTGTTATACGACCATCCGTACGATAGTTCCGAGGATTAAAATTGTCAAAATGTTTGAATTTGCGAGGCTTTATAAATTTTACCCAAACGGTCGTTGCCTGCATTGTCGAGGGGGCGCGTTTTTCGGAGTCGTGCACTTACCGTAGAGGAAGAAACGCCCGATTTGTCGAAGTGTACCCTTTCCATCTATCATTTGTTGGACGAAAAACTGAAACTCGTTACTGGCGTATTTGGTAATTCAACAGGTAAGCCGTTTGCAATTTTTCTACTTTGAACAGGCCTTCAGTAATGAAAAGATCTGAAATACGGCAATAAAACAAAAAAAAAAAAGAAGTGAAAGCAAAGTATGCAACCGTGAACAGGTGATTTTGGATGTCAGCTAGCGTTTTCCGAAGGTTGAGACCGGATAAGACATTTGTCTTTACAGGTACACTCAGAAAAAAGTCCATGGTATTTACAACAAACTCCTATTGTCACACGCGTTATAGTATTCAATACCATATTTTATCGTTGCGCAAACCTTAATATGCTTCAATAAGCTATAATCATAAGGTTGACTGAAATATGTTATTTCGATGATGTGCATAAACGTATGCCATGCGTAAGACTATTATAATTATCGTTAAAATCACAACAAAAAAAATATGTTTTATTTGACACATATATTCATGCAACAATGAAATATGCAGTTTGTCGTCTACACCAGTATTTTTGTTGCCTGACTCGGCATATTTTGTTGTTAAGGGGTCTTCGGTTTTCGCGCTCACTCGCTGCTATACTTTGTCGAACGCGGAGGTAGCGCGTGCTTCCCCCACACGCTCGATGTTGAGTCGTGATCCGTATCGTCTTAGCCCTTAGAACGCAGTATTCCTTCGACTGCGAAACGACAGCGTGAAAAGTGAAAACGCCGAAACGCCGAAACGCCGAAAATGAACGGAAGTGATCACCGCAAAGTGCCGTGCCGTACCGAGTGCGGCTTATCAGTGCCTACCAAACTAACTGAATGGGGTCTCAGCCAGTACATTCAGATATTCGAAGGTAAGAAATAATATATTTATTAATTACGTAGAGTGAAGAAGCGACCGCGTTCGAAGACTCGACTTCTTTCGCAAACAAAGAAAGAATTTTTTTTCATATACTTTCGTAACATCGGTAAATAAAAGAGGTTTGCGATAATCTTCTATTTTTCGTTGTAATTTCGTTTATTTTATACGAAAAAAAAAAAAAAATTCAATCGTCATTTTCGTCATAAATCGTGTGTGGTCGAATCAGAGGTTGTTGCCTGTTTATGCTGAGTTATCGTTTTACCATAAGTATTGTTATTCCTACTATCCGTGATGAGTGAACCGTCCACAGACACGACTGTATGATTGGTTCTACTTCACCGTGGCACGAGGTTTTACTTTTCGGGAAGTTATAAGTTACTATTTGTAAATTACGCGATCGTCGTACGTAGCGCCTACCGCGGCTTTATTCGTGATGCCAAGTAAGATAGAGACAGTCTTTCGTGTGCTGTGACGCAGTAACAATCTAAGGAAAAAATTGAAATAAGTGTTAAAGTTGGGTTCGCGAGAGTTCCATCACAGTTCTCCTGCTTCGTATGCGAGACCGTAAATCGTAATTTTTTTACGCCACGGAATAAAGTAAATAAATTTGTTATTGAAAATTAAAAAAAAACGATCGTTTCATCCAGTATCGTGTAGTAGAGACATCAGTACATTATCGTATAGTAGAGACATCAGTACATTATCGTATAGTAGAGACATCAGTATATTATCGTATAGTAGAGACATCAGTACATTATCGTATAGTAGAGACAACAATATTTTTATTTCGCCGGGTATACCTCGTGTTCGTAACGGTCGAATCGGAGATCGCAGCCTGTTTACTCCGAATTATCTTTCTATCATATTTATTGTTATTCTTGCCATCCATGACGAGTAAACGAGACAACACTATGGTTATTGCTACTTCGTGGCACGATGTTTTGGATTTTAAGAAGGTAAAATGGGGACATAGAAACAGAATTTTTTTTTTTTAATTTCAGGAAAAATAGTTTAAAAAATCAGAAAGAGCTTGAAAAAAATAAAATAAATGCAATGAACGATGAAAACAATTGCGCTAAATTTTTCAAAATGTTTATAAATTCGAAAAAAATTAACATAAAGTTTTAAAAAAATTTCTATAAAATAAAAAAAAAATGCTATGAAATTCGAACATTTCTATAAACACAAAAGAAAAAATATCTATAAAATCTGACGAAAAAAATATCAACAATGCGCATAAACCCGAGTGTGTCAAAAACATTTTCGAATTCCCTTCTTTGTACTAAAACGTCTAGAATAAAACGACTAGAAATATAATTAGAAATGTGACTAGAACGACTAACAACTAACGACGACGACGACTAAAGACTAACGACTAATGACTAGAAATAAAATATCAATGAGAAATGTTTCTTAGATCTGTGCCCCTTTTACAGCTCAAGCGATAGTCGATGGAAAGTTCGTCACTATCACTGCTGGTGACATTAAAGAATTAATTCCGATTCTTGGTCATCGCAAAGATTTTATCGATAAACGAAAGGATTATTTGATAGCGCAAGGCCTGAAAGATCCGGTGAGTTAATTGCATATTAAATTTGCAATTATTTTAATATTGGTACGTTTTCAAGTTATGTTTCGACGTTGTAATTTTCGTTTTTTTTGTTTCTCTAAAGGATGAACTTTTCGCGAACCTTGATGAGACTCTAAGCATCATATCAGCAACGGACAGCGGTAGTTGTTCCTCCGCGTCCGGGAACCCCACTGACATAGTCGCGGAAGTACCCAAATACCATCCGGGCGAGGTGTGTTACTTTCACGCGTATTCTCCATCTTTTCTTAATTACTCTGCTAAATTCTATTTTTCTAAATTCTAAACAATTAAGTTACTAACAATAAATGACCAAAGATTAAAATCCGATTTCTTTTTTCTATAGCAACTTAGACGATTGCTGGATAAATCTCCTAAGGGCTCCGCATTGTTGAAATGTGTTCGATTGACTTCACATGATCGCAAACGATTGTGCGAAATCGTGGTCGATCATCTTATGATCACAAAGAACAAGTACGCTGCAGCGAAAGACTAAATACTGCGAATGAAAATGAAAGAAATGTACGATAACATTTTTTTATTTTCAGGCCCACGACTACGGATTGGCAGTTTTTCGCGAAGGAGATAGCGACAGTATTCGTTCACGAACAGGCAGAAACATACTACAATCCATACGAATCTCGTCCGCAGAGACGTCTGGCGTGTGGCAAGCTGTGGGATAAGTACTGCAACATCAGGAGATATAATCGCGCGAAATTGAATGCAGCTACTTCGTCGGACATCGAGCAGGAATCAAAACTACTCGATGAAATTCGTAATGCGCTTATCAAATTGAGAGCTATATCGCCGCATGATGAGGATCTCAAGCGCCTGTGGCGTTTGACTTCGCCGCATCGCATTAATGATGGTTCCATAATGGACTACTACGACAAGTATCCGATTCTATCGTCGACGATTGGGAGCTCATTGGTATACGCAAACAATTTTTTTCTGTCGGTGCTGCGATATTTCTTCATTTCTATAACTAATTTTTTTCTGTTTAGCTGGAAATTGACTTCGAAGTCGCACGCTTGGCAGAACCGAATATTTTAATTACGTCGTGGGCCGCCATCGCAAAGAAGATTATAAACTTCGCAAGACACAAGAAACTTTGCGAGAATTTCTTCAGGGAACAGGCAACGGCAGAGACATTGGGCTTTCTTATGTTGCCGTTTTTGATTCGTACGACTCGAGTAACGACAAAACGTGGCACGAACTGGAGACCATCGCAACCGGAAGTTGCAAAGGCATTTATTCTACAAATCCCGGTTCGTTGAAAAAACTTAAAATACTATTAAACGCTATTTGAATGCTATGAACTTAAGAAACTATTTTTTTTATATTTACGCATCGAAACGATTATTTGTTATTATAGATTGCGGCGGACTAGGAACGACACATGGCCGAACGACAAGAAAAGCTCGCAAAATACGGTTTGACTGTACAACCGTTCGTGCTAACGATCGGATTGAAGACGTCGTTCACGGCTGTGTATGTCGTTGTCAACTCCGTGAAATACGAGTGTAGTAGCCTGATGGCAGCCGTTGGTCTCTGCTTCAAAATCATCTGGGCATTACGGGCGCAATACCAAAGGGAATGTGAGCCCGTCTGGAATTTTATTCAACGGTTCGTATATCTCATCGACGATAATACTATAAGCAACAAAAGCTCGCAAACGATTCAGACTGTATGGTCTGATATACAAGGCTTCACACCAGCAAACGATTAATTATATGCGAAGTATGTAAAGTACATACAACTCGTATATGTGAACGTAAAATCTTTGCAAATCATACGACTGAACTTGAAACTCAAAAGACTATTTTAACTGTGATAAAAAAAGGCCCTCGCGGACTATGTACAAAATGATAATTTCGGATAATGTCGGATTAAACGTTGCGCAGAAATAGGTTTAAATTGAAAATGCTCGTTCGATGTGAAACGTGTTCGATGCTAGTGCCGGTGAAAGACTTTCTTTCCCATTACAAATACATACACAATAATATAAATCAAGCTGTCATGAAATGCGCAGTCGCGGCGTGCGATCGTTCGTTTTATCACCCAAACTCGGCTCGCAAGCATGCAAAGAGTCATGCAGCATATCCTACCGTTGAATCACAAACGTCGGGCAATCACGGGACAACTAGACCGGTTTCTGTTGCGGCGACTAACGTTTGCCACAATAGGGAATGTCACGATCAGCCAATAGATAATAAAGATAATAACGCCTCCGACGTTTCGATGATAAACGTTGAAAACAGTAATAATATCGAGTTACTAAAACAAAAAGCGCTGGTTTTTACGTCAAATTTTTATGCTGATTCCAGTTTGTCGCGAATTCAAGTCCAACGAATCATCAAATCATTTCAAGATTTTCTTAATAGCGACGAAATCAATTGTCTTCGAGACAGCATTATTAACGTAGTTTCACCGAATAAAAAAGAATTCGCTCAGCAGCAGTTTGAGAAGTTTCAAAACGTATTCGACGATTTAAATTCGGAGTATAAAAGACTTCTCGAATTCGAAAAAAAAGGCTGTTATATTCCTCCAGTGCCCGTATTTATAGGGACCTTAGAAGTAAGCCGTCGAAATGGCACAATGTCCACAAAAGATATCTACTGTCAGTATATCCCGATCAAAGATACTCTTAAATTGTTTATGGAAACACCCGAAACATATAACCGTGTTATGAAATATTGTATTGATCTGGAACTAAATGACAACATCGAAAATATAGTTCAGTCAACATTTTGGAAACAAAAGACTCACGGTGATAAAACAGTATTTCCCCTTTTGCTTTATCAAGACGATTTTGAGACGGGTAATCCGCTAGGTTCTCGCGCAGGCATCCACAAACTAAACAGAACATATCTATCGGTCGGATGTTTACCACCTGAGTATCGCTCGAGATTAGTTAACATTTTTCTTGTTCCACTTTGCCATTCGGCGCATTACAAAACACTCGACTGCGCCGTAATCTATAAACAATTAATTGATGACTTGAATGACCTTGCAGAAACCGGCATTCAATTAAACGTTAACGGCTCGATGCTTGTTGTTTATTTCAAATTAGCACTAATAATTGGCGACAATTTAGGTCTGAACTCAACACTTGGATTCACAGAAAGTTTTTCGGCAAACTATTCATGCAGATTGTGTAAAACATCGAAAAAAAAATCAAGGCAGCTATGTACGGAAATAGCTTGTATCATACGAGATAAAAACAATTATAGCGTAGATTTGTCGCGAAATAATTTATCCCAAACCGGTATCCGAAAAGAATGTATATGGAATCGCGTAGTGGATTTTCATGCCGTCGAAAACTATTCGGTCGACATAATGCACGATTTGCTGGAGGGAGTGTGTAAGTTCGAAACAGCTCTTCTCTTGAAGTATTTGATCGCCGAAAAGAAATACTTTAGTTTAGAAAACCTCAATAATCGAATCAAATACTATCGGTATTCAGAGTCGAGTAATCCACCGCCGCTCATTAGCGAAACAGAATTTAACGATTGTAATATAAGAATGACAGCTTCCGAAATGAAAACATTTATGTTGAATGCCAGTCTACTATTCGGTGATTTTATTGCAAAAAATGACAGACACTGGGAGCTTCACGTGCTGCTAAGAAAAATCTTGTGTATCTGTCTTCAAACACGCGTTACTTGTCGCACGGCGACGTCGTTAGAAAAATTGGTAGAAAAACATCATTGGTTATATGTTACTTTGCATGGCGAAACGTTGAAACCCAAACACCATAATATGCTCCATTATTCCCGGATTATTCGCGAAATTGGTCCGCTACGTAACATTTGGTCCATGCGATACGAAGCAAAGCACCGACCATTAAAAAAAAGTTCAGCTGTCTCGTTCAATCGAATCAACATATGCAAAACGTTAGCAGTTAAAAACCAACTTCATTTCAATAACGCACTCTTGCATCGTCAATTTTTTAAGGATGATATCACTTTCGAAATTCTCACTGAAACATCTGCACAATCCGATTGTAACGAACTTCTATCAGTTCCAGGATTAGATCGATACGAAGAGCTCATAAAATGATCGGTTAATAATACGAAATACAAACGTAACGACGTTATTTCGGTTCGTGTAGGCGACGTTCCCGTTTTCGGTCAGAAACACAAATTTTTTTTGAAAAAAGACATCGCAACGCCAGTATTATCGGATTTCGCATTACTCGTGAACACATTTCAAACCGTGAGTCGCAATGAACATCTACAAGCCTATAAAGTTATTCCATCAAATTTCCAAGAGCTCGCAACGTTTAATCCGACCGACTTTACCGAAAAATTATCCGTCGTTCTCACGTCCGACGAGAATAGATATATCGCTTGTGATGAAATCACGAGTTGCGTGTGATAATCCGTTCGCGGGTGATTTCCTAATATATTAACGATCGAATTTCGTTATTTTGGTATTATTTTTTATTATAACGGTTCATACACTGTACTGTTCTGTTTACGTTCGATTACCTAATGGTTTTGCTTAACAGACAAAATACCGAAAGTTACTATAAACCACAGTTATTTTTGTTGCGATAGCATTCAGATTTTTGATTTAATTTTATTTAAGGAGCGTCAAACACTACGTGAACTGTACCGGTATAACTGGAACGAAATATTTTTTTTACTGTGCCAAATAAGCCTTTCAAATTTCTATCACGACGCCAATCGCATTATTTTCTCGGTATCCGGACATATTTAAAATCTAAATTGTAAGTGATTCTGTACGTCGCGTGTGCGTTTTTTTTATGCATTCATGATTGGAATTTGTACTCGATACGGAATTTGTACACTTCTACGTACAATACGATACGGATATGTACAATACTATCTTACGAAACGATATGTATTTTTCCCTTCGCGACAAAACGCCGTCAGTATTAGTGTATTTAAGTTTGTTTTTTTTCGTTAGCTGTGTGAGATATACCTTCGAATCGGGTTTTTTTTTTTCGCTTCGTTTGATTATTATTTTTTCTTTTCATTTGATACTAAATTAATCGTTCATTCACACGAAACACACTAATTACTACACGGTTTAACAAAAAAAAATGTTTATTAAGATGTAACATAAGCATACATGTTACTCGACAAATGTACATTTTATATAACTGATACAATAATAAATATGGTGCCTTATAATGCAAATGTTTTGTAATTCCTAACCGGACCCATAGAAGTAGTGCAGATAAAAATATTGTTAAAATTTTATGACAAGAAGAAAATATTTTTCATTACTATACAAAATACTGAGACAGTCATATAGGAATGTTTAAACAGAAATATTATATCGTTGGTTTTACTGTGAAAATGTGGCTAATTATAATGAGTATTGTAACGTTAACGTATTCTATTGGAGTAGTTCGATGCACGTTCACCCTAAAACGTCGTCGAATCAGAACGAGAAACGCAGAGGCTAAGCCAGCCAATCAGAGCGCGAGGGAGTCGCAGCTCGAGTTCGAGAAGCCTCGGCGAACTCGACTCTCCTCTTCTTCGTCGGGCTCTCGGAGTGTCGAGCACGTGCGCGAAAAAAACTGGTCGAATACTCGTGATATAATAAAAGAAAAGACTCTCTCTCTTTATTTCAAGTATTATTTGTTTTCTTCATACAAAGTTTAATTCGTTACTTTAATAAATCGATATCTTTCCGCATTTAAATAAAATAAAGGAACATATTTATTTTCCCGACGAATCCTCTCTCTCTCTCTCTCTCGATATTTTTAATAATTATTTTCAGCACTCATTGTTGGAAATCTCCAACATATTCTATTAAGTCACGCATACAAAAGTGTCAAGAGGTCGATATTATAGTTTATAGCTGTGACTATTAACTTGTTCATTATTTATCATCATAAACGAATAGTCATTACTGTACAAAAATACTCAGACGATCATGCAGCAACGTATAAACAGAAATATTAGATTGCAAGTCCTACTATGCAAATGTCACGAATTACAATAAATATTACAGTTTTAACGCACTCTGTTAATTTAACCTACAGGAAGAGTTGAGTACCTGACACGTAAACGTGTGATGAGCTGTAAATTATAGTTAATACCTTATACCCTTAACGAATAAGCGAATCAGCCCCTAACATTTCAGCTGTAACTGTAAAAACCCAATCGTCGTACTGTCCAGTATCCCCAAATTCAACGATATTTGAAGGTCAATGTAAAAGATTTTATATTTATCATTCCGTTACAGGGAAGTTGAAAAGATTATGAATGATTCGAGAATAACTATATACATTCGTAGAGTTTATAGTATTTTGATCGTTTCAAACACCTTACGAATAGTCATAAGAGGAATAGTTGCAATTAACATATCAATTTAATTATTATGACTGCCAAAATATTGTAAAGCATTCTAAATTTTTACATGTAACGACAACTTTAAAAAATAGACGTCACCTCAGGGAAACATACTATATGGTCAATATATAGCTATGCTGACCATATATTTCTCTCGGTGTAGATGTTAGCCATCTCAACACTGTAACAGACCATATCATGGAAACAAAGAAGAAATGAGAAACAAAGCCCTTTTGGAGCAAAGCCCTCCGAGTAAATACAGCTACTGGCACATACAGAACAGATTCATAGCGTCTGTAGTATAAAAAAAAAGGAGTGAACACGCGGATGCGTCCATTGAGAGATCACGGGAGTCGGCTCCTCGCGGTCATCGTCTCGCAGTAGTTGTAAACCCGAGGAATTCGGAATTAAAAATTGTTGACTGAATTCCTCGATTTCTGCTGTGTGGAGGAGGAAAAGGAGGCAGTTTCACTGATTTTTCGAGAAGCAAGCGGAGGCAGTTTCGTCGATTTTTTCTAGAGGAGCAAAAGGAGGTCGTTTCGTCAATTTTTTTTTTTTTTTTTGTAGAGGAGCAAATGGAAGGAAATACATCGATTTTCGGAATTCGGAATTAAAGATTGTTGACTGAATTCCTCGATTTCTGCTGTGTGGAGGAGGAAAAGGAGGCAGTTTCATCGATTTTTTTGTAGAGGAGCAAATGGCAGGAAATTCGCCGATTTTCTGAGCGATTTCGTCGGGCTTACAACTACTGCGAGACGATGACCGCGAGGAGCCGACTCCCGTGATCTCTCAATGGACGCATCCGCGTGTTCACTCCTTTTTTTTTTATACTACAGACGCTATGAATCTGTTCTGTATGTGCCAGTAGCTGTATTTACTCGGAGGGCTTTGCTCCAACAGGGCTTTGTTTCTCATTTCTTCTTTGTTTCCATGATATGGTCTGTTACAGTGTTGAGATGGCTAACATCTACCTGTAAAGACAAATGTCTTTTCCGGTCTCAACCTTCGGAAAACGCTAGCTGACATCCAAAATCACCTGTTCACGGTTGCATACTTTGCTTTCACTTCTTTTTTTTTTGTTTTATTGCCGTATTTCAGATCTTTTCATTACTGAAGGCCTGTTCAAAGTATAAAAATTGCAAACGGCTTACCTGTTGAATTACCAAATACGCCAGTAACGAGTTTCAGTTTTTCGTCCAACAAATGATAGATGGAAAGGGTACACTTCGACAAATCAGGCATTTCTTCCTCTACGGTAAGTGCACGACACCGAAAAACGCGCCCCCTCGGCAATGCAGGTAACGACCGTATGGGTAAAATTTATAAAGCCTCGCAAACTCAAACATTTTGACAATTTTAATCCTCGGAACTATCGTACGGATGGTCGTATAACACGTTCTCGATACGCGACAGTGGTTGTGTGTTAAAACTTTCCTAAACTGTGCGGCGTAATAAAGGTTTGCTCAGTTGCGTGTAACGTTCTGAAAATACCAGAAATATTCTAATAAACGAACATTACTTTGTGAAGATCACAGTACCAATTCTGTTAATCGGGTTGTTCACGCCGCTAGCGTACAAGGCTTCGAACATTACTAAGCCTCTAAAGCTTAGCAAAAACCTTGTCAAATTTTGATAAATCTATTGACGTGTGGTGTTTGTACTGATTTTGATCATAAATTGAAATAAGTCAAATGAAAATGGCTTGTTATCTTGCAAACGACCTGATTGAAGCTATTACCAAAACGGTGACGTTAACGCGGGTCCGGAGTGCGGCTATAGCAAGATGGTTTACGGTACATCGCCTTTCGAAGTTGAGAAGCATGAGGCTTCAGCAGGCTCGACGCACGATGCGGTCGGTTTTGAGCCGATTGTCTCTTAGAGAAATTGGTCGCGTGTACGATTGTGGAGCGTTTGACGTGTCTTACCAAGCCGTTTTAATTGCGGTTGGAATCATTCGCACGAGGGGCGGTAGTGACTTTCCGGGCGTGAGTCGTCTTATGAACCGTTACACAATAGTCCAATGCTATCGACAAAGTGCTCCTACTGGTTCGAATGTCAACACCAATACCGACGAATTTGCGATTGGACAATCCTATTTGCGTACGAATTATCTTACCTCATCTCAGACCGACACGATGCATACAACTATTGAAAACCTTCTCAACTCGGACTTTCGACTGTTCGGACACAGCGTACTACCACCGTTAACGTGTAAGTTGTACTTTGTAATTAAAAAATATGCATTTACCGTTTATATATCACACAATTTTAATGTGTTATACATTTGTTCTGTTAACATAGTTGTGCCATTCCGCGGGTGGGCTATTCACGAGTGCCCACTTCAATACTCAGGCTACTGCTACGACTGTGAAACGGAGTGTACTTCCACGGTGACCTGTGCACATCGCGATAATTTTACATATCTTTAACCGATGTTCGAATTCTCATTGCGTATTTTCATAATTGTAAAAATTAGTGAAGTCGAATAAAAATTGAATGGTAAACGGAAAATTGTCTATATACGGAAGTGTTGGTTTTTTATTTTCACGATTTCCAAAACATTACATATCCAAGGAACCGTATTCAAATTAATCCCCGTAGAATTTTGTTTCGTCAAAATATTCAACAAACGTGTTGAGGTGACTCACATCTACCTGCAAAAGGCAAATCGATGCCACAACCCTCCGATAAATACTAGCTGACGTCCAAAATCATCTTTTTGTGGAGGCATACTTTGTTCTCACGCCCTTTCCTCTTATTCTATGCGTATGTAAGACTTATAAGAACATCTTCACTGTAAAAGTTGCGCCGCGCACATATGCAAGTATAAGTTGTATCATTCCGATTCTTAAAAACCGTACATGAAATTAGTTAAACGTCGCCAAGTTCGTTATTAACCGTTATTTAAAAAAATATCAATACTTGGCCGTCCATTTTTGACTTGATAAAACTATACTCCCATGATTTTGCCAATTGTGGGCGTGCCAAGTATTAATATTTTTTAAATAACGGTTAATAATGAACTTGGCCTTTAACTAATTTCATGTACATTTTAAAGAGTCGGTATAAAACAATTTATACTTTCAAATGTACTTGGCGAAACTTTTACATCGAAGATGCTTTTCTATAGAATTTCACGAATTTTTATTAAGATATGAGGACACGAGAGACATTTTCGCAGAAGAAATCGTGTCTGAATGTTTACATGTACAGTGGGCCGATAGTACACATGGACGCTCGGAATGTTTCGTAGACTCTCCAACCTAATAACAAAGTCTTTGCCGTCGACTTTGTTACATATCTCTCTATATATATAAAGTTACCGCCGCTGTCGCCGCCGCCGCCGTGTCAGGAATCGAGGGAAGGGCAAAAATATTCTAAGTCCCTCAAAGGGGATTCCCCCTTGGGCACCCCATCGAGCAAAAATATTCTAAGTCCCTCTAAGGGGAATCCCCTTAGAGCCCATCGAGCAAAAATATTCTAAGTCCCCCTTAGAGGGACTTAGAATATTTTTGCTCAATGGGCTGCCCAAGGGGGAATACCCTTAGAGGGACTTAGAATATTTTCGGTCGACGGGGGGAGGAGGAAAATATTCTAAGTCCCTCTAAGGCAGACTTAGAATATTTTTCGGGGGGAGGGGGGGGGGGGGGGGGGTGCGGAGGAGCGTGGGAGAGGAAGGCCAAAATATTCTAAGTTCCTCTAAGGGGATTTCGAAGGAGGCAGCAGCGGTGGTCGGCGGCGGAGAACGAAGCAAAAATATTCCCCAAATGGGTCTTAACTCAAAATAGTTAACAATTGACGAGCGAGCGCGCGTAGCGCGCGAGCCCGGGGAAACGCTAGTACATATATATATATACGTCGTCGACTCCGTTAAGCGCGTGCAGAGGTCGGTCGGGCGAGTTCGGGCTAACTCGGCCCAGTCTGTCGGAGCGACGACGATGCGCCGTTGGTATGATCCTGACTATCCGATCTCTGCTGTTAAAAAGAAATCGGTGTATCATAGCAATAACGACATCGATCATCTTGAAATTACGCGAAATTGTGAACGAGAGGCATAAATACGTCATGAAAGTATTTTTAGTTCCTTCATTCATTGTATACTTCTTCATTTAAAGCGCGTAGAAGAAATAATATATGCGTACGACGCGAATCTTGGCGTATAGAGCCTCCGGCGGGTCACACGCAAATGTATGTGGCACGAGACTCTGTCGAGACTCTGGATTAGACAACAGATTAGTAATATGAAAATTACGATAACAAAAAAAAAAAAAAAAGCGAATGTTAATCTCAAAACTAAGTATACATAATCTTTGAAGAGATCTATCACTCTAAGAGAAAATTGAAATTCGTAGCGGTTACACCGCTCGTGTAAAAATGTTTGATTTGCTTGTATTTTGACAAATTTAACAAGTTCTAATATCATCATACAAAATACACTATGTTGCTTATCCAATGGAGCACGGTATTGCTTTGCTGACTATACTGACTTCTAATTTCGACCGGTTGCTTTTGATGACAATAGAAAACGCTCAGTAGTACCTTGACGATATTTTTATTGTTCTACCAGCGCGCACTGCCACCGGAGTATCAATGCCAGGAAGATTTATGATAAGTTTCTAAGGAAACACCGTGTTTCAAGTACTGAAAGTATCGCGAAAATATAATTTTTTCTAACTAGTATGCAAGGAGACACGGTGTTTCACTTCACAACAGTACCGTGAACAACAGACATTTTTTTTTTTTTTGTTTGCACCCTTTTACCTGCATTATTCAAAGGGTCAGCGTTTTTCGTGTCGTTCGCTTATAAAGATAATAAAATGGTTCGGACAGATACACTAGCGAGAGAAGCGTATTGTTATATAGATCTTTTCGCTAAAATCTTAGGATGCACCAAGCATTGTAGAAAATGTTGAACAAATACACCCAAAACTGCTATGGTGGGGACAATCCGTATAAACCTGGCACGTTCTCGTTGCCTTTCGTCAGACGTCAAAACCGACTCGCCGCACAGCCAAAAGGAGCTTTTCGTTCATCTGCAGACATGGAGAGGTGACTTTTGTGTTCCGTGTTTTTTCTTCTCGCGTATTAATTCGAGTTTTGTGAAACTTTGCGCGTTACATCATATGTATTTACTGTCTTTTGTAGCCAAAGCATGAACGCATACGCCTCGTTCAAATCGACATCTTGGCGAGATACCTCTAAGAAGGAAGAAAATGCGGACTATTACGGAAATGCCGATCAAAATATCCGTGTTATTCCAACGTCCACGGATTTATGGGGTTTTCACGCCGAACCGAGCTGGGATTCAGAGGAGGAGGAACCACAACTCTTGGCGAATATCGTGGAACGTTTTGCATCGGAAGTTGGACTATTGGACAAAAGAGAAAGTTGTGGGCCAATCAGACACGGCCGAACGCATCCCCGGGTCAACATTATCGAATCGTAAGAACAGTTTTTGTATTAATTTAATCATTTTTAATCATTTCGTTTAACATAGAAGAGTGCCATTTCGTAAAACAGTATTCATGCATTTTACTTTCGTTTTTGTTTACAGAAAAAACTCGAGAAAATGTCAAAGTACACCGTACGTTCGAAAAGCAAAAAGCTCGACACACCAAAGCGGCAAATAGTCATTTTCTACCCATCGACCGATCGAATCGAATCAGTACCTGTTTGTATTTAATATAATCAATGAATATAAATGTGAAACAGCCCTGTAATTTTAAATTATACGATTTTCGTTAATTTTGTACTCATGATAGGAAAAATATTCGACCCAAATTCGTGAGGCGAATATTTGGCAAAGTTTTGTACAAATAAAAACATAAACAATATGGAGCGACTTTCATATATCTATTGTTGAAAACTTTTTTATAAATTTTGTATTCGCGATCGACAAGAAATGTTTTTCAAATGAAATGCAACTTCAAGTGTACGACAATTTAAAAAATGTTGAAGGGAAAATTAAAAACGCTATTACAAACACATTAAGAATCTTCCGTGTACCGGTTTTTTGAAAAAATCCACGAATCTTGTATTCGTGATCAACAAAAATTTGACACAGTTAAAAATAGTTGACAAATTTTGATTCTTCCGTAAAAAGAATTTTTTCTGTTAAACATTAAATATGAACTCAGGTAAACTTTATTTGAAAGATTCTTCAGGAATTTTCTACTCGCTATAGAATAAATATTCGATCCGAATTCGTGTAATGATTATTTGACAAACAATTTTGTAAAAAAAAAAAAAAATATTAATAAATATTTAGCAGCTTCCATGTGCGTATTATTCGAAAAATCTTACATAAATGTTGTCTTCGTGGTCGACAAAGAGAAATGAAAAGTAAAAATGAAACGTGAATTCACGTGCACGAAAATTCAGATCATTTTCTCGTAAAAATTAAGAACATACTAATGAAGAACACATTGAGAATCTCCCATGTACCTATCTTTTAAAAAATGCCATGCACCGTGTATGTGTGTTTAATTGAAAAATTTGAATACTTTAAAATGCTGTGACGAAGTACACCGGACATCTCACCAGAGGCTCGGTGTTCAGGTGGACGGGGCCGAGTTTGACGGAACTTGCCTTCAAGAAGAGGTTCCTATGGTGTGCGAGAGAGATAACGCGATCGGAGTGTTTCACCTCTTTTTAAGAGTCAGAAAATAGCCGGGATTTTTGAAGAATAAGCGTATAGAAACTAATTCGAATTTGAATTGGGAAAACCTCATAAGAACATGGAGAGCTCAAGATTGCGGATTATCGATGTTTTAATTGACACAACTGTAATGAATGCGCGCCAATCTCTCTTTCTCTCTCTCTCTCTCTCTCTCTCGTGACGGTGATACCGATCGCATGTCTATTGCCTCGTCTCCAGCCAAGCAACTTTTCAAAAAAAAATTGTTCCGACGCATTTTATACGAGAAGTTTCGACCAACAAAGGTGAATGTAAACCAACAATTTCTCATTATGACCAACCTGCTCGACTAATTCCATACAATGTTCGGTCGGGCAAGATCGGCCAAATTCGGCCCCGTCCAACCGAGCGCCAAATCACTGGTGCGGCGTTCGGTGAACTTTATCATAGCATTTTGAAGTATTCATCTTTTTTTTTGCCGATCCCGAATGCAAGATTCATATGATTTTTTAAATAGCCGGAACATGGAAGATTCTCAATGTATTTTTAATGCTGTGTTTTATTTTATTTTTACGCTAAAATTTATAAATCTTCATGCACTTGCATTCGCGTTTAATTTTTTTATTTTCATTTCTGTCTGACGAACGCAAATACAATATTTATGGAAAATCTTTCGAAAAATAGACACATTGAACGGCTAATTTGTTAAATGTTTTTTCATTCATACGAAAAACATTGCCAAATGTTAATCACATGAATTCTGGGCTAATATTTTTTCTATTACGAGTACAAAATGTATGAAAAATCTTTCGTGTATATGTTACCTGAGATTATATTTTATACTCATATCAAGAGGCGCGGTAGCGCCTCGACGCCAAGTACTGAAAAAAAGTACAGGGCGTCACGCTACTGTGTATAGCTACGCCAATATGCCGGAAGTGTATAGTGCGTGCAACTTTCGATCGATATATCTTCGGAATGTAATAATGTAATAATAATAATGTAATTTTGGGTCAATCTTTCGAAAGTGCCTAGTTACCATTCAATTGGTTTAGCATATTTTGAGATATCGAGGTCGGGAATTTCGCAGGGTCAAAACGATTATAAAGTGTCCTGTCCCATATATATCAAGAGGCGCGGTAGCGCCTCGACGCCAAGTACTGAAAAAACAGTACAAGGCGTGCCGCTACTGAGTAACCTACGCCAATATACCGGAAGTGTATAGTGCGTTCAACTTTCGATCGATATATCTTCGCAATAATACAACGAATCGAATTTTCATGGACTCTTTTATAATGTAATTTTGGGTCAATCTTTCGAAAGAGCCTAGTTACCATTCAATTGGTTTAGCCTATTTTGAGATCTCGAGGTCGGGAATTTCACAGGGTCCAAACGATTATAAAATGTCCCCTATATATATGTATTGAGACGGTATTAAATTTTTACCCCTCATATTTTTCGCATTTATTCGCCACATCGTATATAAGACCCGATCGCGAGCACAGAGGCACTTCACTTCGATCCTAAAACTCGAACGGAGAGGAACTCATGCGCGGCTACGGCACGTTTGATCTTGAGTCCTCCATTTTGCTTATCGATAATTCTCGATAGTAAAATTCCAACACTTTTCATTTTCGAGTAAAGCGTTGCTTTACTCGACAGAGTCCCGTCGCTAAGAAGAAGCAAGGGACAAATTTTTCAACGACGATCCAGTCATTGAAGGAAGAAACCAACGTCGGCCATTCATCGTTAACCATTAATTAAACCAAATTTCTTTCAGCGAACAGATTTTCTTGAAATATAAAATTCCTTTCCAAACACAGCGCCGGCAACCGCCTTGGGAGACCTCAACAACCGCTTTCGTCTAGTGTTACCCATCCTATTAAAAACCAGCGCCGGCAACTACCTTGGGAGACCTCGGTGACCGCTTTCGTCTCGGTTTATCCATCAAACTCAAAGAATAGAGTAGAATCAATTGTCTTGCGGTGACCTATTAGTACATGACAGCGCCGGCAACCGCCTTGGGAGACCTCGGCAACCGCTTTCGTCTAGTTGGTGGCTAATAGCGATCATCTAGAGTAGAATCATTTTTGGTACGACTTATTACTCTGTGACAGCGCCGGCGACTGCCCTGGGAGACCTCGGCGACTGCTTTCGTCTCGTCATTGTCTAATAAGAGTCGTGTAGAGTAGAATCACAATCCTCCTACCCTCAATAAAATAACCCTTCAATCTGTTTCGCAATTTAAATATTTGAGAACTAAAAGCTCAATTTAATTACTGGACAAAATCCATCATTTATTTTGTATTCACGCCACTGTCTCAATAAAATCACAATTATTGTTGACAATTCGAATCAACGAACAGATTTCTAATTTACAGCACCTGCCCTCACATCTCCGTGAGCCAAAAACTCACAATAGCGAACGTTTTGGAGCAAAGAGCTGTAAGCCTCCAAAAACGTACCGTTACAGTATGCGTCTACATCAGTTCATCGAAAAATGTGCGTGGTGGCGCGCTCGTCGCCACAGCCGGCGTAGCTGTCAGCTGTTGTCGATGGCAATGTTATACGCCGTCTACGTTTGCATCAGTTCATAGAAAAATTCGCGCGGTGGCGCGCTCGTCGCCACAGCCGGCTCAGCTGACAGTTGTTATCGTCGGCATGTATTTTCACGGCGTGAAAATTTTTTTGAGTGTTTCCGAAAATAATAATTATGTATGGCGTATCGTGGTTTAGTGTCTCGACGCGAAGTAAAAAAGAAAAATAACGAATTACGTATTATACGTGTGATTTTATATCGATTATAACTTTTCTTTGCGATCTCGAACAACATAACCGGCAATCATGAAGTGGAATATGTGACGTGCCGTTCGCGCGGTTTTGCATATAGAATTAATTTTGATCGACCTAAATTATCCGATCCTTCGAAATCAATTTTAAAAGTAAAATTACAAATGTTAGCTTTTCAAAAAGGAGTGAAATTTATAAAAATATTTTTTTCAAAAAAAAAAAAAAGGTACGCCAAGTACTGAAAAATCCGATTTGCAAATATTATTAAAAAAAAAAATGAACCAAATTTTATAAGCCAAGCATAACAGAAAAAAAGGATTCTATATAACAAAAAATATTGTTTTTTTTTTGAAAAAAATTGCTGTAAAAAATTGGCGTTCCAATGCAAATAGTGGTTTATTGTGACGCTTGCAAACACCGGAACGCCAATTTTTTACAGCAATTTTGTTCCAAAAAAAAACAATATTTTTTGTTATATAGAATCCTTTTTTTCTGTTATGCTTGGCTTATAAAATTTGGTTCATTTTTTTTTTAATAATATTTGCAAATCGGATTTTTCAGTACTTGGCGTACCTTTTTTTTTTTTTTGATATATGTCTACGTCTACATCAGTTCATCGAAAAATTTGCGTGGAGGCGCGCTCGTCGCTACAGCCAGCGCAGCTGTCAGTTGTTATCGTCGGCACGTATTTTTACGGCGTGAACATTTTTTCGAGTTCTTCCGAAAATAATAATTATGTATTGCGTATCGTGGTTTAGTGTCTCGACGGGAAGAAAAAAAAATTACGTGGTGCGTGTTATACGTGTGATTTTATATCGATTATAACTTTTCTTTGCGATCGCGAACAACATAACCGGCAATCATCAAGGGGAATATGTGACGTGCCGTTCGCCTGGTTTTGTATTGAATTAATTTTGTTCGATCTAAATTATCCGATCCTTCGAAATTATATATGCATATGCGAATGAAATATGTGGAAGATGGAGAAATTGAAGATTCATCTTTTGTTGCAGCGGCAAGTCGTCTTGAGACAAAGAATAGGAAAGTCTAAGTCAAGGAGACGAGAAAAATTTTCAAACCGATGGAAAACCCTACCGACCATTGATAAACTTGTCTCTTGATTTTTCTCGACTTGCAGAGCATCGTGTACTTCGATGTCCCCGGTATCGAGTTGGCGAGGTACTCTCGCTAACGACAATATGCAAATAACTCGATGCCGGGACCATCAACAACGAGTCGCTACAATAACAACGCGGCGACAAAAAAATATTACCATTTCAAAAAGATATGAAATTTCCCAAAATATAAAAAAAAAGGTATGCCATGTACTTAAAAATCCAATTGGCAAATATTATTTAAAAAAAAAAGAACAAAATTTTATAGGCCAAGTATAAAAAAAAAGGATTTCATATGACAGAATATATTGTTTTTTCTTGCAAAACAATTGCTGTAAAAAATTGGCGTTCCAGTGTTTGCAAGCGTCACGATAATCCACTGGCATTGAAATGCCAATTTTTTACAGCAATTTTTTTGCAAGAAAAAACAATATATTTTGTCATATAGAATCCTTTTTAGGCACTCACTATAACAATAGGCAAAGAGTGCCTATTAAAATGACCATCGAGGCTTCTTCACACAGCTTTCGATGGGGATTCCCCGCAGCGTATGCTCCAAAAAAATTAGTTTTTCAGAATTTACTTCGGTGTACCTCCAACTTCATCCGCAGTTAATTTGAAGTGACTCCGATGACTGGAAATATTTTTTTTAGCCTGCGGTTGAATAAAAATAGCTTTTTCACTGAATTTATCTTCTCGGACGTCCGTATCACAGTGTAACTTTGGATGGTGTGAACCAATTTTGTTCTCCTTCGCAGGAGTGTTTTATCACATCATGACTATTGTGCACAAACATTTTGAAACTACTGCGAAGCCTTTAATGAGTTGTTCCAAAATAAAAATTCAATTTTCTTCCGCTAAATGTCCGTACGGTGCTCCAATTATCAAGTCTACGAACCAAATTTTTTCTTTTTCGCAGCATTATTTTATTTTATCGTAAGCACTATGCACAGCAAATTTGAAGACATTCCGACGTCTCTGAACATTTTTTCCAGGCATTTTCCATTTAAAAATCCATTTTCTCCTGTCAAAGGTCCGTACGGCACTGCAATTTTGAAACCTACGAACGAATTTTTTTCTAATTTTCAGCAATATTTCATTGCATCGAAAACACTATGCACAGCAAATTTGAAGACATTCTAACATTTCTTAATATTTTTATTCTACAATTATTTCTAGTGTGGAATTATTTTAAAGGTTATGTTACTTTAATTTTCCAAAAAACAATTTTTCATCATGTCAGAAAAGAAAATTTGGTTGCGAAAAATAAAACACGAAATATCACACATTGATTTACAAATATTAGCCCTTTTTATTTCGAAAATAATATATTTTGAACGAAACCATTCACAATATTTTACAATACATCATTCACATTCGTAATAAAAATCATAAATTTCACGGGTGCACTGAAAAACTTGGTTATAATTTCACAAAGAAGAATCATCGAATATCCAAAATTATTGCAATTTGCCAAATAAAATTGAAAACAATCGCGACTATTTATTTTTTTTCCGTTCATTCTATCTGTCAAACTTTGGAAGCCGACGACAATTCCATAGCAGACGTGATAAAGTTCGCGGGTGACAATCACTTGGCCGAAAACGCATCTTCTTTTATGACCAGCCTGATCGTAAAGAAAGTCTCTAGCGCACTTCGCGACCCATTTTATTTATGTAAATCAGACATAATATTTGCGCTTAAATACCATTTTCATATGTAGTATTCCGATTCAAATGTACACTATTAACAACAAACCAAATAATATAATGTTTTTGTATAATAATACAATAAAAGTAACAAACATACGTTTAGTACTGATTATTTCGAACTTTGTCCCGGCAGGATGCTCCGAGAATCCTTTAATCTCTTGCGAAGCAGATGCAATGCGTGCAAAGTGATGTCTCACGAAAACGATCGGACAACAACGAGATTGTCCAAAATTGAACCTATACCCGGAGTCTTCCGTACACTACGACCCTGAAATCGTTTGAGTACAATTTAGCGGATATCAAAGTTTAAATGCAATTTCCGCATGGAACATTCGGAAACGGATGCACATTTCAATGAAAATAGTAAATAAAATAATGTATCTTGACGATAATACAAGAAATTGATCGAATAAACGTTTGATACGCATTATATAGTAATCTGTCCCGATAACGGGCTATAAAAATCTTTCAATCTCTTCTCAAGTTGAGAACCTGGTAGTAAAGTGATTTCTCACGTTCGCGACCCAGCAGTAAGATAAATCGCCGACGGTTCAAAATATGACCGATTGGTAATGCAGATTTCTATTTACCGAATTGATACTGAAACTCGCTGCAAGATGCCGCTGCGTGTTTTAACACCGCACAGCATCGAATTTTCAACAATAAAGAGGTGTCAAGTATAATTATTTCATTCATTCATTATGATTTTTAATGTTACATAAAAACTTCAATTATTTGATAAAAACTTTCAAAGTAAAAAAGCAACAGACATACTAATTAAAACTGTAAAAAACTGTGTGTGGTATCGTAAATCGATATCAATTAATCGCCGTCGACGTTTTCAATTGTATATATATATACAATTGAAAACGTACAACGTACGTTGTTGAAACGTACGTACAATTTTCAATTGTATATATATCGCAATAATTGTATATATATATACAATTGAAAACGTCGACGGCGATTAATTGATATCGATTTACGATACCACACACAGTTTTTTACAGTTTTAATTAGTATGTCTGTTGCTTTTTTACTTTGAAAGTTTTTATCAAATAATTGAAGTTTTTATGTAACATTAAAAATCATAATGAATGAATGAAATAATAAAACTTGACACCTCTTTATTGTTGAAAATTCGATGCTGTGCGGTGTTAAAACACGCAGCGGCATCTTGCAGCGAGTTTCAGTATCAATTCGGTAAATAGAAATCTGCATTACCAATCGGTCATATTTTGAACCGTCGGCGATTTATCTTACTGCTGCGTCGCGAACGTGAGAAATCACTTTACTACCGGGTTCTCAACTTGAGAAGAGATTGAAAGATTTTTATAGCCCGTTATCGGGACAGATTACTATATAATGCGTATCAAACGTTTTTTCGATGAATTTCTTGTATTATCGTCAAGATACATTATATTATTTACTATTTTCATTGAAATGTGCATTCATTTCCGAATGTTCCATGCGAAAATTGCATTTAAACTTTGATATCCGCTAAATTGTACTCAAACGATTTCAGGGTCGTAGTGTACGGGAGACTCCGGGTATAGGTTCAATTTTGGACAATCTCGTTGTTGTCCGATTGTTTTCGTGAGACATCACTTTGCACGCATTGCATCTGCTTCGCAAGAGATTAAAGGATTCTCGGAGCATCCTGCCGGGACAAAGTTCGAAATAATCAGTACTAAACGTATGTTTGTTACTTTTATTGTATTATTATACAAAAACATTATATTATTTGGCTTGTTGTTTATAATGTACATTTGAATCGGAATACTACATATGAAAATGGTATTTAAGCGCAAATATTATGTCTGATTTACATAAATAAAATGGGTCGCGAAGTGCGCTAGAGACTTTCTTTACGATCAGGCTGGTCATAAAAGAAGATGCGTTTTCGGCCAAGTGATTGTCACCCAAAGTTCGCACACGCCGCGACGTTGATATTCTGTGGCGGGATGATTTGAAATGAACAAAAAAAAAAATCTCAGCTTTTTTTTCATTTTTAATGTAAATTACTTTAAATATTGGGAAACTGCAATTTAATTTTTTCAAATCTCTTTAAAAATTTTTCGAAACAAAAAAAAAATTCAAATTTTATCTCGAATTTTTCCAACCACCCTTCTACTTTCTTTTCAATTGTTTCAATATTCCGATCTTAAAACACACAGGAGGTTCAGGTGAAACGCGCAGCGCGACGTATAAACATATTCGATACGTAGCGCATAACGCGAAGTGTAATCACACTTGGTACGGAGCGCGTAGCGCGACGTGTACCCCCGTGAGTGCCTTAAAAAATGTCTCCTCGGGACATTTTTTAAGGCGCATCCCCTCTGTGCCCGCAGGGCGCTGAGGCGCTTGTTATATTTATTCCCGGCAACTTACGACGAGTGAAGAATTCTCGGGGCGGAGGAGCCAACGTTGCATCGACGATAAAGTTAAGCTATTATATATATAAAATTATCATTGTTGACGGTCCGCAAATTGCGGGAAATTTAAGGGTTGAGAAATACATGGGTCGGGGCGATTATCATAAGTGTGTATGTGTTTTTGGAGCGCGATTTGCGTAATGAAATAAAGAAAATAGTATGTTTTTGACAAATTACGCGACGTTTCAAATAAATATTTAGATCATAATTTGAATGATCTTTTCTTTCACGCAATTATAATACTTTTTCGTTTACATACGTCGTATGCGATGGGAACGTAAAAAATCCCAACCAACATTTTCACATCGAAAATTACGTAAAAATACAATATTTTAATCGCAATTTTACAGGAAATAAAAATACCAGTATTTAAAAATCTCTATCACACTAGTTAGACTATGTTACCGTTGCCGGTCTAGGAATAGAGATGACTGGGATACAGTGTATTGAATTTGCAGTAATCACTGGAATGAAGTCAGCATCGTCAAATAGGACATTGACATTTGTAGAACCTGAAATAAATTTAATAACGTGTTCAGACAAATTTAAATTATTTAATGGAAAAATAAAAGTTCGCATTAATTGTGTAACCCACGCTGGAAAAGTTCTCAAGTGACATGACGTATATTTTTCCAGCAGTTATGCTGCAAGGCTGGATACTCGCTCTTATAATCAGGCTTATTAATTTTCTTGATCGCACCGACATCAGGTACCATTTACAGCCGTATCTATATAACATAAAACATGATTTGCTTATTTTGCTTTCTCGCACAAAAACCTTCGTATTCGTGGGGGACACCGCGCGTTATTGGGAAAATCTTCTGTAAAAAAAGAGACGTGAACAAGTTTCATGATATTCAGTACAGTAGGCGATCACGTATTTCCAACTCCGATATTTCGAACCATCAGGTAAGTTGAAGAAAATACTATCAAGTAAGTTGAGTTTCGACACTTCGCCGGGTCCGTGTACCTGCTCGGCCAAGCAACGGCGCACTCCTTCCCTTTTCATACCGAGCAATAGAATCGTTGCTGCAATTTGTGTTACAGAGAGGGAACGCGGCGGAAAGGGACATTTTTCCGGCAGAAGGAACAGTGGGCAGGTACTCCAGCAGGTATTACGATATTCAACTTATCTGATGGTGCCTAATTGGCTGGGTTCCCGAATCTTGAACTTATCTGATTGCCTATTGTATTCCATAGTGTGACGGAACGACGCGAAAGTCCGACGCTCCTCCGTCACAAGGGGTCGCGTGGACGAAAAGTCGATCTGCGCGACCCATTAGGGTACAAGAAAGCTCGAGGAGCTCAAAGCCAGTAGGCCAACGAGGCGCGGCAAAGCGAATTGCGAGGCCCCGCCCACAAGATCGAAGGTTCGCGGTCGATGAACCCCGCCCTCGTAAGGAGAAAGCGATCGCGCGATAATACAGACCGACTGAAACTCACGGTCGATAAGATAGGAGGTCAAGGTAATCAAAGATACGGCTTGTACGAAAGCGATAAGAAATCAAAGGAACAACCCAATGGGTAACTCACCGAGCATACAGAGCAAGAGTCCGAGAGCGAAAAACTCGAATTCAAGAGTTTAGTTTTTTGTCAATAATAAATGACCGAAGCGAATGAAAACAATGAACTTACGATATAAATGAAGAGGAGATCACGAGGAATACCATGAATCCCCTCAACATCTAATTATCAATCGACAAAATTGAGATAACAAGCAACCTATGCCTAAAATCGTCACAGAATCGAGAAGAATTATAGATAACCGACGTACACGAGATTTCTCTGCGAAAACAATCAACAATTTTACATAAAAAAAAATAAGATTCATATGCATCTCACGATGCACGACAACATAGGTGATTAAACAAGCATGAGATTAACAACATCCCGTGAATAATCACGACGTTAGCAACAATCTCAAACAACACGGACAATAAACTTAAAAAAATTAATTATCTCAGCGCAAAGAAGTAAAATCAAAACGCATCTTCTGATTAACAACGATAAAGGACATGAAATACGCAGAAAATCAATAACTAACAAAGGAAAAAACAAACGCAAAGGCATTATTAATAACAACAGAGAATCAAGGGCACCGTAGCCCCTAGATACGATGGTGAGATCGCGTGATTCTTGCCCCACCACAAGCGATTTCATCCCCCCTCAATGGTCAGGGTTACGTAATAGCGTGACTCACCATCACGCCATATTTCCCTCTCCACCAGAGATTTCATCCCCACCAAAATCGAGATGACGCAAGCAACTCACGTGACATCGCGCGATCTTTCCCCCTCTCTAGCCGAATTCATCCCTACTTCGACAAATTATCACGTGATATGGGGTGACTTTTCCCCTTCTAACGCGAATTTCATCCCCAATAAGGCAAAGATGATGAAACATCACGCCACATGAATAAACTCCACCCCATTGAGAATGATATAAAAGCGAGCACCCAACAAGGTGATGTACTTCAGAAATTCATCAAGTTTAGGACATAACGAGATCGTTAGTCACAACAGTTCACCCCGTTACATCTTCGTGATAAAAGACCACTCGAGCCCGTTAGATCTTCGGGATAAAAAGGATCGCACAAGTCCGTTACATCTTCGTGATAAAAGATCACTCAAGTCCGTTAGAACTTCGTGATAAAAGTTAGGAACGATCTCGAGCATTGGAACTCCGGGTTAACTGCACCCGCGGTTCCATACTCTTGACGGAAAACCGTGAGCACTGGTCTGGACACCTGAGTCCATTTTACCAGTTTGCTACCGCCGAGGAACAGAATCCTAAATTAACAGTCAATTTATTGATTGTGGGGACTGTCAGTCGCACACAAACGCGAGAAACGAAAACGATCGTGGAAATTCCTGATCTTCGATTCTCCGTGGAAAGCGATACTCGCAGTCTGCTTTGGGGTTCCTCCTCGTTCCCTTTTAGATCAGGGAAACCGTATCACCAAACTAACCTTCTCACGAGCGCAGGCGATCAGAAATAAGCGTGGGAGACAATTCCAAAATAGTCTATTTGAATTTAGAATCCTATTAGGCAAAATTGAGTGTTAAGCTCCGCACGAGGGTAACACAACCATCGTGTGAATCTCCAAAATTCGCTAAAAATACGGAACCTCGATATTCAGCCCTTCTGGCTGCATGAACAAAAGGGTCAAGAGCCTCTCGCCGAGTCGAAAAGAAAAAAAAATTGAACACATTAGAAATTGAGTGTTAAGCTCCACTCGGGTTACGTCCCGTAAACGAGTGAATCCGAAATTCATAGAGTCACTAAATATTGTATGTCAGCCACTCTGGCTGTTTAAATTAGTATAAGAAATCAGAGGAGTCGAAAAGCGACCTATTCATTTACAACACCCTATTGTTAGTGCGCCGATGATGAGAGGGTCAGACACTCGAGTAGCGCGAAATACTCATGAGTGATTAAAAGACTTCTGAGGCCATTACAAAGTAAAAAGATAAATAAAAAACCGCGCGTACGGAAGTATCCAGCAACCCTTTGATAGTTTTTGAATCGAGTCCAAGACTAGAACCTTGCGACACCAAGGTGTCATACATAATAATTAATATAAAAAACGACGAGTCATTCACTGATAGTTTGATAGCGATCGAGGCGAACGCTATCAAGACAGCCCTCTTAACTCGTAACGTTTCATGTGATAAAAATCGTAGTATACTAAGCGTCCATTTCTATGTCTTGAAAAAAAAAAATTACGACCGTACAACTATTTAGCTTCTTAAGTTTCGCCTGAGCGATGTGATGATAGATTGTACGTACACAGAGTCCGGAAAAAGTGAACTTTCAGATGATATCCAATGACCAGGCAAACTGATGCAAAACAGATGAAATGTTTGGGGCAAGGTAAACATTCCCATTCTCACTAAGTCTTCTCTTGGAGTGCTTGGAGCAACGGCCTGCATGATATCAAGGAAATTGCACGAAAAAAATGACGCAAATAGCGTTGATTGATTACATACTTGATAACCCGAAAAAGACAAAAGCGCGACGCTCGCACCAACTGTCATAAAAAGCATCCACTCGCACGTTGACTAAATATCGTGAACGTACCTTTATTAAGGAAAAAAATATATACAAAATTTCACTATCCAATTAATTGTCACCTGCCATTAATATAGAGATGAGTAATGAATCGCGAATTATGATAGAGTGATAGACCACTAATTTTTCGGGGTTTTATCACAATAAATCGGATCGCCATATTCGCAACATATATGTTTGCATACTTTGTTTGATAAAAAAATTTGTACTAAACAATGATATAACATGGCTTTGTTATCTCTACTCAATAAACAGAATTCGCTAACATAGAAATGTCAGATTTTGAGTGATCGGGACTGCCCCGTCATCTTCTATAATTGCATAACATTCTGTCTGCAAATTAAGTTTTTTCGTGTCCCGGTCTCGAGGGTAGCTTACGAAGTAACGTACCCTGCTGAAAACTCCCATAGGGGTTTGTACATAGGATTACATGGGAATGTATGGGGAAGTATAAGACCCCTCGTAGGATCCTTTGTGGGACAGTATAGGAAGAAACTTTGTGGACGGGTACTTATATGGAATCCCATGGGAGATGATACGGGGCGAAATATTCTACATGGTAACCCATACAGGAATCGATGCGGGACCACATAAGAAAAAACCTTCTCTGTGCGAACCTACAAGGGAACCCATGTGGGATAACGTGGGAAAATGTTTCGTGATTGATAAATTTAATAAGAAAGAGAACCCATACGGGTTCTTATGCAGTACCCACATATCCTTCCCGTTGGAAAATTCCTATATGGGATCTCGTATAAGATCCTATGTGGTATCCTATATGGCATCTCACATAAGATCCCATGTGGTATCCTATATGGGATTTCAAGTGGAATATTGTACCGGGAACCCGTGGAAGTTCCCATGTAGGATGGTATATCCTCCCTACTGAAAATCCCTACATAGAATCTCACATAAGGTCTCATGTGGAATCCTACATAGGATTTCAAGTAGAAACCCGTGCAAGTTCCCATGCGTTTTTCGTACAGGGAACCCGTGTAGGTTCCTATGCAGGACCGTATATCCTCCGGACTGAACATTTCTATTTGAGATCCTACATAAATCCCATGTGGTATCCTATATGGGATTTCAAACCAGAAAAAAATGATCATATATGCCCACACATGGTCATATATATTCATATATCTTTGCCAATGTTCTTATATCTCGAAAATACGGGAAGCGATTTATAAGTCCCCGAATTGACATAAATCATAATAACATATTAGGTAGTCGTTAGTAGTTAGGTTATAGTTAGTGAACATAGAAGTTAAGCAACTTTGGCGGCAGCCACTACTAGGATGGGTGACCGGTATACGTATGGTAAAATTAGGTGGAAATTAGGTCGAATTTGATTTTTTCTTTTTCTTTATTGAATCGGAGGGCTTGGCATAATAGAATAAGGGTGTATAGGTTCACAGAATTGTTATTTAATTAATTGAATTGACAAAACGAATTAGTCTGAGATGGTTATATGTAAAAACCCGTACAGGTTCCCATTGGATTTTCGTACAGGGAATCCATGTGGGTTCCTATAAACTCCTGTGTGGGAACCTATGTGTACATACAAACCCATATGGGTTCGTTGTACGAAAATTCCATGGGAACCTGTACGGATTCCTACATGAAATTCCATATAGGATACCACATGGGATTTTATGTGAGATCCTATGTGGGAATTTTCAGCAGGGATAAAGCTGTCTTATTTAAAGGATTAAACGATGAACAATATTGACGAATGATTTCATCACTTACTCCAGGATATTCTTGTGTCTCTTGATACAAGACACAATATTATGGAAAAAAACATCTGCATGATATTCAGGATGGAGTATAACTTCGTCATTTGCGGCATTCTCTTGTAACATGTTTTCCAGATCATATCTGTAGAAGAAGTCCACCAAAATTGGATAATTAAAGAGTAAAATCTAATATTACCATCGCGTATCGACAACTACTTTACGGTATAAATGCTCAATTTCATTTGCTAGGTATATGAGATATAAACTTTAAGTATCCGGCATTTTAACACTGACCATAACCAGGCCATTCTCAGAAAGAACGCATAAAGCTGTTACATGCTTTCAGACGATGAAAACTGTCACTTGCTTTAAGCGTTCTTTCGGTAGGACGCGCCGAATAGAGTAAAGGTGGTGAAAATCAACCCTCAATTTTCCTGGTTTGGATTGTGATATTAGCTTATGCTTGTACGCTGTTACGAAAAATGTTTAAAGTATCTATCACCTTAATACTTCAAACATGCCGCAAACATGTTGTGCAATACTCATGTATAAACCATCAATGGCCACGAGGACTGAGAGGACAATAATAAGGCCCGGAGCAAGATGAAAGAATATGGCCCAGAAGTACTTGTCCGGATCGACCCCGTAGTCCGCCGGAAAAATATCTATTCTATTTCGTGAATGATTCAATGGCGCTACTACTTCCAGAATTTTCGGCACTAATGGCGTCAGTATCCAGCCGATCACAACCAAGGCGGACTCTACTGTAATGACATGTGTAATTTACAAATGTGCATTAGATCATTAACTGAAGCACAATCAGGAAATATCATTTGTACTACTAACTGGTATACAGTTTTGTATAAGTCTCCCTGTCTCTCCGTGCTTTTGAAGAATTTTAAGTTCCGGCGATGCTCTTAACCGTTCCCAGTTCATTCTCGTCTGATCCAGAATTTTTTTCATCTTCAAGATACAAGATACAATATACAAACCACAATACACGGTACACGATACACGATATACGATATAAGAAACAACATTTTCAATTTCAATAGTTTCATATGCTGATAAAGTAGCACTATTTCCGTTTTTTTTTTATCTCACCAGCGGTATATGAAACTGCGAATTGAATAGCAACATGAGACAACCTGCATTCGCCATCAGTGGACCGATGGATGCGGCAAATTGATCCAATTTACGCCATCCAATGATCAGCGCCCGTATCTAAATACAATGAGTTGATACATTAAGATACAGAGAAAAATAAGACACACAGTAAACAAATATCTATAACACAATATTAACGGAGACAAAATGACACGAACACAATGTTATTATATTATATGTAATATTAGTAACAATTAAAAAAAATAATATTGTTATTATAAAATTTCATTATGCTGACCTGTGGTCCCAAACCACTACACCCTACAAACAATATAAAGAAAAACTTTGTTATTCTTTCCCTAGGCAATTGATACGGCCACTGGCCGATAAAACTAAGAAGTCGTTTATTCGGGCTTCTCAAATACGCATAATCGACCGTACTTTCGCTGAAATAAAAATATTGTGAGAGAACGTCGTTCCAGATATATGTTATACTACTAGATCGGTAGCGTGCACTTTTTTACAATGTGTACATTTACAATGTTTTAATAAAGTGACCGCCAGATTCGTCACCGTGACCGTTCCCGAAAGTAGCCGTCGTCGCCGGCGTTTTCTGTCAGCAGTGTTCCGCGGTGCACCTTCAACCCTTAAAAGCTGTAAAGAGATGTCTGACATGCGTGTGTAGCGAAGTTTCGAAATCATCGAAAATTAATGGGTTACCAAAATCACCAGATACGTAGAAACAGTATTCGAAAATGTTCTCTTTCTTTGCTAGCTTGCAATATTTCTGTACACCTCGAATTCGCGTATGGCAGAGAACAGTCTGAGGGACCCTACGAAATGATGTATGTGCATTGATTACGCGATTGACGCGGTTCGTACACGTAATTTACCTCTGCGTGTCTCTAAATGCCAAGATAAAGAAGGTAAAATTGTACCTTGCATAAGTAATGATGACTCGACACAGCTAGCATCGAAGGAGTGGTAAAATGATACGGGGAAGAGGATATTTGTGGTCGTTAGAACTATTATTATGGTCGAAATTATTTACAGCAGGATGGCACCGTGCATTTTACCACCACCGTCGTCAGAATATGTCATACGCGCACCAAGGTGAATCAGTCATTGAATAGACATAGAACTATTATACTATATTAAAGGGGCTGAGTCACCTGAAAAGTAGAATGTTCATTTTTTTTTTCTGTCTGAAAAAAATAAAAAATAAAAATTCGATTGTATTTTCATAGTCTATATATGATTAACTACCTATATATGAAATGAGCATCGCAGTCATGTGAAAATGAAATTTTTTTCCACATTTTATTCGATAGCTCCATCGGAGGACCTTAAAAAAAAATGCCTGCACTCGTTCCATAATTAATACTCCAGCGAAAAAAATGAGCCATGAAAAGTCAAAATTGATTCACTCCTGCGATCTGAATCCTGCGACAAGTAAAAAAAGTTTGACCATCTCTGCTTTCGCTTTTTTATTTTTTCCAGACAGAAAAAAAAATAATGAACATTCTACTTTTCAGGTGACTCAGCCCCCTTAACATGGAATAGACGTTTTTCGCCACCGTAGCCCCGATTGTGAGTATTCCATTCAAAGGAATTTAAAAAAATGTTATCAAATAAAAAAAAATATTGTGAACATCGTTCATTTAGTGAATTTACATTAATAATTTCGAAAAACCAACATGCAATTATGGAAAAAAATAATTTGAAGAATATTTATGCTTTTTTTATTTATTTATTTTTTTATTAACGGGAACCAGCCCGTTTACAAGTTTAAATTTTGTTTACATCATATATAGTCTGAAAAAATAATTCAAAATAAGATAAATTATGTTTTTATTTTTATTTAGATGTTCTTTTTTTTATTATTGTATGTCGCCGACGTATTGCTATCCTATCGTTAGAGATAGCAAAGTATCGAATTCCAACTGTGCTTTTGAAACTCGCTATTGCGTCACCGAAGTTCAAAAGGTCTCGTACCCTATTTGCCGTGCTCGTTATCCTCGGTATCGCTGTTCTCTCGCTGAAAGATGTTCTCACAGGGGGTACCTCAAAGGTGACTCTTCTTATTGCCCATCTATATCTATATCTTATATATACTAGAGCTCGCGTTCCTATTATCGACATTAGAACAATGCCTCATCGCCGTCGCAACGACTAGTTACTGGAAGCGTCAATACCCGTAAAATCCCTTTAGGCCCCTTAGGTCTTACCCTTAGGTTTTACAAGACACTGTTCTTCGCCACTATATTATTTTTTTTTGTAGTTTTACTTAGAAAGTCCTCTCTAAAAGTACTTAGAATATTTCGGACCGATAATTGGGGTCATCCAAGGGGAAAGAAAAATATTCCAAGTCCCCCTTAGAGGGACCTTTCTAAATAGAAATAAAAAAAATAACAACAAAATCCAAATTTGGTATGCATAGTGTTTTTGATGAAACAAAATTATGTTGCGAAGAAGAAAAAAATTGGTTCGTAGAGTTCATTATGATGGCACCGTACGGACATTTGTCGGAAAAAAAAGGAACATTTTGAGCAATAATTTATAAAAAACTTAAAAGTCTCAGATTCGTGTTAAAAGTGATATGCATAATTGTGATATACGGTACAAAAATCCAGCGAAGAAGAGTAAAATTGGTTCGCATCATCCAAAGTTACAGTGTGATACGGACGTCCGAGAAGAAAAATTCCGTGAAAAAGCTATTTTTATTCAACCGCAGGCTAAAAAAAATATTTTCAGTTATCGGAGTCACTTCAAATTAACTATGCATGATGTTGGAGGTACACCGAAGTAGATGCTGAAAAACTAAATTTTTTGGAGCATATGCTGCGAAGTAACCCGATCGAAAGCTGTGTGAAAAGGCCTCGCAGAGATAATTTGAATAGGCACTCTTTGCCTATTATTATAATTAGTGCCGAAGAAATGGAAAAAACAAAACAAACCGCGAGCGGCGGAGAACTCGTCGTCGCCAAATTACTCTCTCGGGATCACGCGCCTGTATTATCCGCCGAAGCGGTGATTACCAGCACTGCAATATCGCCCGAAGTGATGATCACGCAACGCTCAGTTCCGAGCTTGCCGCTACGACATAACGCCATTCTTTTGGGATCGCCTAAAACCGGAGCATTGTATATCTCCCTACTTATCCCTGCTATGGAAGTCCAGAAACAGATTAAAGTGGCCTCAGTACTGTGAGAAAAATACGAATAGATATAAGCACACGCCAGTCCCTGGATTTAAACTCTACTCGTTATATTTGTTAATGTATGTTAATATATATGTATTTTTAAATTAATTTCTTCTGTTCACACTTACCACACGCATGTTCAATCTGTAGTTGTATCGCTCTCTTCTCTGCCCTCTCCTTACCGCGATCTTCAGTGTCAATTCTTAAATTGTTTATCATTAGTTTGCATTTACCAATGTAGTTGGCGGTTTAGGGAACTTGTCTCATGGTGTACATATACAATAATGAACTCTTAATTCTTTCTGGGAATACCGATAATCAGGACACTATTTATTAAATTCACAGTAATCACTGGAGTGAAGTTAACATAGCCAAATACGACATGGACATTTGTAAAACCTAAAATAAATTCAACTATTCGTTCAAACAAATTTGGATTATTCAAATGAAAGATGAAAGTCTGCATCAATTGTGTAACTCACGCCGCAAAAGTTTTCAAGTGACAGAACGTATATTTTTCCAGCAGTTATTTTGCAAGGTTCAAGCGTCACTCTTAAAAGCAGAAGAATCAATTTTCTTGAACCCACCGACATGATGTATCATCTACAACTGTATCAAGAGACGCGATAGCGTCTCGACGCCAAGTACCAGTAAAAAGTATAAGAACCCGCAAATCGGTCGAGCGCTACCAAGTAGTTATACGCCAATATTGGGTACCCTCATGTTCCGACGTTTTGTTCTCGTGAACGACTAAGTTAATAGAAAAAATTAAACATGTCTAATCATATAAATCGACTACTAACTTTTCCACGAGCCCTTCAGCAACTCTATTCGTTCATGCCTTCTCGAGATCTGATCGTGTGGCTCTAAAAATCCACACTTTCACGATGTTTTCTTCAGAATGTCCCACTATCGATGTCCTGTCCTCTGACGTCACGAGCACACGTCACGGCCACTGCCGCTGTGTTGTGTCGGTGTGCTCGTGCGTGAGTCATGCCCACAGACAAATTATCGATCGTGCTAGCCGGTAAGCACCGATTCAGTCAGCTGTGTACATGACGTCACAGCTACCCCTTCGACAATCCAGTACATTGATGAGTGACCGCCCGATTTGACGAGATGTGTATAACACTACGCATGTGTGGAAGCGTTATACGACGCTCTAGCGTGAATGTATAAACGTGTTCATGTCAGAAATTCATTGCTAATTTGTGTAAACAACAGCAATTCACTACTAATTTGTTTAAACAATAGAAATTCTCTACTAATTAGTTTAAATAATAGAAATTTACGATTAATGTATTTAAACAATAGAAATTTACGATTAATGTATTTAAACAATAGAAATTACCTACTGATTAGTTTAAATAATAAACATTCACGACTAAGTAAAAGTAAAAGAAGCCGCGAATAAAATTTAATAAACAATTAATTTTTTTTGGGAAATTTTTTTTTTTAAATTTTTTCTTTCAAAATTTTTTTTTTAATTAATAAAAAAAAATACGCATCAATCGACCGCTTCTGAGTCGCGGCTCTGGTTTCTCTTATCGGTAATTTGTGCCGCCAGGCCGTTGCAGGCATAAACATATGGTCAATTTTTCGCAGAGTCGGAAAAAAAGTATCGTATGCCGCACGGAAGGAACGGATTTTCACCTCGTGTGAGTGCTGCCTTCGCTGCGCTCGGGCCAGCACACCTCACACTTGGTGAAAGTCGCGCACTTTTCTCCCTTGCAGCATAATGTACGATTACACAATAGAAATCCCCTACCGATTAGTTTAAAACTTATAATTTGTTGAAATAATAGAAATGCTATACTGATTAGTTTAAAAAATCAAAATTCACGCAGATTTTAAAAAGAATGAAATATAAAATGTAAACATTTTTCTTGCGAAAAATTGTAAAAAAACGCCGCCAAGTACCATGAATATGGTTTGTTATAAAAAAAGTTTAAATAAAAAAAGCCAAGTAGGATTATTTTTAAAAATCACGAAAAACTATGCTTAAATTCCAGTTCAAAACCTTGGCGTCCCAGTGTTAGCTCATACACGGCTCGTTAGGAGAATTAACGAGAAAGAAACCGTCAGTAATCTGAATCGTATGCGAAAAATAGGTTTTGGGAGGTGAGAGAGAGAAGGGTGGGGGAGTGTACTTTGTGATTAGAAGTGAAGGTAGTCGTGGTGGTGAGTGCGGGAGGTAGTGAATACGGTACTCTGAGACGAAGGGAGTACCGATACTCTGGGGATAACGAAGTTGGTACAGTATTTAAATCAGAGGATTGCAAGTTACAAAGTGCCCCTATGCGTCGATTGCGACAAAAAATTATCCGCATGTATTAATGTTATATTTTACTTTACCAATGTTCATTCCCTTATCACGGAAATTAGAACACGTATCAAAATTATCAACCGATTAAGGTTCAGATCCACATCAATGGACATTCAGCTTAGGCCTCCTTGATAAGAAAAAGATGATATGTTTGTGCGAAGGTAAATGCTCCCATTCTTATAACGGCTTCCCTTGGAGTAGATTTGGAAACTGTCTGCACAAAGTCGATGAAATTACACAAAAAAAACCCAAAGAGGGTTAATTGATTACTTATTTGATAACCCGTAAAAGAGAAGCTCAGTACACTTGTAGCCACTATTATCAAAAGCATCCAGCTGCAAGTGATTTCAAGGTCTTGCACGTATCTTCATTGCGAATATAAGGGCAACCCCTCGTTTCTTAACTTCACTTAACTCCCGCCCGCTTATCTTAACTCCTTACCATGGCCATGATTTCGCTTGACTCTATTTCTCCGGAGACCGCTCGCCCCACTATGAGCGCTGCGCACGCGCAGACTGACGCCTGGCTTTATATCAACAGACGCGTATACCTTTCGTTACCCCTACTCGCAGCAATTGACCGGGAGTGGGGACTGTAGGGGAAATACAAAATAGCGAAAGCGAAAGAGGGGTTGTGTTGTACTTCTATTATAGTCCAAACGATAGCATTGCGTATTATACCGCAAACTTGTTGAGTACGCTATTGGGATATTAGAATTTATTCTTCAATAATCTAATGTGAGTGACCCTTTTCACAGATATGATCTAGAGAATATATTACAAGACAACGAAGCGACGACCGACATAATGCTTTATCCTGACTATCATGCTGATGTTTTTTTCCATAATATCGTGTCTTCAAGAGACACAAGACCATTCTACAGTAAGTGATGGAACCTGTCGTCAATATCGTTTATCATTTAGCACTTTAAATATCGGATCTTTGCGTTCTGGTTATTCCGTAAGCTAGGTCCGAGGCCGCCGAACGAAAAAACTACATTAGTGATAACTACATTAGGCACAAGTGCCTAAAGCCGCCAGGCGAGAACGATGGATGCTGCGAGCTAGCGTGGGTCAATTTGCACAAATTCTAAAAATAGACGAGGAGCTTTTTTTCTGCTGCCTTTTCTACGTTGGCCTTTCTTTTCACGCCCTATATTATGCACACCAACATTTACCTGATTTTGAGAGCTAATATTCCGGGCCAATTTTCTAAAGGCTCATTTCTTCAAAACCATATATCAAAGTTTTTGGTTTGTTCTTATTCGAGAAGTCGAGGAATATTATTAAGTTTTCGGTATTTTACCATTTTCTCCTACAATTTTTCACATCAGCTGCTCAGTGAATAATAATTTGAATATCGCGCCGCGACACCTGGCCGTCGAGATAAGATCTGAATGGGTAATTCAATGCATCCATCGTACTTGAGGGGTTAAACAAAATTTAGCGGCGACAAATTGCAAAATGTACAAAAAAATTAGATAAAGCACACAAGAATGAGTGGTGAATATGGCGGTCCGGTTTAACATGGTAAACATTTGTGAAATCAGAACTCTATATTCATTACTTTTTCTCAATATTGATCGCCAGTGACGACCCACAATTTCTTTTTTAATTCGTTGTATATTTTCTCAATGAAGATACGTGCAAGACCTTGAAATGACTTGCAGCTGGATGCTCTTGGTAATAGTGGGTATCAGTGTGGTAGGCTTGTCTTTTACGGGTTATCAAGTAAGTAATCCATTAACCCTCTTTGGTTTTTTTTTGTGTAATTTCATTGACTTTGTGCAGACAGTTTCCAAATCTACTCCAAGGGAAGACGTTATAAGAATGGGAGCATTTACCTTCGCTCAAACATATCATATTTTTTGCATCAGCTTACCTAGTCATTGGTTATCGTCCGAAAGTTCTCTTTTCCCAGACTCTGCGTACGTACTCTCGATCCGTTAATGACTCGTCTACTAAAAAATCGACGAATCATAATATTTTTTTATCGAAATATCGAAATGCGAGTTCATGATCGTGATCGTGACCAACTTTAGTTGGGTCTCAAATATGCGAGGAAGCATTGCCAATAATTAATTTGTTATCGCATATAGATACAGTTGTAGATGGTACATGATGTCGGTGCGTTCAAGAAAATTAATTCTTCTGTTGTTAAGAGCTACTCTTGAACCTTGCAAAATAACTGCTGGAAAAATATACGTTCTGTCACTTGAGAACTTTTGCGGCGTGAGTTACAATTGATGCAGACTTTTAATTTTCATTTGAATAATCGAAGTTTGTTTGAACGAGTGGTTGATTTTATTTTAGGTTTTACAAATGTCCATGTCGTATTTGGCTATGTTAACTTCACTGCAGTGATTAGTATGCATTTCATAAATAGTCCCGATTATCAGTATTCCCAAAAAGAGTTAAGAGTTCATTATTGAATGTATGCACCATGAGACAAGTCCCCTAAAGCGAGGACTACATTGGCCTGATGATAAACAATTTAAGAATTGATTCTCAACAAGCACAGTGAGGAGAGGACAGAGAAGAAAGAGAAGAAACTACGAATTGAACATGCGTGAGGTAAGTGTGAATAGAAGAAATTAATAAAAAAAATACATATATATCGAAAATAATATATTTTGAACGAAACCATTCACAATATTTTACAATACATCATTCACATTCGTAATAAAAATCATAAATTTCACGGGTGCACTGAAAAACTTGGTTATAATTTCACAAAGAAGAATCATCGAATATCCAAAATTATTGCAATTTGCCAAATAAAATTGAAAACAATCGCGACTATTTATTTTTTTTCCGTTCATTCTATCTGTCAAACTTTGGAAGCCTATGACAATTCCATAGCAGACGTGATAAAGTTCGCACACGCCGCGACGTTGATATTCTGCGGCGGGATGATTTGAAATGAAAAAAAAAAAAATCTCAGCTTTTTTTTCATTTTTAATGTAAATTACTTTAAATATTGGGAAACTGCAATTTAATTTTTTCAAATCTCTTTAAAATTTTTTCGAAACAAAAAAAAAATTCAAATTTTATCTCGAATTTTTCCAACCACCCTTCTACTTTCTTTTTAATTGTTTCAATATTTCTATCTTAAAACACACAGGAGGTTCAGGTGAAACGCGCAGCGCGACGTATAAACATATTCGATACGTAGCGCATAACGCGAAGTGTAATCACACTTGGTACGGAGCGCGTAGCGCGACGTGTACCCCCGTGAGTGCCTTAAAAAATGTTCCCTCGGGACACTTTTCGGGGGGTTTGGGGGGCGGAGCCCACCAACAAGGGCCTCTGCGCCCGCAGGGCGCTGAGGCGCTTGTTTTTTATATACTTGGCCTATAAAATGTTGTGCTTTTTTTTTAAAATAATATTTGTCAATTGGGTTTTTAAGTACTTGGCGTACTTTTTTTTTTTTGAAAATAATATTTTGGGAAATTTATATTTAATACCAGAAATTGTTTTTAAAAAGAATGAAAATGTGTTAAGCGTTCACACAAAGAAATCCATATCAAGATGCAAGACGAATAAATAAAGTAAATATTTCGGTCTTTCGACTGCTTGCACGATAATAGTCGTGAGGTAGTAGAAAATATGAACAGGTTTACAAGCTATGTAGAATATTATTAGTATAAACCAGGACCGGTGGTTAAGTGGTTAGCGTACGCGTGGACTCTTGTGGAGGCAGCGGTAGCGTGCGCATCGGTAGTCATTCGCTCTGCGTTTATTAAACCAGTAATCGTATCCCACCGCAATAATTTTCGCTGTAATAGTATATAAACATCATATAAAGTGTTAGTGACCCATGGAGATCACTAGTTTTAGTGTAATCGATACCTTTATTAATATATCGTGAAATATAAAATCGCACAGATCGCGGGACCCGTCCCGCGCGTGACAGCGGCCAAGATGGCCGACACCAACGAGAATCGACTTGCTGCCCCCGTGGGTGGAACACTAAATAATAATACGAAGACCATAAATCCGCGTATACGAAGCCAACCTCAGACGAAATTGAACTCAGTTCAACTCGATAGATTGTATAAACCGTCATTAAAAGAATGTAATGAGCAAAAAAAAACAGTTTCCGCGATAGGAAAAATAACACCGAATCTTTCATCGGCGCGTAAGCGTAAGCCGCCGGAATCGCCGACAGCGACAGATAATGAAACCCCATCGACAAGCGCGGCGAGAGCGCTAACGAACGATTGGCAAGTCCCGAAAAAAACAATAAAAAAAAGAAATCGAAAAAATACGAGTGCTGTACCGATGGAAGAAGATAATAAATATCACTCGCTATCAGAGGAGAGCGACGTAGACGATTCCGGTGAAAAAGAAGAAAGCGTACCAACGCAAAAAAAACGCGAACGACCTCTGCCGATATATACCAAACAAATAAAGATTGCGGCGCTCATCGAACTTATCGCGAGTGTCAATGTGCCAAAAAATCAGTTTACGATCCGGAAAATTGATACAGATGACAAAGCAGAACACCATCATACGATATTTACTTCGCAAAACATCGATTTCAATACCATTAAAGAAGCTCTAAACAACAAAAATATTCCATACTACACATATACGCCGAAAGATATGAAGCCGAAATCATTTATAATAAAAGGTATTAAAGGAGACTTCACAGCAATCGAAATCAAGAAGGAACTCGAAGACCTCCATCTGCCGAGTGTCGAAATCCTTGACGTCGCCGACTTCTTTTTTGATAAGAAACACACAAACAAACATCACCATATCATACAAATCTCGAACAACAGCCCGACAGTGGATATTTTGAAAATTAAAGTGCTTGCATATCAACGTGTGAGATGGGAGAAGCTTCGTAAACCGGATTTATTTCAATGCAAAAAATGCCAGAGGATCGGTCACTCAAGCAAAAACTGCTTTTTAGAATTCAGGTGCGTAAAGTACGCGCAGCCTCACGGGCCTGGTAAATGTCCTATCCCAGAAGCAGCCGACAAATCGCAGCTCAAGTGCGCGAACTGTGGAAAGGTAGGACATCCGGCGTCGTACCGAGGGTGCCCCTACCTCAAGCTAGCGAGGGGCCTAAAGAAACAGCAAACGCAGCAGCGCCAAGCGTCAACGCAACAGCGAGTCAGCCGCATCTATCCAGCGGTACACGAGAACGTTTCGTTCGCGCAAGCCGCGAGGCGAAACTCCGACGGCCCATCTCCCTGGACTATGAGGCATAGAGAGGGCTCCTTCGAGCACCCGACGCAGCGCAGCTACGAGATGAACACCCCAAGCCAACCGCTGTCCCACGAACCGCCGTGGCTGAACGACTTAAAAACGGATCTAGCGTCGATAATCACAGAACAGCCAAAGCTATTTCGTCTCAGGTAGCTGCTAATACAGCCAAAATCGAATTTATACTTCCCTCGTTGTATCAAAATAATGAATAATATAAACACAGTCAAAAAATTCCGTATTGCTGCGATAAATGCAAACTCTATTATAGCCAACTATCAAAGACTCGAATTAATTGACTTTCTCAAAACACATAATCATGACATAATACTCTTATCAGAAACGAAACTTAACGCCAAACACAAAATGTCTTTTGAAAATTATAATTTTATCCGATCTGATAGACCGAACTCATTGCAAGGAGGAGGTATAGCCATATTATTGAAAAAAAGAGATTCCGTTTGAAATAATTCATTACCCATCATCTTCAAATAATAGTATCCTTGAATACACAATAGTTAACATAAATACAAAACGAGCGAAGAGATTATTCATTTTGGCTGCATATGCAACAATTGATAACAGAAAGCTCTTTATTAACGAACTTGATGCAATATTCGACAAACTAAAATTACGCGACGAAAATTCGTACTATGTGATAGCCGGTGATTTGAACGCGAGACGTTCCTTATGGGGTGATAGAAAGAATAATCCGCGAGGCCGATATTTAATCCAGGGGGAAAATAATCGTAGTATCGAGTACAAACTAAAAATATTAACTCCGTCTCAACCAACTTATAAACCAGCACTCACATACTTAGATATTGGCCTCGTTGATTCTAGATTAGAAATTATTGACTGTGATAATGGTAAATTACAAACTCTTCCGTACGATAGCGATCACACTGCAATTTCCTTCACAATCCAATTTGACAATGACGATATATCAATGTTAGATCCAGATTCAGCCCCGCCAAAGCTCGATTATAAAGCCACGAAATGGATCAACTTCACGAGAAACGTCGAAAGTATTTTTACTACAGATATACCAGATAACCGCAATCTCACCATAGCTGAAATAGAACTAAGTTTATTATCGATCAATGAAACAATTCTCAACTCAATAAATAATACAGTTCCAACTTTTAAAACCACGAATAGCGTCGCTAAGTATGTGAATACAAAAATCAAAAAGCTACAAAAGGATAAATCATATCTAGTATCTCTCCTCCACTCTAGGCATATTACCGATCCAACAGCTAGAAACCCTCAAACAAAAAACCTTAAAAAAACATTGAAAGAAGTAAGAATCGCGTTGCAGACAGAATTTCGTAAAGTTACAGAATCATTTTGGGCAAAACAACTGAAAAAAATTAATTACCGCATATCTGAGGATTTTTTCCCGCGTTTAAACAGATTATTAAGACCCAAACAGTCATTAAAAATCGACAACATGCATGTTAACGAAAACAACGTGTCTCTCCTGAGACGAAGCACGTGTGATCTAAATAACGCACAAAAAAATAACGACGAATACATCTTCTCTACCGCAACAGACAAACTTAATATAATAGGAGCATTCTACGAGTCAATCAATTCACCGCGATATCTTAATGACGGCACAAGGCTCCAAAACTTAGTTAACAACACAGTACAACAGTTTAAACAAGGATTCCTACGTCTTAGAGAGTCAGAAAATTCAATCACAGAGTTCATAAATAACAATAGAGCGTCACACCCATTGCCAAATGAGGACGAAATCAATAACTTTTGTACAATAGCAGACGTAAGTAAAATATTTAGACATCTCCCAAATAAAACATTGTGCGGTCTAGATAATATACCTCCTATAGCTCTGAAGCACCGTCCAAAAAAAGTGATAAGAGCATTCACAATCATTTTTAATAACGCGTTAAATAAATTTTATTTCCCGGTATCTTGGAAGCGAGCGAAAGTATTGCCGATACTGAAAAAAGGAAAGAATCCAAACGACCCTTCAAGCTATCGCCCCATAAGTTTGACGCCGGCGATTAGCAAGGTATATGAAGCGATAATAAACAAAAAAATAACTGAATTCTGTTCAAATAATGATATCATACCTAACATGCAATTCGGTTTTAAGCACCGACACTCTGCGACCCATGCGATTCATAAATAGTAGGAGCGGCGCTCTTGGATCTGGAGAAAGCATTCGATTCAGTGTGGCTAAATGGACTGATATATAAATTGATAAGGAGAGGATTCCCGGAGTGGCTCACCCTTACGATTTGGGACATGATCTCGAGCAAAAAATTCGTAACGTAGGACGGTGTATCGCTATCGTCGGAAGAGTTTAACATATTGGAAGGCTTACAACAGGGCACGGTGAACTCACCAATTCTTTTCAATATATTTACCAGTGACATTCTAAAACGTTTCGGTATTAACGACAATAATAACACATCAGCAATTGCGTTTGCTGACGATCTAATAGTTTATACGTCCAGTAACAAAACAAAAAATGTACAACACAATTTAGAAGAAATAGTCGAAAAAATCAATAATTACTATAGTACTTGGAACCTGAGATTAAACCCTAATAAATGTGAAACAATTTTATTTAGGAAGCCGCTAAATAAACTATCGACTCAAGCCAAAGCTGGATACAAAGACTTTAACATTCAAACGACTATACCAGAAACTAATAACAAAGCAATAGTGCCACATAAAAAAATAGTTAAGTACCTAGGCGTTCATTTAGATTACCTGCTAAGAGGCAACTCACATCTGCAAGTACAACTGGACAAATCACGCAAAGCCTTCCAAGCTAATAGTGCCATTTTTTATAATAGTAATCTCACACCAAAGACAAAAACCATCTTATATATGCTCCTGGTCAGACCGATTCTAGCGTACGCTGCACCCATATGGTGGAATACCGGCCAATCCGTCATAGAAAAAATTAGATTGTTTGAACGCAAATACTTAAGAGCCTGTCTCAGAATGTACCGATCGGAACACTCTGAATATCAACGATTTATCAGTAACAAAATCATCTACAACACTGCAAAGATTCCAAGATTTGACTGTTTCGTGCTGAAACTCATAAGGGACTATTATGCAAATATTATAAAAATTAATAATAACATATTAACCGAAATTTCAAATCAAGACGATCCAATATCCCGAAGACAAATAATATCTGGTTATACCACCCCACAAGCTTTCATTTTTTGCGATAGTGCAGGTCTTATACAAAACGAAAATAATATCCCAATACTATATCATTGGAGAAGAAACAAAGCCGACAAACGAATATCGATAAGGCACAATGAATATATAGTTAACGCAGATAATTTCACAGGCTCCACGGCCATACCACTCAACGACTACAATGATTTCCATAGACTGGATTTTACAACATACTGGTGGTTAAATAATGAACGCCCCCACATGATCGGTCTGACAAACAGGAAGCGAATATTAAATATAAGACGAATGCAGCAAATAATAAATGCCAGACACCAAAGACCAAACAGATAGTTATAGGACTTAGTCCCACTTGTATATATGTACATAAAATTCTAGGATTAAGGTAGTTTTTAGACCTGATGTATTGAGAATACCAGGGGGGTTTTTTTTTTATTATATTTTTCCCTCATCACACACGCTTCAGAGTGATATATGGATAAACAAAATTTTGTCTAATATTAAGTTATATGCCGTAAGAATAAAGAAAAAATTATATGGAATACAAGCGAGTTCTGAATGCAATCAGACATGCTCGTAAAAAATTGTGAGTGTAAGGTTTTTTTTGTGTGTTAATATTGTAACCGGGAAATTGTATCGTACCGTACTTTGTTCTAACAATAAAAAGCTCATTAAAAAAAAAAAAAAAAAATTAGCGTACGCGTCTAGTAATGTCGGCGACCAGGAGACTCGAGTTCGATCCCCGATTCGGGCGAAGGTTTTTTCTAGTCTTCCCATATTTCCCATATTTCCTATATTCCTATATGTCCTATAGTTGACATTTTTTGTAAATGTATATGGTATCGGGAAATCAATAAAATTCGGAAACTAATTTACCGACTGTCGAATATTATTAGTATTAAGATTGTCGGTAATCCACAGAAGGCTCCAGGGAAAATTATACGACCAATCACAGCACCGGGAATTTATTAGAAAAATATTAGTGCTAAAAGACGGCAGAAATGTATAGAGGGCGCCATGGAAAATCAGTCGGCCAATAAGAGCTCGGGGAATTTCTAGTCGACCAGTCACGGCTCGGGGAAAATGAGACGACCAATCACGGACCAGAGAATTTCCCCACCCTCTCTCTCATTGGTCCCTATAACTCAGGAGGGTGCGACTTAAGAGGCCCTCAGGGTGGGGAGGGGACCACAGGTGGTGGGGGAGAGGGGTGGGGGTAGACGGTGGTGGTGGGAGTTGGCGCCAGTGGCCGCGTGGAGGGGGTAAATCCTGTCAACCTATACCTGTACACTACTACTCCTGACGCACTTTCGCGTTTACACGACATAGACACCGACTATCGGGGCTGGGAGAGTGTTATCGAGAAAACAATACAAGACAGAATTCAGTTACATCCCATTTATGACGAAAATTGGTACACAACCAAACGAGAGCTTGTCAATAAAGAACCGCCTCGTTTTCCAGCATGGAAAATAGACAACGACGAGTTATACTATTTTCGACCCGACTTTACGAAACTGTATATCGACGATAATCACGCGTGGAAAAGAGTGGTAAGACCGGTCGAAATCCTAGGTATCTTACAAGAAAACTACGACGCACCTCAGGGCAGAAACTTAGGTCGAGACAAAACATATGACAGATAACACAGAATTATTACTGGCCCGGTATGACACGGGATATCCAATCGTATGTTGCGGATTGCGAAATCTGTACCAAAGTTAAGTTCGACCAAAACCCGGTGAAAGGGCCGTTGAAAACAAGACCTTTACTCACACCGTGGGCACAATTAGCAATCGACACCGTGGGGCCCCTTACTCGATCAAAGAAGGGAAATTCGTAAATTATTGTCGTCCAAGATCTCTATACAAAGTTCGTCGAATTATTTCCAGTTCGAAATCAAACGGGAAAGATAGTCGTCAAAGTTCTTGAAACAGTCTTCGATAAATGGGGAACGATACCTGAGTCGATTATTTCTGATAATGGAACCGAGTATATTAACAAAGACGTTCGCGCTTTCTTGACAGCTAAAAGGGTCAACCACATCACCACTCCGTTAGCTCATCCGCAGGCGAACCCATTCGAACGAGTTAACAGAACGATAAAGCCCATGATTGCCGCATTTGTAAAAGATACTCAATACGAGTGGGATCGCGAATTACAAAAACTCCAACTCGCGTATAATACGGTACCGCACGCAGGCAGCCGAGTTTCGCCATTCTATCTTAACCACGCGCGAGAGGCAACCGTGAGCGAACGCAAACAGTGCTCGAACGAAACTCAGCAGATAACCGACGAATTAGTAAATAATTGGATTAAGCGTATTGCCCAGTTCGATGAATTAAGACATACAGTCGAACAACAGATCAAAGATCACTCTGATAAACGTCTTAATAAGATTAATTCAAATAGGACAGAGCCGGTAGTAATAAAGCCCGGCACGTTAGTGTACTATCCGAATAAGAAGCTAAGTAACAAAGCCGAAGGTTATTCTGTTACGTCCTGACGTAACGCTCTCTATTTCTTTTATTAATAATAATTTTCGCAACTTATATTTCTGCTTATTTTTTCATACTATTTGCAAACCTGTTCCTTCCAAAATAATTCCTACATTTCACAAAATTCAAACATTACTCATTATCATTAAACTCATAAAAGGAGTGATATTTCTTATCGATCGCTGAACGATATTCCAGGAATGGATCTCCTCTGGGAAATATTTCCAATGAGATCTCAAATACTCGTCGTGTGAATTAAAATTTACATGGGTAAAAGATGGAAATAGAATTATTTACCACACGAGATAGATGCGGACAGAGGTTTGAATCCCCCTCGACACACGCACTACCCTCGGTGAAACAGCGAACTCCGCTGCCGACGTCGATACGATCGACCGCAGCATCGACCCAAGGAGCATAGATCCAAGCTTTTACCCTGCGGCTAGACCGTTGGAGTCTTCCTAGCCGAATACCCTAACGGGCTTCCATCGTAAAAAAGGGAATCTACATTACCTTATGTATGGAAGTTAACCCTGCCCATCGACATAGTTTCGGTATTTTAACACCGAACAACGTCGCGTAATATTCCTGAATATGTAGGTCACGCGATTGAGAGTCAGAACATCCCTCGTACCATTTAATCATTCATCATCATAAAGAAATAATTTCTTCATCAACAATTCTAAAATACGTTTCATACTCCCACACGCTTTTTAACATTTAACGAAAAACGATAAAAATGATTGATGACATTTCGGCAGCTACTTAATAAAAAAAAAACAACTATAGTATGAATTGAATCAAAGATAATAAAATTGTCCAGGATATTAGGGAAATTAATCAATACGATTTATCGACAAACGCGATTAATATATAAATTCGAAATCGACTATATTCAAAATCATAGGAATAATATTCGGTATAGCTTAGTCATAAAATACAGTCAATACACCAAAAATAAATTATAACTAAACAGAGACCAGATCGTAAATTTGGGCGAAGCCATGGAATTTGATACGAATAAAGGGGCCACTAACTTCGTAAAGTGCGCTCTAGTTGCAGCTAATATAATATAAGACTGTTCAAGAAAAATAAAAAAATTGCCCGAAATTCAAAAGATAACAAACTAGTAAGACCGAAAAATCACGTTGCCAGGCTAAACATTTAAGGAAAGACGGTCGTAAAAATTTTACGACCCACCGAAACTGAATTGCGGTAGGACGTAGAATGGATGACAAGTGTGCCTCAACGGTGACACATGAGGGGCGAGCGGTTCGACCCCCCGAAAGAGAAGATGCAGTCCACTTTAAAATACTAATGCACCGCGCGCAAAGAAATGGCTCCCTACGATAGGGAGAATAAAAAAATAACATTTTAATTACATCAACATTTTAAGGAAGATTTTCTCTATAAAATATAATTATTATTTTTCCAATTATGCTTACCGTTAAAGCGGAAATTAAGAACAAAAATTTATTCCATGGATTGCGTTGTCGCGATTTATGGTAGGAAAATTACGAACCGACAATTATATCAAATTAATCAGGAATATTCCACTAATCTAACGCTGTTATTATTTTTCCGAAATTATATGCCGTTTGTGGGAAATTTATAAAACAAGTAGCAACAAAATATTTGGAGTGAAAAACGTACAGCGCGTAAAGGAATTCGGTTTCCCCTCGATTTATAATGCAAAATATCAAACCGCGATTTATACCAAAATGTTCGGGAATAATCTACCTTTAACATGGAATTATTACTTTTCCGATATCACTTAACGTATGATCAGGACACGCCGCGAAAGACAGAAGTTAAGCTAGAAAAGGCAGGCGGTAAAGATAAAGGGGCCCGTGCAAAGGAACGAGTTGCGTAAGCCAAGTCGCATAATGTCAAGGCTAGTTCACGACGATAGGGGAAGATCAGCAGGTACACCGAAAGAGGGGAATTTTACAGCTCGCCCGGGCAAACGGAACATTAGTTCCGGAATGTCCATATAAGGAAATAGGATGATCGGACGGCACTGTTACCAGGCACTTGCAATAGCTGGTGCACGGCTCCCAAAGAGGGGGGGGGGGCCCAAGAAATCGGCCCAGTTATGCTACCAATACCTCGAAATATTATGAAACGTTTTGCCAAATAATAAAATAATTTGTACAAGAGCCGAGATATATTTTCAACTTTCAGGCATATAATATTTTGACACCCAATACTTGAATTATTATAATATTATAAAATGATTGCCGATAAAATGATACACCTTTCTTGACTCTTATTATAAGTTTACGGATAGGTATACGTATAAGAGAAGTTTACGAACAGTAACAATATATCTTCTCCTATACGTTAACAATATCGAATATCAATTATATTAAATATTTAGTTATGAATCATTAATATTAAGTTTTACAAATAAGTCCGGCAAATAATTATGTATAAGGAAAACTGAAATTCAATGGAATATGGATAAATCCACAATTATTTAACAATAAGAGAAATCGGCAAATCCAAGAATTTCGAACAGGCCGAGAGGAGAGTAACGAGGAGCGAGATTACTCATCAGGGGAGTACGCTCCAGGCAAGGATTAGGGAGGGACTTCCTTCCCCCTCTGGATTCATTTCCTAGCATATAAGAAGCCGCGGAAAAGGGCGCGAGCAGTGCAGAGAAGACCAGAAGTAGATTTTTAGTAGTCCGGCCCGTAAGCAACTAGACCAAGTAGAGAGAGACGGAGGCGCGTAAGAGCGAGCGCGGGATCGGTAAATCCAACAAGTAGGCTGATACTCCGCCTAGGCGACGAGGGAAATAGAGTTAGAGACCGCGTTATGCGTTATCCACCATACTAGAAAAAGATCGCGAGTCCGTTGTGCGACCACAAAGAAATAGAGGAACCCTCCTATTGGAGGATTTTGTCGATAACCCTTTCCATCTCCAAAAATTGTATTCATTTTTTCATGCAACCAGAGTTTTCTTGGGTTAATTCAGTTCACCGAATTACCATTCTCAAGTCATCTCGTGGATCGAAACAATCTTTCGTTTCACCATCGAATTTTCTTTTACTCGATAGTTAACAGACAATTTTGTACGAATTCTTATTCCAACGAATCATTCGTACTCTCCGAAAATCACATTCTTGTACTTCCGAATTTGCCAGAATTATTTTTCTTTGAATAAATCTCGAATATCACGGCATATCGCGTGAAATTGGTGTTCAACCAATCCACTACATCGCAAGCAGCATCATCTCGACAAATAACGTAAGTACAATTTAATTCTATTTCCTTGATAAATCTATAAGTGAAAAGTGTGCAATATCCTCTATTATTCAAACTCCTCGTTAATTCGCCCAGCCGTCGCCAGACATCACCAACACTACTCACCGAATATAATTCAATTATAAAATCATTTCTATAACGCAGTGAAATAAATTCAGTTAATTCAAATCATTTCTATATCGGGGTGAAACAAATCCGTTTAAATCAAATCATCAACGATCATTATTTTAATTACGCAACAGATAAAGAAATTTTATAATACCTCTAAGACAAGTCAACGAATAGCATTCCAAGCCCTATCCTTAATAAATTTCCTCACGGTTAGACTAAAAAATGGGCAGTTGCGCCGATAATTGATGCCAGGAGTGGTAAAGGAGTGAGAAATCTCTCTTGACCAGCGCGTATTCAATCGTATTCGACGCAACCTCGCGTTAAAATTCAGGTGAAAGAGAAACACCCGCATTTTTGACGTGACAAATTTTTGGGGGCTCGTCCGGGATAAATGGAATGCTTGCTTGTTAAATTGAATTTTATAACAATCTACGGATAAAATATTAAGCAATTTTTATGAAACAACAACACACATACACGCACACTCGCATACACGACAAAAAAAAATGTGGAAAATAAAAAACGATTGTTATATTAATTCTATGGAGAGAATTCATACAATTATATTCTTGTATTATCGAATTGCTATGCTAGTACGAACCGTAACCTTTTATAACCTTGACTGGAAACTGGGATTTACGCGGCTCGCCACGTAATCTCACTCAAAAACCCTTTCCTTACGTCGCCGCGCAGTTCGCTGCAACGCCACATTTTCCTATCTACACCCCGGTTCGTGCAGCGTTGACTCTACCTTGCAGCAGATAAGCTCAAGGGTCGATATTTGTTAATAATTTATATAAATATGAACAAATTACATTTTTTTAAATCATTGTACCATTGCGTTAATGTGAGCCGTAACCTTCAATAACCTTTACTGGAAACTGGGACTCGCGCGGCTCGCGACGTAGTCTCACTCAAAAACCCCTTTCCTCTGTCGCAGAGCAGTTCGCTGCGAAGCCACACACTCCTGTCTAAACCCCGGCTCATACAACGACAATTGGGAATTATTGCATTCGAATATTATTGTACGGCTACGTTAATACAAACTGTAACCTTATATAACCTTGACTGGAAACTGGGATCTGCGCGGTTCGCCACGTAATCTCACTCAAAAAAAACTTTCCTTACGTCGCCGCGCAGTACACTGCAAAGCCACGCTCCTACCTGAACCCCAGTTTGTATAGCGATAGTTTGGAATTCAGTACTTTTAAAAAAAAAAAAAGAATTCGAATTCGCGTCGCTTAAATTTTGTTCGTTACAATCCCATGATAATCGTTTCTTATGGATACACAAGGATTGCAAGCAAGACATAATAATTCACAAGGACTACACGAACAACACGTAACTCTAGGAGAAGCTCGACGAATCGAACAGGCTTTAGAGAACAATAAAGAAAATATTGCACCCCAAATCATTTACGCATTGAAACCAATCGAATACACTACAACGCCAGTAGACACTGAAAACATTAATTGGTACGATCCGCGACGGGATTTTTACGAAAACCAGAATAATCTCAGAGTAGAAAGAGAACAAAGACGTTAATTCTCTAAGTACAAAATAAATAATAACAGGATAATCGAATAAATAACGCACATATAAAGAAAAAAAAAGGAGAACAGAAATAAAATGAAAATAATAATTACCCAGTTACATAAATTATATTAACGGGAAAGGGGTCATCAAACATCATTTCATAAAAACTCTTTGCAAAAAAAAAAAGAATAAAAAAAAAAGAGAGAAACATTTTTTCTCAATTTCGGTGCCTAAAACTGATAGTTCGCGCGAACAAATTAAAGCACCAGTTGAAACGAGAATTATAAAAAACCAACTACTCCAGGGAAACGAAGAAAACATTTTAGCCGCGAGGAATTTCTCGAGAGCCAAAGACCCTGCCATAAAATATAATACGGAGACGCACAACTGCTCCTGTGGTCCTTCCACGGTAAAGATTTTAATCTCTGAATCCCTACGCGGACTATACCACCAAGTAAAAAGGAAATATACACCTTCAGGAGAAACTGGCGAAAGGGCAAGGAAATTAATTCAAATCATCGAACTCAACGACGAATATCAACTTGAAATTCTTGAAATCCAAATACACCAAAGAATGTACTAATAAAAAACAAGCGCCTCTGCGCCCGCAGGGCTCCGCCCCCCAAACCCCCCGACACTCTTTTTACGCCACTCTTTTTTCTTTCTACGGCACGACACGACTTTTTAAGGCACTCACAGGGATACACGTTGCGCTACGCGCTCCATTTTAAACTTATACGCACGTCGCGCTACGCGCTCCGTATCGAATATGCTTATACGTCATGCTGCGCGTTTCATCTCGGAAGAACGTATAGGGAAGAATCATTTATCAATTATGTAAATTGATTCATAGTTTAACCTTCATCGAATATAAACATTTCGTTTTTATACAAATTCATTATTATTATTCACAACTGATATTTCCTTTTTGTTTTACGATCAATTATCAAAAATTCAGACACGAGACAAATATAACGAATTGCAACGCATAGAACTTGATCAAATTAATGTAACGAATGAAATCATATCTAGTAAAGGTCGTTTTATTGGCTTAACACTTATGACCACATTAAATAAGTATAAAACAAATACAGAAAATATTTACCAACACGAACACCATTACCATTTACCCTTTCGATCTAATGACCCCTTTAAATGCATCTCTTTAAATGTTTTTTCTTCCCTAAAATACATGGAATAACTTTATTATTACCTCTGGACAGGAGCCGAAGTATTGGAGCCGAATATTCAAAAAATTTTCTTTAGTTACGATTTTCAATGAAATTAACTCGATATTAATCGTTGTAGCAAAAAAATGATATCTCGAGAACGAACATAGATGTCTTGGTTCTTATCGTGTATTGAAGAGGAAGTAGTACGTTGTTCAAATAAAAAGTTGTAGTGTCTTGGATGCGTCCAAAATTAAAAAAATAAAAATTCAATTTTTTGATGAATTCGACTGCGAGGGCTCTTTGTTTGTCGATGTAGAAGAGAATTCGGTTATAACACTTTATGCATTTTTTCTCTTCCCCATAATAGACAGAATCAACTCTTTATTGTCACTGTCCGAGAGAAATTCGAGAAATTTTATTTTTTATCGTTTTATTTTGTTTTGAGATAGGTATATTGAAACAATTGAAAAAAAGAGAAGGATGGTTCGAAAAATACGAGGTAAAATTTGAATTTTTTTTTGTTTCGAAAAATTGTTAGAGATTTGAAAAGATTGAGTTGCAGTTTCCCAATATTTAAAGTAATATACATTAAAAAATGAAAAAAAAAATGAGATTTTTCTTTTCGATTCAAATCATCCCGCCACAGAATACCAACGTCGCGGCGTATGCGAACTTTATCACGTCTGCTATGAAATTATCGTCGGCTTCCAAGTTTGACAAATAGAATGAATGGAAAAAAAAAATTGTCGCGATTGGTTTCAATTTTATTTGATAAATTTCAATAATTTTGGATATTCGATGATTCTTCTTTGTGAAATTATAACTAAGTTTTCAGTGCACCGGCGAAATTTTTGATTTTTATTATGAATGTGAACAACGTATAGTAAAATATTGTGAATGATATTCGTTCACAATATATTATTTTCGAAATACAAAGGACTAATATTTGTCAATCAATGTGTGATATTTCGTATTTTATTTTTCGCAACTAAATTTTATTGTTTGACACGATAAAAAATTGTTTTTTGGACAATTAAAATAACATAACCTTTAAAATAATTCCTCACTAAAAATAATTGTGGAATAAAAATATTAAGAAATGTCAGAATGTCTTCAAATTTGCTGTGCATAGTGTTTTCGATGCAATAAAATATTGCTGAAAATTAGAAAAAAATTATTTCGTAGGTTTCAGAATTGCAGCGCCGTACGGACATTTGACGGGAGAAAATCGATTTTTAAATGGAAAATGCCTGGAAAAAATGTTCAGAGACGTCGGAATGTCTTCAAATTTGCTGTGCATCGTGCTTTTGATAAAATAAAATAATGCTGCGAAAAAGAAAAAATTTGGTTCGTAGACTTCATAATTGGAGCACCGTATGGACATTTAGCGGAACAAAATTGAATTTTTATTTTGGAACAACTTATTAAAGGCTTCGCAGTAGTTTCAAAATGATTGTGCACAATGGTGACGATATGATACATCATCCCTGCGAAGAAGTGAAAAATTGCTTCGCACAGTCCAAAGTTACAGCAGCGTACAAATACTTGTCGAAGCAAAAATGAATTTTTTTTTTTTTAAGTAAATATTCAAATGCTACGCAGGGGCTTCAAAATGTATGTACACAATGGTGATAATATGATACATCATCCCTGCGAAGAAGAGAAAAATTGCTTCGCACAGTCCAAAGTTACAGCAGCGTACAAATACTTGTCGAAGCAAAAATGGATTTTTTTTTTTTTAAGTAAATATTCAAATGCTACGCAGGGGCTTCAAAATGTATGTACACAATGGTGATGATATGATACATCATCCCTGCGAAGAAGAGAAAAATTGCTTCGCACAGTCCAAAGTTACAGCAGCGTACAAATACTTGTCGAAGCAAAAATAATTTTTTTTTTTTTAAGTAAATATTCAAATGCTACGCAGGGGCTTCAAAATGTATGTGCACAATGGTGATGATATGATACATCATCCCTGCGAAGAAGAGAAAAATTGCTTCGCACAGTCCAAAGTTACAGCAGCATACAAATACTTGTCGAAGCAAAAATGGATTTTTTTTATAAAGTAAATATTCAAATGTTTCGCAGGGGCTTCAAAATGTATGTGCACAATGGTGATGATATGATACATCATCTCTGCGAAGAAGAGAAAAATTGCTTCGCACAGTCCAAAGTTACAGCAGCGTACAAATACTTGTCAAAGCAAAAATGGATTTTTTTTTTTTTAAGTAAATATTCAAATGCTTCGCAGGGGCTTCAAAATGTATGTGCACAATGGTGATGATATGATACATCATTCCTGCGAAGAAGAAAAAAATTGCTTCGCACAGTCCAAAGTTACACTGTGATACGGACGTCTAAGAAGATAAATTCAGTAATAAAGGTATTTTTATTCAACCGCCGGCGAAAAAAAATATTTCCAGTTATTGGAGTCACTTTAAATTCACTACGCATGATGTTGGAGGTACACCGAAGTAAATGCTGAAAAATTACATTTTTTGGAGCATACGCTCTGCAGAATCCCCATCGAAAGCTGTGTGAAGAGGCCTCGCTGGTCATTTTAATAGGCACTCTTTGCCTATTATTATAGTGAGTGCCTAAAAAGGGGGAAAAGGAGAGTAGACGGATACATAATACGAGTGAATAAAAATTGTAATGTTACATTACTGGATCGTATTAATTTTCATAATCTTATTGAGCCGGTACAATAATAAAGGAACTAAGTAATACGTTGTAGCGTGGTACTGGGATTATTAAAATTTCGAAAAAATAATTCCAGCGCCGACGCGCCACAAAATAATGACGCCCGCACTCTTCTTTCTCTTGCACGGATGGGCGCCAGATACAGTATTCTGCCCGCTGTATCTCCGGTGATTCGTTACTTTTTCGTTGCAATCTTACCCTACGGCTAGCTAGGGGGTGGTTCGGGGCGACAGGTGACAACATGCAGTCGAAATAAAATCAAAACTCGAGACCATGGGTGTAAAATAAAAAATAACCGAAACGTAGTTGTTTATTTAAATGTTTATGACAAAAATAAAGAAATTCAATACTGTCGACTCGAGAGACGCTCGAGCTCCGTCGTAACAATTAATTCTCTTTAACTCGTCGGAGACGGCGAACAGCCGGTCGACGACCACGTTTTATTCACAATAGAAAATAATATCGAGACCGCATCCACGTGCGCCTACCTCTTTTTTCTCCATGATTCAATCCTCGAGATTATATGGCTCGTGCCTCTGTTCGTACGCTCCAATTTTCGCCTTTGCGACTCGTCGAGAGAACACTTTATTTCGCGTATCGAAATCTTCAATAAACTCAATAAATTCCTTACTAGTCTGCCTATTACTACGGTCGGCGCGAGAGTGTCACTCTCGTGCGTTGAGCCTATGTTCCGTGTCCAAGGGGGGAAGGGCTTCGCTGTCTCTCTCGCTCGTAGACTCGTGCGAAATCCTTCTGCCTCGCGCTGTCTCTCTCGCTCGTCGACTCGAGCGAACTCCCGGACACCTCGCTTCTCTCTCTTATTTTCGCCAATCGTCTCATCGGCGCGGTTGCCGCCTCGTACCGTTCCTTTTCACCTGTAACTGATTGTATTCTCTCGGCAGTAATCGGCTACCTTTTCCCTATGATCTCGGTACGGCGGAGCGGCGTTGCGACGTTTACGTAGTTTCCCTAATTCGACTCTCGCGCGTGCAATATCTTATGCGAGAAGCTCAAGCGCCTCGTCACAACGTATATAAGAAAAACAGCAATAAATCCAAGAAAGACAAAAACATTTATCCCAGGCGTCGCAAACCACTCGTACACCGTCATTAAATTTGTCCTGTACTGGCAGTTAATGCAATTACTCTTGAGATCAATATTCCATAGGGTCATAACGGAACAAATATAAAAAAAAAAAATATAAAAATCGACAAGGAAAACGTAAATTCCGTTACTCTCGATATCCCCAGGAAAATTAGATTTTGTAAAAACAAGGGAAGATGGAAGAATAAAAGTATATATAACTACGGTAATAAAAACAAGGAACGGGTTAAGAAGCGGCGAATTCAAAATAATGAAAATAGTCGCGAAGTAAATGCCGGCAACTAGGTCTCAATTAAAAATCAAAGGCGACGACGTTCTCAGAGAATACCCAGACGAACGAAAGAAAAGGACAAAGCCGAAAGCAGAAATTAAGAAAGTGAGTGAGCCACAGGAAATTAGCGAACCCCGTACTGAATCAATTGAAGGTTTAAATCTCGAAAAACGATATCCTCTCGTACATTACCGCTCGTGTTCTGCGTTAATAAAATTCGATCTAGTAAAGTTAGAGTCCAACTGGGAGTGTAGTAAGGAAGCAAAAGTCCATTACGGGTCGTCCCCCGCGTTGATAAGTTCCGAGATAACAAAATCACTTTCTCCCATAACATTCGATACCGACCCTAATATCGAGGCAAAGATCCGCGAACTCGAGGAAAAATTTAACGTAAAGATCACCAAAGTACAACCGGTTTCGAACAAAGAAATCAAGGAATTACAGGATAAAGCGGAACATATTTTAACCGAACTCGAAACAATAGAAGCGAATATCCTTCGTGCTGCCGACGAAGTAGCTCAGCTAACGGAGGTGGAGGAAAAAACAGGTGAATTTCCTGTCGTAGTCAAAATCGCTGCAACAACCGAACAAATTCCGACGCCGGTAGGGAAATCTCCCGTAACCTCTCCTGTAAAGGTTCCTTTGAAAACCCCTATCGATTTTCCAGCGATATCCCCTCGGAAAAAGACTATATTCTCACCCAAATATACGCCAAAAACTTCCCCCGGTGGGATCTCAAATACAGGAACTATTATTATCTCGCCGAAACTAAGTCCGAAAAATTCGCCGGTATCAATTTTAAACGCAGAAACCGTAACGCCGTCGAAGAAAAGCCCATCGGCAATCCTCGAACAAATCAATCAGGTAGAGAAAAAATGCGCAGAGAATAAAGAAACAATAAAAATTACCAAGACACCTATAGGATCTCCGCACGGTTCCGATAAATCAGACGTTTCTAGTGTCGAGTCTGAAATATATTCTACACCGCAAGGAACGATTTTTGATCAGCCCGCGGAAAACAATCGCTCTTTGAGACGCAAATTATTTGGAACTTTAAGAACGACACGGGGAAAACGCATTAAAAACATTAACTTAGAAGGGAGTAAAGCGATAACACGCAAAATTATAAAAATTACTTCGTCAGGATTAAACAGGAAAAAAGGCATATTAAGTCTCTTCAGGACAAAGGAGGGAAATTTTAATAAAAAGGTTCTAATCAACGGTGCGAGAGATAGTGATGAAAATTCAGCTACAACCAAAATTGTTAATTTAACCCCGATAAAAAACGTTGAAGAAAATACACCGGGTAAAGATAGTAAAAAGCCTCTCGACAATAAGGCCATTTCTACAACCATGGTCAACCACAGTGAAGTCGTATCCCTTCGAGACGCGCACGCGGTAATACCAGAGTACGATGAGAAAACCACGTCACTCGGCACGTTTATACAAGGATGTGAGGAGGCAGCCGAAATGTTAGAACCCGAGAACGAGAAAAATCTAGTAAAAGCGCTCAGAGTAAAAATTAAAGGCGAACCTCGACGAACAATTCATCTAAACACCTTCGAAACGGTCGAAGAATTAACAGACTTTTTGAAAAGCATTTACTCTCCTGCTCGCAATATTTATCAATTACAAGGAGAACTACGAGCCATTTATCAGAAACCAAACGAAACGGTGATTACTTTTTCAAATCGACTGCGCGATATTGGTTACCAAATATTAGACGCGTATGAATTCGGGAAATACAGCGCTGCTGACGAGATTTTTAAGAAAAATACTACCGAGAGCCTTCCGCCCTGTTTTATAAACGGATTAAAACCCGAAATCGAACAAAGAATGAAACCGTGCGACACGATCGACGAAGCCGTTAAAATGGCAGTAAAAATAGAGAGAGAATTAGCCGGCCGTGCAGCGCTCCGAGGTGAAAGCGTTAACCCGCCCGAAACAAAGGGAAATAAATCTGACAACAAGCGTAACGTTCATGTAGTAACCGGAGATCAAGTAAATTGTCAACTTTGCAAAAAGACGGGACATACTGCTGCGACATGTGCTTTAAATAAAACTGCTAATACACAGTCGCAAGAATCAAAGGAAAACAAAGTTGAAAAGAATAACGTCTCTGTGTGTCAAGCATGCAGTAAAATCGGTTACACCGCGGAGAAGTGTTTTAAACTTTTTCCCCCTAGAAATAACAGCAATCAGGCAAATCAAATCACCGCGCCAATCATAACTTTATGCCAAGTGTGCGATAAACGCGGCCATACGGCCGATCGATGCTATAAAATTTTTCCGCCGGAAAGGAAAAATCAAGGGCAATCCTCCGCAGTATGTCAACTATGTAATAAGACAGGACACATAGCTGCGAGCTGTCCTCAACTGCCACGGTCAGGTCAAGCGCCAACCGGCGGCCGAGACGCACAAGTGCCCCAGGGCCTTAGATACGGGCCGCAACCCTCCATAAATTGTCAGATCAATAAGAAAGACGGCCACGGGGCCTATATATGCCCATATCAAAGTAATAATTCGCAGCCTCCGAATCAAAACCAGTCCGCACCGCAAAAATCGTACGCAGAGACGACTAACGATTTTGTATGTCATTATTGTAAAGCACCGGGTCATTTCATTAGAGAGTGTCCCAAGAAACTAGCAACGAGGCTAAATCGCAGAATGCGTCGGGAAATGCGAGTGGTCTCCCGAGCTCGGGTGCGATGAGAGAGGCCACGACGAGTTCGCACCCCGTTCGAGTCATCAGAGCAGTAGAATTCGCGAACCCAGAATTTTAGAAATCTTTACGATAAAATTGCATAACGAGAGTTCCGTTCCCTCTGTCTTACTACATAGCGAAGGGATTAAATCTCCCATAACCCTCATGGTTGACACTGGGTCCGGTCCTAATATCATAAAAGAACGTTGCTTGTACCCCGAGACACTTGTGAACCGGCAGGAAATTTTACAACTCAACGGTATTACGGAATCATCGATCTATACTCGAGGTCACGTTAAAATTCAGGCATTTGGGCGGTACGCTACTTTCCACGTGGTGGGAGACGATTTTCCTATCACAGAGGAAGGAATACTGGGTTCGGAATATCTCGACGGCAATCGCGTCAAAATAGATTACGAAAAACGTCAATTAAAAATGCAAGACACGAAAATACCGTTCTCGGCACAGGAAAGAATGATTATTCCGGCCAATACAAAGAAACTATGTTTCATACGCATTAAAAATTTAGATATCAGAGAAGGATATTTACCACCTCTCGACGCTGGCGAAGGACTAAAGCTCGAGAGTGGGTTCGTGGAGAATAATAATGGAAAGGCTTACATTTTTATTACCAACAGTAACATCTACAATGTAGAGGTAGAAGTACCAGTAATGGCGCTTAGACCCGCTCAAACGCCAGGAAACCCTAGGTTTCAAAAGGAAAAATTAATACCATGCAATGACTCAAGGATAACGATTGAAAACAAGACAAGGGAAAATGAAAATTCAGAGAATCCGGTCGGAAATTTTGATAAAGATCGTACGAATAGCGATGCTGGACCCGCCGCAGGGCCAGACGTTATCGACAATAATAATTCAGAAAATTCAGTTAAAGTTGTGCAAGATTCGCGTTTGATAATCGACTCGCAACCCATTGAAGGGCCGCGCGTTATCAACAATTCGGTTTCAAGTTATCGTACGACGAGTGACGCTGTGCTCTGTGAGAGGCCAGGCGCTCTAGACGATTCAGTTTCGAGTTACCGTATGACGAGCGACTCGGCGCCCTGTGAGAGGCCCGGCGCTCTATACGATTCAGTTTTAAGTTATTGTTCGGTAAGCGACTCTGTGCCCCGTAAAAAGCCAGGCGTTATAAACAAAGTTATTTCGGAAAATCTTGGCAAAGTTATTCATAACTCATGTTCGAGTAACGATCATATACCCACGAAAGGGGCGAACGTTCCCGACAATTCAGTTTCGGTAAATTCAGTATGTAATTCAAGTTCGGAGACCGAGTACTCGCCCAGTAGAAAGCCGAACGCATTCGGTGAGTCTTGTTTGATAATATCAGTCGAAAAGGTTAAAAATTCAGAGGGAAATTTGTCCCTAGTCGAAATAAATACGGGAAAAATGTATAATGATATAGAGGAAACAAAATTGTGTATTACGGAAATATTTGAGGAAAATTCAAGCGTTACCAAAGAACAAAAAATTCAAGAGTCATTGCAAGGAAATTCGGTAGGAAAGGAAATAAGTATTACAGAAAAACACGTGAATAATGAAAAGAATAAACAGACGTATGAAATTAAAGACATCGCGTTAGTAAGGATGCTCGGAGCTATTCCCATCTCTCGCGAAATTTATCCTTTATTTCGGAAAGAACATTGTCATGTAATTAACAAGGCAGCTACAACCCCTCGGTTCGAGGAAATAAAAGAATTATTAAGGTTCGACGGTTTAAACGACAAAGAAAGGAAAAGTATAGAAAGCCGTTTGAGAGAAAGCGCTTTTCTATACCATTTACCCGGCGAAAGTTTGAGCTGTACAACGATTCTGCAGCATCGGATACCCACTACGGATGATCTACCTATCAATACAAGAGGGTATCTATGGCCAGAGTGTACGCGAAAAGAAATCGAAAGACAGGTCGAGGATATGTTGAAAAATGGGATTATAGTACCCTCTACCTCTCCGTATAGTTGTCGCGCATGGGTCGTTCCGAAAAAACTTGACTCCAAAGGAAATAAGAAATGGCGAGTAGTATTTGATTATCGCGCGCTCAATGAAAAAACAATTGCCGATGCGTATCCTATACCCAATATCACTGAAATACTTGATCAATTGGGAGGAGCGCAATACTTCTCAGTCTTCGACTTGGCCTCTGGCTTTCATCAAATTGAGGTATACGCCGCAGACCGTCATAAAACCGCCTTCACAACACCACACGGCCACTTCGAATTCGTTCGCATGCCCTTCGGTTTACGAAACGCCCCTCCGACGTTTCAACGCACGATGGATTTAACGCTGGGAAGTATCTTAGGAAAGGGGGTATTCGTTTTCCTCGATGACATCGTTATATATGCAAAAAGCCTTGAGGAACACGAAAACACTTACAGAGAATTAATGAAGCGATTGGAAATTGCTAATTTAAAACTTCAACCTGATAAATGCGAATTCTTAAAAAGGGAAGTAGCGTATTTAGGCCACGTGATAGGAAAGGACGGAGTGAGGCCCGATCCAAGGAAACTCGAAGCCGTACGCGAATTCCCACAACTGAAGAACGTTAAAAATATTCGCCAATTTCTTGGATTAACGGGTTACTACCGGAGATTCATAGAAAGTTATGCAAAAATATCTAAACCACTCACGGGACTTCTTCGAAAAGAAATACCCTTCGAATGGCATCCAGAACAAAATGAAGCTTTCGAAATATTGAAGGAAAAGTTATGCACGGCACCGGTTTTGCGATATCCAGATTTTTCAAAACCATTTATCTTGACAACAGATGCATCCGGAGTTGCTATTGGCTCCATATTATCACAAGGAGTAATTAATCACGAGCATCCTTGTGCATCCATGTGCGTCTCGAGGATTAAGTAAGACCGATGAAAGATACGATACGTACGAAAAAGAAGCATTGGCTATTGTATATTCGATACTTCATTTTCGGCCCTACCTGTACGGACGACAGTTTACGGTGGTAACGGATCATAAACCTTTATTGTGGTTCCGTCGTGCTACCGATGGAAATGCTAAAATACTACTTTGGCGTTTAAAACTCGCCATATACGAATACGATGTCTTTATACACATATAAAGCTGGAAAGACAAATGTTAACACGGATGCATTGTCAAGGAATCCAGTACAGGAACCTGACGGGAGCGACGTCATTTTCATAATTCGCGTCAACAAGGATACAGAAACGAGAACGAAAAAAAGAAGACGATTGACGGAAGAAGATATCAGCGAATTACTCGAACACGATACGGACGACGAAGAAGCTGATTTAGTGGAGAGCGAAGAAGAAGATAACTATGCATTGGTATATGATGAATTCGAGGAATGCGATTGGGATCGCGAATTACCCAATGAAACATTCACCGCAGCCGAAGAAAATACGGATGGTAATTATCCTCGCGATTTCGAACTAACGTTTGACCAACAACACCAACACCAACGAAAACACCAACGAAACTATGAATGAGCCGTACCATAAATCCCCCGCCGAACGATACTACTCGGCGGACAATGACGAGGCATGGCACGTGCCTGCCGCTGATCCCTATGGGCCTAGCACATCACGAGACTATATACCGCCCATTATACAAGACGCCGCTAGCAAAGAAACTGAAGAAGAAGAAACTGTACGCCATAAACGGAAAACCCACAAGCCGGTACCTATTGAGGAAAGTGAATCCGAAAATTCGAGCGAAGAAAACGAAAATGCCAATGTAGCGAGCGATGAAGAAGGAAACGTCGGTACGGCCGACGTAATAGAATCCAATAATAATCCGCGAGTAAATAACCACGACGTAATTAATGATCGCGGTACTGCAGGGATTGTTAAACAATCTCGAGGTCTATTTCACACTCGGACGGATAGCCTTGCATATTTCGTAACCATCGCCGGCGAACCATTAGACGATGGCAGTAAGAAATTACAGGGAAAAACGAATTACCCAAAATGAGAAACTTGAGGCTGAAACGGCCTCAATCCTTCGTGAAACGAGGTAATAAATTTAATATTGCCCTTCCGATTTCCGTCGACCAAACCGAGGGTCTCACGCAAATACTCGAAAACATTATAGAAGCTTTCCACAACTGTGAATACCTGGCGGGAAGATTACGGATCCAATCAATAAGTATCGCTAAATCTGAAACAATTTGCAACATCCCTTAGGATAGAATACACTCTGAAATACAGCGAATATTTGAAGAAAGCGATTTTAAGATTATTATTTGCAATGGAATAGTTACAGAACCCGCTGAAGATCAACATGACGAAATAATTCGGGAAATGCACTGTTCACCGATCGGAGGACACCGTGGAGTAAGCAAAACTTATAACAGAATCCGTCACGAATATTATTGGAAAAATCTAAAAGCAGACATTCAACAATTTATTCAGCGATGTCTCCAGTGCGAATTAAAAAAAATAGTCAGAGTTAAAACAAAACAACCACTCGTGATTACCGATACGCCCAGCACTGCATTCGACAAAATCGCGATGGATATAGTAGGACCGATAGCAAAAACCAAAAGAGATAACGAATATATTCTCACTATCCAAGATCAATTGACAAAATTTTCCATGGGTATAGCACTTCCCAATGCTAGGGCCGTAACCATCGCGGAAGCATTCGTGAAGCATTATATCTGTCAATTTGGTGCGCCAAGAGCGGTGTTAACCGATCAAGGTGCGAATTTTCTGAGCAAATTTATGCAACAAATTGCTAAATTATTTAGAATTCGGAAAATTAGAACGACTGCTTTCCACCGCCAGTCAAACGGTTCCTTAGAGAGATCTCACCACGTCCTTGGAGAATATTTAAAACAATATACAACGCGAGAGAAAAACTGGGACGAATGGGTCGAATTGGCAATTTTTAATTATAATACGAACGTACACGAAGGGACTAAGCACACACCTTACGAAATGGTGTTTGGAAAAATAGCTAGAACTCCCTCGAGCATGCCGTTAGCTGCAAGAGAAAGACTCGCTACCTATGACGATTATTTAATTCAGTTAGTAACGCAAATACATTCGATTCATAAGATCGGTCGTGAAAATTTAATTTTAGCGAAAGAGAAAGTTAAAGAATACCACGATCGAAAAATAAATACAATAAATTTCAAGGTGGGCGAACCGGTATTTCTGCTTAAAGGGCCGAAACCCGGAAAACTTGGAGACCATTACGTCGGACCATACGAAGTATTGGAACTACTGGAAAAAGGAAACGTGCTGATAAAAATACAAAAGGGTTCACGAGTCGTGCATCCAAATCGACTACGAAAATCCCGCATTCCGGCGTCGTAAAACCGGAAGAAGAAAGGAAAAGCCTTCAGACGTACAAGAAGAAAAACATTAAACAGGATCCAATAAACACCATATATAAAAAAAAACACAACCCCATATACAAAAAAAGGGGGAAAATATATATTCGCCGTAGAAATAATATTACGTATTAAACATATCCATACTAATAAGTTTATATAAAAAAAAAAAATTATATTAGGAATATACTGAGATAGTTATACGAACAATTAATCGACACAAAAACTCGGAAAATGTCGACCGTTGGACAGCCACCGCAACCCGATTATCGTTTCGAGAGCGTTCAGCTGCAAATTTATCCCGGTCCGCCACTGTTTACATTAGATGCGGCGAAATTTGCCGCCGCGGGATTTTATTACCGTGGGCCAAGGGATCACGTCTGTTGCTTCGAGTGTAAAATTTCCATAAATCTATGGGCAAACGATGACGATCCCATGCGAGAACATATGAGATACCAAGAGTTGTGCCGATTCGTGAGGAATCTGCCGTGCGGCAACGTGTCGATTGGAGCGGACCCTGCGACGATTCCACCCCCTCGGCCGGAATGGAAAAGGGGACAAACCAGCCCAACGGGGAAAAGACACTCTTGCATCGATTGCGATAGAATAAGCGGTAACGTAACTCCGAAATCAGGGAAATCTTCCGCGAGCTTTCGGAGTTGGAAAAAGGCTGAATATCCGCACCTTCTTGATTTCGATGAACGCATGAAAACATTTAAAGACTGGCCGAAATGGGCACCACAGACGGCCGAGGACCACGCCAACGCTGGATTCTTCCGCGAGGGAAGTGGCGATTATGTAATTTGCGATTACTGTGGAGGCGGGCTGAAGGATTGGGAGCCTACGGACGTACCGTGGGAACAACACGCACTATGGTTCCCAAAGTGTGAATATTTGCTCTCGATGAAAGGGCAAGAGTACGTAAAACAAGTAAACGCACCTAAGATACCTACCGTTGAAACCACCTTGCTGGCACCACCACCCCAATACGCGCACAAGGACGACAAAACGGCTAATCGCACGTGGCCCCCGCCGGGGATTGGTAAACACGGCGCAAGTAGTCAACTGACTACTTGCGACAACGACGACGAAATAGAAAAGACGGATAAAGAAACCCTGAAAGCAAAGAAAGCATCAATGACACTTCGCAACTGGAAGGAGCCAGGATATCCAGAGTATACCGATTATATCGCGCGTCTCAAGACTTTCAGGGGTTGGGCGAGTGATTCACCACAGACGAAGGAAAGTCTCGCTCGAGCGGGATTCTTCCGAAAAGGACCCGGCGACTTAGTAGTTTGCCACCATTGTACGGGTGCTGTAAAGGATTGGCAGCTCATTGGTGTACCATGGGAACGACATGCACGACTATATCCGGAGTGCAGGTACCTGCTCTCGCAAAAAGGTGCGAACTTTTTGAAAAAGGTAAACGAAGGAGCAGTACCGGCACCAACTCTCGATGACTCTCGGGTAGCAGAGCAACCTATGTACATAAAAAAGGACCCCGTCGTTCGCCTCCGCCGTTTGGAAAATCTTACGGAAGCAATTAATGAATATCTCGCTAGTGAGACTACTCACAAGATCGGCGACTCCGAGTTCGAGTCATTGGACAGAGCCGGCTACACTGTATACACGCTCGACGAGGCAATAGACTGTCTACCCAAAGAGTCCGGTGTGGCAACCTTTTCAAAGAAGGAAACTAAATCAAAGAAAACGGAGGAGTTCGATAGTAAATCAAACGACTCAACAACTGCGTTTGCACCATCTGATCTCCCACTTTATAACGATCTAGAAATCAATCAATACGTTATCAGTAATCTGTGTGAAGGTTGCAGGGCCGCAGGAATTGAAACTATAATTATACCCTGTCGACACGCAATTTACTGCGAGAAATGAGCTAAAGAACGAGGCGACTGCGTAATTTGCGGAGCGTTAATATTCCGCTACACTAAGATCGTTGTAGTACACGACTACCATTGTAAGGACAGGGGAATCGCAATCGTCCCCAGTAACGTGACTATACTCGGGAGCACCCGCCCACAGAGAAGGAAGTAATAAAAATAAAAAAAAAATTTAAGAGAGAGAAAAGAATAACCCATTCGAAAAATAATCATGGAAGAGTAGAACGTAAACCCTGAATAAAAAAAAATGGGGGGGGAGCACATAATAGGCAGCTTTACATAAAAGTATTAAAAAGTTACAAATAGAAGCAAAAAAAAAATTAATAATAATAATAATAATAATAATAATAATAATAATAATAATAATAATCCCGTGTCGGGTTGCTGGTCCCGCATCGGGCGCCTCCCCAGGTGGCGGATAGGGGGATGCCTTCCAGACATGGATGGTACCGAAATACTCGGGGTGGACCAAAATCAGCCTACACATACAGATACACAAGATACAACACACACGCACGAACACGTCCGAGTGGCACACCGGTGATGCGAATGACCAGGGGCCCAATAAATGGGACACCCTGAAAAGCGAATGGTCGGGGTCCCCTATAAACGGGGTCCACCCGAAAACGAATGCGCGGGGGCTCTATAAACGGGCTGCCCCAGTGCGAATGAACCGGCGAACGCCACAATAGCGGACACTCAGAAACACGAGCACTAAACACTACCTCAGGGGCCGTGCAATGTTCCGGCACGGTACGGGAGGTCGCGACCCCGAGAGACCCGTAGCATTCAGGAACAACAACGATGAGATGCACAAGCAAAAACAGGAATTACCTCAGGTGGTACCCCCTACGCAGGGGCAATCCACCCTGGGTTCCGATCGGGTGAAAGCCCCGGTGGCCCATGGCAGCGGCACGGATTCTGAGGGCCGCAAATTGTGCACTGAGTCGACAACGACCTCGAAGACGACAAAAACGGACAAGAAGTACGATATAGTTGGCTGGGCCCTCCAGGGTCGGCCGAGACGGGACAGGATGACGAGTGCCTCGAGCGCAGGAAGCGTATCAAGCCTCGCCTCCGTCAATGACAGTGACGACAGACAGACGAACTTAAAGACGGGACAGACACAACATACAAAAACGCACGCCACGATACTGCAACGGGACGAGTGTGACTTGACGGAACTGCTCGAGCTAATACAGACGACAGCGACGAAAATGGCCGAGGCAGCGACCGTACAGTAGAACATAAACATGACGATTAAGACGGGAATAAAGACGATTCTGGAAGCCGCCGACGTCGCGCTGAGCAAGCGCGCCACGGCTGTCCCAGAAAGACGGACAATTGGCGATGACACAACGGAAACAGAAACGGAGACTAACAAACTGGTAACGCCACGAACGAAAAGAAAACGGGAGGCGACCGGAACCACTCCGGAGTCCTCACAAAAGAGAGCTCCGGGAGCGGCGACGGAGGCCTCCTGGAAGACGGTGACAAACAAGAAGACGAAATCGAAGGGACAGAAAAAGACGAACGCGACGAACGAAAGCACCCGGGCGGACGGGCACAGAGCGGCCCCCAAACAACGGGGACTGGCTGTCCTGGTCAGGCCGGGAAAAGACAAGACATATTCCGACATAGTGCGGAAAATACGAGCGACGGTAGACCCGACGAAGAACAATATACAGGTGAAGACTGTTAGAAAGACAAAGGACGGACTGTGCCTAATAAAGATGCAGTCAAACACAGACGGACGTGATGACTTCCGACGCGCGCTCCAGGACGCGGTCGGCAACGACGGCAGCGTCAAATCCATGATCTCCCGGGTTCAAGTGGAGATCATGGACCTGGATTGCGTCGTGACGAAAGACGACGTGACACAGGCACTGAGACGAGAGACAGGACGGGACGGGGACTTCGGCGTCCATATCTTCGGCCCGAACCGGGCCGAGCAGTACATGGCGGTCTGCGACCTCGAATCGCAGGAGGCCGACGCGCTGCTCGGACGGGCTCGGATCGGGATCGGATGGGTCCACTGCCGCGTCCGAAAGAGACTGACGGTAACGAAGTGTCACAAGTGCCTAAGGTACGGACACACTAAGGCAAATTGTGAAGGAACGGACAGGACCAAAAGCTGCAGGAAATGCGGCGAGACTGGACACTACGCGACGGACTGCAAAAACAGACCGGCCTGTCCTCTGTGCACCGAGGCGGGGCACGCGGACGCAGCGCACCTACCGGGATCCGGGAAGTGCGCGGTGTTTCGGGCTGCGCTGGAGGAGTGCAAGAGGCAGACCGGACGACGGACAGCGTAATTCAGGGAAACCTGAACCGCAGCAGGACAGCTGACATGCTACTGCCCCAGATAGCAGACGAACACGACGCCAACATACTGATACTGTGCGAACCATACAGAAAACGAACGACACAGACGTGGATCCCGAACGACGCTGAGACGGTCGCTATCTGGGTGAGGGGCGCTGCCCGATCTCGGATAACCGATCGCGGCGTGGGGGAGGACTACGTCTGGGTCAGAGTGGGCCCTGTCACTTATGTCAGTGTCTACCTGACCCCGAACTGCGCCGTAGCGGAGTTCGAGAGAAAGGTCGCGACCCTCGAGGACGGGATAAGGGGACCCGGGGACGGGGCCCGGGGACGTTGTGGTTGCGGGGGACCTCAACGCGAGAGCGGTCGACTGGGGCATGACAGTGACGAACAAACGGGGACGGCTGCTGCTGGAGATGGCCGCAAGGCTAGACTTAGTGGTAGCAAATACAGGAAATACGCCGACGTACAGACGACCGGGATACGGAGACTCCATTCCAGATGTAACGATAACCTCGGACAGACTATTTCCGCAGGTGGGTCGGTGGCGGGTGGTCGAAGACTATACGGCCAGCGACCACCAGTACATCGCCTTCGAGATTGCGGGACAGACAGTAACGACACGGAATAGGACTCGACACCGCCCGCGGTGGAACACGAACAAACTCGACGTACGAAGGTTCTCGGAAGAACTGGCGCTAGCGCCGGCTCCGATTACCAACGTTCCCCCAGGGCTGACTGGCCGGCCCCGGGCGGAAAGACTAGCGGACGAGACGGCCAAGCTGACGGAGCGGCTGTGCAACAGCACAATGCCGAAAAAACACTACAGACGCGACAGACCGTCACAATACTGGTGGACCGACGAGATAGCCGAACTGCGGAAAGGATGCCTCGCAACACGAAGACGAATGACAAGGGCCAGAGGCAGACCCGAAAGGGAAGCCCTACAGGCCATATACACTACGGAACGAAAGCGACTGACGAACGCAATACGGGACAGCAAGGCGAAGTGCTGGAAGACGCTCTGCGAGGAGGTGGACCACGACCCCTGGGGTACCGGCTACAAGATTGTAACCGGTAAACTAGGGGCCCGCGTATCGCCGGAACTCAAAGATGCGGAAACCACGCGACGCATTGTGGACGGACTTTTTCCGACACACACGACGCGAACGGACGCAACAGACGCCGACGGGACGGAGGCAATAACCCCCTTCACTGCGGAGGAACTCACCAGAGCAGCCAACGCGGTGAAGGCTGGCAAAGCGCCAGGGCCCGACGGGGTACCGGGAGAGGTTGTCCGGCTGATGGTCAAACTGAGGCCGGACATACTCCTCGACCTGTACAGCGCGTGCCTACAGACAGGGACTTTCAGCGATCGGTGGAAAGAGGCGAGGCTGGTCCTTATCCCCAAGGGTAAGGGCGACCCCAGCACGCCTTCGGCCTACCGGCCGCTGAGCTTACTGGATACGACAGGTAAACTGTACGAACAACTACTCAAACCGAGACTGACAGACGCGATAGTGACTGGAGGAGGCCTCTCGAACCAGCAGTTCGGTTTCAGGAAGGGCCGATCGACGATCGGAGCAATCCAGAAAGTCGTCGACACCTTTCGGGACACAGACAGATTCTGCCACGCAGCGCGACCTATCGTATTGCTGGCGACATTAGACGTCAGGAATGCCTTCAATTCGGCCAGGTGGGTGGATATCCTGTGGGCGCTCAGAAACGCCTTCGGGGTCCCACCCTACTTGCTCCGGGTGGTGGAGGATTACCTGCGTAACCGACGACTGACGTACGAGACAACGGAAGGACAGGTTACAAAACAGATCACCGCGGGGGTGGCCCAAGGATCCATCCTTGGGGCAGACTTTTGGAATGGAGTCTATGACAGCCTGCTCAGACTGGAACTTCCCCTCGGCGTTTCCCTCGTCGCATACGCCGACGACGTGGCGGCGGCGATCGTCGAGCGGACTCCAGAACAGGCGCAGTTAAAGCTGAACCAGACTATGAGACGAGTAGGACGTTGGATGACAGACCACGGACTGCAACTCGCTACAGAAAAGACAGAACTGCTCTTCGTCACAAGGAAACGCATTCAGACGAGACTGCTCATGAGGGTTGGGACGGAAGACATCGAGACCAAGGGGGAAGTCAAGTACCTGGGGGTGACCCTAGACACGAAGATGACCTTCTGGCCTCACATACAAAAGACGGCTCAGAAGGCGGCCGAAAGGATAACATCCCTAAGCCGCCTGATGGCAAACACGAACGGACCGAGACCGGGAAAACGGAGACTGTTGATGTCGACCGCTCACTCGATCCTCCTTTACGGAGCGGAGGTGTGGGCAGATTCCCTTACGACGAAAAAATACTGCCACGCGATGATGACCGTACAGAGACAGAGCGCGCTGAGGATCGCCTGCTCCTACCGGACGGTCTCCGCGCAGGCTGTGCTGGTGGTAGCGGGCGTGATCCCCATAGATCTTCTTGCATTCGAGCGCAAGAGGATCTACGGAAGAAGCGCCAACATCGGACGACAGGATGCGGCAACGACAGAGCGAGACAGGACGATGCGCACATGGCAACAGCGCTGGACGGAAGACACCACAAACGGAAACTGGACAAGACGCCTAATAAAGGACGTGAGACCGTGGACCGACCGGGAGTTTGGAGACGTGAATTTTTACGTCACCCAATTCCTGACAGGACACGCATACTTTAGACAGTACCTGTACAGAATGAACAAAGTACGGACACCGGACTGCACATACTGTGGACACGAACGAGACGACGTGGAACATACGTTTTTCGTATGCGACCAATGGACAGATCTCAGACAGAGACTAGAAACGACCGTCGGAGCTATCACTCCTGATAATATCGTGGATGTGATGCTCCGCGGAAGCGACTGGTGGCTACAAGTAGCCACATACGTAGAGACGATACTGAGACGGAAAAACGCGGACGGCTGCCTGACATGACGGACGCGATGTAAAATACACGAAAACACGGACAGAAACCCCCAGTTCAGCAGTAATACTAACGTAGTCCCTGACTGGGGGGTGACGCGAAGGACAACGCGGACAGAAGTGGTTTTCCCACACCTGATCAAAAATTTACCTGTTTTATTTTTGGCCAGGGGCGGGGGGGTTTAGCTGGTAGGCTTCTTGTGGAAAACGGTGTCGAGTGGGAGGTACAACCCCTCGCTCGACCCAACGAAGCGAGATGAGAGTCCAGCACACGGGCGTGGACGTTCCTCCTGGTGTTAAGGGGCAACCTCTAACTCCGGGCGTAGCGAAGGCGCCTAGGTCTATAAAAGATTCGCCCTATCCTTTTACCACGATAAAAAAAAAAAAAAAAAAAAAAAAAATAATAATAATAATAATAATAATAATAATAATAATAATAATAATAATAATAATAATAATAATAATAATAATAATAATAATAATAATAATAATAACCCGTGTCGGGTTGCTGGTCCCGCATCGGGCGCCTCCCCAGGTGGCGGATAGGGGGATGTCTTCCAGACATGGAGGGTACCGAATTGCTCGGGGTGGACCAAAACCATGCTACACATACACATACACAAACACCTACACAAACACGCCCGAGTAACATACCGGTGATGCGAATGTTCAGGTTACCCTACAAACGGGTCATCCTGAAAAAGTGAATGCTCGGTGGATCCCTATAAACGGGGCCCACCGAAAAGCGTATGGCCGGGAACCCTATAAACGGGCTCTCCCGACGACGGATGAACGTACCGGCTGTTCGCCATCGGCACGGGCACTCACGCGCACGCACACTACACACCGGGGGACACTACACAGAGGGATGGGGATCTCAGGGACCGTGCTCCGTTCCGGCACGGTACGGGGAGTTGCGCCCCCGAGAGACCCTTAGCAGACAGGAACACAACACATGGACATGCACAAACAAAACGAGAAAATACCTCAAGTGGTAACCCCAAAACAGGGGGAATCCACCCCGGGTTCCGATCGGATGAAAGCTCCGGTGGCCCAGGGCAGCGGCATGGATTTTGAGGGCCGCAGAATGTGCAAGGACTCGACGACGAAGACAACGATGAGGAAAACGGACACGAAAAACAGTACAGACAGGACAAATCGGAACGTGCTTGGCAGGGAAAGGACGTCTAGCGTGTCGAGCGCGGGCAGCGGAGCAAGCTTCTCTTCGGCTACCTCCGCTCTCAGCGAGACACTCGTTCAGACGGAACCGGCTAATGAGACGATACGGAACGACCCGGACATTACGGAGCAACTGATGCTCATACGGGAAACGACGACGAAAATGGCAAAGGCAGCCGCTGTTCAAAAGAACATGAACATGACGGTGAAGAACGGAATCAAAACGATTCTTGAGGCGGCTGACGTGGCGCTGCATAAGCTCACGAAGGCTACCCCAAGAAGCCGTGTTACCGAATACGAACTGACGGACACGGAAACGGAGACGAAAGAACGGGACACGGCACGGACGAAACGGAAACGTTCGGCGAACGCGACCCCACCGGAGACTTCTCAGAAGCGACCTCCGAGAGTGGAAGCGGCCGAAACGTGGACGACAGTCACGGCAAAGAAAACGGACCGAAGAAACAGAACGAACGCAACGAACGCGACGAACGCGACGAACGCGACGAAAGCGACGAAAGCGACGAAAACGACAAACGCGACAAACGCGATAAACGCGACAAACGCGATAAACGCGACAAACGCCAAGGCCAAAAAACGCAAGCCGGCACCCAAACAACGGGGGGCGGCTGTGTTTGTCAAGCCGGCGAAAGACCGCACATACTCCGACATAGTACGGAAAATACGGACGACGGTGGATCCGACGAAGAGTCACGTGCAGGTGACGACTCTGAGGAAAACCAAAGACGGTCGGTGTCTGCTAAAGATTCAGACCAATAAGGACGGACGGGAAAACTTCCAGCGCGCTCTGCAGGAAGCGGTCGGGGACACGGGCAGCGTGAGAACCACGATCTCCAGGACTCAACTGGAGATCATGGACCTCGACTGCGTCACGACTGAGGACGATATAAGACGAACACTAGGACGAGAAACAGGACGAGACGCGGACTTCGGCGTCCACATCTTCGGTCCGAACCGGTACGAGGAGTACATGGCGGTGTGCGAGCTCGAACCGCACGAGGCCGCGGTGCTCCTCGGCCGGGGTCGGATCGGGATCGGATGGGTGCGTTGCCGCATCCGAGAACGAGTGACAGTGCAGAAATGCTTCAGGTGTCTGGGGTACGGACACAAAAGGGCAAACTGCACGAACACGGACCGGACCAAAAGCTGCAGGAAATGCGGCGAGACGGGACATTACGCAACGGACTGCACAAATAGACCAGCCTGCCCCCTGTGCACTGAGGCGGGGCACGAGGACGCGGCGCACATCGCGGGATCCGGGAAGTGTGGGGTGTTTCGGGCTGCGCTGGAGGAGTGCAGGAGACAGGCAGGACGACGGACAGGGTAATCCAGGGAAACCTGAACCGTAGCAGGACAGCAGACATGCTACTGCCTCAGATAGCCGACGAACACGACGCGGACATCCTGATACTGTGCGAACCTTACAGAGGAAGGACAGCACAGACATGGATAACGAACGAGACCGAGACAACAGCTATCTGGGTGAGGGGCGCTGCCCGATCTCGGATGACTAACCGCGGTGTGGGCGACGATTACGTCTGGGATAAGGTCGGCGCTGTCACTTACGTCAGCGTCTACCTGACCCCCAACTGCACCGCGGCGGAGTTCGAGAGAAAGGTGGAACTCCTCGAGGACGGAATCAGGGATCTGCCCGGAGACGTCGTGGTTGCGGGGGACCTCAACGCGAGGGCGATCGAGTGGGGAATGACAGCAACAAACAAACGAGGACGGCTGCTACTGGAAATGGCTGCGAGGCTAGATCTGGTCGTAGCAAACACAGGAAACGTACCGACGTACAGACGGCCAGGGTTTGGAGACTCCATTCCTGACGTAACAATGACATCGGACAGAGTCCTGTCACAGGTGAGGCGATGGCGGGTGATCGATGACTATACGGCCAGCGATCACCAGTACATAGCTTTCGAAGTGGCAGGTTCGACAACAACGACACGGACTAGGATCCAGCGTCCCCCGCGGTGGAACTTAAACAAACTCGACGTACGGAAGTTTTCGGAGGAATTGGTGGCAGCACCAGCCCCGATAACACAAATTCCCCCGGAGCTGATTGGCCGGCAAAGGGCGGAAAGACTGGCGGACGAGACGGCCAAACTTACAGAACGGCTATGTAATAGCACTATGCCAAAACGACGAAACGGACAAAACAGACAGGCACAGTACTGGTGGACGGACGAGATAGCCGAACTCCGCAGAATCTGCTTGGCAAACAGACGACTTGTCACAAGGGCTGGCGGAAGACCCGAAAGGGAAAACCTCCAAGCCGCTTACAAGACAGCGCGGAAGTTACTGACGAAGGCTATCAGGGACAGCAAGACGCGATGCTGGAAGAAACTCTGCGAGGAGGTGGACCGCGACCCCTGGGGAACTGGTTACAAGATTGTGACCGGCAAACTAGGAGCACGAGCCCCGCCAGAACTCAAAGACGCTGAAACCGCACGACGGATCGTCGACGGACTATTCCCGACACACCCGATACGTACGGACGACACTGACGGCACGGAGGCACCGGCAGCCCCTATCTTCACCGCGGAGGAGCTCACTAGAGCAACCAACTCGATGAAGACTAGAAAGGCACCGGGGCCGGACGGAGTACCGGGCGAGATTATCCGGCTGATGGTCAACCTGAGGCCCGAGATATTTCTCGACCTGTACAACGCGTGCTTGACAACGGGAACTTTCAGTGACCGGTGGAAGGTGGCGAGGCTGGTACTTATCCCCAAGGGTAAAGGCGACCCTGGCACGCCGTCGGCCTACCGGCCGCTGAGCTTACTCGACACGACAGGGAAACTTTACGAACGACTACTGAGACCCAGACTCACAGACGCGATACAAGCCGGAGGTGGCCTCTCGGACCATCAATTCGGCTTCAGAAGGGGTCGATCAACGATTGGAGCGATCCAAAAAGTGGTTGATACCTTCAGGGACACGGACAGACATTGCCACGCGGCGCGACCAATCGTGCTCATGGCGACGCTAGATATCAGGAACGCCTTCAACTCGGCTAGGTGGGTGGACATTCTGGAGGCGCTGAGAGGCGGCTTCGGGATTCCACCGTACTTGGTCCGGGTGGTGGAGGATTACCTGAGAGACCGACGTATCACGTACGAAACAACGGAAGGACAGGTTACGAGACAAATCACTGCGGGGATCGCGCAGGGATCTATACTCGGACCAGACTTCTGGAACGGAGTGTACGACAGCCTGCTCAGACTGGAGCTCCCGCTCGGCGTTCTACTCGTCGCTTACGCTGATGACGTGGCGGCAGTGATCGTTGAGCGGACTCCAGACCTGGCGCAGCTTAAGCTGAACCAAACAATGAGACGCATCGACCGATGGATGACTGACCACGGACTGCAACTCGCAACAGAAAAGACAGAACTGATTTTCCTTACAAGGAAACGGATACAGACGACACTACCCATGAGGGTTGGGACAGACGAAATCGGGACCAAAGGAGAAGTCAAGTATCTGGGGGTGACCCTAGATACGAAACTGACCTTCTGGCCCCATATACAAAGGACAGCCCGGAAGGCGGCCGAGAGGATAGCATCCTTAAGCCGCTTGATGGCAAACACGACGGGACCGAGACCGGGGAAACGACGACTACTAATGTCGACGGCCCACTCGATCCTGCTATACGGCGCGGAGATCTGGGCAGACGCCCTGAAGACTAAGAAGTACTGCCACGCGATGACGACAGTACAGAGACAGGGTGCGCTGAGGATCGCCTGCTCCTACCGGACTGTCTCTGCACAAGCTGTCCTGGTGGTGGCGGGCGTAATTCCCGTGGACCTTCTGGCGTTTGAGCGCAGGAGGATACACGGGAGGAGCGCGGACACGAGACGGCAGGATGCGGCAACCATTGAAAGAAACAGGACAATACAGGCTTGGCAACAACGCTGGACAGAAGGAGCTACAGGCAACTGGACGAGACGTCTGATAAAGGACCTGAGACCGTGGCTTGAAAGGGAGTTCGGGGACGTAAACTTTTACGTCACCCAGCTCCTAACAGGGCACGGTTACTTTAGACGGTACCTTTACAGGATGAACAAAGTACAGACGCCGGACTGCAAATACTGCGGACACGAACAGGACGACGCGGAACACACATTCTTCGAATGTGACCGCTGGTCAGCACTTAGACGGAGACTGGAGACGACCGTTGGTCACATCACTGCAGACAATATTGTCGAGGTGATGCTCCACACAACAGAGTGGTGGCAGCTAGTCGCCACCTACACAGAGACGATACTGAGACGAAAAAACGCAGACGGCTGCCTCGAATGACAGAGCAGACGGACTGACGTGAGACGAAACGGATAAACAGAATGAACAGACGTACACAGACAGTTCCCCCAACCAGAAGTAATATTAACATAGTTCCTGGTTGGGGGGGTATCGAAAGGAGAAGGCGGTTTAGTGGGTAGGCTACGGGAGTCCCACATATCCACCAGCTGGGCTGGTGGAATCCGTAACCTGGATTCCGCAACTTCTGTTTTCCTTTACGGTACCCGCAAGGGTACCGTAAAGGAAAAAAAAAAAAAAAAAAAAAAAAAAAAAAAAAAAAAATAATAATAATAATAATAATAATAATAATAATAATAATAATAATAATAATAATAATAATGGGACAGCAAGACGCGATGCTGGAAGAAACTCTGCGAGGAGGTGGACCGCGACCCCTGGGGAACTGGTTACAAGATTGTGACCGGCAAACTAGGAGCACGAGCTCCGCCAGAACTCAAAGACGCTGAAACCGCACGACGGATCGTCGACGGACTATTTCCGACACACCCGATACGTACGGACGACACTGACGGCACGGAGGCACCGGCAGCCCCTATCTTCACCGCGGAGGAGCTCACTAGAGCAACCAACTCGATGAAGACTAGAAAGGCACCGGGGCCGGACGGAGTACCGGGCGAGATTATCCGGCTGATGGTCAACCTGAGGCCCGAGATATTTCTCGACCTGTACAACGCGTGCTTGACAACGGGAACTTTCAGCGACCGGTGGAAGGTGGCGAGGCTGGTACTTATCCCCAAGGGTAAAGGCGACCCTGGCACGCCGTCGGCCTACCGGCCGCTGAGCTTACTCGACACGACAGGGAAACTTTACGAACGACTACTGAGACCCAGACTCACAGACGCGATACAAGCCGGAGGTGGCCTCTCGGACCATCAATTCGGCTTCAGAAGGGGTCGATCAACGATTGGAGCGATCCAAAAAGTGGTTGATACCTTCAGGGACACGGACAGACATTGCCACGCGGCGCGACCAATCGTGCTCATGGCGACGCTAGACATCAGGAACGCCTTCAACTCGGCTAGGTGGGTGGACATTCTGGAGGCGCTGAGAGGCGGCTTCGGGATTCCACCGTACTTGGTCCGGGTGGTGGAGGATTACCTGAGAGACCGACGTATCACGTACGAAACAACGGAAGGACAGGTTACGAGACAAATCACTGCGGGGGTCGCGCAGGGATCTATACTCGGACCAGACTTCTGGAACGGAGTGTACGACAGCCTGCTCAGACTGGAGCTCCCGCTCGGTGTTCTACTCGTCGCTTACGCTGATGACGTGGCGGCAGTGATCGTTGAGCGGACTCCAGACCTGGCGCAGCTTAAGCTGAACCAAACAATGAGACGCATCGACCGATGGATGACTGACCACGGACTGCAACTCGCAACAGAAAAGACAGAACTGATTTTCCTTACAAGGAAACGGATACAGACGACACTACCCATGAGGGTTGGGACAGACGAAATCGGGACCAAAGGAGAAGTCAAGTATCTGGGGGTGACCCTAGATACGAAACTGACCTTCTGGCCCCATATACAAAGGACAGCCCGGAAGGCGGCCGAGAGGATAGCATCCTTAAGCCGCTTGATGGCAAACACGACGGGACCGAGACCGGGGAAACGACGACTACTAATGTCGACGGCCCACTCGATCCTGCTATACGGCGCGGAGATCTGGGCAGACGCCCTGAAGACTAAGAAGTACTGCCACGCGATGACGACAGTACAGAGACAGGGTGCGCTGAGGATCGCCTGCTCGTACCGGACTGTCTCTGCACAGGCTGTCCTGGTGGTGGCGGGCGTAATTCCCGTGGACCTTCTGGCGTTTGAGCGCAGGAGGATACACGGGAGGAGCGCGGACACGAGACGGCGGGATGCGGCAACCACTGAAAGAAACAGGACAATACAGGCTTGGCAACAACGCTGGACAGAAGGAGCTACAGGCAACTGGACGAGACGTCTGATAAAGGACCTGAGACCGTGGCTTGAAAGGGAGTTCGGGGACGTAAACTTTTACGTCACCCAGCTCCTAACAGGGCACGGTTACTTTAGACGGTACCTTTACAGGATGAACAAAGTACAGACGCCGGACTGCAAATACTGCGGACACGAACAGGACGACGCGGAACACACATTCTTCGAATGTGACCGCTGGTCAGCACTTAGACGGAGACTGGAGACGACCGTTGGTCACATCACTGCAGACAATATTGTCGAGGTGATGCTCCACACAACAGAGTGGTGGCAGCTAGTCGCCACCTACACAGAGACGATACTGAGACGAAAAAACGCAGACGGCTGCCTCGAATGACAGAGCAGACGGACTGACGTGAGACGAAACGGATAAACAGAACGAACAGACGTACACAGACAGTTCCCCCAACCAGAAGTAATATTAACATAGTTCCTGGTTGGGGGGGTATCGAAAGGAGAAGGCGGTTTAGTGGGTAGGCTACGGGAGTCCCACATATCCACCAGCTGGGCTGGTGGAATCCGTAACCTGGATTCCGCAACTTCTGTTTTCCTTTACGGTACCCGCAAGGGTACCGTAAAGGAAAAAAAAAAAAAAAAAAAAAAAAAAAAAAAAAAAAAAAAAAAAAAAAAAATAATAATAATAATAATAATAATAATAATAATAATAATAATAATAATAATAATAATAATAATAATAATAATAATAATAATAATAATAATAATAATAATAATCCCGTGACGGGTTGCCGGTCCCGCATCGGGCGCCTCCCCAGGTGGCGGATAGGGGGACGCCTTCCAGAGATGGATGGTACCGAAAACAATCGGGGCGGACCAAAACCAGGCTACACACACACACACACAGACGCAAACACTAACACAAACAAGCCCGAGTGACATGCCAGTGACGCAAATGTCCGGGGACCCTATAAACGGGGTACCCTGGGGGAACGAATGCTCGGGGTTCCCTATAAACGGGGACTCCCGAAAAGCGAAAGCGCGGGATCCCTATAAACGGGCTCTTCCGGAGTGAATGGACTGGCAAAGCCACTGCAACGGGCACTCAGACCACGCACACGCAACACTAGGTGATGGTGCTGGAACTCTGCCGCCGCTCTCCGCTGCTGGCAGCCCCAACGCGAAGCGCTAGAGGGTACCCCGAGTAAACCAGGCCTGATGCTCCTGGGCCGCTGGATAGTACAGGGGCCCGGGTCCCCTTAGCCGGGTGGACCTAGCTGCCCTATCAACCAGCGAAAAATCCCCATACTGTAGTAGTGCCGGGTGGCGCCCGGAAAGGGCCCTGCAGCAGTGGCGGGGGGGCCTCGGTGAGGCCACTGGTGCCAGCGGAGGGGCAGTCGGCGGAGGAGGCAAAGCGGCGGTGGAGCCCTAGCAACCCACACCCAAACGACACGCTCACACTCACAAAGAAAAGAAGCAGGAGAAAAACAAAATGAAAGGTCAGAAAAATGAAAAACGGTCAAACGCATCAGCGACCACGGGGCTCCCAACCCCACCACGAACGGAACAGAGAACAGACGGGCAGACAGGACAGAAGACTGGACTGGCCCCGCAAGGAATGGAAACCCCACCACCGGGACCATCCACCCTCGTCCAAGACCGAGGGAAACCGGCGAAAAACTCGGAAAGAACTATACTGCGACTTCTGAGACGCGACAGGACGGATAGCGAATCGAGCGCGGGGAGTGCGGCCAGCTTCTCCTCCGCCATCGACAGCGACTATAAAAATGCAGACAGGACAGCACAGATAGGACGAACGGAAAGTACAAACCCGCAGAACACTGCACCGAGACGAGACGAACTAGACGAAACAGAGCTGCTGAAGCTCATACAGAGAACGGCGACAAAAATGGCCGAGGCAGCGGCAATACAAAAAAACATGAACATGACAGTGAAAAACGGTATTAAAACTATCCTCGAGGCTGCAGACGCCGCGCTGAATAAGCGTAGCAACGCGGCCCCGAGGGGGTACCCGACAGATACTGAGACAGAAACGGATACGAAAAGACAAGAAACGCCACGGACGAAACGTAAACGGGAGACGACCGGGTCCACTCCGGAGACCTCACAGAAGAGGGCTCCGAGTGGGGAAACGGCCGCACCCTGGCAAACAATTACAACAAAGAAGAAGAAAAAGACAGAACAGAAAAAGAAAACAAACGAGACGGACACCGACACCCAGGAAGACAGACGCAAACCAGCCCCCAAACACCGGGGGACGGCTGTACTTGTCAAGCCTGGAGACGACACGACGTACTCAGATATAGTACGAAAAATACGAGCGACGGTCGACCCGACGAAGAGTCACGTGCAGGTGACGACATTAAGGAAGACAAAGACTGGCTTGTGTCTAATAAAGATACAAGCCAACACGAACGGACGCGAAGAATTTCAACGTGCGCTCCAGGAAGCTGTCGGGGACGCAGGGAGCGTCAAGACCACGACCTCCAGGGTCCAACTGGAGATCCTGGACCTGGATTGCGCTACGACGAAAGAAGACGTGATACAGTCACTGAGACGCGAGACAGGACGCGACGCGGATTTCGGCGTCCACATATTCGGCCCGAACCGGGCCGAGCAGTACATGGCGGTGTGCGACCTAGAATCGCACGAAGCCAGGTTGCTGCTCGACCGCGGCCGGATCGGGATCGGATGGGTGCGATGCCGTCTCCGAAAACGGCTGACAGTGACGAAATGTTACAAATGCCTAGGCTACGGACACACGAAGGAGGACTGTAAGAACGAGGATCGGACAAAGTGCTGCAGGAAATGCGGTGAAACGGGACATTACGCGACGGACTGTAAAAACAGACCGGCTTGCCCTCTGTGTACCATGGCGGGACACGGAGACGTCGGACACCTTGCGGGATCCGGGAGATGTGCCGAGTTCCGGGCTGCGCTGGGGGAGTGCAGGAGGCAAGCCAAACAACGGAAAGAATAATTCAGGGAAACCTGAACCGGAGCAGGACAGCAGACATGCTACTGCCCCAGATAGCAGACGAATACGACGCTAATATCCTGATACTGTGCGAACCGTACAGGACACGACCGACGCAGACATGGATAACGAACGAAACGAAGACAGTTGCTATCTGGGTGAGGGGCGCGGCCCGGACCCGGATAACCGATCGGGGCGGTGGGGACGATTACGTCTGGGCCAAGGTGGGCGCCGTCACATATGTCAGCGTCTACCTGACTCCAAACTGCGCCGTGGCGGAATTCGAGAGAAAGGTGGCGCTCCTCGAGGACGGAATCAGGGATCTGTCCGGAGATGTCGTGATCGCGGGGGATTTCAACGCGAGGGCGATCGAGTGGGGCATGACAGAAACGAACAAACGGGGACGACTACTACTGGAGATGGCCGCAAGGCTAGACCTCGTAGTGGTAAATACGGGGAACGTACCGACATACAGACGACCAGGATACGGGGAATCTATACCGGACGTTACGATAACGTCAGAACGACTGCTGCCGCTGATAAGGGGATGGCGGGTGATCGAGGACTACACGGCCAGTGATCATCAGTACATTGCTTTTGAAGTGGCAGTACAGACGACGACAACGCGAACGAGAGTTCGACAACCCCCGCGGTGGAACACGAACAAACTCGACGTACAAAAGTTTGCGGAGGAACTGGCGGCAGCGCCGGCTCCGAGCACAAACGTTCCCCCGGAGCTGACCGGTCGGCAAAGGGCGGAAAGACTGGCAGACGAGACGGCTAAGCTGACGGAGCGGCTGTGCAACAGCACAATGCCGAAACGACGGAACAGACAAAAGAGACAACCACAGTACTGGTGGACGGACGAGATAGCCGAACTGCGGAAAAGGTGCCTCGCCAATCGAAGACGGGTCACCAGGGCCGGCGGGAGACCTGAAAGGGAATCCCTACAGGAGGCATACAGAACGGAACGAAAAAGGCTGACGAACGCTATTAGAGACAGCAGGGCGCGATGCTGGAAGAAGCTCTGCGAGGAGGTGGACCGCGACCCGTGGGGAACCGGTTACAAGATCGTAACCGGTAAACTGGGGGCCCGGGCTCCGCCGGAACTCAAAGACGCGGAAACTACACGACGGATCGTCGACGGACTGTTCCCGACACACCCGATACGCACGGACGTAACGAACGACAATGAAACTTCGGCGGTCCCCGTCTTCACGGCGGAGGAGCTCACCAGAGCAGCCAACGCCGTGAAGACGGGTAAAGCGCCAGGACCCGACGGAGTACCGGGAGAGATCATCCGGCTGATGGCTAGCCAGAGGCCGGAGATACTTCTCGACCTGTACAATACGTGCTTGACGACAGGGACCTTCAGCGGCCGCTGGAAGACGGCGAAGCTGGTCCTCATCCCAAAGGGGAAGGGTGACCCCAGTGCGCCGTCGGCCTACCGGCCGCTGAGCTTACTAGACACGACAGGGAAACTGTACGAACGGCTACTCAGACCAAGACTGACGAACGCGATACAGAACGGTGGAGGCCTCTCAGACCAGCAGTTCGGCTTCAGGAAGGGTCGATCAACCATCGGAGCAATCCAGAGGGTGGTCGACTCCTTCCGAGACACAGACAGACACTGCCACGCAGCGCGGCCCATCGTGCTGCTGGCGACACTGGACGTCAGGAACGCCTTCAACTCGGCCAGGTGGGTCGACATCCTGGGGGCGCTCAGAGGCGGCTACAGGATTCCGACGTACCTGCTCCGGGTAGTGGAGGATTACCTGCGAAACCGACGAATTACATACGAAACAACAGAGGGACAGATGACGAGACAAATTACCGCGGGGGTGGCCCAAGGATCCATACTTGGACCGGACTTCTGGAACGGACTCTACGACGGCCTGCTCAGACTGGAGCTTCCGCTCGGCGTACTCCTCGTCGCATACGCCGATGACGTAGCGGCGGTGATCGTCGAGCGCTCTCCAGAACTGGCGCAGTACAAACTGAACCAGACGATGAGATGGGTCGGACGATGGATGACTGACCACGGACTACAACTAGCGACGGAGAAGACAGAACTGCTTTTCCTCACGAGGAAACGCATACAGACGCTACTACCGATGAAGGTTGGGACGGACGACAACGAGACCAGAGGGGACGTCAAGTATCTGGGGGTGACCCTAGATACAAAGATGACCTTCTGGCCTCACATACAAAGGACAGCTCAGAAGGCGGCCGAAAGGATAGCATCCTTAAGCCGCCTGATGGCAAATACGAACGGACCGAGACCGGGGAAACGGAGACTATTAATGTCAACAGCCCACTCGATTCTGCTGTACGGCGCGGAGATCTGGGCAGACTCCCTGAAGACAAAAAAATACTGCCACGCAATGATGGCAGTACAAAGACAGAGCGCGCTGAGGATCGCTTGCTCCTACCGGACCGTCTCTGCACAGGCTGTTCTGGTGATAGCGGGCGTGATTCCCATAGACCTCCTCGCTTTCGAGCGCAGGAGGATCTATGGTAAGAGCGCAGATACAAGACGACAGGACGCGGCATCGACAGAAAGAGACAGGACGCTACAGATGTGGCAACAACGATGGACAGAAGAAACGACAGGAAACTGGACGAGACGACTGATAAAGGACCTGCGACTGTGGCTCCGTCGGGATTTTGGAGACGTAAACTTTTACGTCACTCAATTCCTGACGGGACACGGTTACTTTAGACGGTACCTACATAAAATGAACAGAGTACGAACACCGGACTGTACATACTGTGGACACGAACGAGACGACGCGGAACACACCTTCTTCAGATGTGACCGTTGGACAAGACTGCGACAGGAAACAGAAACGGCGGTCGGAAGCATCACACCGGACAACATCGTCGAGGTGATGCTCCACGGAAACGACCAATGGCAAAACATCGCCACATACATAGAGACAATACTGAGACGTAAAAACGCGGACGGCTGCCTGACATGACAGACCAGACGCGACAAAGAAAACAGAAACAGAATGCACGCACAACATGACAAGACAAATACAGACAGACCCCCCGATCAGAAGTAATATTAACATAGTTCCTGGTCGGGGGAGGACGGAAAGGAGAGGGCGGTTTAGTGGGTAGGCCAATCGGGAGTCCCACATATCCAACAGCTTGGCTGGTGTGAATCCGTAACTAGGATTCCGCAACTCCTTGTAAAAAAAAAAAAAAAAAAAAAAAAAAAAAAAAAAAAAAAAAAAAAAAAAAAAAAAAAAAAAAAAAAAATAATAATAATAATAATAATAATAATAATAATAATAATAATAATTACCTCAGGGGCCGTGCAATGTTCCGGCACGGTACGGGAGGTCGCGACCCCGAGAGACCCGTAGCATTCAGGAACAACAACGATGAGATGCACAAGCAAAAACAGGAATTACCTCAGGTGGTACCCCCTACGCAGGGGCAATCCACCCTGGGTTCCGATCGGGTGAAAGCCCCGGTGGCCCAAGGCAGCGGCACGGATTCTGAGGGCCGCAAATTGTGCACTGAGTCGACAACGACCGCGAAGACGACAAAAACGGACAAGAAGTATGACATAGTTGGCTGGGCCCTCCAGGGTCGGCCGAGACGGGACAGGATGACGAGTGCCTCGAGCGCAGGAAGCGTATCAAGCCTCGCCTCCGTCAATGACAGTGACGACAGACAGACGAACTTAAAGACGGGACAGACACAACATACAAAAACGCACGCCACGATACTGCAACGGGACGAGTGTGACTTGACGGAACTGCTCGAGCTAATACAGACGACAGCGACGAAAATGGCCGAGGCAGCGACCGTACAGAAGAACATAAACATGACGATTAAGACGGGAATAAAGACGATTCTGGAAGCCGCCGACGTCGCGCTGAGCAAGCGCGCCACGGCTGTCCCAGAAAGACGGACAATTGGCGATGACACAACGGAAACAGAAACGGAGACTAACAAACTGGTAACGCCACGAACAAAAAGAAAACGGGAGGCGACCGGAACCACCCCGGAGTCCTCACAAAAGAGAGCTCCGGGAGCGGCGACGGAGGCCTCCTGGAAGACGGTGACAAACAAGAAGACGAAATCGAAGGGACAGAAAAAGACGAACGCGACGAACGAAAGCACCCGGGCGGACGGGCACAGAGCGGCCCCCAAACAACGGGGACTGGCTGTCCTGGTCAGGCCGGGAAAAGACAAGACATATTCCGACATAGTGCGGAAAATACGAGCGACGGTAGACCCGACGAAGAACAATATACAGGTGAAGACTGTTAGAAAGACAAAGGACGGACTGTGCCTAATAAAGATGCAGTCAAACACAGACGGACGTGATGACTTCCGACGCGCGCTCCAGGACGCGGTCGGCAACGACGGCAGCGTCAAATCCATGATCTCCCGGGTTCAAGTGGAGATCATGGACCTGGATTGCGTCGTGACGAAAGACGACGTGACACAGGCACTGAGACGAGAGACAGGACGGGACGGGGACTTCGGCGTCCATATCTTCGGCCCAAACCGGGCCGAGCAGTACATGGCGGTCTGCGACCTCGAATCGCAGGAGGCCGACGCGCTGCTCGGACGGGCTCGGATCGGGATCGGATGGGTCCACTGCCGCGTCCGAAAGAGACTGACGGTAACGAAGTGTCACAAGTGCCTAGGGTACGGACACACTAAGGCAAATTGTGAAGGAACGGACAGGACCAAAAGCTGCAGGAAATGCGGCGAGACTGGACACTACGCGACGGACTGCAAAAACAGACCGGCCTGTCCTTTGTGCGCCGAGGCGGGGCACGCGGACGCAGCGCACCTACCGGGATCCGGGAAGTGCGCGGTGTTTCGGGCTGCGCTGGAGGAGTGCAAGAGGCAGACCGGACGACGGACAGCGTAATTCAGGGAAACCTGAACCGCAGCAGGACAGCTGACATGCTACTGCCCCAGATAGCAGACGAACACGACGCCAACATACTGATACTGTGCGAACCATACAGAAAACGAACGACACAGACGTGGATCACGAACGACGCTGAGACGGTCGCTATCTGGGTGAGGGGCGCTGCCCGATCTCGGATAACCGATCGCGGCGTGGGGGAGGACTACGTCTGGGTCAGAGTGGGCCCTGTCACTTATGTCAGTGTCTACCTGACCCCAAACTGCGCCGTAGCGGAGTTCGGGAGAAAGGTCGCGACCCTCGAGGACGGGATAAGGGAGCTGCCCGGGGACGTTGTGGTTGCGGGGGACCTCAACGCGAGAGCGGTCGACTGGGGCATGACAGTGACGAACAAACGGGGACGGCTGCTGCTGGAGATGGCAGCAAGGCTAGACTTAGTGGTAGCAAATACAGGAAATACGCCGACGTACAGACGACCGGGATACGGAGACTCCATTCCAGATGTAACGATGACCTCGGACAGACTATTTCCGCAGGTGGGTCGGTGGCGGGTGGTCGAAGACTATACGGCCAGCGACCACCAGTACATCGCCTTCGAGATTGCGGGACAGACAGTAACGACACGGAATAGGACTCGACACCGCCCGCGGTGGAACACGAACAAACTCGACGTACGAAGGTTCTCGGAAGAACTGGCGCTAGCGCCAGCTCCGATTACCAACGTTCCCCCAGGGCTGACTGGTCGGCCCCGGGCGGAAAGACTAGCGGACGAGACGGCCAAGCTGACGGAGCGGCTGTGCAACAGCACAATGCCGAAAAAACACTACAGACGCGACAGACCGTCACAATACTGGTGGACCGACGAGATAGCCGAACTGCGGAAAGGATGCCTCGCAACACGAAGACGAATGACAAGGGCCAGAGGCAGACCCGAAAGGGAAGCCCTACAGGCCATATACACTACGGAACGAAAGCGACTGACGAACGCAATACGGGACAGCAAGGCGAAGTGCTGGAAGACGCTCTGCGAGGAGGTGGACCACGACCCCTGGGGTACCGGCTACAAGATTGTAACCGGTAAACTAGGGGCCCGCGTATCGCCGGAACTCAAAGACGCGGAAACCACGCGACGCATTGTGGACGGACTTTTTCCGACACACACGACGCGAACGGACGCAACAGACGCCGACGGGACGGAGGCAATAACCCCCTTCACTGCGGAGGAACTCACCAGAGCAGCCAACGCGGTGAAGGCTGGCAAAGCGCCAGGGCCCGACGGGGTACCGGGAGAGGTTATCCGGCTGATGGTCAAACTGAGGCCGGACATACTCCTCGACCTGTACAACGCGTGCCTACAGACAGGGACTTTCAGCGATCGGTGGAAAGAGGCGAGGCTGGTCCTTATCCCCAAGGGTAAGGGCGACCCCAGCACGCCTTCGGCCTACCGGCCGCTGAGCTTACTGGACACGACAGGTAAACTGTACGAACAACTACTCAGACCGAGACTGACAGACGCGATAGTGACTGGAGGAGGCCTCTCGAACCAGCAGTTCGGTTTCAGGAAGGGCCGATCGACGATCGGAGCAATCCAGAAAGTCGTCGACACCTTTCGGGACACAGACAGATTCTGCCACGCAGCGCGACCTATCGTATTGCTGGCGACATTAGACGTCAGGAATGCCTTCAATTCGGCCAGGTGGGTGGATATCCTGTGGGCGCTCAGAAACGCCTTCGGGGTCCCACCCTACTTGCTCCGGGTGGTGGAGGATTACCTGCGTAACCGACGACTGACGTACGAGACAACGGAAGGACAGGTTACAAAACAGATCACCGCGGGGGTGGCCCAAGGATCCATCCTTGGGCCAGACTTTTGGAATGGAGTCTATGACAGCCTGCTCAGACTGGAACTTCCCCTCGGCGTTTCTCTCGTCGCATACGCCGACGACGTGGCGGTGGCGATCGTCGAGCGGACTCCAGAACAGGCGCAGTTAAAGCTGAACCAGACTATGAGACGAGTAGGACGTTGGATGACAGACCACGGACTGCAACTCGCTACAGAAAAGACAGAACTGCTCTTCCTCACAAGGAAACGCATTCAGACGAGACTGCTCATGAGGGTTGGGACGGAAGACATCGAGACCAAGGGGGAAGTCAAGTACCTGGGGGTGACCCTAGACACGAAGATGACCTTCTGGCCTCACATACAAAAGACGGCTCAGAAGGCGGCCGAAAGGATAACATCCCTAAGCCGCCTGATGGCAAACACGAACGGACCGAGACCGGGAAAACGGAGACTGTTGATGTCGACCGCTCACTCGATCCTCCTTTACGGAGCGGAGGTGTGGGCAGATTCCCTTACGACGAAAAAATACTGCCACGCGATGATGACGGTACAGAGACAGAGCGCGCTGAGGATCGCCTGCTCCTACCGGACGGTCTCCGCGCAGGCTGTGCTGGTGGTAGCGGGCGTGATCCCCATAGATCTTCTTGCATTCGAGCGCAAGAGGATCTACGGAAGAAGCGCCGACATCGGACGACAGGATGCGGCAACGACAGAGCGAGACAGGACGATGCGCACATGGCAACAGCGCTGGACGGAAGACACCACAAACGGAAACTGGACAAGACGCCTAATAAAGGACGTGAGACCGTGGACCGACCGGGAGTTTGGAGACGTGAATTTTTACGTCACCCAATTCCTGACAGGACACGGATACTTTAGACAGTACCTGTACAGAATGAACAAAGTACGGACACCGGACTGCACATACTGTGGACACGAACGAGACGACGTGGAACATACGTTTTTCGTATGCGACCAATGGACAGATCTCAGACAGAGACTAGAAACGACCGTCGGAGCTATCACTCCTGATAATATCGTGGATGTGATGCTCCGCGGAAGCGACTGGTGGCTACAAGTAGCCACATACGTAGAGACGATACTGAGACGGAAAAACGCGGACGGCTGCCTGACATGACGGACGCGATGTAAAATACACGAAAACACGGACAGAAACCCCCAGTTCAGAAGTAATACTAACGTAGTCCCTGACTGGGGGGTGACGCGAAGGACAACGCGGACAGAAGTGGTTTTCCCACACCTGATCAAAAATTTACCTGTTTTATTTTTGGCCAGGGGCGGGGGGGTTTAGCTGGTAGGCTTCTTGTGGAAACCGGTGTCGAGTGGGAGGTACAACCCCTCGCTCGACCCAACGAAGCGAGATGAGAGTCCAGCACACGGGCGTGGACGTTCCTCCTGGTGTTAAGGGGCAACCCCTAACTCCGGGCGTAGCGAAGACGCCTAGGTCTATAAAAGATTCGCCCTATCCTTTTACCACGATAAAAAAAAAAAAAAAAAAAAAAAAAAAAAAAAAAAAAAAAAAAAAAAAAAATAATAATAATAATAATAATAATAATAATAATAATAATAATAATAATAATAATAATAATAATAATAATAATAATAATAATAATAATAATAATAATAATAATAATAATAATAATAATAATAATAACCACACACACGAAGTGGCAGGTTCGACAACAACGACACGGACCAGGATCCAGCGTCCCCCGCGGTGGAACTTAAACAAACTCGACGCACGGAAGTTTTCGGAGGAATTGGTGGCAGCACCAGCCCCGATAACACAAATTCCCCCGGAGCTGATTGGCCGGCAAAGGGCGGAAAGACTGGCGGACGAGACGGCCAAACTTACAGAACGGCTATGTAATAGCACTATGCCAAAACGACGAAACGGACAAAACAGACAGGCACAGTACTGGTGGACGGACGAGATAGCCGAACTCCGCAGAATCTGCTTGGCAAACAGACGACTGGTCACAAGGGCTGGCGGAAGACCCGAAAGGGAAAACCTCCAAGCCGCTTACAAGACAGCGCGGAAGTTACTGACGAAGGCTATCAGGGACAGCAAGACGCGATGCTGGAAGAAACTCTGCGAGGAGGTGGACCGCGACCCCTGGGGAACTGGTTACAAGATTGTGACCGGCAAACTAGGAGCACGAGCTCCGCCAGAACTCAAAGACGCTGAAACCGCACGACGGATCGTCGACGGACTATTTCCGACACACCCGATACGTACGGACGACACTGACGGCACGGAGGCACCGGCAGCCCCTATCTTCACCGCGGAGGAGCTCACTAGAGCAACCAACTCGATGAAGACTAGAAAGGCACCGGGGCCGGACGGAGTACCGGGCGAGATTATCCGGCTGATGGTCAACCTGAGGCCCGAGATATTTCTCGACCTGTACAACGCGTGCTTGACAACGGGAACTTTCAGCGACCGGTGGAAGGTGGCGAGGCTGGTACTTATCCCCAAGGGTAAAGGCGACCCTGGCACGCCGTCGGCCTACCGGCCGCTGAGCTTACTCGACACGACAGGGAAACTTTACGAACGACTACTGAGACCCAGACTCACAGACGCGATACAAGCCGGAGGTGGCCTCTCGGACCATCAATTCGGCTTCAGAAGGGGTCGATCAACGATTGGAGCGATCCAAAAAGTGGTTGATACCTTCAGGGACACGGACAGACATTGCCACGCGGCGCGACCAATCGTGCTCATGGCGACGCTAGACATCAGGAACGCCTTCAACTCGGCTAGGTGGGTGGACATTCTGGAGGCGCTGAGAGGCGGCTTCGGGATTCCACCGTACTTGGTCCGGGTGGTGGAGGATTACCTGAGAGACCGACGTATCACGTACGAAACAACGGAAGGACAGGTTACGAGACAAATCACTGCGGGGGTCGCGCAGGGATCTATACTCGGACCAGACTTCTGGAACGGAGTGTACGACAGCCTGCTCAGACTGGAGCTCCCGCTCGGTGTTCTACTCGTCGCTTACGCTGATGACGTGGCGGCAGTGATCGTTGAGCGGACTCCAGACCTGGCGCAGCTTAAGCTGAACCAAACAATGAGACGCATCGACCGATGGATGACTGACCACGGACTGCAACTCGCAACAGAAAAGACAGAACTGATTTTCCTTACAAGGAAACGGATACAGACGACACTACCCATGAGGGTTGGGACAGACGAAATCGGGACCAAAGGAGAAGTCAAGTATCTGGGGGTGACCCTAGATACGAAACTGACCTTCTGGCCCCATATACAAAGGACAGCCCGGAAGGCGGCCGAGAGGATAGCATCCTTAAGCCGCTTGATGGCAAACACGACGGGACCGAGACCGGGGAAACGACGACTACTAATGTCGACGGCCCACTCGATCCTGCTATACGGCGCGGAGATCTGGGCAGACGCCCTGAAGACTAAGAAGTACTGCCACGCGATGACGACAGTACAGAGACAGGGTGCGCTGAGGATCGCCTGCTCGTACCGGACTGTCTCTGCACAGGCTGTCCTGGTGGTGGCGGGCGTAATTCCCGTGGACCTTCTGGCGTTTGAGCGCAGGAGGATACACGGGAGGAGCGCGGACACGAGACGGCGGGATGCGGCAACCACTGAAAGAAACAGGACAATACAGGCTTGGCAACAACGCTGGACAGAAGGAGCTACAGGCAACTGGACGAGACGTCTGATAAAGGACCTGAGACCGTGGCTTGAAAGGGAGTTCGGGGACGTAAACTTTTACGTCACCCAGCTCCTAACAGGGCACGGTTACTTTAGACGGTACCTTTACAGGATGAACAAAGTACAGACGCCGGACTGCAAATACTGCGGACACGAACAGGACGACGCGGAACACACATTCTTCGAATGTGACCGCTGGTCAGCACTTAGACGGAGACTGGAGACGACCGTTGGTCACATCACTGCAGACAATATTGTCGAGGTGATGCTCCACACAACAGAGTGGTGGCAGCTAGTCGCCACCTACACAGAGACGATACTGAGACGAAAAAACGCAGACGGCTGCCTCGAATGACAGAGCAGACGGACTGACGTGAGACGAAACGGATAAACAGAACGAACAGACGTACACAGACAGTTCCCCCAACCAGAAGTAATATTAACATAGTTCCTGGTTGGGGGGGTATCGAAAGGAGAAGGCGGTTTAGTGGGTAGGCTACGGGAGTCCCACATATCCACCAGCTGGGCTGGTGGAATCCGTAACCTGGATTCCGCAACTTCTGTTTTCCTTTACGGCACCCGCAAGGGTACCGTAAAGGAAAAAAAAAAAAAAAAAAAAAAAAAAAAAAAAAAAAAAAAAAAAAAAAATAACCACACACACATACACTAGTCACAAACATTTACACAAACACGCCCGAGTGACATGCCGGTGGTACGAATGATCGGGAACCCTATAAACGGGTCATCCCGAGAAAGCGAGTGCTTCCGGGGTTCCCTATAAACGGGAACTCCGGAAAAGCGAATACGGGAGGCCCCCTATAAACGGGTTGCCCCAGAGTGAATGGACTGGTCGATGTCACTGGAACGGGCACTCAGAAACACGCACACCGAACAGAGGGGGACGGCGCTGGGACTCTTCTGCCGCTCTCCGTGGCGGGCGGCTCCGGGGGCGATGCACCAGAGGGTACCCCGAGAAAACCAGGCTCGATGCTCCTGGGCCGCTGGATAGTACAGGGGCCCGGGTCCCCCCAGCCAGGCGGACCTAGCTGCCCTATCAGCCAGCGAAAAATCCCCATGCTGTTGTAGTGCCGGGTGGCGCCCGGATTGGGCCATGCAGCAGCAGCGGGGGGGCCTTGGTGAGGCCACTGGTCCTTGCCGCCGGGGCAACCGTTCATGGGGGCAAGGCGGCGGAGAGGGTTGCAGCCTCTTACCCCAAAAATACACACACATACAAATACAAAGGACGAGGGATGACAGAAAACATGGAAGTACAAAGAAACAAAAACAATACAAACGCATCAAAAACATCGGGGAACCCAACCCCGGCACGGAGGGACGACACGACGGACGGACGAAACGGAGACAAAACTGCACGAGACGCGGACAGGACAAAACTGAACGCGCTGAGACGCGTCAGGACGACCAGCGCGTCGAGTGCAGGAAGCGCGACTAGCAGTGCTCCCGCTACGGACGAAATTACGATGGTACGACACGACGAACTAGACCTGACAGAGCTGCTAACGCTCATACAGAGAACAGCGACGAAAATGGCCGAGGCAGCGGCCATACAGAAAAACATGAATATGACCGTCAAAAATGGTAAAAAAACGATTCTCGAGGCAGCCGACGCTGCGCTAAATAAGCGCACCAGGACAGCCCCGAGAAATCGAACAACGGATTACGATTCGACAGCGACTGAAACAGAGACGAGAGAATTGCAAACGCCACGGACGAAACGCAAACGGGAGACGACTGGGACCCCTCCGGGAACCTCACAGAAGAGGGCCCCAAGCGGGGAAACGGCCGCACCCTGGCAAACAGTCACGACAAAGAAGAAAAAAAAGACAGAGCAGAAAAAGAAAACAAACGAGACGAACACTGACGCTCAGGAAGACAGGCGCAGACCAGCCCCCAAACACCGGGGGACGGCTGTACTAGTCAAGCCTGGAGAGGACACGACGTACTCAGACATAGTACGAAAAATACGGGCGACGGTCGACCCGACGAAGAGTCACGTGCGGGTGACGACTCTGAGGAAAACTAAGACAGGACTGTGTCTACTAAAGATACAAGCCAACACGGACGGACGCGAAGACTTCCGACGGGCGCTCCAAGAAGCGGTAGGAGATGCAGGTAGCGTCAGGGCCACGACCTCCAGGGTTCAACTGGAGATCTTGGACCTGGACTGTGCCACGACAAAGGACGACGTAATACAGTCACTGCGACGCGAGACAGGACGAGACGCGGACTTCGGCGTCCACATCTTTGGCCCGAACCGGGCCGAGCAGTACATGGCGGTGTGCGACCTTGAATCACACGAAGCCAGGGTGCTGCTCGACCGCGGCCGGATCGGGATCGGATGGGTGCGATGCCGCCTCCGAAAACGGTTGACAGTGACGAAATGCTACAAATGCCTAGGCTACGGGCATACAAAGGCGAACTGCGAGAACGAGGACCGGACAAAATGCTGCAGGAAATGCGGCAAAACCGGACATTACGCGACGGACTGTAAAGGCAAACCGACTTGCCCCTTGTGCACCAAGGCGGGGCACGAGGACGTCGGACACCTCGCGGGATCCGGGAGGTGTACGGAGTTCCGAGCTGCGCTGGAGGAGTGCAAGAGACAGGACAGACAACGAACAGAATAATACAGGGAAACCTGAACCGGAGCAGGACAGCAGACATGCTACTGCCCCAGTTAGCAGACGAATACGACGCTAATATCCTGATACTGTGCGAACAGTACAGGACACGACCGACGCAGACATGGATAACGAACGAAACGAAGACAGCTGCTATCTGGGTGAGGGGCGCGGCCCGGACCCGGATAACCGATGGGGGCGCTGGAGACGATTACGTCTGGGCCAAGGTGGGCGCCGTCACATATGTCAGCGTCTACCTGACCCCAAACTGCGCCGTGGCAGAATTCGAGAGAAAGGTGGCGCTCCTCGAGGACGGAATCAGGGATCTGTCCGGAGATGTCGTGATCGCGGGGGACTTCAACGCGAGGGCGATCGAGTGGGGTATGACAGAAACGAACAAACGGGGACGACTTCTACTGGAGATGGCCGCAAGGCTAGACCTCGTAGTGGTAAATACGGGGAACGTACCGACATACAGACGACCAGGATACGGGGAATCTATACCGGACGTTACGATTCCGTCAGAACGACTGCTGCCGCTGATAAGGGGATGGCGGGTGATCGAGGACTACACGGCCAGCGATCATCAGTACATTGCTTTTGAAGTGGCAGTACAGACGATGACAACGCGAACGAGAGTTCGACAACTCCCGCGGTGGAACACGAACAAACTCGACGTACAAAAGTTTGCGGAGGAACTGGCGGCAGCGCCGGCTCCAAGCACAAACGTTCCCCCGGAGCTGATCGGTCGGCAAAGGGCGGAAAGACTGGCAGACGAGACGGCTAAGCTGACGGAGCGGCTGTGCAACAGCACAATGCCGAAACGACAGAACAGACAAAACAGACAACCACAGTACTGGTGGACGGACGAGATAGCCGAACTGCGGAAAAGGTGCCTCGCCAACCGAAGACGGGTCACCAGGGCCGGCGGGAGACCTGAAAGGGAATCCCTTCAAGAGGCATACAGGACGGAACGAAAAAGACTGACGAACGCTATTAGAGACAGCAAGGCGCGATGCTGGAAGAAGCTCTGCGAGGAGGTGGACCGCGACCCGTGGGGAACCGGTTACAAGATCGTAACCGGTAAACTGGGGCCCGGGCTCCGCCGGAACTCAAAGACGCGGAAACCACACGACGGATCGTCGACGGACTGTTCCCGACACACCCGATACGCACGGACGTAACGAACGACAATGAAACTTCGGCGGTCCCCGTCTTCACGGCGGAGGAGGTCACCAGAGCAGCCAACGCCGTGAAGACGGGTAAAGCGCCAGGACCCGACGGAGTACCGGGAGAGATCATCCGGCTGATGGCTAGCCAGAGGCCGGAGATACTTCTCGACCTGTACAATACGTGCTTGACGACAGGGACCTTCAGCGACCGCTGGAAGACGGCGAAGCTGGTCCTCATCCCAAAGGGGAAGGGTGACCCCAGTGCGCCGTCGGCCTACCGGCCGCTGAGCTTACTAGACACGACAGGGAAACTGTACGAACGGCTACTCAGACCAAGACTGACGAACGCGATACAGAACGGTGGAGGCCTCTCAGACCAGCAGTTCGGCTTCAGGAAGGGTCGATCAACCATCGGAGCAATCCAGAGGGTGGTCGACTCCTTCCGAGACACAGACAGACACTGCCACGCAGCGCAGCCCATCGTGCTGCTGGCGACACTGGACGTCAGGAACGCCTTCAACTCGGCCAGGTGGGTCGACATCCTGGGGGCGCTCAGAGGCGGCTACAGGATTCCGACGTACCTGCTCCGGGTAGTGGAGGATTACCTGCGAAACCGACGAATTACATACGAAACAACAGAGGGACAGATGACGAGACAAATTACCGCGGGGGTGGCCCAAGGATCCATACTTGGACCGGACTTCTGGAACGGACTCTACGACAGCCTGCTCAGACTGGAGCTTCCGTTCGGCGTACTCCTCGTCGCATACGCCGATGACGTAGCGGCGGTGATCGTCGAGCGCTCTCCAGAACTGGCGCAGTACAAACTGAACCAGACGATGAGACGGGTCGGACGATGGATGACTGACCACGGACTACAACTAGCGACGGAGAAGACAGAACTGCTTTTCCTCAGGAGGAAACGCATACAGACGATACTACCGATGAAGGTCGGGACGGACGACAACGAGACCAGAGGGGACGTCAAGTATCTGGGGGTGACCCTAGATACAAAGATGACCTTCTGGCCTCACATACAAAGGACAGCTCAGAAAGCGGCCGAAAGGATAGCATCCTTAAGCCGCCTGATGGCAAATACGAACGGACCGAGACCGGGGAAACGGAGACTATTAATGTCAACGGCCCACTCGATTCTGCTGTACGGCGCGGAGATCTGGGCAGACTCCCTGAAGACAAAAAAATACTGCCACGCAATGATGGCTGTACAAATACAGAGCGCGCTGAGGATCGCTTGCTCCTACCGGACCGTCTCTGCACAGGCTGTTCTGGTCATAGCGGGCGTGATTCCCATAGACCTCCTCGCTTTCGAGCGCAGGAGGATCTATGGTAAGAGCACAGATACAAGACGACAGGACGCGGCATCGACAGTAAGAGACAGGACGCTACAGATGTGGCAACAACGATGGACAGAAGAAACGACAGGAAACTGGACGAGACGACTGATAAAGGACCTGAGACTGTGGCTCCGTCGGGATTTTGGGGACGTAAACTTTTACGTCACTCAATTCCTGACGGGACACGGTTACTTTAGACGGTACCTACATAAAATGAACAGAGTACGAACACCGGACTGTACATACTGTGGACACGAACGAGACGACGCGGAACACACCTTCTTCAGATGTGACCGTTGGACAAGACTGCGACAAGAAACAGAAACGACGGTCGGAAGCATCACCCCGGACAACATCGTCGAGGTGATGCTCCACGGAAACGACCAATGGCAAAACATCGCCACATACATAGAAACAATACTGCGACAGAAAAACGCGGACGGCTGCCTGACATGACAGACCAGACGCGACAAAGAAAACAGAAACAGAACGCACGCACAACATGACAAGACAAACACAGACAGACCCCCCGATCAGAAGTAATATTAACATAGTTCCTGGTCGGGGGAGGACGGAAAGGAGAGGGCGGTTTAGTGGGTAGGCCAATCGGGAGTCCCACATATCCAACAGCTTGGCTGGTGTGAATCCGTAACTAGGATTCCGCAACTCCTTGTAAAAAAAAAAAAATAATAATAATAATAATAATAATAATAATAAAATATATAATACAATATTTTAAATTAGAAAAAAAAGAGATACATTTCCTTTTAATAATAATAATGATAAAAAAAACTATTAAATAATAATAAATGAATAAATAAAAACATTTCTTCCCACTTAAATATTGAATAGGAAATAACCACGCTACCGATAGGACCTGAGTATTTGATAAATTAAGACGAAGAGAGAAATTCATTCAATAAATCATTTCATGAATTAAACTTAGCAATACAAATAATACTATACCAAAACAAGAACTGTATGAGAGAATAACAAAGCCTTCACATATACATTTATGCGGTAAATTTCATAAGTAACATTTCAAAAACAGGAACGTGTGGAACAATGGCTGTCCATCACTGCTACTGTACGGAGTTCAGTTGGTGTCGACCACTTATGAACGACACCCACGAAGACACACTCTGGATATGTCTTAATCGAATAAGACCCCGGGTCATTGTCCCCGGAACAGAAGCATTGTTCTGTTACTGGAAAATCGCTTTCTATTTGGAGATTCCGAAAAGAAGAGTAGATTTATATGTACCACCCGAGTGGCGAACAATCCAACCAGCGGTGTTGGACGAATGGGTCGGTAAATTACGCGATAATCCATACGAAGACATAGTTCTCGGAGCTACTCTGTACAAATGGTTACCCGATGCACTCGTGCCGCTGGGACAAAGATTATCGGACATTCCGATGGCTGGGCGCAATGGATGGCCAGAATCTCGGGAGGAAACTCCTTTTTGGGGCGAACCTAGGCTTCAATACTCCGACGCAACAGACCTACCCGTAAGAATAAACCGACAGGTACCACACGACATCGTAAATGGAATGGAAAAAATATTTTGTTATTGGAAAATCGAATTGCCAGACAACCACGGACACAAGTTCGAGCTGTGGGTACCCCCCGAGTGGAGAAGGCTCAATAAAGAGGGACGAGCGCGTTACACCTCGCTGTTATGTGAGAATATGTATCAACCCATCACCCTCGGAGGAGTGAGATATACATGGAGAGGCGATTCTCTTCTTCCAGAGGGACAATTAATGGAGACAATGGAAAGCCAAGGGTACGGACTGTTCAATTACCACCCGCCAGAGGATACCGATGAAGACGAGGACGAGAATACAATAGTACCAACGACCCCGTACGAAACGGCCCCGGGGTCCGGAGACGAGGAAGACGGAGCTAGCGATAATAACACCGCACAAAACAGACCCCAACAAACAAGCGAGTAAGAAGTTTACGAAGAATTATGCAGGAAACTATTCACTCACATCGAAGAGGAAGATGAAACCCTCGAACACAGGAATCTATTAGAAACTTTGGTATAAAAAAAAATATATAAAAAAAAAAAAAAAAAATGAATGACCCCTATATACAACCGAAAGAACCTCTTTAAACAACTAAACGGTTAAAATATACACGAATAAAGGAAAAGAAGGAAGCAAACGTAGGAAAATACAAGTAAGAGAATTAAATAGAGATACGATAAATAAATTTAAGTACATAAAATACCCATACTCATAATGAAAACATAGAATTTAGGGAAAAATATTCTAATAAACTATATGTAGGAGAAATATCGCATTATTAATAACGTTAACAAGAAAGATTTGTTACATAAAAACGAATAAATCGGTGTAGGACCGGGAATAATTGTACTACCTATATAAAAGAAAGGATAGGAATAAGAAAAGAGATGGGAACTCAGGGAAATATAAAAGAAAAGGGGGATAACGAGTAGAATATAGGGACGATAAAGGAAAGTAGAGGAAATAGGAAAAATAACGGTTTATATACGGTAGGGAAATTTTATATAATAATGTATAGGAATTTAAAGGGGATCTAACACGCTTTGGAAAGAATTAAATTGAATAAACTAATTAAGAAAAAAAAAAGAAAAAAAAAAACATAACAAAAAAAAAATAATAAAATAATAATAATGAAAAAAATATATATATATAACTATACGTATCGGAATAAATAAAACATAGGCAATAACAATAATGACAATAACCATCAGAATAAGGAAAAACATATCTACAATAACGGATAATAAAACCTATGTATGAAAAAAAAAAAAAGGAAGAAAACATCATGAAATCTTCATACAATTATGAGGATCAATGATAAAAAAAAAGAGGAAAGGAAAAGGGGGGAATATATAATAAAAAAAAACATAACGGATAATCGATAAATTTAAAGCACACTATCTATAATAATTTAACTATGACTTATTAGCCAAAAATAAATCGGAATCGCACAAATAATTAATATCAATAATTAAAATTTAACATCAGAAATCCGAAGACATGGCGAAATGCAAATACGGACGCGAAATTACTGCATTAATACAAACCAGATCCGATCAACATGCACCACTCCCGGAGACACTAAAAATTAGAATCAACGAGGTGGCACCTGCGAGAGTGGTACCCGGAACTGCTGTTATTTACTGTTACTGGAAAATCTCTTTCTACATAGATATCGTTGAAAAACCTTTCCTCCTGTTCGTACCACCCGAATGGCGACATATCGAAAGGACGCGTTTGGAGGAATGGACCGCGCAACTACGGACTAATCCACTCGAAGATATTACTTTGGGGCAAACGCTATATGACTTGCGCAACGATATCCTTATGCCACAGGGCCAACGATACGCTACGGTTCCCATACCCGGCACAAGAGGATGGCCGGTGATTAACGAACCGCTACCTGAATGGCACGAGCCGCTTAAGCTACCAGGGATCGGAAGACACCTGCCGATCGCCGTCAATCGACGATATATTAGCCCTAGGCTGGGAATGGAAAAATTCATCTGCTACTGGAGAGTAGCATTGGATCCGCCAGGTTATCAACAGCGATTTATTTACGTACCGCCGGAATGGCGCAGACTGGCCCAGAAAACACGTGACCAATGGTTAAGACGAGTATCCGTCCGGCTCGGACAGGATATACATCTCGGAGGAATTACGTATGGATGGTATCTCGACACATTGACACCTCTTACACAAAAGCCGGACCTCATCGAATACATAGGAAAAGGGCAATACAGTGAGGTAGAAGACGAAGAGGTCCGCAGCGAAGAAGAAGCCAGTAGCGAAGCTCTTGATCTTACAAGTAAAACAATATCCGAGGATATGGAAGTAGAACGATACTCGCTGCAGAGACTCTTGGAGGTCGATACTCGCGATGTACCGTCAAACCTATCAATTCGCAGCATTTCGGGACTCGAAGAAGAAATAAGCAAGTTGGAACATGCCAGGAATCTAGCAGGAAAGGGAAATGAAGAATAACAACATACGAGTAACAAGTAAACGGTTATGTCGATGGTCAAGTGAGTTCACCCCTTTTTCCAATTTTTCCTCCTCTTATAAAAATAATAATATAATAAATAACTTATATACCATAAATCCCTATACTAAAAAAAAAAAAAAAACACAAACAAAAAATAATAATATTAATAATAAAAAAAAAAAAAATTTATAACAAGGGAAAAGTTTCCCGTTCGCCTAACTAATGTAATCATTGTAAATATTCGCAGATGGTCCAGTACATTTTGCCGATTGCTATCAACCCTCCGAAAACTAACGATGGGAGGGCATTCCTATCACAACTTTATTGGCCTTTGGTACCCGGTTGCTACGTACCCCCGGAATGGAGAGGAATCCCTAACGGCGTACTCAAGGAATGGACACGGAAACTACCACGCCAAGGCCGATCCGTTATTCTGGGCGGAACAAAATATACAAAGGTGGAAGACGTCTTACTACCACGAGGGCAAACCTTCGATACAATAATCACCACCGACGAGGTTGGTGGCTATGAGGCTGAAATATGGCTGTAATAAACCTGGACCAATAAATCGACAAGAAGACGACCTCACGCCTACACACACAACATCGTGCACCAAGACAAACCCCGAATCTCGCGTATGTTAGCGACTAATTATAAAAGAAGGCAATTCCGAATTTTATTGTTAATGGTTATTATGTTTAAATTTTAAATATATATTATACAAAAGTTAACCACGCTTAATGCCAAAGTAGTGCCTTACATTGAAATCCTATTATTCATAAAAGCTTATTTGCCAAAAAGTATAAGGGACAAGGAAAATCACATAATCACTTAGCAGTAAGTTACGTATAAGAGGAGAGGAAAAACAATTACACCAAAGATAATAAAGCCATAATTTCATACTTACCAAAAATAGAACGTAACAATCCATTATCGTTGATTCAAATAAAATATACATAAAAAAAGGAACAATATCTCGAACGAAGGGACGAGAGATTATGGTAATAATACCAAGAGCCATACATTTAATTAATTATTACTAAGAGATATATATATGGATATGGATACACACCCATTGGAATGATCGTTAGGCTTCCCCTAACAATCATCTTAAGGGGGGAGGTGTTACGTCCTAACGTAACGCTCTCTATTTCTTTTATTAATAATAATTTTCGCAACTTATATTTCTGCTTATTTTTTCATACTATTTGCAAACCTGTTCCTTCCAAAATAATTCCTACATTTCACAAAATTCAAACATTATTCATTATCATTAAACTCATAAAAGGAGTGATATTTCTTATCGATCGCTGAACGATATTCCAGGAATGGATCTCCTCTGGGAAATATTTCCAATGAGATCTCAAATACTCGTCGTGTGAATTAAAATTTACATGGGTAAAAGATGGAAATAGAATTATTTACCACACGAGATAGATGCGGACAGAGGTTTGAATCCCCCTCGACACACGCACTACCCTCGGTGAAACAGCGAACTCCGCTGCCGACGTCGATATGATCGACCGCACCATCGACCCAAGGAGCATAGATCCAAGCTTTTACCCTGCGGCTAGACCGTTAGAGTCTTCCTAGCCGAATACCCTAACGGGCTTCCATCGTAAAAAAGGGAATCTACATTACATTATGTATGGAAGTTAACCCTGCCCATCGACATAGTTTCGGTATTTTAACACCGAACAACGTCGCGTAATATTCCTGAATATGTAGGTCACGCGATTGAGAGTCAGAACATCCCTCGTACCATTTAATTATTCATCATCATAAAGAAATAATTTCTTCATCAACAATTCTAAAATACGTTTCATACTCCCACACGCTTTTTAACATTTAACGAAAAACGATAGAAATGATTGATGAAATTTCGGCAGCTACTTAATAAAAAAAAAAACAACTATAGTATGAACTGAAGCAAAGATAATAAAATTGTAAAGGATATTAGGGAAATTAATCAATACTATTTATCGACAAACGCGATTAATATATAAATTCGAAATCGACAATATTCAAAATCATAGGAATAATATTCGGTATAGCTTAGTCATAAAATACAGTCAATACACCAAAAATAAATTATAACTAAACAGAGACCAGATCGTAAATTCGTGCGAAGCCATGGAATTTGATACGAATAAAGGGGCCACTAACTTTGTAAAGTGCGCTCTAGTTGCAGCTAATATAATATAAGACTGTTGAAGAAAAATAAAAAAATTGCCCGAAATTCAAAAGATAACAAACTAGTAAGACCGAAAAATCACGTTGCCAGGCTAAATATTTAAGGAAAGACGGTCGTAAAAATTTTACGACCCACCGAAACTGAATTGCGGTAGGACGTAGAATGGATGACAAGTGTGCCTCAATGGTGACACATGAGGGGCGAGCGGTTCGACCCCCCGAAAGAGAAGATGCAGTCCACTTTAAAATACTAATGCACCGCGCGCAAAGAAATGGCTCCCTACGATAGGGAGAATAAAAAAATAACATTTTAATTACATCAACATTTTGTTATACCCCCGAGTTTCGCGAGCATCACCGAGGTTACGCGTTGAGCAACAACCAAGGTATGCGAGCGTTGCGACAGCCGTCGCACAACGCACAGTATCGATGCTTTGGAAATTCGGCACAGCATTGCCGCAATTAAAATACTTAAGGCATCTTTCGTAAAACATGCGAAAACAGCTGAATCGCTCGCTCCACTTTATCTTCTATAAAGTGTGAGCACGAGCGCGCAGCGGCAGTTCAGAGGGTTATCCGATACTGTGCGGCTGCTTGTGACAAGAATACTTTCTACGGGACTCGTGCAAAGGGTCAGCCTAGTAGTATATCTTAGCTATAGTCGGACAATAGTCCGAGCTACATTTACTGAACTCTGTAAGATTTGATAGTGCATCTTTGCACAATAATAAAGGGACATTATTATTTGCTACATCTCTCTGGCGATCACCGACACGCCGTCACGGGCATTCGAAAAGGGCGCTATGGACATCGTAGGGCCTTTAACAGTGACGGAAACAGGGAATAAATACATTCTCACGTTTCAGGATTTATTGACGAAATTCAGTATCGCGATTCCACTCCCTTCGCAGTCCGCGAACGATGTCGCACGGGCCTTTACGGAGGAGATCGTATGCCGGTACGGGATACCGGAAGTCGTGCTCACGGATCAAGGGACGAATTTCCTGAGCGCGATATTTAAGGATGTATGCAAGCTGTTGCGAGTGGAAAAAGTGCAAACAACAGCGTATCATCTGCAGTCGAACGGGGCTTTGGAGCGTTCTCATCGAACGTTAGCGGAGTACCTGAAGAGCTATACAACCGAGGATCAGAGGGACTGGGATAAATGGCTACCGTACGCCATGTTCCAGTACAACACGACACCCCATACGGCTACAGGCTTCACCCCCTATAGCCTGATGTTCGGGAGAGAAGCGGAACTCCCTACCTCGCTAAAAAAACCCTCAAGTACGTTGTATGCGTACGACGATTATTCCCAGGAGTCGAAGGAACGGATGCGAGCGTCTTGGGCGATGGCACGAGCAAATCTGGAGACGGCAAAAAATCGTGCGAAGGAGTTTCACGATAAAAAGGCCAAGGAAAGGAAATTCGATATCGGGGAAAAAGTTTTGTTGCACGATGAAACGGTGCGGCAAGGCAGATCGGCGAAACTCACCGCCAATTGGATTGGGCCGTTTGTCATCGAGGAAGTGCATCCGCCCCTCAATTCTACTATTCGGATACTATTCGGAAGGGGCGGCGGCGTTTAAAGGTTCACGTGGATCGTCTCCGGGAGTAGATCGAGAATTAGGAGCCGATTTTAAGGGGGGGGAGAGCTAGGAGTAGCTGTTGGTTTTGGAAAAAAAAAAAAAAAATTTCTGTGTGGATATTTCTGTGTGAAAAAAGGGAAAAAAATTTCTGTGTGAAAAAAAAGGGAAATATATTTGTGAGGTTATAAGGGAAAAATAAATTACGTAGAGTAACATTGTTGCAGGGTGTTACTTACTTGCCTGCCGATTATCGTCAACGGCGGGGCTGTGATAGAAGAATTTCGCAACAGTAGATATATAAGGCGGGTTCTAACTCAAGGGATCTGCACCGACATTTACCGACGCTTCTTAGCTGAGAATCGAACCGTTGGTGGGTGGTTGGGAGGTGGGTGGGTGGGTGGTGGGTGGTTGGGAGGGGGTGTTGGGTTGGTGGGTGGTAGGTAAGTCTCAGGTGCGTGATGGGTGGGTGGTGGGTGGTGGGTATTGCAGAATCGGTATTTACCGATATCTTAGCTGAGACTCAAACCACCTGTCAGGTTGAATGAGATTTTCTTGAGAATCGGCGAGTGGCATGCAGTGGGTGGTGAGGAGGTGGAAGGTGGGAGGTGGGTGGTGGGTGGGTGGTTGAAATTTTTTTTTTTCGCGTGAATCGGCGAGTGGCATGCAGTGGGTGGTGAGGAGGTGGGAGGTGGGTGGTGGGTGGGTGGGTGAATTTTTTTTTTTTTTTTTTTTTTCGCGTGAATCGGCGAGTGGCATGCAGTGGGTGGTGAGGAGGTGGGTGGTGGGAGGGGGGGGGGGGGTGGTTGAAATTTTTTTCTTGGAATGTATCGTGTGGGAGGGGGGGGGGGGTGGTTGAAATTTTTTTCTTGGAATTTATCGTTGGCACTCCAAGACCTGTCAATTATCATCGAGTGGTTGGTTAGGCGATAATATATACAAACACTTCAAGTCCCTTACACCACTTGTCACTCTTGAAAATTTATGACTGCGATAAACATTTATAAACAAATGTTGAATAGAACAGTCATACCTAATGAATGCACCATGAGTCAGACCCTTGTTCTTTACGCACCCTACACCCCCTTGTCGCTCTTTAATTTTTATGACTGCGATAAGAATTTATAAACAAAACATAGAAAGAAATACATGCATGCCATGGCGTGAAAATCGAATGCTATTTCTCGGTCTAATATTCGAGACTTTTACGACGGGGCGCTAACTCGCTGGTGGGCCCGTTCAAGGGCGCGTGTCGTGTGTCAGCGTCCGGCATCTCGATGGATATTTTTTCGATTCTTTAAACAGGGAAAATTTTACGACGTCGTCGTCGCGGGTCTCGAGAGTACAGAGCGCTTAACATCTCGAAGAATATATATTTTTTAAGTGTGTTACACGTTCGATGTTTTCTCTCCAAGGGTTGTCGCTGTTTCCGCGAGTATGGAGCTTGTTTTTCTCTCGTTCAGGCACTTGTCGATGACATCGTTGAAAATTTAGTTCATCCCGCGATAGGAAATCGGCTCTGATTGGCTAACATTGAGATGCATTGGGAGAGTTGAAACTAACATCTTTGACTTCGGTGCAATCATTAGTCAGTCTTGATTTTCCTCTTGTATAGAACGTGCTAAAATAACTGCTGACCGTTTGAGGTAATGCGTATATTATTTTCTCGTGCACGTCTACAAAGTGAAAATGGTGTTAAAAAAGTGCAAAAAGCTTGTCGCTCTTATGGAAAGTGCATATAAAACTCTCGAAGAGAAATCTTCACGTTCCGAGATTGATAAGTGGATGAAATTCGGTCGTGATAATGTTAATCTCTTGCGTAAAATGTTACGAGAGAGTGCGGAGACAGTGGGTGAGAAAATTAGCATCCAAACGGCGAATGTGCAATTGCGATCGATGATTGCACGCCTCGAAAAACGTGGTGCAGGTGCGATCATGAGCAGAGTGCAATGGGTGGAACTCGATACTGCCTTCAAGAGCAGAATACGAACGGGTATGGTAATAAATCTTCAGCATAAAGATTTATCAGAGTTCTTGGACGATTCTAAACAGCTAATCGCGAGCCGACTGAATAGAATGCTCAATGGGACTCGAAAGAAGACAAAACGTCGTTCTCTCAAAGTCAACACGATTTTGACGTGTAAATTTAGGCTTGCGAAAAGTGATAGTATTGTGGAAGAATCGAAAACATTCGGCACGAGCAATGAAATAATCCTTCGAACTACTGATATCGATCAGTGGTATAGAGAACATGTGAAGGAAAATTTATTATCGAAAGTGGAAGAGTTCGAGGAGAAGGATTCGGGCTGGTCATTGATAGAAGTGACAAATATTCAGCTCAACATGAACAAATATGTGCCGCTAAAAGGAGGATTATCGACATTTGTCAGCATCCCGAAGGATCTGCAAAAGAAGCGTGCGATCGTTAATATTATTGACAACGATCCCTATTGTTTTCTATGGTCTGTTACCGCGGCGCTTTCCCCGGAAGTGACAAAAAATAGTGAGCGTAAGGGTTCCTATTTGCATTTTAGCGAGATGCTGAATTATAAGGACTTTACTTATCCGATGAAAGTGCGAAATATACCACGATTCGAACAATTAAACGAATTATCGATTAATGTGTACTGTGCGGAGCGTACGAAGGGTAAATCGGACAATGTACCGATATATCTTAGCAAACGCAAATCACCGCACCCCACGATACACTTGCTCATGCTTGAGACAGAACTCGATCTCGACGAGAAGAATGTTCCGATTCATCATTTCGCGTGGATTAAAAATATGTCGCGACTCGTCAGTTCGCAAATCGGTGGACATAAAGGTGCAACGTGGCTTTGCGATCGATGTCTGTGCCATTTTCAAACGAAAAAAGTGCTCGATAAGCACACAATCGAATGCTTCGATATTAACGATGGCTGCAAAGTCATTCTCCCCGAAGAAGGGACAACATTAAAGTTTAAAAATTTTAAACACAAAGAGGATGTACCGTTCGCGATTTATGCCGATCTGGAGTGCCTTCTCGAGCCAACTCAAGATGCAACAAGTCAGAGTTACCAGAAGCACGTGGCGCATAGCATAGGATTTTATGTACATTGTGCATATTCAACGGCAATTTGTCAATACAAGTCATATCGAGGACAAGATTGTATTGAACGGTTTACGCGGGAGTTGTGCAAATACGCGGATTTCTTTCATCAGAAATTCCTTCACGTTGTGCCTATGGATAATCTCACCGCTGCTCAGGAACAACAATTTAAAGACGCTACAGTGTGCCATGTGTGTGAACAAAAATTCAACGATAGTGGCGATGAGATAAAGGTTCGTGACCATTGCCATTTTACTGGTAAATATCGAGGTGCGGCACACAATAGATGTAATTTAAATTATAAGAAGCCCAACTTTGTACCTGTAATATTTCATAACTTGTCGGGTTATGACGCACATTTTTTAATTCGAGCATTGGCAACAGAGTTCGAGGGTATGATTCAACTGCTTCCGATCAACAAAGAGAAATATATTTCATTCACGAAGCAAGTAAAAAATACCGTTGTGAATTATAGATTTCTCGACTCGTTTAAATTTATGCCGAGTAGTATCGAACGGTTAGCTGCGTATCTGAATGAAGGAGAAAAATCCATCACACGGCAAAATTGTAAAAGTGTGGAAGAATTCGAGTTACTCAGCCGAAAGGGTGTTTTCCCGTATGACTATGTTAGTAGTTGGAGCAAACTCGATGAGACTGCGTTACCGGACAAAAAAGGATTTCTTCTCGAAACTATATAACGAAGAAATTAGTGACGCTGAATATGCGCACGCTCAAAATGTCTGGCAATTGTTTAAAATCAAAACGTTAGGCGAATATTCGGATCTATACCTGAAGACAGATGTACTTTTGCTAGTTGACATCTTCGAAAATTTTCGCAGCAATTGCAGAGCAACGTACAATTTAGATCCGTTGCATTATTATACAGCGCCGGGGCTTTCTTTCGATGCGATGCTCAAGCATACCAATGTAGAGCTTGAATTGTTTACCGACGTGGAAATGTTGCTTTTCGTTGAGAAGGGTATTCGCGGAGGTGTCGCTCAGTGCTCCAATAGATATGCCAAAGCGAATAATAGATACATGGATGCAAAAGATTTCGATTCGAGTCGGGAAGAATCGTACATTATGTACTACGATGTGAATAATCTGTACGGTGCTGCTATGAGTCAATCGTTACCTTTCGGCTCATTCGAATGGGTAGATGATTTCGAAAGTCTTGATATAATGAGTGTAAAAGATGATGCTACCACGGGGTATATACTAGAGGTCGATTTTGATTATCCCCGGGAGCTCCACGAATTGCACAAAGATCTTCCATTGTGTGCAGAACACTTCACGCCGCCGGGATGTAATAAACCAAAACTCATGACAACGTTATTGGCAAAGAAAAAATACATTATTCACTATCGTAATTTGAAGCAATATCTTGACTTGGGTTTAACTTTGATAAAAATTCATCGGGTGTTGAAATTCGAGCAAAAACCATGGCTGAAAGGATACATCGATTTGAATACCGCGATGCGTAAAAAAGCTACGAATGAATTTGCAAAAAATTTCTTTAAATTGATGAACAATTCGGTCTTTGGGAAAACAATGGAGAACCCGAGAAAACATCGTAACGTCAAGCTTGTCACGAAGTGGGATGGAAGGTATGGAGCTCGATCGCTCATAGCGAAGCCCACGTTTCATAGTTGCATCGTATTCGATGATGATATGGTGATTATAGAAATGAACAGATCTTCAGTGAAATTTTATAAGCCGATTTACGCGGGGTTCAGTATTTTAGATTTATCAAAGATTTACATCTATGAATTCCATTACAATTACATAAAGAATAAGTTCGGTGAAAATTCAAAATTATTGTACACTGACACTGACAGCCTCATTTACCACATTACAGTCCCCGATATCTATAAGACGATAAAAGATGATTTGCATCGATTTGACACCTCCGATTATCCTCCTAACAATGCGTATGACATACCGTTGGCAAACAAAAAAGTTCTCGGGTTAATGAAGGATGAGAATAATGGAAAGATTATGAGCGAGTTCGTAGGATTAAGAGCAACATTGTACGCTTACAGAGTTATCGAGGACGAGAAAGAGAGTAAGACGAAAAAAAGAGCAAAGGGTGTGAAAGCGTCAACCTTAGCAACGATAACGTTCAACGATTACAAGAAGTGTCTGCTCCAGCATGAAAATGTAAAAAAATCGCAGTGTTTGATACGTAGCCGTAAGCACATCGTGGAGACGATCAAGCAGCAGAAATTAGCATTAAGCTGGAACGATGATAAGCGGATGTTGTTGCATGGTTCCACGAATACTCTGCCGTGGGGTTATCATAGACAATAAAATATAATTAAGAAAATTAATTGGATGAGCTCAAGACGGCATTTCTTTTTTTTTATATTGTATTATAAAGAGATACATTGGTGATTAAAATACATATAGATCATATTTTTATAAAAAAAAAAAAAAAAAATTCCACTGTTTTTATTGTATTATAAAGAGATACATTGATGATGATTAAAATATATATATATCAGATTCTTATAAAAAAAAGTTCCACTGTTTTTATTGTAATAATAAAAAAAACAATGTTTTGAAAATGATCAATGGTCGAACATCACTTCATTTTTATTCTTCATACTCCATAACAACTTCCTCTTCAATTTCATATTCCTCCTCCTCCTCCTCCTCTTCATCTTGTTCTTGTTCTTGTACTTGTACTTGTTCTTGTACTTGTACTTGTCATTTTTCCCCACGAGAAAGGGTCTTTCTCTTTCTGGGACATAGAGTACGCAGGGGGTCATCCAAAATCTTTACGGTGCGTGGAAAAAAATGTTTCCAGAGCCGGTGCATAGGCCATGTGCATCGACCTGAGCTCGAAAAGATAGGATTGTTCTCGCTCTCTCACTTTCACATTCGGAGAGTACAATATAATTATGATACATTATTATTTTCACAATTCCGATTTATTAATCCAACTATTGTGCGAGTTATCAAATCCGAGCCATTTTACATAAAGTTTGTCGAGCCGTTTTTTCAACACTTTTTCAACTAAATAAATATCGGGGTGTTTGACCGCGAGTAGCTCTTGCTCATAGAAACCACCGGCAATCGGTTTATTCTCATAGTCTCTCAGTCTGTACGTCACGGGCAAAGTATTCATTATTCGAGATATCGTAAATATTTCCGTTGTCCAGTTGGGTGTATAGCCTTTTGCAAAAATATTTTTATATTTACTAATTCGAACTTTTTCGCCGACTTGAAACTTTGGCTTTCTGGTATATTTAATTTGTGGTTGATCGTACACAGTATGCAGGAGATTTTTCTCATGTTTAGCACATACGTCTTTTGGCTTCATTCTAATAGTACGATGTATTGTGGCGTTGTATTCGAAAAGCAACTTGTCTATAATATCAATCCACTTATAACTTCCGCGAAGACTAAACTGTTTCCACATTTTATTTTTTATTGTTCGATTGAAACGTTCGCAAATCGATGCCTTCAAATTGCTAAATGTTGAGTACAAATGAATTTTATATTGCTCCATAAGAGATTGAAAATTTGAATTGTAAAACTCTTTGCCATTATCGACGTGTAATTTTGATGGTGTGCGTCCTTTGATAAGTATTTTTCTCATTGCGGCAGTTGTATCTTTACACGTCTTGCTCTTCATCGGTACGGCCCAAGCGAATTTTGAAAATATATCGATGATGGTAAGTAGATATTTGTATTGGTTGTTTTGACCGGCGTAAGCTGACATATCGACGAGGTCGGCTTGCCAAGTCTCATCGAGGCCTCGAATATCAACATGGCGGCGAGGATAGTTCCGTCGGGCGGATTTATGTAACTCCTCCACTAGCGCTTCTTTGTGCGCGCTCATTCTCGAGAACGTGTAGTCTAACGTCCACGTCGGCAATGGCGTTTGAGTTTCGAGTAGCTAAGTCTTGTACTGTTTCGAGGTTGATATTTACAGTTCTTATGATATCTTGCATTGTCGTCTCAAGCCCCTGAACCAATAGTAGATTACTGTCATTCATTTCTTTTCGTAAAATCTTCACTGTAGTATGTACTTTGCGATGTAAGACGTTTAAGGTTGCAGCATCGTCTTGTTGTTCAGGGGCAGCAACGTTGCGGAGTCTTTTGTTCTCCAAATCATAATGACCGTCTTCGGTTAATTTAAATCCAATACCAGGATTACCAGGATTACCAGGATTCTATGAGAGGAGTTGCCAGCTGTTTGTGATGCCAAGAGTAGACGAAGCCGATTCACTAGCTCGTTTGGATCATCCCAATAAACATAATCCACCTTAACATCTTTTTGCGTAACTTTATATAGAGATATACCTTTTCCGGTGTATTCAACATCGTTTAAAATTTTTGCAATATAATTGATGAATTTGAAAGTTTTATTCACACGGATCGCTTCCCTATTCTTGTAATACTTCTTATGCGCATTTGTTCTGATAATTATATCCTTATAATTTTTCATATCATCGACGCTAATATGAGCAACATTGGGTTTTTTTTTTAAACAACAGTTCGATAAGTCCGATAGTTTTTCCATAGCTTACATCTCCTATTTGAATAGAAGTAGCGTTAAAATTTATTGGTGAGTCTCCAATCATTAGCCTATCATTAGCAAGATTTCTCACCCCATAAGAAATGTCTAAATCCGTCGTTCTATTTGATCGCAACAATGCGAGATATTCATTTATTAATTCATCTACTTCAGCGTTTGTCTGTACAATTCCATTATCATCATCATCATCATCATTATCATCGTCGCTATTAACGTGTTCAGTATCGCCGCCATATGCCGACTTAAAAGAAATATCTTGCTCACTGTCATCGTCGACGTCGTCGTTGCTAGATTTACGTTTCACTATTCCACTCATTCCGGCTCTTTCAACAATGTTGTCATAATTTATTTCATCCTTAATTTCATTCTTAATTTCCCTCTCCTTAATTTCTTTCTTCACTAGTGCCGTATCGTGATTTTTACTTGTGTGGGATGCATTCACTAATTTTTCCAATGGATTCACGAGTGGTTTGAAGACTTCTTGCATCGTCTGTTCATTGGCCTCGCGGCCAGTTTTCAACATTTTATGTTTCCGTCGAATTGCATCGCTGGCTTTGACGATTTTACGCAAAACGTCTTGTTCTCTAGAAATATTTTCACTCTTCATGTTGCCGCAGCTGAGTCGCGGACACTACTGTTTCAAGATTGGCTAGTAATAGAATATTTATTACTTATCGATGCACGCGAAACAGTCAAACCCTTTCCTATATCTACCTCGATCAACATCACTATCCTTGTCAATCATAATAAATCCATACTTATCGACCCAGCATGCCGAGCATAAATTTTTGAACTCAACGTAAGGCATATCAGTGTTTACGTGATCATTGTATATATGCTTGAGATTCATTTCATCTTGCTTAAATAGTACTAGGAGATTAGCATTATCGCGCACGAGATGCTTCGGAATACGTGCATATGTTTGACAAAGATAGAATGAATCAACATGCTCGTGTCTACCCATTGAAAAATATGCTCGAATATTATCCTGTTTCTCACATGCTACATCATCGAAAATAAATATTGAGTTCGGTCGAGCCTCGCTTGGTGGCACCACTTGTTCATTCTCGTTGAAGGGAAAATATTCAACACCGTCTACAGACTCAAGCAGTTTTTCTAATAACTTATACTTTGGCTGCTTAAGAGATTTCGAGTATATATAAATATTTTCAAATCGTAATCCATTGGGATGAGTGATGAGTGTAAGCAACGCATTAGTTTTGCCGCAGTTTGATGGACCGCAGAACACTGCACGAACGGTATTTGGCAATAAATTACCATGTCGCTTTGCGATCTTTTCATTCTGCGCAAACTGATCGAAATCGATCACAGGTAAATTGGTGGATTGTGTCTTGAACTTCATCCCGATGCAGACTAACGAGAAACCTTATAAATAATCATTTATATATAAAAATTTCCTCAGTGACTCATGAGTCTTCTGATGGATAAGATCGTGAAGAAACGTGCTAAAAAGCGTGGTAAAGGCTTGGTTAACAGTCTCATCAATAATCTCCCTGTTGAATTACATCTGCCCGGTTATCAGTACTGCGGACCAGGAACAAAGCTAGCGAAACGTCTCGCACGGGGCGATCCGGGAATTAATCCGCTCGACGAAGCCTGTAAGGAGCACGATATCGCTTATTCGATAAATCGGGAAAATCTTGCTGCTCGAAGCGCTGCGGACACGGTATTGGCTGAGCGCGCTTGGAAACGCGTGCGCGCCGCTGACGCTAGTGTAGGTGAGAAAGCAGCCGCGTGGGCCGTTACCAACATAATGAAAGCTAAAAGAAAATTTGGTATGGGTTCGAAGAAAATTAACAACGTTGGACTTGGAAAGATAATTGGAGCTGCTAAGAAAGCGATGATTCAAAGTAATGATTCACGCGTTGTCATTAAAACAGCTCTTAAGGGTGCTCGCAAAGCTCTGAAAAAAGCAGGCGGCAAATGTAAAGTACTCACACCCCGAATACTACCTGTGCCAAATAAAATAGGTGGTTTTCTGCCATTTCTCGTGCCCATTTTCGCGGGACTTAGTGCCGCTGGGGCATTGACCGGTGGTGCGGCCAGTATAGCTAAAGCTGTTACCGCCACTCAAGCGGCAAAACGAGAATTGGAGGAGAATAAGCGACATAATCAAACGATGGAGGCTATTGCGTTGGGTAAAGGCTTGCATTTAAAGCCCTACAAAAAAGGTTTCGGACTTCATATTGCATCAAAAAACGGAAAGTGACGCTACCACACCGAGCACTAACTGACACCGACCTATTAAAGTATGCAAAAATTATGGAAATTCCACACTTTCGTGGAGTTTTTATGCGAAATGGTTTGCCGACGAGTGGTCCATTCAAACGGGAGTCTGCAATTATCAATCTGGACGATAGGAATGGAGCTGGTACGCACTGGGTCGCATACAAAAAGTTTGAAAACAAAGTTATATACTTTGATAGTTTCGGTGATCTTCAACCACCGGTAGAATTTATCAGTTATGTACGTGTCGGTAGCGTAAAATATAACTATAAACAATATCAGGCATATGATACAGTAGAATGCGGTCATTTATGTCTTAAATTTCTTTGTAATCAACTGAATCGTAAGGAAAAATATTCTCTATATAAACACTAACCATGATGCTTCACACTCAGTTCTATATCAGTCAGCATCATGAATGATACTCTTACATTGACCATATCTGGAACTTCTTCCATTCTCGAAGCTCAATATTTTCCGCCTATTGAACTTTCCACAGATAAAGACTATGCTCTAGGCCTGGTTGAATTACTAACCTTCAACTCAATTCCCAATATAGACGTTGATAATAATAAACTTCACATTGGCGGAGAAGTAATAAGTATTCCGACTGGTAGCTATGAAATTGAGGATATTGAAAATAATGTGAAACCCATCCTGATCGGTAAGAATATTACTATCGATATTAAACCAAATAATAATACTCTACGCAGTGAAATAAGGTGTGATCATGATATAGATTTCACACCTAAAGATTCTATTGGTCGGTTACTAGGATTCACACAACGCATATTGACGGCTAATAAAAACCACGAGTCTGATCTTCCTGTAGCCATTCTCAAAGTGAACGCTTTAAGAGTTGAATGTAGTCTCACAACCGGTGCTTATATCAACGAGCGAAAAGTACATACTATTCACGAATCCTTCCCATTTGTCCCACTGGGATATAAAATGATCGAAGTACCATCACAAGTCATTTATCTCCCTATTCTCCACAAGATTATTGATTATATTCAACTGCGAATAGTAGATCAGGACGGGAATTTAGTTAATTTCCTCGGGGAAGAGATAACGATTCGGTTGCATATTAAATCTCAATAATAATAATGGCTATAGTTTTTAACCGGAAGCCTAGCAATTATAATAAGCCATCATGGTCACGGCAGATCAGTCATCGACTAGCTCCCAAGGTGCTAACACATCAGAACGTGCAACTTCTGAAAAATCTCGGCCTCAAGGTCAAGCAACGCGGAAAAAAATTGTAAAGCGATATTTACTCCGAGTATTTTGTATCTGCTGCTGGCGAACGCGATGGACGAGGAATTAGTCAATATTCAGACACCCATCGTCTTTGATGAATCCATAACACACTGTGAGATTCATGCTCATCAGCCTTACGCGTCATCATCTTTCAACAACAGTGATGAGATACGTATTGCAGTTCAACATCAAGATCTCAGCTTGCTCCCCAGCAAGAGTTCGCTTCACATATGTGGAAAGCTCATCAAAGCTGACGGATCCGGAGCTGCCGCTTCTACAACTCTCGTGAACAATGCAATTTGTCATTTGTTCGAGGAAGCTCGATATGAACTGAATGGTATCGAGATCGATCGAAACAAAAATGTCGGTCTTACGAGTCTCATGAAAGGATTTGCATCTCTACGTCGCAGTCAAACTTCAGTAATGGAAAATACTGGTTGGCTTGATGTTGAAGAAAGGAAATCACTAACTAATTCGGGTTACTTCGATGTGTGCATACCGCTCAGCTTGATATTTGGCTTCGCTGAAGATTACCATAAGATTGTCGTCAATGCCAAACACGAGTTGATTCTCGCGCGATCAAAAAATGATCTCAATGCAGTTATTCAAACGGCAGCGGAAGAATTTAAAATTGCTCTTCATAAAGTCGAATGGCTTATACCATATGTCTCAATTTCCGACCAGCGGAAAATACGACTACTAAATTTTATAGCTAAAGATGCCCCGATCCCCATGAGTTTTCGTACATGGGAATTATACGAGTATCCCCTACTCCCCACCACTACGAAGCATGTATGGACCGTTAAGACATCTTCTCAGTTGGAAAAGCCTCGATATGTAATTCTAGGCTTTCAAACGAAGAGAAAAAATAGTACTAACAAAAATGTTAGTAATTTCGATCATTGTAACATCAGCGACGTGAAATTATACTTGAATTCACAATGTTATCCCTATTGCAACCTGAATCTTGATATTAATCAAAATCAGTATGCTTTGCTATATGAGATGTACGCGAATTTCCAAACTAGTTATTACGGTAAAGAAGCTGAACCATTGCTAAACAAGGAAGAGTTTTTGAATTATGCTCCACTCATTGTAATTGATTGTTCAAAGCAGAACGATACTCTCAAGTCCGGACCTGTTGATATTCGTCTCGAATTTGAAGCTAAGAATAATTTTCCCGCCGGAACATCAGCACACTGTCTAATATTGCACGATCGAATCGTCGAGTACAATCCAATCAGCGGCGGGGTAAAAAAATTGGTATAAAAGCCACTTCCATATGGGAAATCAAGTTAGTATTAATCAACATGGACTTCATCGTCGACGTTCAGGGCTTCAAGAAACCGATTGACGAGTTCGTGTTGAAGGAAATATCCATCCTTGAACTTGCTCAAGACATGGCAGCTGATCCTATAACGTTGCTCGTTAAACCGCCATGCTCATGGGCCGACCTACCAGCGAAATACAAGTGTATGAATTCGTGGCTACAACGCAATTTCCATGGAATGTCCTGGGAGTCTGGAGAAATGTCTTACGAGGGGGCTATAAGTTTCGTTCGCGCTATCTTGACGCTTGGAACAACCGTTTTTGTAAAGGGCTTGGAGAAAAAAAGATGGCTGGATCGCATCATGATCGGTACATCGGTGGCCGCCGTCGATTTGGAAACACTGGAGTGCCCATCGTTGCGTAAACTATCAACCGTAATACCCGCCATAAGATGTCCGCATCATCCCAATCTCTTACTAAAATATAACTGTTCCGATGGGAATGTGAAATCCTTGAAGACTTGGATAATGCATATAAGGCGCAATGTAGACGAATGAGGGTGTTTTGTAAAGAAATAAAACAGATTTACATATATGAGATTTTATTTTTTTTTTACGTAGAAAACCTTTACAATCCAAAATCAAAACTTATGTTATTAATACTGTATTATACAATGATATATTAAAACTCTTATTCTACATAAAGTTCGATTTGGCTGTCACAAAAACACAAACACGACTGGAATTTTCACACGACTTGGAATGTGACACTGTTGTATTTTCCGCCGTGATATGTCATGCGAAGATGATTCTTCTGCGACGATTCAACCATCTGTATGAACAGCGCCTGGTCGTCCTCGAAAACTCTTGCAAGTCGCGCCGGTAGGAAGACAGCGTATTCTCCGTTGAGCTCAGCGACCACTCTTTTTCCAAATTTCGTCGCCACGAATTTTAGATTGCTGACCGGATGTTCTTGCTGAATTTCCAGCTCGATCAGCTTCTCCGTTGGAAGGAATTCCGCCATCTTGCCCACCTTGTTGATAGCTGATAGATCCATTTTCGAGGATTTGAATGTTGTCGAATGTCTTCAATATGAAGCGCAAGTCTGATCTCGTACGAATCAGATTTTGTACTTCTTTGATATTCTTCAAGAGTAGTTCGGTGCGTAGTTTTAGCTCACGACGATTGCTTTGCATACAGTCTTTGCTCTGCATCACGTCTTTGAATGGTACAATTCAAGCTGCAGCATCAGATTTTGTATCATTGCACTGTAGCACCCCCTCCACCCAATCTTACTCATCGACTCCGCCTTTTTCCTCTCTAACCCTATCAGCAACGAAAATGCGATACTAACGAATCACGCATTTTGTTATTGTTTCTTCATGACTCACTGGACGTATGAATCACCGCTTTAGAACGACACTTTTCACACTGCAATCGGCGAGGTGCTGGTCCATCAACATGAGTTCTCATATCTGGTGTATTCCAATGCTCCATGCATGGTAGGTATAATGCTACTTCGGGATCAGCACGGAGATGTGCGGGTAATCGATCCCACAAGAGATGAATTTGCGTTCCCCAATACTTGAGAAGTTTAGACTTTGAAATAGTCTTCAGCTCCGCCTTAGATAAATCCCACGGATTTTTAATATTACGAATCATGGGTGTAGCGTTCATTGTATTCATCTTGCCGTTCAATTGCAGACTGAACTATAAGCGTTGTCCCTCGAGAATAGTTTGCTTTGAATATTCGGTGAAATGCACGCACGATGTTTTGTTTATTTAAGATCCCCCCCCCCTATAATAAATTCTGAGAACAAGGATCCGATTCATTGCTCATGCTTTAGATGTGGATGTTTTGTTTATAAATTCTTATCGCAGTCATAAAAATTAAAGAGCGACAAGGGGGTGTAGGGTGCGTAAAGAACAAGGGTCTGACTCATGGTGCATTCATTAGGTATGACTGTTCTATTCAACATTTGTTTATAAATGTTTATCGCAGTCATACATTTTCAAGAGTGACAAGTGGTGTAAGGGACTTGAAGTGTTTGTATATATTATCGCCTAACCAACCACTCGATGATAATTGACAGGTCTTGGAGTGCCAACGATAAATTCCAAGAAAAAAATTTCAACCACCCCCCCCCCCCTCCCACCTCCCACCTCCTCACCACCCACTGCATGCCACTCGCCGATTCGCGCGAAAAAAAAAAAAAATTCACCCACCCACCCACCTCCCACCTCCCACCTCCTCACCACCCACTGCATGCCACTCGCCGATTCTCAAGAAAATCTCATTCAACCTGACCGGTGGTTTGAGTCTCAGCTACGATATCGGTAAATACCGATTCTGCAATACCCACCACCCACCACCCACCCATCACGCACCTGAGACTTACCTACCACCCACCAACCCAACACCCCTCCCAACCACCCACCACCCACCCACCTCCCAACCACCCACTACCCACCCACCTCCCAACCACCCACCAACGGTTCGATTCTCAGCTAAGAAGCGTCGGTAAATGTCGGTGCAGATCCCTTGAGTTAGAACCCGCCTTATATATCTACTCGCAACGTACCAGGAATTTATTTTGAGCACGTAGGCACGCTGAGTTTATACACGGATGTGTGGACATTAGCTGTGCGCATGGATCTCACGAATCTCATGGCACTGGAGCAGTCAATACACTGGCATCTCGAAGGTTATCGGGACCGGTGCAAGGAGTCAGTGGGATCCGGAGGATACTGTGCCGAGATGCTGGTACACTTGGAGCGCCTTTCCGCGAGGGTAGCGGAAGAGATTGGCGTAATACACGATCTCGTGGGGGGAGAGCATCCATGAGACAAACGGGGACTGGTAGATGGATTGGGATCTGTCCTCAAGACCATCACGGGAAATCTCGATGCGGCGGATGGCGAGCGAATCGAGAACGAGTTATCGGCGGTACGAGAGACACAGGAGACTATGAGGGACGGCATGCAGAAGCCGCTGCAGGTGGTCGAATCATCGATCGATATGTTCAATCGTTCGTCGTACGCATCCGAGAGGAACCTCAATAAATTGTACGCCATGCTGCGGGAGGTCAACGGCTACTTCCACAACAGTACCAGCCGTCTGGCTACGCGACAGCAGTTCGATGAGAGTTTGGGACTATTGGACTCTCATTTGGAGGCATTCCTCGGCGAAGTGAGGAACATCGCCGACTTATTCTTGGGTATCGCATCGGGAGCGGTGAACCCGGCTATCAACACGCCGGAGAAATTCACCAAGTACCTTACCGAGGCATTGCCGCACGTGCCGAAGGGATACAGCTTCCCTCGGCCAGTGGTAAGGGAAAACGCAGCGGAATTACTGCGACTGGCAACCACGAGGGCGTATCGAGTGGGCGAAAACGTAACGCTGCTCCTCGAGATACCACTCGTTGGGGCGGCAGAGTACAGTGTTAGTCGCCCGTACCCCCTACCGAGGCGGGGGGAAAACGACACATACTATTATCAGGAGACGTCGCCGGAATTGGTCATCGTGGATCGGGAAAATCGGAACTACATACGGATGACGGAACGGGAATTAGAGGAATGCAGGAGGGATGGAACGAGATTCTACTGCAACCCGCGGCATCCAGCGTTAGCCGTAAATGAAGCCGCGCCTTGCAACGTGCGAACGTACGTGGGGGGTGCGGTAGGTCGGGAGCAGAACTGTCCGAAGCGTGTAGTGAAGTTGGCAAACACGCTCATCATAAGTCTACGGCAGCCGGGACGATGGCTGTACGCCGCGCCACGACCTGAGCCGTTGACCGTCACCTGCGACGGTATGCCGACTCAGCAGTCTGTCTTGAGTGGAACGGGATCGTTGACGCTCACCGGGCGATGCACAGCGACAGCGAAAAATTTTTGCGTAGAAACCATGAGGCGAATAACGCAGGAGGTAATCGACAACGACTTGGTGCCAACGTACAACCTCACACTCACACCACAGGAGGCGGAGGGCGTGCCTCAGATGGCCGACCAATACGAGAATATCACCCTCGAGCACGTGGTGAGCACGCCACAGGAGTTGAACGACCTCGGGGCGCGGATACAGCAATTGCGAGACGGACTCGCAACCTGAGTAACGCACAAGCAACGAATAATAAACATGATCGGCCAACATGCGATAGGCGCGATCTCCCTAGCAACGATAATAATCTTCGCCATCTTTTGGCTCGTCAGGAGGCGATGCAGGACTCGGCAACCCACGGTGGAGGCCCCCTGTACGAAGGTGGCGAAACGAGGCAGCGAAGAGACGCCGATGGAGCGGCGAGAAGTAGTTATACTATGCCGGTTCTGGACCAACGCGTGTGCGTGCACACGTACACGGTCCGAGCCGGCGGGCAGCATGGGTCACACGGACACACACATGCATGCACGCTCGTCGACGGCTGTAAGACGTCACGCGCGGAGTGGAGGGGAGGGGGTGGTGAGAGTCCAGTGCCGGACTATCATCCTCTTCCTCCTCGTGTTTTGTTTTTGGTTGGTAAACCACTGAAATTTGATAGAAAAATTAGACAATAATGCGTTTCGAACTCGCCACGAGTTTGTTTCGTTGAAATAAAATATTTGTTTTGCTGGGAAAAAATGTACCGATTTTTTAAGAACTCGAATACACTCGTGTCGATATATCGTACGGTAATGCTGCGTGAGGAGGGGTCATATTAGTGGACAACGATGCGTGCCCCTGAAATGTATCTGGAAGGGCAAGTGACACATGCATCATGGAATATTCGGTGTGGGTATTGCGCAATAATCGAGATATTATTAGAGCAGAAATGTGACTGCGATAGAGCATTGTCACGTATAAATTTGCGTGCAAACAGTGTATCGAGTCAGTTACTCGTTCGTTACTCTATGTAAAACGCATCGCTTCATCTGTTACGAAGGAAATTTTGTTGAAACCGCAACACCAACAGAAAGTCAATCATCAATTAAGGTATGTTTCAAAACTTCAATAAAAATTATTATTATTATTTGTTATTATTACGCGGCGCATCATTCGATGTTAAATAACAACAATTTTTTTCTCTTTATGCATAGAATCTGAAAAACTTACCATGGACCTGTCGAAACTTAACGAAGTCAGTCGTCTGGAGAATTTTCTACCTACAAAGAAACTCGCTAAGCTGGAAGTGAATAAGACGTATGAAATCAGCAACATGAGATTTGCCAACACCAAATACGGGAGAAAAATTGTTGCTGATATTCAGAAGACTTTCGCAGTCTTCATGCCATCGAGGACGAGCCAAGTGCTGGATGAAGATCCAGCATTGTTCGAAAGAATGTTGGATCGCGCTCGCAGCCAGAGACTTGGATTGCGCTATCTCGGTGGACAATACAATCGTATCGAATTCATTGAAATGTAATGATGAAAAAAACTTTTTTTATCATAAAATATAAAAAAACGTCGTTTTATTATTATTATTGTTGTTTTCAGTAATAATAAAGTAATTAAAAATATGAAATAAAAAAAAATTAAACAAAAGATCTTAATTTTATAATCTTATTACGATTATGATATGATATGATTATTATATAATTATATTCGCAAGCTTCGAAATAAAATAAGAAATATCTTTAAAATTACATTATCGTTTTTCAAATTACGAAAAAAAAAAAAAATTATATTCTCAAGCTTCGAAATAAAGTAACAAATATTTTTAAAATTACATTATCGTTTTCAAATTACGAAAAAAAAATTTTTTAACGAAAATGATATAATTTCTGGTTTTTTTTTTCAAATGTATTTATACACCCCTCCTATTTGATGTGGAGTACGCAGCGAGATGACGAGTGGCCGACAAGACGATTGAATTGAAAATGGTCTCTACTCGTAGGATCTTCCAGCCCCTCCAAATTGCAATGCGATAATCAAATGTCGGCATCGCAAAGAGGCTAAACCAAAATATTCATCCGATGTGACACTCGATCCTCAAGTAAAACATGATAGCTTCGAGCGAGCATCGAGACGAAGAAAAATAATCAACGCTTAGCGAGAACAATTAATTTCATCCGGTACAAAGAAAAGGCTAATAGTTTCACTACGCATCACAGTTTTTTTTATTACAGCTTCACAATTCGAATAGCTGTGAAACATTGATTGGCTAAAAAAAAATGCAATCTATTGTTTCACTATTATCGCAGAGAGGTTTTTCATAGAGATGTAAAACAAAAAAAAAAAAATCCAATCGAATTTCTAGTCAATATGTAAATTTTTATCAGAGATAGGTTAAACATTTTTTAATATTTAACTACGGTCGTTTTTCGTAAACGCAGTAAGAAGGGGAGGATAAACGAAGTAAATAAGGGAGACAGATAAACTCCCCGTTTAAAAGATTCATCGATAGTATGTATATGTGTGTGCGCAATAAGTATCCAACATAAACAGTCTAACGAATTAAATCAAGGTTACACAGAGAAAGATGAGGAGAAAATAAGAATGGATTTTTTTTCATCTCAAAGATTCATATGTGACATATGATACTCACCATACGCTGCGCAGCTCACTGCATACTTCGCCCCCCACCACTTCATAGCTGATACAGACGCATGGGTACACTCACGTAAAAAATACATCGATGATGTACTAATTAAGGAATATTCATCTTAAATATGCATAAATGTTACACATTTTGTGTATATTATTTTTCAAGAAAAAAACCGGAGAAATTTGGAAAACGAAGATATGAGGCAAATATGTTAAATTTAATTGTTCTAATAAAAAAATCGTATTGCGTAATATAAGATGCGCAGTCCCCCGCGAACTTTGTCAAGGCTAATTAGAGAGAAAGAAGGATAGAAAATCTTCGTTATAAATACACGCGTCAGGATAATAGAAGCATCACTTCAACGCCGATTAATTTGCGTCATACACGCGCACACTGTTTCACACACAATAATGGATTCGAAAAAATGCAAAAAATTAATCCATCTTGTGGAAGGCGTATATAAAATTTTGAAACTCAAATCTTCACCCAACGAAGTTCAACGATGGATAAAAATTATTAACCAACATCTACGGATTCTTGGTAAAATATTGAGAAGTGCCGAAACAGTCGGTGAGAAGACAAAATTTCTCACACTTATAGGAATTTTGTTGTCCTCATCGAAAAAATTCAAAGACTTGCAAAAGAGTGGCAGTGGCATTGCAAAACGAAGCGACAGAGTGAAATGGGTCGATTCAGAGACTGCGTTTGAATCGAGAATACGAACTGGACTCGTGGTGAATCTTCGACACAAAAATCTCGAGCGGTTTCTGGAAGATGCGAAAAAACTAATGTTTATCCGATTAAAGAAAATTTTGCGAACGGAAACCACCGGTCTGAAGGTCAACGTGGTGCTAACCTGTAAATATAACAACACTAAAAGTGACAAATTAGTCGAGGAGCTCAAATTTTTCAACACGACGAACGCGGTGATTCTTCGCTCGACAAATTTGCAAGAATGGTTCAACGAGAACGTCCAGGGAAAAATATTAACGAAAGTCGAGGATTTTCAAGAAAAAGACTCAGGCTGGTCGTTGGTGGAGATTATAAACTTGACGGTGAATATCAACAAGTACGTTCCATTGAGCGGAGGTCTGTCAACGTACGTCGAACTGCCGGAGAAAATAAAACGTAAGAAAGCCGTCGTTAATATCGAGAATAATGACCCTTACTGTTTTTTGTGGTCTATCATAGCGGCTCTTCATCCGGTCAAAAATCATGTTAATCGTATGAGTTCGTATCAACACTTTAGTTCGGAACTCGAGTACGAGGGGTTAGATTTTCCGATGAGTTTCAAAGATATTCCACGGTTTGAAAAAATGAATGAATTAACGATTAATGTTTATGGTCTCGAGAAAAATGTTCAGACTGCGAATTATCAAACCGTACCACTTTATTTGAGTCGTGAAAAATCTGACAAGCCCACGATCCATCTGCTCTTGCTCGAGACAAGTATTAATTCGCCGCAAAACGCGGTGTATCACTTTGCTTGGATAAAAAATTTATCTCGATTGGTAAGCTCGCAAATTTCCAAGCACACACATGTCACATGGATCTGTGATAGGTGCTTGTGTCATTTCTTTACAGAGAGTATTTTGGAAAAACACAAAGTCGATTGTACAATCATGAACAATTACAAAGTGATTATGCCAAAACATGATGAAATAATAGTGAAATTTAAAAATTACAAATATAAAGAGCGCGTTTCGTTTGCGATTTATGCTGACTTTGAATGTCTCTTGGAACCGGTTACGGAAAAGGATAAAAATACGATTGTCTATCAAAAGCATATCCCGCATAGCGTTGCGTATTATCTACATTGTTCCTACGATGATTCGATTTCAACTTTCAAAACCTATCGTGGTATTGACTGTGTTACGTGGTTTGTCAATAAATTGAAAACATTGGCTACTTCCTTGAATGTAATTTTATCATCAAAGGTGCCAATGCATCCGATGACTGAACGACAGAGACATGAATTTAAATCCGCAAAAATCTGTCATATTTGTGAAAAACCATTCGAGACTTTTGATATGAAACACCGAGATCATTGTCATCGTACTGGCAAGTATCGCGGTGCTGCACACGACACTTGTAATTTGAACTTCAGAGATTCACGTACGATCCCCGTGATTTTTCACAACTTATCGGGATATGACTCACACTTCTTAATCGAAGAATTGGCCGGCCTTAATGGTAAGATGAGTCTCTTACCGATTAACAAGGAAAAGTACATATCTTTTACAAAGGAAATCGAAGATACAATCGTGGAATTTAGATTCATCGATTCGTACCGTTTTATGTCGAGCAGTATCGAAAAATTAGCTTCCTATCTTGTTAATGACGAAAAAAAAATTATACGAAAATACTATGAAAATACGGTGGAATTCGAATTGTTAACGAGAAAAGGCGTTTTCCCATACGATTATATAGACAGTTGGGAAAAACTGAAAGAAACTGCGATACCACCGAGAGAACGATTTTACTCACAATTGAATAATGAAAATATCTCAGAATCGGAATATTCGCATGCATGTAATGTATGGAGTGTTTTTCGCATACGAACACTCGGAGAATATTCGGATTTGTATCTAAAAACGGATGTTCTCCTTTTGGCCGATATATTCGAGAATTTCCGACAAAATTGCTTAGTCACATATAGCTTGGATCCGTTGCATTATTATACTGCTCCGGGACTTGCTTTTGACGCGATGCTCAAGTGCACGGCCATTGAGCTCGAGCTTCTCACAGATATAGATATGTTAATGTTTTGTAGAAAGAGGCATTCGAGGCGGGCTTGCCCAATGTTCGAATAGATACGCGAAAGCGAACAATCGTTACATGGAGGAAAATTATGACCCAAGCGTGGAAGAATCTTATCTTATGTATTACGATGTAAATAATTTGTACGGTGCAGCTATGAGTCAATGTTTGCCCTGCGGACTCTTCGGGTGGGAGAAAAATGGTGAGAATTTAGATTTTTGCAATATTCCCGATGACGCTTCTACAGGTTACATCCTTGAAGTCGATCTTGAATATCCTAAAGAAATTCACAATCTTCATAAAGATTTGCCATTGTGCCCAGAGTCGCTTGTACCACCATCGTCAACTTGTAATACGCCAAAATTAATGACAACACTATTCGCAAAAGAGAGATACATAATTCATTATCAAAACCTGAAACAGTGTCTTGATTTGGGTTTGACATTGCAAAAAATTTATCGAGTACTAAAATTCAAACAATCCGCGTGGCTCAAAAAATATATTGATTTGAATACGGAACTTCGAAAAAAATCTACCAATGATTTTGAGAAAAATTTTTACAAACTCATGAACAACGCAGTTTTCGGCAAAAGTATGGAAAATGTTAGAAAATATCGCGATGTAAGGCTTATTACAAAGTGGGGTGGAAGATACGGGGCTCGAGCGCTTATCGCCAAACCAAATTTTCATAGTTGCACCATATTCAATGAAAACATGGTCATAATTGAGATGAAACGCATAAAAGTGAAATTGAACAAACCGATATTTGTAGGCTCTTGCATTCTAGATATCGCGAAAACGTATATATACGATTTTCATTACAATTATATGAAGAATAATTTCGATTATCGAGCGAAATTAATGTACACAGACACGGATAGTTTGTTCTATCATATCACTGTTCCGGATATATATGAAATTATGAAACGCGATATCGATAGATTCGATACCTCCGATTATTCTCAGGATAATGTTTATGGTATGCCGCTGGCTAATAAGAAGGTTTTAGGCTTAATGAAAGATGAAAATAACGGTCAAATTATCAGGGAATTCGTAGGTTTGCGAGCGAAAATGTATTGTTACAAAACTCACGATATGGAAAAAAAACGTGCAAAAGGAGTGAAAGGATCGACATTGAAAACAATAACGTTTGACGATTATAAGCGATGTTTGTTGAATCATGAAAGTGTCATTAAAAATCAAAACTTGATTCGAAGCAAAAAACACAAAGTCGAATCGATCAGACAACAAAAAATAGCATTAAGTTGGAATGATGACAAGAGAATTCTATGTTCTAATACGATAGATACTCTCCCATGGGGATTTTTTGTACAATAACAATAAAATTCATTGATATATTTCATAATTAAAATTCATTTTGTATTAGAAACAGGTGTGTATCATCAGACTTGTTGGAAGAACACCTGGTTTCTAAAGGCACGCTCAAGTGATTCGCGTAATTGTCGAAGATTCGTGCAATACAATAACTCGGACGACGAATGGTTCGAGGATATCCATCATCTCGGTGACAAAAAATTTCGTGGTTCTCTCGAGGATTGGGCTGCAACGCGTACTCTCGGTATCAAAGCCGGTGAATTGGAGAAGTGGATTTTTAATCGACAACTTGGTCTTGTCGCTCCGCGCCCTAATTCGCAAAGAAAATCGCAAACCAGAATATTTAAATATCCGTGGTACTGGCCTATAGCAAAAGATATAGCTACGTCAACATATACGTATGATAAAAATATACCATGTCCATGTGTATACAGAAACGGCTAGTATAGGTCTGGCAAACAATGTGCATACGGCGAGAAAATTAACAAATGGAGTTTAAAAAAAGATAAATAAAGTTAAAAAAATTATCTGATTTTTCATATATTTTTAATCATCTACCTTGCTTTTTTTTCTTCACCGGCGATAAGAAAGAGTTACACATGCACATGGAACGGAGTTGAGCGATGTATGACTCACGAACTGCTCTTTTACGTTCGAGAAATATCGAGAAAACACTAGTAAAACTACATTACGTTTCTTTAATTGAACATAGTTCGCATATCGAAATGATAATTAATTAATTAAAGTAAAAAAAAAAATGCATCGTAGCGTCAGTATTTTTTTCAGTTGTCGTCTATCACCGCTTTCTTCTTCTTCTTTTTCAGCGATAAGAATGAGTGGATATATTGCGTTAGGTCAGTGCCACATGCATGCGTGGAACGGCTGAGACGTATGACTCACACGATGTGCGCTCATCGAACGTATATTTACGTTGGAGTAAAATCGTAGTGTGGACCTTGAGCGTCAAGGGGGGTTCACGTGAGTGAGAACGTTCATTCATATGAGCGAGAGAGGATATAGGTCAATATAGGAATCATGAACAGCTGTAGATATTTTTTCTTTTTCAGTTTTATTCAAGAAACATCTCTTCGATAAAAACATTTATATTACAATATACGATCGGCGGGTTGGAGTACCCAATTTCTCAACAATTTTACATTTTCACCTGCACAATTTGCCGTTGAGTGGTGATGGTGTGGATATGTGTTGATGAAAGATGACGATGTTCCTTTGCGTAGTTTCAGCAACGAGGGGCAATCAAGATCTTCCAGATTTACTATGCGTGTTGATTCTCCGAAGAAATTAGCCAACCATTCTTTCTTCTCTGTGCCCTTCACGTATACTATCCGCGCGTGCATGAGAATATTGCTAATAATTTCTTTCGCCGCTTCATACGGTATATCACCCGAGTCCCAGCGTAGACCATGGAAGTTACGCGTGAGCCATGCATTGCTACAGCGATATTTCACAGGTAGACTACCCCAGGTACATGGTGGCTTAAATATGAATGCCAGCGGTTGCATCATCTTCTCGTGCACAGGAACAACACCGAATTCCTTCAGGACAAATTCATTGATGGGTTTCTTGAAACCTTGAAGATCGACAAACCACTCCATTTTCACTGTTTGCAGTCGTTTTTTCTTGACAAAAAATGATATGCCTACGTCGAGATTGAACGATTTTTTTTCCTTCTATAACGATGGACTCGTACTTTTTTTTTTGAACAAACCTCGGCCAGACAACTGATGCGACTGAGCTAAATTCTGCTCCTCAATAATATTTTATACTAATTTCTTTACCCCTCCACTTATTGGATTATATTCGACTATTCGATCATGCAAAATTAAGCAATAGGCCGAAGTTAGAGGTGGGAATGCAACAGTCGATTCAAATTCGAGACGAATATCGACTGGGCCGGATTTCAAGAACTCGTTCTGTTTCGAACAATCGATAACAACGAGTGGGGCATACTTGATAAAGTTAGCTTTGCTCAGCAACGGTTCAGGCTCTTTTCCATAATATGAAGCCTGAAAATTTGCATACATATCATACAATAGAGCGTACTGATTATTAGCAATGTCAAGATTCAAATTTCCATAGGGATAACATTGCGAGTTCAAGAAGAGTTTGATATCACGAATATTACAATGATCAAAGTGACTCGCATTTGCAGTTGCATTTTTTTTTCGCGCAGTCTGAAAATTAACGATGACGTATCGCGGTTTTTCCAGTTGAGTCGATGATTTAACGACCCATACGTGTTTCTGCGTTGCTGGCAATAGGGGATACTCGTACAATTCCCACGTGCGGTAGCTAATTGTTATCGATGGATCTTTCGCAATAAAATTGAGTAATTGAATTTTTCGCGCATCTGAAACTTTGATATATGGCACTATCCACTCGATTTTTACTAGTGTAATTTTAAATTGTTCCACAGCCTCGACCCCCTCAGGAGGCGTTTGTACTATTGCATTCACATCGGTATTCGTTCTTGTGAGAATTAACTCGTGCTTCGCATTAACGATAATACGATGATAATCCTCAGCGAAACCCAATATAAAACTGAGCGGGATCGATAGATCGAAATAACCATTTTCATTCGTCAAATTTACATTATCATCATCATCATCGTGTCCGTTGAACCAACCAGCATTTTCCATTAGCGATATTTGACCAGGACTCTGAGATATATAATTTTTCATTAGAGTTGTGAGACCGAGATTTTTACTTCGATCAATCTCAATGGCATTCAGCTCGTGACGAATTTCTTCAAACAAGTGACAAATGGCATTGTTCACGAATTTCGTACGTTGGACTGCAATTCCATTGGCTTTGGTCAATTTACCGTGTACGTGCAGGGAACTTTTACTCGGTAGCAAACACAAGTCTTGATGCTGCACAGCAATGCGGATCTCGTCGTTATTATTAAATGTTGCCGATGCGAATGGTTGGTGCGCGTGAGTCTCGTAATGCGCGATAGACTCATCGAACACTATCGATTTTTGTATGTTTAGAATTTTTTCCATGGTACAAAGCAAGCGATACAACAGATATGAATTTTTATTTTCTTCTTTTTTTTCCGCGGCTTTGTACGACTTTCAAACCGAGATTCTTCAGAAACTGAATATTCGGGCGTGTTAGCTCCTTCAGAGGTGCTCGACGACTGATCGGTTCGCGGCATGTTGATTCACTATTATAGCTCTGACCTACTTTCGTGTCAAAGACAATACCCATTACGCTGGTTTCACATGCAATCTTATCGTGATAATTTCTCCTCGAAAATTTACCAATTCCCCATCCTGATCCACAAGTTTCAATTGAAGATGATCGATTGACTGTACGGCGATCGGAAGGTAAATGACGTGTGATGGCACTTCAATTATCTTATATCCCGGTGGGACTACAGGGAAAAATTCATGAATAGTGTGCACTCGTTGCTCATTTATATAAGCACCCGTAGTAATATTGCACTCGGCTCGCAGAGAGTTAACCTTGAGAATAGCCACGGGCAAATCAGACTTGTGCATGATATTGGCTTGCAGAATGCGTGGAGTGAAACCGAGTAATCGACCGATCGAATCATTAGGCATAAAATTAATAGATTGATTGCATTTAATTTCACTACGTAGAGTGTTGTTGTTGGGTTTCAGATTAATAGAAATATCTTTGCTGGACAGTGCACTTTGCAAATAAATCTCAATATCCTCAATTTCATAACTCCCCGTGGGTATAGTGACTACTTCGTGCCCCGCGTAAAATTTATTATTTCCCACGTCAATATTTGGAATCGAGTTGAAGGTAAGTAATTCAACGAGTCCGAGAGTATAATTTTTTAACGGTGAAAGTTCGATAGGAGGGAAATAATTAGCCTCCAATATAGAATCCACCCCCGACAAAGTCAACGTCAAAGATACACCCATGATAGTTTATGTTCAACTGCTACTCCAAGTGCTATCGAATACTTATTTATAGATACCCTTGGAGAAATTTGAGACATAAATGACCACATATAACTGTATCATAGTCTTGATAATTTTCATGATTATATTTTACATTACTACCAACACCGAAATATTTCATTAAATCTCGCGGCGGCTGAAGATTGCCAAAACTGTCGAAATACATAACGTCATTATTTCGCTTTTTATATGCAACCCAATGAGTGCCCGGTCCATCTTTATCATCGAGATTTACTATCGCTGATTCATTCTCGCGAGGACCACTTTTAGGCATTTCATTTCTCATGAAAACTCCTCGAAAGTATGGAATTTTCATGGATTTAGCATATTTAATTAGATCAATATCGGTGAGTGCTCGGTGTGGTAGCTTTAGAGGTTTTTTGGCGGTCTCAGATGCAAACCCATACCTCGTTTGTCCGGCCTCAAATAAAGCCCTTTACCCAGAGCAATCGTTTCCATTGCCTCGTTGTGGCGCTTACTTTCAGCTAATTGCTGCTTCGCAGCACTTGCATCGTTTACCGCTTTCGCTATACCTGCCGCACCACCGGCTAGAGCTCCGGTCGCACTGAGACCTGCGAATATCGGTATGAGAAAAGGCAAGAATCCTCCGATTTTTTTCGGTACAGGCAAAATACGCGCTGATTTCACCTTGCTTTTTCCACCTGCCTTTTTCACAGCCACACGTGCACCGTACAAAGCGGATTTAATGACCTTGCGAGCATCACTATTCGGTTTCATGGATTTTTTCGCAGCACCGATGATACTTTGCAATGTCACGGTTCGTGAATTTTTTTTTTTTTTTCTCATTCCCATACCGAACTTTGTTTTAGCCTTCATTATATTTGTCACACCCCACGCAGCAGCTTTTTCCCCGAGACTAGCATCTTTCGCGAAAACGCGTTTCAAAGCTTGCTCGGCGATTTTTCTCGCCTCGGGATTTTCACGAGTTTTCGAATAAGCGATATCATGCTCTTTGCAAGCTGCATTGAGCGGATTTATGCCTGGATCACCGCGCGCGAGACGTTTCGACAATTTCGTGCCTGGACCACAGTACTGATAACCCGGCAGATGTAACTCAACCGGGAGGTTATTAATCAGCGTATTAACCAAACCTTTACCTTTACGTTTTTTATTTTTGTTGTGTCTACGGACGATCATATTTTACGATTTACGTTTACTCTTATCTCCCACGGCACCGTATCCAGGATCGCACCTTCCATCGAAAGGCTTACTTCCTCCAATCCGATCACTTCGGCTCGTTGATTCGTTGAGAGACGGAAACTGTCGATTGTATTCTTGTTCTTTTGCAAAATTCTTCAAACTTTGAGATATTTCATTTCTCGAATCTCCCCTTTTGCTCATGATTTTTTTTTTTTATGTGTACAGCTTGAAGGACACCTTTGAACTGAGGCATAGCCTTTAAAAAGACCGTATTTATATTTATTCGTTTAGTCACCGTCGAGTTAAGGTTCATGGCACATTAAGGTGACAGGCATGATTAAGACGCATCGTGGTGAACGTACTTAGATAATATGAATTTCAAGGAACATCCAATTAAATTACCTGTCGTGAACTTCGATAAGCTCGCGCAACGAAATATTGAGAAGAGGGAGAAACGTCATGGGGAGCTATTGCCAAACAGCGTGCGAGCAATTATTTGTGGTCCATCCAATTGCGGAAAAACTAATGCTCTTCTCGCTCTTATCACACATCCACACGGTCTGAGATTTGAAAATATTTACGTTTACTCAAAATCGCTCAATCAGCCAAAATATCAGTTTCTCCGCCAATTAGTCAAACCTGTACGCGGTGTGGGTTATTTCCCTTTTAACGAACATGAAGAAGTTATTCGACCGGGGGAAGCACGTCCTAATTCGATCATGATTTTCGATGATGTAGCATGCGAGAAGCAAGACAATATTCGTGTCTTCTTTTGCATGGGAAGGCATCGAGATGTCGATTGTTTCTATCTCTGTCAGACATACGCTCGTATCCCTAAACACCTTGTGCGCGATAACGCTAATCTATTAATACTTTTTCGACAAGATGAAATGAATTTAAAACATATTTATAACGATCATGTGAATAGCGATATGACGTATACACAGTTTAAAGATTTGTGTTTTGCTTGCTGGAACAACGATAAATATGGTTTCGTTGTGATTGACAAGGATAGTGAATTGAATGAGCGCAGATATAGGAAAGGTTTCGATTGTTTTATAAATTTGAAATCACCAACGAAATAATTGTAGTCAACGTCTAAACTCTGACATATGAACATGCAACGTGATCGTCTTAATAACGAAAAAGAAGCGCTGCGTCAAATCACGAACGCAAGCGATGCGATTCGACGCAAGCACAAAATGTTGAAATTGGGAAAAATGACGGCCGAGAAAGAGTTCAGCGAAGTATTTAAACCAGTGGTAACTCCATTGGAGAAGCTAGTAGATCAATCGATGAAACAAGAAATAGCTGTGAAACAGGAAGAAGGAAATGTAAAAAAGGAAGAAAAAAATATAAAGAAGGAACATGATGATGATGATGATGATGATTATACTAATCAATTCGAACGCACTTTTGATCGTACATTTGCAACAGCGCGTGGAGATTCCTCGGATGAGGAACTAGATACAACAATACATGGTCATGATGATCCGGAAATAGCGGGTTTATCCCAACACTATCTGAAAATGTTCAACTCAACGCAACAAAAAAATCTTGATTCGTCATACGGGGAACGGAAGCTGCAAGGAAATCGCTTAATGATTGGTGATTCATCAATTACATTCGACGACAATTCCATTCATATTGGTGATAAGCATTATCGCCAAAGCGAAGGCTTACTGGAACTACTCTTTAAAAAAGCACCAAATCAAGATCTCGTGAATGCGAATGACATGGAAAATTATCGTAAAATCGTCAACTCAACGAATGCACATAGAAAATATTATAGCAGCGATAATGCCATTCGTGATGATAAAAGTGCGAAATTTAAAAATATTATTGCGAGGATTATCGATTCACCGACAAAGGCATTGCAAAGGCGAACACCAAAAAGTCAATCGCAAACATCGGGCAAAGGCTTACCGCGTCACATGAGCGCTCAGAAAAGAAGTAACATAGATTATATTTATTGGGATGATGCGAATGAACTAGTGGCCCGATTGCGATTGCTTCTTGCCTCTCAAACAGCCGGCAACTCCAGTCACTCCAATGAAATTATTTCTATTATCGAGGAATTGCGTGAAGCTAAAATCATTTATTAATAACAGTGTGCGAGTGTTAAGAGCTCAGTCTTTGTCTGACTATGAAAAAATTAGCGTCGATGTGTTTGGACGACAGTTGACAAGTAGACATGGAGTTAAAAGCGTTAGCGGCACTGGTGGCCGTGGCAGCCGCGGTCCTCCCGGCAATGGATTTAAAATAACAGCTGACGGTCAATATGATATTGACAATAAACGATTATGCAACGTTGCCGATCCGAGAGAGCAAAATGACGCTGTCAATATGCGAGTAATGCAAAGTGCTGTACAACAAGAAGTTCGCCTTGTTTATCAAATTACAAGCTCTTTGCGTAACAGTGTCGATGATCACGATACAATGATCTATTCTCTACAATCTGAGTTCACGAATAAATTGAAAAAGCAAATTATTGACTTTGAAACTGTACAAGAACTGATAACTCACAATTCTCAGCTCATTGCTCATCTGGACGAGCGATTGAGAACACTAGAGAGATCCAGTGCCAACGAGGAAAACAAATCGATGATTCTTGGTCTCGAGTCAACGGTGAACGAACAATTCAAACGATTCGAAATATATAACGAAACCGGAAAATCATTGACATTGCGAAATTCTGAAGTAATCGCTAATCTGGATTCGCGATTGAGGAGCCTAGAAAATGAACGTGGAAAAGGCAGCATTAGTGGAGGAACTTCATAGGCCAGCCAGACGCAATTATCCCCGTCGTCGTGTAAATATTCGTGGATTAGATGAGACGTGGCAAGCTGACCTTGTAGACATGTCCGCGTACGCGCAATATAACAATGGCAACAAATTTTTGCTCACAGTTATTGATATTTTTTCAAAATTTGCTTGGGCTGTACCAATGAAAAATAAGAGTGGCACAGCAACAGCGAATGCATTTAAATCTATACTTGTGAAAGGTCGTGTACCAAAAAAATTGCACGTCGATCAAGGCAAAGAATTTTATAATAACGAATTCAAAGCCCTCTTGCAACGCTACAAAATTCAACTTTACTCGACATTCAGCAATTTGAAAGCGTCAATTTGTGAACGTTTCAATCGCACTATAAAAACAAATATGTGGAAAAAATTTAGTTTGCGAGGCACTTACAAGTGGATTGATATTTTACCTGACTTGATATCAGATTATAACGATAATAAGCATCGTACCATTAAAATGAAACCGAAAGATGTCACTAGGGAAAATGAGAAAGAAATTCTGCTCAATATATATGGAAAACATCAAGTAAATCGTACGCGAAAAATAAAATTTAAAATCGGTGATAAAGTGCGTATTAGCAAGTACAAACACGTATTTGAAAAAGGCTATACACCGAATTGGACGACAGAAATTTTCACGATAAACCAAGTGAAAAATACTGATCCGGTGACGTTCAAACTTGTAGATTACAAAAATCAACCGATTGAAGGTGGTTTTTATCAGGAAGAACTCACCGGTGTCAAGAACGCTGACATTTATCTTGTAGAAAAAATAATTCGAAAAAGAGGAAATAAGTTTTACGTGAAATGGTTAGGCTTCGATGATTCCCACAACAGTTGGATAAATAAATCTGATATGTAAAATATGTAAATAAATTTTTTTTTATTTTTGTAACTCATGATAAGATTTTTCCATTTTATTAAACAAAATCATTCTTGTTCCTCCTCTCGCTCTCCTTGCGCTCGAAGTTGTAATTTTTTCTCTCGCTTTTGAGCGCGCATCTTGCGCTTTTCTGCCTTCTCTGCAGCTCGTTCTTGTCGTTTTTCTTCCAGCAATTGTCGTTTCATTTCGCGATGTTGTTCCTTTTGCACAGCTCGTTGTTGACGTATATATTCTTTACGCTGTTCCCGTAGCTGACGCTTTCGCTCACGATACATTTCAATCAAAGCATCCTTGTACTCGCTTGGAAGATCAAGTTTGCGTATCCACCGCAAACTCGGTATAAGATTGTTGAATATATTCTCGTTAGATTCAACGTCGCACATTTTGTTCAATTATTTTCAAAATATCTGGAAATCATTACAATTTCTGTGTCAATTTTAAATAACACCACACAATAATATTTTACTTACGTGAATCGCACTCTTGAAATTATTTGTCGGCAATGATTTAATTCACTTTCTGCACATCAATTTATAGACTAAAAACGCTCTGTCGCAGTCGCATTTTTCTCTAATAATAATAATATCATAATTATTGCGCAATATCTCGAATATTCAGCGATGCATGTGTCACTTGTCCTTCGAGAAACGTTTGAGGAGCACAACCCCTCCCCCTCCACCCCGCGTGACGTCCTACTGTACAATTAATAGAGATAGTAAGAAAAAGGAGATAAAAAGAAAGAAAATGAAGAAGAGGAGAAAAAAAGGGGATACTCCGGCACTCTCTATCGCAGGCACATTTCTGCTCTAATAATATCTCGATTATTGCGCAATACCCACACCGAATATTCCATGATGCATGTGTCACTTGCCCTTCCAGATACATTTCAGGGGCACGCATCGTTGTCCACTAATATGACCCCTCCTCACGCAGCATTACCGTACGATATATCGACACGAGTGTATTCGAGTTCTTAAAAAATCGGTACATTTTTTCCCAGCAAAACAAATATTTTATTTCAACGAAACAAACTCGTGGCGAGTTCGAAACACATTATTGTCTAATTTTTCTATCAAATTTCAGTGGTTTACCAACCAAAAACAAACACGAGGAGGAAGAGGATGATAGTCCGGCACTGGACTCTCACCACCCCCTCCCCTCCACTCCGCGCGTGACGTCTTACAGCCGTCGACGAGCGTGCATGCATGTGTGTGTCCGTGTGACCCATGCTGCCCGCCGGCTCGGACCGTGTACGTGTGCACGCACACGCGTTGGTCCAGAACCGGCATAGTATAACTACTGCGAGACCAGCGAAGGGCATCCCCATCGGGCGAGAAAAGGGGGACGCGAGCAACAGCAACAACGAGCGGACCGGGGGAACCCCGGGATGCCATCAGCGAACGTGAAGAGGAAACAGCAACATAGAGGGAGTCAAGGAGAAATTCTTTTATTTCAAATAAAGCCCGAATTCAGGCGGAAATACAAATACAACGCCCTTAACGAACGATATATATATATATATAAAAAACAAAAAAAAAACAAAAATTACCTTCGCTGGTGGGGGAGCCATCGCAGGGACAACGAACATGGAACGAGACGTCGAGCAGAAAAAACGAGGAGTGAATAACGCTCCGCAACGGGCGCACCGGCTTATAGGCCGAAGAAATAGCCGACGCAGCATCAATGGCTGGCCGTCCGGGTTGAACGACACCCGGATACGACAGCCACCACGCGAATAATTACAATATAAGCGGGATAATAAAATTGGGAATATTTTAACGCGGGATGTGCGTAAAATAGCTGTAATTTTCTCTTTCGGGAATACAGTGAAAAGAAATCCATCGATTTCTTTTCCCTTAAGGGGGGAGGGATGTTATACCCCCGAGTTTCGCGCGCATCACCGAGGTTACGCGTTGAGCAACAACCAAGGTATGCGAGCGTTGCGACAGCCGTCGCACAACGCACAGTATCGATGCTTTGGAAATTCGGCACAGCATTGCCGCAATTAAAATACTTAAGGCATCTTTCGTAAAACATGCGAAAACAGCTGAATCGCTCGCTCCACTTTATCTTCTATAAAGTGCGAGTACGAGCGCGCAGCGGCAGTTCAGAGGGTTATCCGATACTGTGCGGCTGCTTGTGACAAGAATACTTTCTACGGGACTCGTGCAAAGGGTCAGCCTAGTAGTGTATCTTAGCTATAGTCGGACAATAGTCCGAGCTACATTTACTGAACTCTGTAAGATTTGATAGTGCATCTTTGCACAATAATAAAGGGACATTATTATTTGCTACATCTCTCTTGTGATTCCGACATTCGCTTGGGTTCCAACCCTTAACCGGCATTTCCTAAATTAATTAAGGGGTTCAATTCCTCGCGTCGGGGCTCGGCTTAGCTACCCGAGAATCGGCGGTATAACAATTTTAAGGAAGATTTTCTCTATAAAATATAATTATTATTTTTCCGATTATGCTTACCGTTAAAGCGGAAACTAAGAACAAAAATGTATTCCATGGATTGCGTTTTCTCGATTTATGGTAGGAAAATTACGAACCGACAATTATATCAAATTAATCTGGAATATTCCACTAATCTAACGCTGTTATTATTTTTCCGAAATTATATGCCGTTTGTGGGAAATTTATAAAACAAGTAGCAACAAAATATTTGGAGCGAAAAACGTACACCGCGTAAAGGAATTCGGTTTCCCCTCGATTTATAATGCAAAATATCAAACCGCGATTTATACAAAAATGTTCGGGAATAATCCACCTTTATCATGGAATTATTACTTTTCCGATATCACTTAACGTATGATCAGGACACGCCGCGAAAGACAGAAATTAAGCTAGAAAAGGCAGGCGGTAAAGATAAAGGGGCCCGTGCAAAGGAACGAGTTGCGTAAGCCAAGTCGCATAATGTCAAGGCTAGTTCACGACGATAGGGGAAGATCATCAGGTACACCGAAAGAGGGGAATTTTACAGCTCGCCCGGGCAAACGGAGCATTAGTTCCGGAATGTCCATATAAGGAAATAGGATGATCGGACGGCACTGTTACCAGGCACTTGCAATAGCTGGTGCACGGCTCCCAAAGAGGGGGGGGGGGGGGGCAAAGCCCCAAGAAATCGGCCCAGTTATGCTACCAATACCTCGAAATATTATGAAACGTTTTGCCAAATAATACAATAATTTGTACAAGAGCCGAGATATATTTTCAACTTTCAGGCAAATAATATTTTGACACCCAATACTTGAATTATTATAATATTATAAAATGATTGCCGACAAAATGATACACATTTCTCGACTCTTATTATCAGTTTACGGATACGTATACGTATAAGAGAAGTTTACGAACAGTAACAATATATCTTCTCCTATACGTTGTGACGAGGCGCTTGAGCTTCTCGCATAAGATATTCCACGCGCGAGAGTCGAATTAGGGAAACTACGTAAACGTCGCAACGCCGCTCCGCCGTACCGAGATCATAGGGAAAAGGTAGCCGATTACTGCCGAGAGAATACAATCAGTTACAGGTGAAAAGGAACGGTACGAGGCGGCATCCGCGCCGATGAGACGATTGCCGAAAATAAGAGAGAGAAGCGAGGTGTCCGGGAGTTCGCTCGAGTCGACGAGCGAGAGAGACAGCGCGAGGCAGAAGGATTTCGCACGAGTCTACGAGCGAGAGAGACAGCGAAGCCCTTCCCCCCTTGGACACGGAAGATAGGCTCGACGCACGAGAGTGACACTCTCGCGCCGACCGTAGTAATAGGCAGACTAGTAAGGAATTTATCGAGTTTATTGAAGATTTCGATACGCGAAATAAAGTGTTCTCTCGACGAGTCGCAAAGGCGAAAATTGGAGCGTACGAACAGAGGCACGAACCATATAATCTCGAGGATTGAATCATGGAGAAAAACGAGGTAGGCGCACGTGGATGCGGTCTCGATATTATTTTCTATTGCGAATAAAACGTGGTCGTCGACCGGCTGTTCGCCGTCTCCGGCGAGTTAAAGAGAATTAATTGTTACGACGTCGCTCGAGCGTCTCTCGAGTCGACAGTATTGAATTTTTTTATTTTTGTCATAAACATTTAAATAAACAACTACGTTTCGGTTAATTTTTATTTTACACACATGGTCTCGAGTTTTGATTTTATTTCGACTGCATGTTGTCACCTGTCGCCCCGAACCACCCCCTAGCTAGCCGTAGGGTAAGATTGCAATGAAAAAGTAACGAATCACCCGAGATACAGCGGGCAGAGTACTGTATCTGGCGCCCATCCGTGCAAGAGAAAGAAGAGTGCGGGCGCCATTATTTTGTGGCGCGTCGGCGCTGGAATTATTTTTTCGAAATTTTAATAATCCCAGTATCACGTTACAACGTTAACAATATCGAATATCTATTATATTAAATATTTAGTTATGAATCATTAATATTAAGTTTTACAAATAAGTCCGGCAAATAATTATGTATAAGGAAAACTGAAATTCAATGGAATATGGATAAATCCACAATTATTTAACAATAAGAGAAATCGGCAAATCCAAGAATTTCGAACAGGCCGAGAGGAGAGTAACGAGGAGCGAGATTACTCATCAGGGGAGTACGCTCCAGGCAAGGATTAGGGAGAGACTTCCTTCCCCCTCTGGATTCATTTCCTAGCATATAAGAAGCCGCGGAAAAGGGCGCGAGCAGTGCAGAGCAGACCAGAAGTAGATTTTTAGTAGTCCGGCCCGTAAGCAACTAGACCAAGTAGAGAGAGACGGAGGCGCGTAAGAGCGAGCGCGGGATCGGTAAATCCAACAAGTAGGCTGATACTCCGGCTAGGCGACGAGAGAAATAGAGTTAGAGACCGCGTTATGCGTTATCCACCATACTAGAAAAAGATCGCGAGTCCGTTGTGCGACCACAAAGAAATAGAGGAACCCTCCTATTGGAGGATTTTGTCGATAACCCTTTCCATCTCCAAAAATTGTATTCATTTTTTCATGCAACCAGAGTTTTCTTGGGTTAATTCAGTTCACCGAATTACCATTCTCAAGTCATCTCGTGGAACGAAACCATCTTTCGTTTCACCATCGAATTTTCTTTTACTCGATAGTTAAAAGACAATTTTGTACGAATTCTTATTCCAACGAATCATTTGTACTCTCCGAAAATCACATTCTTGTACTTCCGAATTTGCCTGAATTATTTTTCTTTGAATAAATCTCGAATATCACGGCATATCGCGTGAAATTTGTGTTCAATCAATCCACTACATCGCAAGCAGCATCATCTCGACAAATAACGTAAGTACAATTTAATTCTATTTCCTTGATAAATCTATAAGTGAAAAGTGTGCAATATCCTCTATTATTCAAACTCCTCGTTAATTCGCCCAGCCGTCGCCAGACATCACCAACACTACTCACCGAATATAATTCAATTATAAAATCATTTCTATATCGGGGTGAAACAAATCCGTTTAAATCAAATCATCAACGATCATTATTTTAATTACGCAACAGATAAAGAAATTTTATAATACTTCTAAGACAAGTCAACGAATAGCATTCCAAGCCCTATCCTTAGTAAATTTTCTCACGGTTAGACTAAAAAATGGGCGGTTGCGCCGATAATTGATGCCAGGAGTGGTAAAGGAGTGATAAATTTCTCTTGACCAGCGCGTATTCAATCGTATTCGACGCAACCTCGCGTTAACATTCAGGTGAAAGAGAAACACCCGTATTTTTGACGTGACAATTCGTCAAAATTAGCTCACAGATATTTAAGACCGGCTACGGTGAAACGCGTTATAGGACCAATGATCGTCGAACTTGTTGACGAAAATGACAAAACTATCGGTAAATACTACGCTACGGACCTGAAGATTCCGCGACGAAGCTCACGCGTTACCTAACTATTTGTTTAGAGGACTCTACAATGTCAAGATCTTCGAAAGAAAGTGAACACGAAGAAGAAGATCTACGGAGCATCGACGAAACACAAGACGACATCGAAAAGGAGCTGCTGGCCACAATCATGCGACAGAAATGAGCATTGGAAACTGAAGCGAACGCTCTTAAGGCACGAATTGAGAACCGCAGCGCAAGACAGTCGACGAATAATTCGACGACCTACGACGTCGCGCCAACCAACGTCTCGGAAACGTCCAGCGAGTTGGCAAGAGACATAGAGGATCTGATTACGAGAGGGCCGTCAACATCAACACGGAATCCCTCCCCAACTCGAGCGTACTATGATATAGTATCGGAGACAGTTATTCGACAAACCGTTACTCCAACGCCAAGCCAAACCGCTCTGGAGTTACTCCAAGAAATTCAATCGCTTCCTCCACCAAAGCTAAAATTAACAAAACCAACGAGGGTCACAACCGAGGAGGTTTACGCCGAAAACCTGAAGCGAAACCGAATTCCATCTCGACAACACCCTTTGAAAATTTCGTCAACCTCGCGTCAACCGATGAGGACTGTCGACGATCCAAGGGCCGTGGTTGCGCCATCGGTAGTGGTAAAGCCATTACCCCTCAAGCAGATGCCACCATTCGACGAAGTACTGGAAGAATTGGGAGTTCCAAAACTCGCGAACCCCCGAGGAGAACAAACACCGCTGTACTACGCTGATTCGAGTATCATCAGTGAGAAACTCCTCAATGATCTCATCATCAAACGCGCAAAATACCTCGTCGAAGCACAACAATGTACAACGGTCGACCGTGGGACCCAAACGTTCATCAGTAACGTCGGCAAACAGTACGTCCCGAGTTGCGTTAACTGCAGATCTCGCGAACACCACTTCAAGAAGTGTTTACTTCCGTACCGGCCCGGCTTCTGCCAAATTTGCGGAGCGGACGAATTCGACACACTCGACTGTATATACCCACACGGTATCGAACACGAATACGTTCTCAATCGTTGTCCAGGCTGCTCTCGGGACATAAGCCTTTATTGCCCAGAATGCCCGGATTGTAACATCCGTTATGGAGATATTGTCGATTGGCTCCGGTTGAACTACGCAACGTGGCCAACCGCGTTAATACCAAAGGATCATCAATACCTGGTCGAAGAAGGGGAGGAAGTGCTAAAACGCAAAGTAAAGGCGAAATTCACCGATCCAGAGGACTGTGCCAACCGAGTACGTGCTTTCCTAGTACGCGAGAACGCTCTTCTCCCACCAATCACTACTTCGACTGCCGCCGCAAGAGCTGCAGCCCTTTTGCCGGAAGAAAAACAAAGACTCGCCATACAAACGATGAGTTCACCGACATCCCGGAAATCTCTTGACGAAGTAATGAAACTTCCACCAGAACTAAACACCGGCGAAGAAATAAAAATTCTCGTACCGACAAGATACAAGAAATAGATCGTCCCATATACGACCTTGGCTGCCCACATCATTCGACAAATGATTCCACGGACCACGATTTTCACGTAGTTTAAGAATATTATCTCTATGTCATTGTAACGCCACGAAGCTTCGAGTTAATCCATTTGACATTTTGTTTTATTTTCTACGTCGCCATAAGGCTAAGATTCACTCGATCCAATAAAATTATACTTTGTTTAACGACTTTAACATTCCTCGGAAACTTTCTTTCATGTTCGTAATCTAAAAAAAAAAAAAAAAAAGAGAGAGGAATAGTCAAAATAATAATCATAACGACGATAATAATCGAATTGCGTATCATTGCGACACCTAAGTAAAACATCCTTATCGTCAAATCCCAAACATTCCCCACGAATACAGAGAACCGTTAATTTAATTGTGAGGTTCGCGATAACAGCATAACGGTTCCACACCAAACAACAACTCGGATCTCGCAAATGTTGTCAAGGTCTGGTAGGGGGAGTGTAACAGGAGGTTCGCTCTTGACAACATTTAACGCGATCGACACCTCGAATGCCGAAAGTAGCCATTAGGATAGAGTATAGTTGAAATAATATATCGTCGAAACATTGGTACTGTCGAAACATTCGAGATCATACCGATCACTATAACCATGTGTACTCTAGCGTCGAAGCCCACTTCGTCGAATCACGTACATTATCGCGACATATCAGCCAATCACCATAGTGCTGAATTTCGACAAATAGACGAACGACTCCCGAAAAGAGGAGGATAGGCTGATCACCGTAATTAACAGAGGGACACTTCCCGATTGATTGCACTTGAGCAAGGAAGTGGTCTTCGAGGCGTCGATAATCATTGTCAAATTCATCGTCTATTGATTAATTGTTGAATATCGGTGGATAATTGTATTAATTATTTCGTCAAATTAAATTTATTATTTCAATTGTTCGTGTGTTGGTGTTGAAACGTTAATTTGTCAAAATGCCGGGAATACCTTGGATTTCGTCTTCGAGTAGCCGAAATTTGGTTTTGTCGAGGAAAAGTCGACGTAAGTAAAATTCACAATTCTAATGGTTCTCTGTATTCGACAAAATTCATTTGGGTCCCCAACGGAACCTCCGAGATCCTCAAAATATTAAGGGACAACACCACTGTGACGGCTTCAAAAAATCGATTTTTTGAAAACCATCTAGAAAAATCTAAAATAAATTTAAGAATAGAATGCCGTTGGTCCGAGGTCGAAAAAATAATTATTTTCGGAGATATTAAATATTTTGTGGAGCGGTGCAGCGCTCCGTGACGCTGGGGGTCCCGCGCCGCCTCAGCCAGGTGCGCATCTCAACCGGTCGGCAGGTATACCCTATAGTCCTGTGAGTCATTTCCAGGTATTCTTTTGCCTCCCTTCACAAAAGCCGACTATTGTTATAAATATAGTTTCGAAAAAAGATATAGGTGGCGATAGTTGAAAAATTTTCAAGGCAGGTACAGGGATAGCGTCATAGCGTCAGTTTACGAATAGAAACCACGCTATTCGCATCTAAACGCTCCGAATCGTTTCGTTTATAAATATCGAACGCTCAGAATTATTCTTTGCACATCGAAATGAACAACGAGAAAGTGTACGCGGGGAAAAAGGGTACGAAACGGAGCTATCCGACGAAGAGTCGATCGAAAATTTCGAATCGAAAACCTCCGAACCGTTATAGCTCTGAAAATAGTTCTGCAGAGAATGTGAGCACGTCGGCGAAAAAGTTAAAATCGTCGGACGATTTAGAGGTCGGTGTTACTAACGATTTTGGTTATCGTATAGTACACTGCACTTGATACACTATAGTACACTGCACAGGCTGCACTTGAAGAGAAGAGAATTTCGTTGGAAAATGGGATGGAGGACGGAATTATCGTTTCAGGCGACGGATCGTGGCGAAAGCGCGGTTTCAGTTCGCTATTCGGCATAACATCGCTTATCGGCTGGTACACTAAAAAAGTGATCGACGTTATGGTGAAATCGAAATATTGCAAAGCTTGCCAGCATTGGGAAGCAAAAGAAAGCACCGCGGAGTACTGGGAATGGAAAAGTACCCACGACGATGAGTGCCAGGCGAACCATAGCGGCTCCTCCGGAAAAATGTAAGTCGACTCAGCTGTCGAAATGTTCCAACGTTCTGAAGAGCTCTATGGCATAAAATATAAATATTATATTGGTGATGGCGATTCTAAAACGTTTCTGGGCATATCGAATAGCGATCCATACGACGGTTTCGAGATAAAAAAAAAGAGTGCATCGATCATGTCCAAAAACGTACGGGGACGCGCCTCCGCGAAATCGTGAAAAAACAAAAAGGATTGTCTGGCAGAGGAAAGCTCACTGGAAAATTGATCGACGAATTGAGCACATATTACGGCTTGGCTATTCGGAGGAACAGCGATGATGTTAAAAAAATGAGGAAGGAAATTTGGGCAACTATCAAGCATAAAATATCCACAGATAGTGAGCCACAACATGACGATTGCCCAAAGGGAGCCGGTGCTAACTGCCCGTGCGGGCAATCCGAAGGATAGCGGACGGCTGACCGGTGAGCGAAAATATAGCCCGAAAAAAAATACAGATATTTAAAGGAGTCTTGACGAACGTCAACACCTCAAGAGCGATGACCCGAGTCCGAGGCCAGCTCAGGCTCGGCTTCGCGCGCGGTGCCCGCGATGCGACGACGAAATCCCGAATATTCCGCCCGCCTCGTCGAACGACGAAATACCGAGAGCCATGCCGCTCACTCGGCGTCTTCCTCGAGGGCTTCTCTTCTAGCGAGCGGGCAGAGCTTCACGACGGGTCTCTTCAGCGTCGTCGACGAAGTCCTGACGGTGACGACGCGGATGCGCCCGTCGTCTCCGGGGTGCGTGGCTACGACGCGGGCGAGAGGCCATTTCGTCGGAGGAGATGCCTCGTTCACCACGAGGACTAGATCGCCGAGCTGCATCAGCGGGTTCGGCGTGTGCCAGTTCGGTCGCGCCTGGAGCTGGTGCAAGTATTCGGCGGACCAGCGATTCCAGAAACTGTCGCGCATCTGCTGCACGTGCTGCCAGCGCGAGAGGCGCGGCATTGGGAGATCCTCGAGTGAAGGCTCGGGGACAGCAGAGAGAGGAGCGCCGATAAGGAAGTGCCCCGGCGTGCGTGCGCCGAGGTCGTCGGGGTCGTCGGTGAGCGCGCAGAGTGGACGAGAGTTGAGACACGCTTCAATCTGCGTGAGCAGAGTCGCCATCTCCTCGAACATGAGAGTCGCACAGCCGACGACTCGCCGGAGATGGTGCTTGACCGACTTCACCGCTGCTTCCCACAGACCCCCGAAATGAGGCGCTGAGGGAGGGTTGAACCTCCACTCGACACCGTCGCTCGCGAGAACGCTCGCGATCCTCGCGCTTCCCGCGGACGCGCCTGATAAGAGAGCGCGAAGCTCGGCGTCGGCTCCCACGAAGTTGGTCCCGCAGTCGCTCGAGATGGTTCGGCACAGGCCTCGGCGCGAGGTAAAACGCTTGTAGGCAGCGAGGAAGGCATCGGTCGAGTAGTCCGAGACGGCTTCGAGGTGGGCGGCTCTTGTCGAGAAGCACACGAATACGGAGATGAAAGCCTTCATTGACTTGTGCCATCGCCCCTTCGAGGTGCGGAGTTGTATCGGTCCCGCGTAATCGACTCCCGTGCGATGGAAGAGCCTCGAGCGCGTTACTCTCTCCTTCGGGAGAGCGCCCATGACTTGCGATGCTGTAGCAGCACGGTAGCGTAGGCAGCGGATGCAACGTCTGACGAGAGTCTTCACAAGCAACCGTCCCGAGAGTATCCAGAAGCGCTGCCGAAGAGTAGCGAGAGTCAGCTGCGTGCCCCCGTGCAACGTTTGCTTATGCGCGCGGTCAACGAGGAGTCGTGCGAGCGGGGACTCGCGCGGAACGATGACAGGGTGTCTCTCATCGGCATCGAGTATCGCATGCCTGAGTCTGCCTCCGACGCGAAGCCGCCCTTCTCCGTCGAGGAAAGGGTTAAGACGAGAAAGAGGCCCCTTCGGAACAGTTGTGCGAGACTGAAGAGCCGCGACTTCGCGCGGGAAGTATCGGAGCTGCTCGAGCCTCGTGAGATGTGCAAGAGACGCCGAGAGCTCTCCGGGAAGGAGAGTCGCGGCGACGTTTCTCTCCTTCGAGCCCCCGTCGCAGAGGTTCCTTGCGTTCGAGATGAAGCGGCGGCACCAGGCAACGATGCGCTGCACCCGATCCAGGCTCGAGTAGCGAGAGAGCAAGTCGGACGGGTCTTCCTTCTCTTTGGCTGCGCTGTGCGAGAGTAAGCGCCGTTCAGGAGGCTCGATATCCTCATGAGCGGGTTGCGCTGGCCAGGAGTCTTGCGAGGAGCGTAGCCAGCGAGGCCCGTGCCACCAGAGAGCGTGGTCTCGGAGCTCCGACCCGAGCAATCCTCGCGACGCGCAGTCCGCTGGATTCTCCTTCGTTCCCACGTGACGCCACCGAGCGCTCGGAAGAGTGCGCTGGATTTCCGATACGCGATTCGCAACGTACGTCTTCTAGCGAACGGGGTGCTCGCGAATCCACGCGAGAGCCACAGTCGAGTCTGACCACAGGTGGACAGGGCAGTCGAGACACAGAGTACCGAGCACGCGCTTCGTGAGCTTAGCGAGAAGCTGAGCAGGGCAGAGCTCGAGACGAGGCAACGATACTTGTGTCACAGGGGTAACCTTCGTCTTAGCAGCGACGAGAGAGACAGAGCGCGATGACGCAACGACGAGGTACACGACTGCAGCGTATGCCCGCTCCGAGGCATCCGAGAACCTGTGAACCGCGACGCCGAGAGCTGTGGACTGTATCCCAAGCCAGCGAGGGACCCGGACGTCGGAGATGCGGGGGAGGTGCTCGTAGAGCGCAGTCCACAAGCGGCACTCGGCTTCCGGAAGCGGCTCGTCCCACTCGAGCCTCAGCAGCCACAGGGACTGCAAGAAAATCTTCGCGCGAACGGTGACGGGTGACAGCCAGCCGAGAGGATCGAAGAGTGAGGCGACAGCCGGGAGAACCTTCCTCTTCGTAAGCGTAACTTCGGACGGGAAAGGCTTGAGCTCGAATACGAAATCGTCGCACCCTGCCCGCCACGAGAGACCGAGCATATGAAATGCAGCCTCCGACGGGAGGGCGAAGCTCGTTCCAGCGGCGAGAAGAGATGGCGAGAGGTGAGAGAGAACTTCGGGGACGTTAGACGTCCACTTTCGGAGCGAGAAGCCGCCCGCCTTGAGCAGCGCGACTACCTCGCTCTGCTTGGCGAGAGCTGCGGCAACGTTGTCCGCTCCTGACAGCACGTCGTCGACGTAGACGTCGGCGAGGAGCGCCCCGCACCCCAGTGGAAAGCGCTCTTGTTCGTCGACTGCGAGCTGTCGCACGACGCGAAGAGCGAGAAACGGCGCGCACGCGAGGCCGTATGTTACCGTACAGAGGCGGTACGAGTCCGGCTCAGCCGACGAGCCCCTCCGCCACAGAATCCTCTGGAGGTCCCGATCGTCGGGATGGACGAGAAGTTGACGATACATTTTCCATATCGGCCGAGAAGACGACGGCGTGCCTTCGCCAGCGGAGTATCACGTCGAAGAGGTCAGGCAACAGCAGCGGGCCCACGTGAAGGCAATCGTTGAGCGAAACCCCCGAGCTCGTTTTCTGCGAGCCGTTGAACACCACCCGAAACTTCGTCGTCTCGCTCGACTCTCTAACAACGCCGTGATGCGGGAGATAGTACACGCGGGGTGGATCTCCGGCTTCTCGAGGCACGAGCTCCATATGCCCGAGCGCCTCGTACTCCGCGAGGAAATCGTGGTACGCGCTTGCGAAGACTCTGTCGCGAGAAGCACGCTGCTCCATTCGAGAGAGTACGCGCGCGGCAGCGAGACGCGATTCTCCGAGCGCCGACAACGGTTTCTTCAGAGGGAGGCGCACTGTATACCGCCCGCCCGATTCGCGTGAGTGAGTCGTTGCGAAGTGAGCCTCGCACTCTTCTTCTTTGGCGGTACGCGGCGACGGCGACGAGATTTCCTCCTGCTGCCAAAAGCGCTGCAGAGATGCATCCAGTGAGAGATCAAGAGAGACGTGGTAGCTCGTGCACGCCAGGCTGTCCGAGCCCAGCTCCGGGACCCTTCCCGAGAGTATCCATTCGAGCTGCGTACTCTGGGCGACCGGAGCGTCAGGAGCGCCTCGTCGCACGCCTGCTAGTAGAAGCTGCGACAACACTTCGGCGCCGAGGAGGAGTCGGCGAGAGCAAGCCCCTCGAGGTGAGGCCAGTGTGCAGCCGAGACAGTTCGTGGCGGCGCATACGAACTCAGACGCGGGAGCACGAGAGCTTCGAACACGAGCCCGAAACGATTCCCGACGCGCGACGCGATTCGCAGCGATACGCGCCCCCGAGACGTAATAGCGGCTTTACCTCCGATCCCCGTGATTGCGACCGACGCGGACGCGCGCGGGAGACCGAGTAGCTGAGCGAGCGACTCCGAGACGAACGAGGCTTCCGAGCCTTGGTCGAGCAGCGCCCGGGCGCGCACCGGTGTGCCGCCCGCCGTGAACGCGTCGACCATCGCGGTTGCGAGGAGCACGCGAGACGCGGTCGGAAGCGAGGTGCACCGAGAGCTCTTCGCCGCGAGATTGGCGCTCGGAGGAGCTTCCGTTCTCTCGGCCAGCGTGACTTGCGAGGAGTTGCCTCTCGGTGCAGGCGTAGCTCCCGCCGGAGCGGAATCGGCAGTGTGAAGCAGCGTGTGGTGCTTCGCGTTGCAAGTCTGGCACAGCCGCTGCGATGGGCAGTCTCGAGCGAAGTGCTGGCCGAGGCAATTGAGGCAAAGCTTCTTCGACAGGACGCCTTACGCTCGTCGACCGTCTTCGATCGGAAACTGTCGCACGCGCCAACGTAGTGCCCGCGCTGGCACAACGGGCATTTCTTCGTCGCTTCGGACGTGCTTGACGCTTGGTGGGACTTCACCCGCGCGCCAGGCTTCGGTTCAGGCTTGTTCCGGCTCGCCGAGGGGTCAGAGGTTCTCGCTGACGACGAGGTAGAGGAGGTCGCAGGCTCGAGAGCCTGTACGGTACAGATCCGCGTCTCGAGGAACGTCTGAAGCTCCGCGAACGGTGGTGGAGTCTTCGTCGAGCCCACAAGGGCTTCCCACTCGCGACGAGACTGCTTGTCGAGCTTCTGCGCTGTGAGATACACGAGGATATCGCTATACCCGTCAACGGGGCGTCCGAGAGTGCGTAGCGCCGAGACGGCGTTGACTGTCCCGTTAAACAACGCCTTGAGCTCCGCTGACGACTCGCTGCGCATCGGTTGCAACGCGAAGAGAATCGCGATGTGAGAATTGGTGAGCAGCCGCTTGTTCTCGTAGCGATCGGTGAGCGTCGTCCACGCAGCATCATAATTCTCCGCTGTGAGAGGGAGTGAGGCGATGAGGGCAGCCGGCTCCTCCCGAAGGCTCATTTTCAAATAGTGCAGCTTCTCAATCGCTGAACGAGTCGCACTGTTGCACACCATCGAGGTGAAGAGATCGCGATAGGACGGCCACTCCGAGAAGTCGCCGGAGAACGTAGGGAGCGCGATCTTCGGCAGCTGTTGAGTTACGGGCGCGAGAGCCCGTGGAGCCGCCTCCTCTCTTAGCCAGCCTTTCAACTGCCGGGCAAGATCAAGAAGCTGCCCTTTGTTGAGGAAATAGTGATCCTCGGTCGCAGCGGCGACATCCTTAGTGAAGTAGGAGCGCTTGAGATCAGCATCGGATGCTGCATTCTCGATGTCCTCGTGTGTCGCGCAGAAAGCCTCCCATTTCGAATCGAGAGCGGTAATTCTCGCTTCGACGACACCGAGCGTAATGTTACCCTGTCCGAGCCTCTTTAGATTCTCAATCGTGCGGACAATGTGTCCTGAGATACGCTCCTGCTTCTTAAGCAACTCTTCCATTGCAGCGATGCGCGAGAGAATGCGATAAGCAATAGAAAACTCGCGCGAGGCCGAGAGAGCCCGAGGTTCGTCGAACGAAAGTCGGAGGAAAGTCGAGAGATGCTCGATATCGAAACAATAACACGGCTGTCGCTCAGGTAACGCGTAGAGTTGAACCGACGCCCGACTACGAAGGAGAGAGCGAGAGCGAGGGACGCCAGGCCCGGCGGCCCTCTGCCTTGCGATAGAGAGATAGCGCGAACCACGAAAACGTCGATGGCGATCCCGGGGTCGATAACCGGAGCAGCGAGACGCGCGATACAGCTGACGACGATGACTCACGCACCGACAGCGGTGAGAGTTTCGCGAGACGCGTGGCACAGACACGCACACACCGACGCGCGGTGACCGTGAAAACGCTTGCTAGCGACTCGCACTGGCCGTTGACCGCGCGGTAGCGTTCGACGAGCCTCTTAGCGCGAAAAGTTCGGAAACTCGCGGCGCACGGGTCGTCACCCTCATTGCTCGATTGGAGGCACCTGAGATGTGACTGACGAAGACCACACGGATAACGAGATTCTCGCTTCGGGCACTGCGAGCACGAGAACTGTCTTTGCGCTTCACGAACTGAAGTCCACTTGTTCGCTCGCTCCTATCCGGCTCGAAGGACCAAAAATGTTCGATATGCTGATTAAGTGAGCGGGTCGGAGGAGGTTTCAGGGGAGAATAAGCACGGCGTGACACAGCTGCTTTCCAACAACAACAGTAGAAAATTTATTCAGCAAATAAACGTAACAATTATAATGCGTTACGAGGCGTGTACTTTAAAGCGATGCAAACTCGCCGGGCAGCCGGTGCTAACTGCCCGTGCGGGCAATCCGAAGGATAGCGGACGGCTGACCGGTGAGCGATAATATAGCCCGAAAAAAAATACAGATATTTAAAGGAGTCTTGACGAACGTCAACACCCCAAGAGCGATGACCTGAGTCCAAGGCCAGCTCAGGCTCTGCTTCGCGCGCGGTGCCCGCGATGCGACGACGAAATCCCGAACACATGGATTCTTTGATATTTCAAACTGCAAACATCACATCCATAAGCATTTTAGCATCTGAAAACTTATGGAATAAATTTGAATATTTCGAATTAACAGAAGTTATGCGTCAAAAAGATGAACATGACTTTATTAAAGCATTAAATAATTTAGCACATGGACAAATGACACCAGACGATATTAATCTTATACAAAGTCGAAAGGTACAAATAGCGGAAGTACCTGATTCAGCTATCACATTATATAGTGAAAATATTCAAGTAGATAGAACATTTTTCTTGCGAAAAATTGTAAAAAAACGCCGCCAAGTACCATGAATATGGTTTGTTATAAAAAATGTTTAAATAAAAAAAGCCGAGTAGCATTATTTTTAAAAATCACGAAAAACTATGCTTAAATTCCAGTTCAAAACCTTGGCGTCCCAGTGTTAGTTGTCGGACACGGTTTGTTAGGGAATCGCGGAGGCCTAAGCTGAATGTGCATTGATGTGGATCTGAACCTTAATCGGTTGATAATTTTGATACGTGTTCTAATTTCCGTGATAAGGGAATGAACATTGGTAAAGTAAAGTATAACATTAATATATGCGGATAATTTTTTGTCACAATCGACGCATAGAGGCACTTTGTAACCTGCAATCCCGTGATTTAAATACTGTACCAACTTCGTTATCCCTAGAGTATCGGTATTCCCTTCGTCTCAGAGTACCGTATCCACTACTTCCCGCACTCACCACCACGACTACCTTCATTTCTAATCACAAAGTACACTCCCGCACCCTTCTCTCTCTCACCTCCCAAAACCTATTTTTCGCATACGATCAGATTACTGACGGTTTCTTTCTTGTTAATTCTCGTCTTTCTCGTCTTTCTCCTAACGAGCCGTGTATGAGCTAACACTGGGACGCCAAGGTTTTGAACTGGAATTTAAGCATAGTTTTTCGTGATTTTTGAAAATAATCCTACTTGGCTTTTTTTATTTAAACATTTTTTATGACAAACCATATTCATGGTACTTGGCGGCGTTTTTTTACAATTTTTCGCAAGAAAAATGTTTAAATTTTTTATTCCATTCTTTTTTTAAATCTGCGTGAATTTTGATTTTTTAAACTAATCAGTATAGCATTTCTATTGTTTCAACAAATTATAAGTTTTAAACTAATCGGTAGGGGATTACTATTGATTAATAGTGCATTATGCTACAAGGGAGGAAATTGCGCGACTTTCACCGAGTGTGAAGTGTGCTGGCCCGAGCGCAGCGACTCCAGTACTCACACGAGGTGAAAATCCGTTCCTCCCGTGTGGCATACGATACTTTTTTTCCGACTCTGCTAAAAATTGACCATATGTTTATACCTGCAACGGCCTGGCGGCACAAATTACCGATAAGAGAAACCAAGGCCGCGACTCAGGAGCGGTCGATTGATGCGTATTTATTAATAAAAAAATAAAAATTTTAATGAAAAATATTAAAAAAAAAAATTTCAAAAGAAAATAAAAAAAAAAAAATAACCAAAAAAAAATTCTTGAAAAACAAAATTTCCAAAAAAAAATGTTACAAAAAAAATTAATGAATTAATAATTTATTTAATTTTATTCGCGGCTTCTTTTACTTTTACTTAGTCGTGAATGTTTATTATTTAAACTAATCAGTAGGGAATTTCTATTGTTTAAATACATTAGTCGTGAATTTCTATTATTTAAACTAATCAGTAGAGAATTTCTATTGTTTAAACAAATTAGTAGTGAATTGCTATTGTTTACACAAATTAGTAATGAATTTCTGAAATGTACATGTTTATTATACATTCACGCTAGAGCGTCGTATAACGCTTCCACACATGCGTAGTGTTATACACATCCCGTCAAATCGGGCGGTCACCCATCCATGTACTGGATTGTCGATTCGGGTGGTCACCCATCCAAGTACTGGATACTCGATTCGGGCGGTCACCCATCCATGTACTGGATTGTCGATTCGAGCGGTCACCCATCCAAGTACTGGATTGTCGAAGGGGTAGCTGTGACGTCATGTACACAGCTGACTCTGAATCGGTGCTTACCGGCGAGCACGATCGATAATTTTTCTGCGGGCGTGACTCACGCACGAGCACATCGATACAATACAGCGGCAGTGGCCGTGACGTGTGCTCGTGACGTCAGAGGACAGGACATGGATAGTGGAACAGTCTGCAGAAAACATCGTGAAAGTGTGGATTTTTCGAGCCACACGATCAGATCTCGAGAACGCATGAACGAATAGAGTTGCTGAAGGGCTCGTGGAAAAACTAATAGTCGATTTATATGATTAAACATGTTTTATTTTTTCTATTAACTTAGTCGTTCACGAGAACAAGACGTCGGAACATGAGGGTACCCAATATTGGCGTATAACTACTTGGTAGCGCTCGACCGATTTGCGAGTTCTTATACTTTTTACTGGTACTTGGCGTCGAGACGCTACCGCGTCTCTTGATAATAAAGAAAAAATTAATCAATTCCCTGGTAGTGAATATACATCAATAGCGCAAGACTCTATACTAGGTAAAATATCGGAGAAACAAAAAACAAAATTTCTTAATTCATTACGAAAAAAGAAAACTTCAGAATGTGGAGGATTACCATATGAAATCCGTTTTAAAATTGGTATTACATATATGCTTACTGTAAACTTAGACGTAGAAGATGGCTTAGTCAATGGTGCATGTGGAATTTTAAACCATATTGTTACAGAACCAAATTCCACTGAAGTAATAAAAATCTTTATAGACTTTTAATCAAAAACCGTAGGTCGAATAGCACAAAGAGCTTGTATAAATTACATGTTAGCGAAAAATATAGATCGTAGTTTAAGACCTATATCTAAAAGTCGGAACCCTATTAATGCTTCAGAAAAAATGAGCTGTCAAATAATTCGTCAACAATTTCCAATCGTACCAGCAGAAGCTTTAACAATTCATAAAAGCCAGGGACAATCGTATCACCAAATATGTCTAGATTTAGAAAAATGACGTCGAATAACAAAAGCAATGCTTTATGTTGCGCTTAGTAGAACAACTGAATTAAAAGGTATATATATAATTCGCAATTTTAAACCTCCAATATGTCGTTCAAAAAATTCAGATCCAATATTGCTTGAGCTTAGTCGTCTTAAAAACGAAAAATTACTTACCTTAGCATATAATAATCTAAATACAGCAACAGAAAATTCAATAGCATTTTTGAATGTTAGATCATTAAATAAACACATTGATAAAATAATAAAAGATAAGTACATGCGAAATGAAATTTTAATATTTGCAGAAATACAAACTATATCAACAGATACAATACACATACCTTATTGTAATTTAATTTTCCGTTCAGATCACTATACTGAACGTCGTGCTAGAGGTATAATTGTCTTTGCTCGAATAGGTAGTCATGTAAAAGTCATGAAACACGTTACAGAACATGACAAATGTAATAATATATATAAAAGTCACATAGATTTAGTTTGTTAACAATTCAATGATCTGTCGATAATAACGGGATATAAATCTCCAGGCGTGAAAAATGAAATATTTAAGAAAAACTATATTACCGCTGTCAATAATATATCTTATTGTCAAAGTACAAAACGTATCGTTTTTGCGATTTTAACATAAATATTTTAACATAAATTGTATAATACTTGATACAAATTATTCATCATTTATAAAAAATCTAATAAATAATTACAATTTAAAATCAGTATTACCATAAAATACATATACAACAGATCTTACACTTACTGATGAAAATGTAATTAAGGATTGCGAAATTATTAAATTAGACAATGTAGAGAATAATGAACATATACTAGAAAATACTCCACCAAGTTTTGAAAACATACAAATTAGGAATGTAATAGGAATTCAGCGAGATTTCATTTTCTCACATAATAATAAAATAATATTACGTACCGTAGGACAATATCTTAATGATGATCACATAAATAAATTTGCATATTTACTAAATTCTCAGTTTAATTTTACTCAACAAGATACACTCTTCACTCAACATCCCCGGTATATTAAAGCAATTTCACAAAGTAAAAAAAATATACAAATATTATATGGTGGCAAACCTGATCCAAAAGAAATTGGTCATTGGATATGTTCATATTACGACGGTAGTCATTTGCATATATATGATAGTGCGAATTTCCATTCACTTGATTGCAGCCAAAGAATATATATTGAAAAATTATATTCTTACAATCCAAAAATAATATATCACCATGTTCAATACCAATTAAATACAACAGATTGTGGATTGTTCGCTATAGCGTTTGCTGTATCAATATGTTTCAACAAAAAACCAGAAAATGAATTTTACGATGCAAAAAAATGAGAAATCATACAAATAAAATGTTTTTACAAAACCGAATAATGCCATTTCCAACATTGTAATAATAAAAAAACAGTAAAATATATTCATATAGAATATAAAGCCCAATCTCGTAAAGACCAAAATGTGATTGTGACAAAACCATCTGCCCTTTGCGATGAATAAGTTAAATAGACTATCTTTGACCATTAAATAAAATATTATTACGAATATTATGAATCAAATTGACTAAGCCAATTTTACGTAATGCAACAAACATTTGAATAAAACAATACTTGTCGTACATTAAAGAATTTTACCACTAAATTTCAATTTAATATTTAAAATATATTTTTAATACAATTAATTTTCACGACGACCTTGAAATAATTCTTCCAAAAGATTCATTAATACAGTTATAATAAAGATGGTGGTCTAAAATAGTATATTTATCTTATCCATCAGCCCGTTGCGAAGGATACCGTCAGCCCTTTGCGAACGACAACGTCAGCCCATTGCGAATGATTGTCGCACTTTTGTTTTTTTTTAAATTTTTCTTTATGTTTCTTTAATTATATTATTTATTACTTTTCATTTTTTCAGGTACATACATTTATTCAATATAATATCCAATAAATTGTAAGATCACAATTTAAAAAATAAACACTTAGAAAACGTATAATTTTTTTATGCGAATAAAAAAATCGTTTTATACAGATTCCAGATGAATCATTTTTATAATTTTCTACACACATATTTATTGAATATTAATTGAAAATAAATCGAGATAATAAACAAGAAATATTAGATATGCTGACTATTGTCACTTCATTTCATATATTGAAACGTTACGAGTTTTTGCGTTATTCTCGCTAGCGTTCGTCTTGATCGTTAGCGTAGATCAAGAGAATAACTCGTAGTTCTCAGTTAAATATCATACGCGACACCTCGGTGTCTCAAGGTTCAAGTCTTGGACTCGATTAAAAAATTATCAAGAGGTTGCTGGATATCCACGGGTGCGCGGTTAATTTTTATCTTGCGTTATTTTTCTTTTAATAGTGGCCTCAGAAGTCTTTAGTCACTCATGAGTATTTCACGCTACTCGAGTGTCAGACACTCTCATCATCGGCTCACTGAAAATAGGGCGTTGTGAATGAGTAAGAATATTTTTATTCCCCTTGTGTTAATTATACTAATTCAAACAGCCAGAGGGACTGACCTTCAATATTTTGGGATTCTACGAATTTATAATTCAGTCGTTTAAGGGATGTAATCCGAGTGGAGCTTCACACTCAATTTCTAAAGATTTTGTTCCTTCTTGACTCCGCTAGAGCCTCTCTAGCCTTTCAGCCAGAAGAGCTGATATTCAAAGTTGGATGTTTTCAGTGAATTTTGAGATTCACACGATGGTTATGTTACCACCGTGCGGAACTTAACACTCAATTTTACCTAATACGATTCTAATTGTGAATTGACTGTGTCGGGATTGCTTCCCTCGCGCATTTCCTACCGCCTACGTGTATGAGAATGCTACTTATGTTGTCCGGTTGTTTGTATGCGTTAGCGAACGTCGCAAAGTGCTTCTGACATGATTTACCTGATCTACTGGGGGAACGAGGAGGAACTTTAAAGCAGACTGAGCAGATGGCTTTCCGCGGAGAATCGAAGATCAGGAATTTCCACGATCGTTTTCGTTTCTCGCACTTGTGTGCCACTGACAGTCCCCACAATCAATAAATCGATTGTTAATTTAGAGTTCGTATCCTCGGCAATAGCAACTGGTAAAATGGAGTCAGGTGTCCAGACCAGTGCTCACGGTTTTACGTCCGGAGTATTACGCGGGCGCAGTTAACCCGGAGTTCCAGTGCTCGAGATCGTCCCTATCTTTTATCACGAAGATGTAACGGGCTGAACTGTTGGGACTAACGATCTCGTTATGTCGTAAACTTGATGAATTTCTGAAGTGTCAAAGCTCTTTCGGGTGCTCGCTTTTATATCATTCTCAAAGGGGTGGAGTTGGCCCATGTGGCGTGATATTTCGTCATCTTTGCCTTGCTGGGGATGAAATCTATGCTAGAAGGGGTAAAATCTCGCCATGTCACGTGGTAATTCGTCGTAGTAAGGATGAATTGCACCAGAGAAGGGGAAAGATCGCGCGATGTCACGTGGTTTGATTGCATCACCTCGATTTTGGTGGGGATGAAATCTCGGGTGGAAGGGGAAACATCGCGTGATGGTGAGTCACGCCGTTATGTAACCCGGACCGTTGAGAGGGGATGAAATTGCTCGTGGTGGGGTGAGAATCATGCGATCTCACCATCGTACCTAGTGATTGTGGGGCCCCCGATTCCCTTTTGTTGTTAACAATGCCTTTGCGGCTATGTTTCGATTGTTTATTGATGCGTTTTTTATACTTCTCTTATGTTGTCATTAATTTGTTTCGTTATCGGTTTGATTAATGAAGGAAGTTTTGTTTTATCATCGCTAGCATCCTAGATTGTTGCTATCCTCGTGATTATTCACGAGAATATTGATAATCTCGGGTTTGTTTAATTCCTTGCATCGTTATAAGTCATGAAATGCGTTTTGATTTTATTTTTTTACGCAAAATTTGTAGTTCTTTTAGTTTTATGATTGGCATTGTACGAGATTGTTGCTATTGTCGTGGTTATTTACGAAATGTTGCTAATCGTATGTTTGTTTAACTTCCTGCGTTGTTGTAGAACGTGAGATATGTTTTAATCTTATTTTTTTATGTCGAAATTCGCGATTGTTTTACTTGAGTAACTTCGTTTACGTTTGTTACCTCTCAATTCTCGTCGATTCTACGAGGATTTTTAGCGTAAGTTGCCTGTTATCTCTTATTGGACCTTCGATGATTTTATGTGGAGATGATTCATTGCATTCGTCGTGATCTTCTCTTTATTTGTATAGCGAGTTCATTGTTTTAATTCCCTCCTGGCATTAGTTATTTATGAGAAACCAATCGTTCGAATTCTAGTTTTTCGCTATTCAGCTTTTGCTCTTATCAGTTCGGTAGGTTACCCATTGGATTATTCCCTTGATCTCTATCTTATCGACCGTGGATCTCAATCGGTCTTTGTTATCACGCGATCGCTTTCTTTCTCCGAGGGCGGGGTTCATTGACCGTGAACCTTCGATCCCGTGGGCGGGGCTTCGTAGCTCTCTTAGCCGCGCCTTGTTGGCCTACTAGCTTTGAGCTCCTTGAGCTTTCGAGTACCCTGATGGATCGCGTGGATCGATTTCCCATCCACGCAACCCTTTGTGACGGAGGAGCGTCGGGGACTCGCGTCGTTCTGTACAATATATATGATTTTTCATATCGATTTTTAAATGCTAGTTAAATGATTTCCAATGCAAAACTAAAAAAATAACCATATTGAACATATTAACAAACGTATAGAACTGTAAATATTAAGCATATCTAAAACACAATGTGATGAAAATAACAAGCATTTTTCATTTCAATTTCATTTTACTTTCTCACAGAAGCTTTGTCTTCGTAAAAAAAATATTTTCAAGATTTTCATGTCAATCACTCAACTTAAAAACGTTTAAAACTTTGAGAAACGAGTGATATATGTATGTATTGAGACGTGTCTCATAGGCAGCCACTATAGGTAAGTGTAGAGAGTATAGCGCGAGAGCCCGCGTGGGCTCCGACTCCCCCAACTGTATAGTACGCGCCGGTAGTCGGCAAGGCGGCCGCGAGATGCCGTATTTTCTCGCGGACAGATGAGCGACAGCGCGAGCGTAAAAGGGCGAGCGCGAGTCGAATAGCCACCGAGTTCTTCAGAGAAAGAACAGGTACTATTTCCTTTTTTGATACCTCCGGGTCCCCAGAGCCTTCGGTGACGTTGGCTCCAGGTGTACTCAAATTCCGGAACCAGGGTGCACACATCTTTGGTGACGAAGTAGTGGGCATTCCTGTAACCAGTCACCGCTAGTAGGGTCGCGAGTAGGTAGGTAACCCGAAAGGGAGGGAGCCGGAAGCGAGTCGCGGATCGACCAAGTGGTGACACGGTTGGTTCACGATCTCGTGGAAGCCGAACTCTCCGACGAGGGCCCTGCGCTACGGGTATCGGAAAATCGTTGTCGACAGGTTCGCACGATATTCCTGTGGGATACTCCGTAGGCACGGCAGAATAGAAACGCAATTAAAATTCATTTTTTAATAATAGTTTACTCCCAAACTTAAACAAAGATTTAAATCATACAAATTGTAAAACTCGTCGTATCTCGTATCGAGTTTCGACTCGCTACACGCCTTTGCGTGTCGCCTTTTCGTTGTACTGCAACGAAAGGAAGATGGTAGAATAAAACGCGGAAAATCTAGCAGAGATAAAATTTTCACGATTTACCGACATTCGCTCGCTAAATCGTTTTTCTATCTTTCTTTTTGGGGTAAAAATCGGCACTCAAAGAATAAATTCAATAAAATTAGTATGGTTCGATTCGTAAAAGGAGAATTGCGCACGACTCGTAACATTTTTCGTTTTTTCAGCGCCATCCGCGTGTAAGGCAACGAACAAATGTTATATTGTACTAAAATTGATAATTACAGCTCGCCGAGAACTCGAGTGTGTTTCGTAGAATAAGTAAAAACCGATGAAAAAGGTAAGCGTTGATACTGCAGATTCCGATGTATCACATTTTCTATTGTAATATGTTTTAATAAAAAGAACAATATCACCGAATCGACAACGTCTAACGATTATTTGCTCGCCCCGAACCCCTAACGTGAGCCTTCGAACCGTATGCGTGGCACCGGCCAAAAAGGTGAACGTTACAACTATTCTCTCCCCACCTTTTTCGGTTTTTTATCAGAAATATTATTTGAATTGAAGCGGTTTTTCCATATGTCTAGTTATCTTTCGCAGGTGTTTCCGAATGCACCATATGAACGTCAACGTCGCTTTAATATCGATTAATAATCTGAGACAAAAAAATGTTACGCTCGTCTCCCTCGATCGAATCGGAAGACTACAAGCGATCGGTTTTTTCATAAGAAATATTATTTTAATCGAAGCGACTTTTTCATATGTCTCGTTGTCTTTCGTAGGCGCCTTTAAATGCACTGTACGAATGACAATGTCGCTTTGATATCGATTAATAATCTGAGACAAAAAAATGTTACGCTCGTCTCCCTCGATCGAATCGGAAGACTACAAGCGATCGGTTTTTTTATGAGGAATATTATTTGAATTGAAGCGCATTTTTCATACGTCTAGTTATCTTCCGTAGGTGCTTCCGAATGCACCGTATGAACGACAACGTCGCTTTAATATCGATTAATAATCTGAGGCAAAAAAATGTTACGCTCGTCTCCCTCGATCGAATCGGAAGACTACAAACTATAATTTTTGTATTAGAAACATTATTTTAATTGAAGGGGTTTTCCATATGTCTAGTTATCTTTCGTAGGTGCTTCCGAATGCACCGCATGAACGACAACGTCGCTTTAGTATTGATTAATAATCTGAGACAAAAAAATGTTACGCTAGCCTGCCTCGATTAATTGGGAAGACTACAAGCCATCGGTTTTTTTTATGAGAAATATTATATTAATTGAAGCGAGTTTTCCATACGTGTAGTTATCTTTCGTAGATGCTTCCGAATGCACCGTATGAACGATAACGTCGCATTAATCTCGATTAATAATGTAAGACAAAAAATGTTACACTCGCTTCCCTCGATTGATTGGCAAGACTACAAACTATCGATTTATTTAATGAGAAATATTATTTTAATTGAAGCGACTTTTCCATATATCTTGTTGTCTTTCGTAGGTACTTTCAAATGCATTGTATGAATAACAATGTCGTTTCAATGTCGATAGATAAACCAAGACAAAAAAATATTGTGCTCGCCTCCCTCGATCGAATCGGAAGGATACGAGCTATTCGTTTTATTATAAGAGAATTTATTTTGATTGCAGCGACTTTTCCATAAGTCTCGTTGTCTTTCGTAGGTACTTTCGAATGCATCGCATGTATGATAATGTCGCTTCAATTAAATCGATAATCGATATGAAAAATTTTGTAACTCTTAGCCTTCCAATCCAAACGTGGAGAAAAAATCGTGAGCGTTTTAGGTTGTGACGGGTTTTCCTTGATCTCGAGAACGCAACACTAATTTTACAAAAAACTCAAAACTCAAAAAGATGAGCGAGATCGAAACTCAAAAAAAAAACACGAACTCGAAATCTCACGTCACCTTCGGCCGTCCACCCTCGCGGATGCATCGGCGTCCCGGTGGGCGCCAGTTAATTTTGGTTTCACCGGTATTAACAACCGGACTAAACTGGAGGCCGGTGGAACGGCAACCTCCGTAGGGTTAATTTTTGTTTCGCCGGAATTACCAAACCGGACTAACCTGGAGGTCGGTGGAACGACGACCTCCGCAGGGACAAAACGAACGACACAACAAAACGGAAACTAAAACGGAACGAGAACTAACGTCGATGCATTCGCGAGAGCGAACGGTTGCGGAAATGCTCGGTTGCTCAGGATGCGGGTTATGGTGGAAGGGTGGCGATCCAAGGTCAATAGAATAGCGCTCGAAAAATAAGTATTATTGGCTTGGAGCCACGGGATCCCACGCACGTGCATCGCGAGTACTCAGCAGATCGAGAGATCGAAGTGAGACAAGCGACGACGGGCGCGACACGAGATCAATAACTTCGATAAATCAAAAAAACTCACCGAAGCGCGTAATTTATCCAAAAAGGACCGGGAACTGCATCTGACGAGAACTCACACACATGCACTTCAACTCGAGAGCGTTATTTGTAACGCATCTATCGAATTATCGACTCGGAAAGAATTCCTTTCGGAATCCTACCGAGGATAGCACACGCGAAACACACGAATCGACGAACGAACGCGCGAACACGAGAGCGAGAGCGATAGCGGGATCCACGGTAACGCGAGCGAGACACAGCGATCACACGATGCCTCGATGACTCGAGCGCGAGAACAATAGGCCGAAGCCTACGATAGCGGGAGCGCGAGAGAGACCCGAGTTGCCTCGAGGGCAGCTCTCCGTCGACTGTCTTTGCCTACGAAAATTCGTAATGAATTATCGTTATTATTTGCGGGATCTTGATCGATAACTACTGCCCTCTCAACCATCTCATGACTTGATCGAATCGAGAGGCGATACTATAACGCGGTAACTTGAACGAATCTTCGCAATCGCTTCCCTTAGTCAATGCGTGAGATACAAGGCTCTACTCAACTATAACGCAACGCAAGGGGTTCCACCACCCTTGCCTGGACCAAACGATACCTCGGCCTGATCTCAACGCATTGCACTTTTCTATAGGGTGCCGGGTTTGCACCGGACTTTAACGTAGTTGCAAGACACTTCGTCGAGTCTCTCCTTCACTTGGGCCTTTTATTTGCTAACTTTGTCCCACCAAGTGAATTCGAGAATCCCGACCAAAACTGAACTAAAACTGAAGTAAACTAAATCTCAAAGCAAAAAGAAAAAACAAAAAAAACATAGAAGGTAAACTGCAAAAATCTCGATCGATATCTTAGCGAGAGCTTGACGGTATCTTAAGTCGCTGGGAGAGGCAGTAACGCGAAACTTCAGCATTAAAAATCGGTATTTTTATGCGAGTTACGGCTGTTTTGGTTTTTGTGACGCTGATTCAAAAAAATCACGTCACAACTCCTCACCCCTAGGGAGGGTTTCGAACTAGAGTTCGAAACAGTAGTGGACGCGAAGTGTGCGAGAATGAACTCACGCACCCTTTCCTGAATTTCATCCAAGGGGGTTACGAGAGCTTTCCGAGATCTTTACCCTGCGTAGCAGGTGACGGGAACAACTGACTTCCTTCGCGGGGATCAGCGAGAACTCGCGATTACCTTCGCGGAAAAGCAGCACGAGAGGGTTGTGCCTCTCGGTACGGGAACTATTATCGGATCACGGCCCGTATTTCGGTCGCCGCGATCTTTTCTCTCACTCACTGTTACTTGTCGGGAGCTTTTTTCATTTGTGAGTGAGACGGGAACCTCGCGAGAGACTATGCCTCAACCGCGGTACGGGAAGGTATTTGCGTAAAAAAAAATAAAAAATAAAAAAAATAATGATTTCAAGGACGACATGAGTAGTCAATGAAATGTTTGCGCTATCATTCCTTCCCTGCTCGTTGTTTCGGGCGCGGGGACGATAGCGCAGCGGGATCCGATTCCCTGAAACTCGGAGGTAATTCCTGCAACGAGATCCAAGGCCTTTCGATCCTTTAACGAGAACTATGGTCGATGCCATATGCGAGAACTTGGACGTTTCCGTCCATTTATCGAGGTCCGAACCCGAAGGCTCATAACGGGAACTGCGACCGAAGTCGTGCACGAGAACTTGACCTCCAACTGCTCGATCGCTGAGGCCAAGGGCCTACCAGGCGAGAACGGTGAGATCAGGACCTCCTAGGGGTCCGATACGGGAGCTACAGCCGAAATCAACCCCTTTTGGCGAGTCGGGAATCCGTCTTATCCCGACACGATCGCCTGGTTGAAATTACTCCGATCGTAACGGAGGGTTCTTCGGGAGTCTCAGGAAAATAGGAGTGGAGAGAATTCTCTCCAACAATCCATCCGAGAACGGTCGTAAGATCGGAGTGGAAAAGGATCCCACTTCACGATCAATCCGAGAACCATCCTGAATTGAGCGTCGAAAATAAATTCGAGTTCGGTAGCGAGAACTAGTTCGAACGTCGAAAATAATTCGAGTTCGATAGCGGGAATTATTTCGAACGTCGAAAATAATTCGAGTTCGAAATCGGGAATAAATTCTGAGCTTCGAAATTTAATTCGAGTTCGAGAAACGAGAATAAATTCCGAACATCGAAAATTAATTCGAGTTCGAAAAACGAGAAGAAACTTCGAACGTCGAAAATTAATTCGAGTTCGAAAAACGAGAGTAAATTTCGAACGTCGAAAATTAATTCGAGTTCGAAAAGACGAGAATAAATTCCGAACTTCGAAAATTAATTTGAGTTCGGAAACGAGACTAAATCCCGAACGTCGAAAATTAATTCGAGTTCGAAAACGAGAACAAATCCCGAACCGCGCAAGTTAATTCGCGTTCGGAAAACGAGAACGGGTTCGAACTGCAACATTTTCTTTGCGTTCGAAGCGCAATAAATTCCGAACTCCGAAAATTAATTCGGGTTCGAGAAACGGGAATAAATCCCGAACGGCGACTATCAATCCGCGTTCCGAGATACGGGATCAAATTGCGAACTTCGAAAATTCGTTCGAGTTCAGCAAAACGAGAGCAACCTCGAACAGCAAAACTTAATTGGCGTTCGAGAGCGGTAATACGTCCCGAACATCAAATATTAATTCGAGTTCAGGGAACGAACACAAGTTCGAACATCGAATGTGAATTCGAGTTTGGAAAATGCGAGGGTAAATCCAAACGATGAAAATTACCCCGCGTTCGAAAAACGAAAATAACTTCCGAACATCGAAAATGAATTCGAGTCCAGGAAGGCGGGAGCGAATTCGAACAGCGAAAAGTGATCCGCGTTCGAAAAGCGGGAGCGAGGGTTCGAACGACGAAATTTAATTCACGTTCGAAGGCGAGAACGAAATGTCGAGCTACGAAATTGAATCTGCCTTCGACATATGAAGTAATTCTCAAACAGCGAAATTTGATTCGCGTTCGAGAAACGAGAACGAAGGTTCGAACGACGAAATTTAATTCGTGTTCGACAGCGAGAGCGAGATTTCGAACTGCGAAATTAATCCGCGTTCGGAAATATCGTGATTCTCGAACAGCGAAATTTGATTCGCGTTCGAAAAGCGAGAGCGAGTATGCGAACAACGAAATTTAATTCGTGTTCGAAAGCGAGAGCAAAATTTCGAACTGCGAAAATTAATCCGCGTTCGAAAATTGAAATAATTCTCGGATAGCGAAAGTTAATTCGCGTTTGAGAAGCGAGAACGAATTCTCGAACTGCGAAAATTAATTCGCGTTCGAAAAGCGAGAGCAAATCTTCGAACGGCGGAAATTAATTCGCGTTCGAAACGAAATAAATTCGCGAACAGCGAAAATTAATTCGCGTTCGAGAAGCGAGAGCGAATTCTCGAACTGCAAAAATTAATTCGCGTTCGAGAAGCGAGAGCAAATCTTCGAACGGCGAATATTAATTCGCGTTCGAAAAGCGGGAATATTTTTTTTTTCCGAACAGCGTTGTTCCATGCGCGTTCGAAAAGCAAAAAAAATTCTTCGAACAGCGAAATTTAATTCGCGTTCGAGAAGCGAGAGCAAATCTTCGAACGGCGAAAATTAATTCGCGTTCGAAAAGCGGGAATATTTTTTTTTCGAACAGCGAAATTTAATTCGCGTTCGAAAAGCGGGAATATTTTTTTTTTCGAACAGCGAAATTTAATTCGCGTTCGAAAAGCGGGGATATTTTTTCGAACAGCGAAATTTAATTCGCGTTCGAAAACGAGAGCAAGAATTTCATCGAGATCGAAAATCGAGAAATATCCCGGGAGTGCGGATCTCATCGAAATCGAAATTTAATTCGAACTCGAGAAATATTCCAAGAATGAAAATCTCATCGAAATCGAAAATTAATTCGAAGTCGAGAAATATTCCGAGAGCGAAAATATCATCGAAATCGAAAATTAATTCGAAATCGAGAAATATTCCGAGAGCGAAAATCTTATCGAAATCGAAAATGAATTCGAATTCGAGAAATATTGCGGGAGCGAAAATCTCATCGAAATCGAAAATTAATCCGAAATCGAGAAATATTCCGAAAGCGGAAATCCCATCGAAATCGAAAATTAATTCGAATTCGAGAAATATTGCGGGAGCAAGAATTACCTCGGCATCGAAAATTAATTCGAATGCGCAAAGTAATTCGCACGAGAACGAGCTGTCACGAGCGTGTGCGAAGAGTCTTCGTAATCGAGAGCATCTCCGAAGAACGGGAGCTCTCGACTGTTCACGGCAAGTGTCCCCGACGAAGTGATCGAGGAATCTCCGAGATCGGCGATCGAGAGCGAAGAGCGAGGAATGGAGTCCTCGAAACTCAAAAAATTGTTTTTCACAATTTCGAGTATCTTCCGATCGCAGCCGGGACTCGGCTAACGGTATCTCCCCCCACCCCAGCGCGTGCGACGCGCGAGCTCGGGAGTGAGAAAAATTCATCATTTTCGAAAATTCGAAAAATGACGAAAATTGCCGAAAATATGCCTTCATGGCATATCGGGAGCCTGATGTATCACCGAAAAAATTTTTCGAACATCCGAGAGCTGGCAAACGACACACAAAACATTAAAAAAAAATGTTCAATGTGCGTAATTGTCATCGAGAACGAGTGGGTTCGTTCGAACATCCACGACGAGAAGGCGTTAAATTAATAACGCGAGAGCGAGAAAAATATTTTACTTTATTGCCTCCAGATCGAAATCGAAGCAATAAAATCGAGAGCAAGATCGAGATTAACGGGAACGGCTATTCTATTGGCGTGGCCCCACGTTGGGCGCCATTTGTGACGGGTTTTCCTTGATCTCGAGAACGCAACACTAATTTTACAAAAAACTCAAAACTCAAAAAGATGAGCGAGATCGAAACTCAAAAAAAAACACGAACTCGAAAACTCACGTCACCTTCGGCCGTCCACCCTCGCGGATGCATCGGCGTCCCGGTGGGCGCCAGTTAATTTTGGTTTCACCGGTATTAACAACCGGACTAAACTGGAGGCCGGTGGAACGGCAACCTCCGCAGGGTTAATTTTTGTTTCGCCGGAATTACCAAACCGGACTAACCTGGAGGTCGGTAGAACGACGACCTCCGCAGGGACAAAACGAACGACACAACAAAACGGAAACTAAAACGGAACGAGAACTAACGTCGATGCATTCGCGAGAGCGAACGGTTGCGGAAATGCTCGGTTGCTCAGGATGCGGGTTATGGTAGAAGGGTGGCGATCCGAGGTCAATAGAATAGCGCTCAAAAAATAAGTATTATTGGCTTGGAGCCACGGGATCCCACGCACGTGCATCGCGAGTACTCAGCCGATCGAGAGATCGAAGCGAGACAAGCGACGACGGGCGCGACACGAGATCAATAACTTCGATAAATCAAAAAAACTCACCGAAGCGCGTAATTTATCCAAAAAGGACCGGGAACTGCATCTGACGATGCCACGAGAACTCACACACATGCACTTCAACTCGAGAGCGTTATTTGTAACGCATCTATCGAATTATCGACTCGGAAAGAATTCCTTTCGGAATCCTACCGAGGATAGCACACGCAAAACACACGAATCGACGAACGAACGCGCGAACACGAGAGCAAGAGCGATAGCGGGATCCACGGTAACGCGAGCGAGACACAGCGATCACACGATGGCTCGAGCGCGAGAACAATAGGCCGAAGCCTACGGCAGCGGGAGCGCGAGAGAGACCCGAGTTGCCTCGAGGGCAGCTCTCCGTCGACTGTCTTTGCCTACGAAAATTCGTAATGAATTATCGTTATTATTTGCGGGATCTGGATCGATAACTACTGCCCTCTCAACCATCTCATGACTTGATCGAATCGAGAGCCGATACTATAACGCGGTAACTTGAACGAATCTTCGCAATCGCTTCCCTTAGTCAATGCGTGAGATACAAGGCTCTACTCAACTATAACGCAGCGCAAGGGGTTCCACCACCCTTGCCTGGACCAAACGATACCTCCGCCTGATTTCAACGCATTGCACTTTTCTATAGGGTGCCGGGTTTGCACCGGACTTTAACGTAGTTGTAAGACCCTTCGTCGAGTCTCTCCTTCACTTGGGCCTTTTATTTGCTAACTTTGTCCCACCAAGCGAATTCGAGAATCCCGACCAAAACTGAACTAAAACTGAAGTAAACTAAATCTCAAAGCAAAAGGGAAAAACAAAAAAACATAGAAGGTAAACTGCAAAAATCTCGATCGATATCTTAGCGAGAGCTTGACGGTATCTTAAGTCGCTGGGAGAGGCAGTAACGCGAAACTTCAGCATTAAAAATCGGTATTTTTATGCGAGTTACGGTTGTTTTGGTTTTTGTGACGCTGATTCGAAAAAATCACGTCACAATATATCTATATATATATCTACTAGAGTTTCCCCGGGCTCGCGCGCTACGCGCGCTCGCTCGTCAATTGTAAACTATTTTGAGTTAAGACCCATTTGGGGAATATTTTTGCTTCTTTCTCCGCCGCCGACCACCGCTGCTGCCTCCTTCGAAATCCCCTTAGAGGAACTTAGAATATTTTGGCCTTCCTCTCCCACGCTCCTCCGCACCCCCCCCCCCCCCCCCTCCCTCCGAAAAATATTCTAAGTCCCTCTAAGGGGATTCCCCCTTGGGCACCCCACCGACCGAAAATATTCTAAGTCCCTCTAAGGGGACCCTCTAAGTCCCTTTAAGGGGGACTTAGAATATTTTTGCTCGATGGGCTCTAAGGGGATTCCCCTTAGAGGGACTTAGAATATTTTTGCCCTTCCCTCGATTCCTGACACGGCGGCGGCGGCGGCGGCGACAGCGGCGGTAACTTTATATATATAGAGAGATATATAAAAAAATATTACGCCGCCGCCGCCGCCGCCGTGTACAAGAATCGGGCTTATGGCCAAGGGGTGAGGGTCAATAATTGGGCCGGCAAGGGGTGTTAGGTCAATAATTGTGCCGACAAGGGGTGAAGGTCAATAATGGGGCCGACAATAAGTCCTCTTAGAGGGACTTCTAAAAATATTCTAAGTCCCCCTTAGCGGGACTTAGAATATTTTCTGGGCGGGAGCTGGGGGGAGGGGGGAGGAGCGTGGGAGGGCAAGGTCAAAATATTCTAAGTCCCTCTAAGGGTGGGGGAGAGGAGGGGAGGGGAGCGGAGCCGAGGAGCAAAAATATTCGAAGTCCTTTTAAGGGGGAGGCCGAAGGAGGCAGCCGCGGTTGTCCGCGGCGGAGGAAGAAGCAAAAATATTCCCAAAAGGGCCTTAACTCAAAATATTCTAAGGCCCCAAAAGGGCCTTCGACAATTGATCAGCGAGCGCGCGAGCCCGGGGAACTGTCGCCGCCGCCGCCGCCGCCGTGTCAGGAATCGAGGGGAGGGCAAAAATATTCTAAGTCCCTCTAAGGGGATTCCCCCTTGGGCAAAAATATTCTAAGTCCCTCTAAGGGGATTCCCTCTTGGGCAAAAATATTCTTAGTCCCTCTAAGGGGATTTCGAAGGAGGCAGCCGCGGTGGTCGGCGGCGGAGAAAGAACCAAAAATATTCCTCAAATCGGTCTTAACTCAAAATAGTTCACAATTGACGAGCGAGCGCGCGTAGCGCGCGAGCCCGGGGAAACGCTAGTATTTATATATATATACGTATAAAAAAAATATTATAACAAAAAAACAAGATATACATCGGTACACACGCGTGTCGATATTTTGTATACTGTATACTAAAACTCCATTTAACTCGTTATTAATTTATTATACCTATCGCGATAAACACTCTCTTTTTCATTCTTCTTAGTCATTAATATGTACCGCTAGTGATTATTATTCGTGTTTACTCGCGGGTGATAGCCATTGACCAGTAAAGCTTTTTTTCGCGTTCGACAACCCAAGTTAACGCGCACCGGAATATATCCGCCGGGTAATCGGATTTGTAGTCGAAAAATCTCCGATCGTTTCAATCGCATACGTATTGCCCTAACGCATTTATCGGTGGCCTTCATGGACTATAATTTTTTTGTTTTGTTTGTAGCATTCAGTATGCTTAGCTAAGAAATTTGAGAAAATCGAAATATTTGGACGCATTGACAGTTTACGGGCGCCGCCATGTTGGAATTCATCGAATACTGCCTTTTCGATCTCAAGTAGCGACGAAGAAAGCTCCGTCTCCAATTGATGTTCGATAAATGGCGCATGCGCATTAAAGGAATATTTATGTTCTGCGTGAAGAAGCCGCTAAGACAGTCACTTTGTGTCAACCGTCGAAAACGTATGCGTGTGTGTTTTTCGTGAAACATTTAATATCGAGACGTACGTGAAAACAAGAAAATTACAAGAGTGAGTAATCTTTTATAATCTTTTTGTTAATAATGTATTAAAACATACAATTTTACCAATAAAACTGAATGAAACGTTTTAACAAAAATAACAACTTGTGACGCCGGTCACGTGCATACCACCGGCTTTTTATCTTTTCTCGCGATAAGACGTAAATTGATAACTTTCTCGAGTATATACGACGCGAAAAAACGTATTGCCGATTTGATTTATATTTACCTTTCGTATCTGTCATTATTTCGTCAAACGCGTAACTGCCAACTCGTTGCCTCTGTTACGTTAAAGATAACCTATAAGATTGTACACACAAGGATATTTAGGGATTATTGAAACGACGCATATTTCGTCGTATCTATACGAATATTCGTCGGAATTCCATTTTTTTTTTCAAGATTTTTTATTTTTACTTACATAAAACAAAAAATTGAATTATGACATAATAGAAATAAAAATTTCAGTGACGGAAAACTTTGGAAAAACAACGACAAACACATACTCACAATTGTTAAACAATTCAGACAAAAGTGATGGTATAACAAAAGATCCAAAGGAAAAAACATCGAACGATGGCATGAATATGTCTCCTCCCATCAATTGTCACACCGACAATACAAATCTTCCGATTACCGCTGTGCCAGTCGAATGGCAACAAAACATGGAGTAGCGAATGAATCAATTCGAAGAATTGTTGCAAAACATTCTCCAACAAGTATCTCTTCGAGGATCTCAAGGGCAAGAAAATTCAAATTTGTCTTCAAGTCAAGATCAGCCACCGAGACCGACTCAGCCATTAAGATCTGATCAGCCAATAATAATGAATGAACCAACATTGATGAATCAGTCGTCGGGATATAATCGAGAGTTGCCACATCGACCTTATGGTAACGAGCTTCCGTGTATTGTAACGTTCACCTTTTTGGCCGGTGCCACGCACACGGTTCGAAGGCTCACGTTAGGGGTTCGGGGCGAGCGAATAATCGTTAGACGTGATCGATTCGGTGAAAACAATAGTTTTTATTAAAATAACATGAAAAATGCAATACATTGTTTGAATTCCTATATTATCGACGATTAACTTAAATTATCGTGGTTTCTTTATCGTGAACACAAATTTCCCTTGAAATGGAATCGAAGTTTGAATCCCATGCTGAAAGAGCGAAAGATCTAAATTTTACCGACCGTTTGTCGGTCATTTGTGAATTAGTAAGTTTTTCTTCTTAACTTTCGAATATCATCAAAAGAACATTTATAAACCAAGATTTCTGATCCATCGATGAAAAAAAGCAATTTTATAATTTTATGATTTTGTAGACTGAATTACCGACAGAGCTTCGCTTCTCGACATTACTTTATAATATAACGCGTTAATTGAATTTAGAGGTTATTAATTGCAAAAGACATTATTTATAAACGTGATTTTAATAACGAAACTATTCTGCCGTGCCCACATGGTGGTGCAGGGCCCTCTTCAGAGAGTTCGGCTTCCACGAGATCGTGAATCAACCGTGTCGCCACTTGGTCGATCCGCGACTCGCTTCCGGCTTACTCTCGTCCGGGTTACCTCCCCTATCGCGGTTCCCTAATAGCGTTGACTGGTAACAGGAATGCGAACTACTTCGTCACCAAAGATGTTCGCACCCTGGTTCGGGAAATTGAGTACACCTGGAGCCAACGTCACCGAAGGCTCTGGGGACCCGGAGGTATTGAGGGAAGGTTCCATGTTCCCCGTCGCCGGTGGAACTGCGGTACCGATTCGGTTCGCGCCCGCCCTTTTACGCGCGCGCTGTCGCTTATCCGTTCGCGAGAGAATGCGGAATCTAGCGGCCACGTCGCGAATTACTCGCGGATATTTTGTTCACGAGAAAATAATCGAGATGCGAAATTCTCGCGATAGTTGCGAGAACGAGCGGTGTCCTCGAAAGCTGAGACACCGTCTCAGTATGTAATACATTCATTACTGTTGACTTTTGAGAAAGTGCAACACGTTTCCGACGAGAAAAAGTGGTGGTTGAGGAAATGCGAGGGATTAATTAATTGTTTTACACACGAGATTGCACACGATAACGAAATTGTTTTTATTTCTTTTTATATTGCGCGTCGATCGACGCGATAAATTTCTCTTCTCTTTTTCAAAACAGAAAAAAACAAAACAATAACTAATTATAAACTCAAAGGAAAAAATACAGGCGATAAATAATCGATCAAATACTTCGCGTGACAATACTCGATCTTTTCCTTTAGCGCCGGACTTGGCAATCGCGATCGCGGATAGACGCCGAATGAGAGCGAGCCGTTACTTATCGCAAACTTATCGCGAGCGTCTCGCTGTCTCTTCTCTCTCGTACGATATTCGTTTAGCCAATCCCGGCGCTCTCTCGTTCGACGACTCGAATATATGGGCGAATCCGCGTCAAACTAACGCAACAATGACACACTAAATATGGAGTGCTAATGCAACGCAACTTTTGTTATTCAATTTTAATTATTTTTTTTTTTGCTTAGATCGTCGAATCAATGGAGGACGACAACACAAAAAAAATTGGAGGAAGCGTGGCGGTTCCAACCACAACGTTTATTTTTATTAAACATTTTTTTTCTGAAAAATTGTTTGCACCATCCGAAAATCGAAACTTTCACGTAAAATTTTATTTCAAAAAGAAAACAAAAAAAATTATTGCTGCGCGAAAATAAAAAAAATTAATATAATCGATTAAATGTACGAATAAGAAAAAAAAATCACAACAAGCAATAGGACGTGCGAATAAGAAAAAAATAATAAGTCATAAAGTGTGCTAATAAAAAAATAAATGATAAAACGTGCGAATAAGAAAAAAAATAATAAACAATAAAACCTGCGAATGATAAAATAAGCGATACAATGTGCGAATAAGAAAAATAATAAACGATAAAACGTGCAAATAAGAAAAAAAACAAATCGAGACAAAAAAAAAATTGCTGCGTGAAAGTAAACAAAAATTAATATCATCGATGAAATGCACAAATAAAAATAAATAAAAAGGCGATACAATTCATAATGTCGAAGCTTGCCAAACGAGTTACACAACGTAGATACGGTTGAGACTGCGTGTCGTTTACGAAGCCTATTAAAAATTCGCTAATGTTTTTTTCTTTTCTTCAAAGATAAAAAAAAAATTCTCGACGCGAATATATTTGTATCAACAAATATAAAAATAAATAACTTGCTGTTCCGGTAAAAAAAACAAAATAATCATCGAAGTTATTTTCGAACTTCCATCGATTAAGTAAAATCAACATTTTACCGTGATTACCTTCGTTGTCTCTTATGAATTCACATGATGTACGATAAAAATCATAGGTGTTGTCTTCCGCAGTTAATATCGGATCATCGAACATTTCACGGCACAAATGCGTTACCGGCGTATATTATTCGTGTGTTCAATAATTACTTTTTTTCGTTATCAACTCTGTATCTCAACGAATTAAATAATTATCACAGAGTCTCGCAACAAAAATGTATTTTTGTAACAACGTTGGACAAATTTAAGTTGTATAATTTACCTTCGGTTGTGTGAGTAGATACGTGGGTCGGAACTTGTAAAAGACTTGATTAGTGATTAAAAAGAAATAGCGATAATATCTGTAAAATTGTAAAACAGAAATATACAGAATTTATAACAATTGTTTGTTTATTTTTTTTATTCGATAAGCGGGCGACACATTGTCATATAGTAGTGCAGTGGTGGTGGTGTAGTGGTTGTTGTTAGTGCATGGGTGATTCAGGAAGTTTTCGACACCTTTTGCCAAATTGTAGTTTGTCGTGTCCTGAGCAAAGTTACTCAGCCGTTTGTCGAAATTCGCAATATTTATTTAATTATAAGCATTGCAAATTTGAATAAATCGACCAATCAGGTGAAGCCATTTTGGCGCGTTGGAAAGTTCCATATTGCCATGCGGAGAGCTGGCAACGTTTAATTTACCACTACACCGTCACACAGACAGAGTCTCCGTTCACGGCGGATCGAGACAGTCGGTTGGCCAGGTTCTGTCATTGTGCAGTACTGTTACTTGCAATCGTACGGAAGAGAAGACAAGAAGGTTATGTGGATTAACCTTTTTCGCCTTTGCTGTACGTTTGCGGCATGCATGTTTTACGTGTCGCTGACAGTGGTTATTGCGGTTTAGAAAAAAAAACGGCAATGAGCAGTGAGTGTCACGGATCACACAGTGCGAAAAAGCGGATGATTTCAGGTTAGAGATGCGACGAAAAATAATCGGATTTTTTGTCATGACAATAAGACCGAAAATTGTAAAGGATATCCAAACGGTGTTAGCACAATTAGGGAAAAATGTTTTGCAAAAAAAAAAGTATCCTCCAATAGGTTCTAATTCAAGAATGGATTAGAACCCATTGAAGGGTATTTTTTTTTGGGTTAATGGACTATTATATAAATCGAAGCGAAGTCAAATCACAAGCTCCACGGTAAGTAAATCATTTTCTGCAATCCTATGCTTCACACGACATTGCTTCAATTAAGAAAAACACATTCTTAATATTGCCGAACAGCTGTTTGTCGGATACAACGTGTCCAATTAGTGTTTTCAGATGTCCAGGTGTTCACTATTGAGCACCATACACTGAATTTTGGATGAAAAATGTAATACAAGAAAAAAAAAGTACCCTCGGATAGGCTCCAATTCAAGAATGGATTAGAGCCTATCAGAGGGTTTTTTTTTGGTTGCTGCATCTTTTTCTCAATTGAAGCGGCTTTTAGACCCATCTCGATGGCTTTTGTAGGTGCGTCCGAGTATACCGTGTCAATGGCTAAGATGCTTCAATTAGGAATAATACCCTCAGAGAGATTCTAATCCAAGGAATGGATTAAAGTCTATCGGAGGCTATAATTTTTTTTATAAAAATAAATAAAATAATAATAATAATAACAATTGTAAAAAATTACTGTATAAAACAAATTTTTCAAAAAATAAAAAATTCACCTCAAAGTTCATGTAACAATTAAAAAAAATTATTTACTATTGGCAGTCGGGCCTGACGACTTTGTCGACATTCTTTTCCTTTAAAATTACCCAGAGAAAGCGCCAATTTGCGTATATGAATTTTCGAAAATATTTAAAACGATTGAACGGCACTTCCGTCACAAAAACATTTTGTAGACCCTCCGTAACCTCATATGATTTTAGACTATGCCGGTCGGCTATTTCGTCGATATACGGCACAAGTTCACAAAGCAATCACCCGAAATATTCGGGATTGCTTGTAATGTCCTTCGGAAAAGCAACTCGCAAACGCGGCATCTTTTTGCGATTTTTTTTTTCGATTTTTAACCGGCACTCGTTTCGCGCCAGTCTTTATTCCACGCGCTTTTTATCGCGATGCCGGTGGTGCCACCACGTTGCCATAACAAACAGAAGCACATGGTGACACTTGTTGCATAATACGAGAGTACGTTTTCGAAGATTATCGCGAAGAGTGCCGGTTAAAAAAAATAAAAAAAAGCGCCTCAGCGCCCTGCGGGCGCAGAGGCTCTTGTTGGTGGGCTCCGCCACCTAAACCCGCCGAAAAATGTCCCTTCGGGACATTTTTTAGGGCACCCACAGGGAGACACGTCGCACTGCGCGCTCCGTTTTAAACTTATACGCACCTCGCGCTACGTGCTCCGTATCGAGTATGATTACAGTTTGCGTTACGTATCGAATATGTTTATACGTCGTGCTGCGCGTTTAATCTCGGAAGAACGTATGGGGAAAAATCATTTATCAATTATGTAAGTTGATTCATAGTTTAATCTTCATCGAATATAAACATTTCGTTTTTATACAAATTCATTATTATTATTCACAACTGATATTTCCTTTTTGTTTTACGATCAATTGTCAAAAATTCAGACACGAGACAAATATAACGAATTGCAACGCGTAGAACTTGATCAAATTAATGTAACGAATCAAATCATATCTAGTAAAGGTCGTTTTATTGGCTTAACAGTTATGACCAGATTAAATGAGTATAAAACAAACACACAAAATGTTTACCAACACGAATACCATTACCATTTACCATTCGGGTCTAATGTCCCTTTTAAATGCATCTCTTTAACTGTTTTTTTCTTCCCTAAAATACATGGAATCACTTTATTATTACCTCTGGACAGGAGCCGACGTATTGGAGCCGAACATTAAAAAAAATTTCTTTTTGTTACGATTTTCAATGAAATTAACTCGATATTAATCGTTGTAGCAAAAAAATTATATCTCGAGAACGAACATAGATGTCATCTTGGTTCTTATCGTGTATTGAAGAGGAAGTAGTACGTTGCTCAAATAAAAAGTTGTAGTGTCTTGAATGTGTCCAAAATAAAAAAAATAAAAATTCAATTTCTCGATGAATTCGACTGCGAGGGCTCTTCGTCTGTCGATGTATAAGAGAATTCGGTTATAACAATTTAAGAATTTTTTCTCTTCCCCATAATAGACAGAAGCAATTCGCTATTGTCACTGTCCGAGAGAAATTCGAGAAATTTTATTTTCTATCGTTTTATTTTGTTTTGAGTTCGGTATGTTAGAGAGAGAGAGTGAGAGTCGAAGCGTTTCGGAGCAGCGGCTCGAAAAGACCGCGTCGCGAGAACCGTAGGGGCGCCAGGTGTGTACGAGAGGTAGCCACATGGCCGACGCCGACACCCTCTACATCCGCTCGCGAAAGTTCGAACCGGAACTGGTCACGAGAGTCCAGTTGCCTCGGAGTGCGAACACGAGACGCACGCATGTCGAGCGAGGCAGACAGAGTGTGTTGCGTGAGAGCAAAATCGAGAGAGAGAGAGTTAACGCTGTGTGCGTTACGCGAGTCGAGCGAGTATCGTAAAGAGTACGCGAGTCGGAACGGCATCGTGCCGTCAGTATCGATTAATCGTATTTATTGTTCAAATTCGTCGCGCTGAAGCGACTCTTTATTAATTAATTTGCTATAAATAAAACACTGCCGTTTGGCCCTTTCGTTCCTTCCATTCCGTGTTATATTTATTCGCACCCGCCTGAGGATCCGCGTGTGTGAGTCGAAGAAAAAGCCATCCTTTCTAACAGGTATATTGAAACAATTGTAACGGTCCAAGACCCTTACACAGAAATAAGCCGTGACAATATATGAGGGGGAGACCGGACCGCGGATTCCCGGGTTATGCAGTACCTAGAAATAAAAACATATGGAAGGGTACATGGGAAATACTTACAGGAATATCGGGAAATGCGCAGGAAGAAAGCGAGATGGAAGAGCTTTAAATAAATAATCAAAGTAGGACGCATGGGTCTTTTCAGCGAGATGTAGGAAAGGATACGAATCTATCAAAATTATCGAATGGTCTTGTCAATTATCACGAACCTGGTGGAGGATAAGAATGTATGCTATCTTTTACGAATAACCGGGATAAACAACATTTTGTGTACGGATACTAAACACATCAAACACGATCTAATTTGTTAATACCGTGATAAATTCATTTGGATAATATTGAAATTCTATAACTAATTGTTTGAACAATAGATTGGTTTAAATAAATCAGAGACATACCAAAAGTGGTCCAATTTGTTGTTTCCACTAAATAATCAGATTGATCAACTTAGATTTTACAAACCAGTTGTTTCAACAACAACTTTTTGTTGTTAAATCAGATTGACGATAAACGGGGACTAATTTTGTTTATTTAAGAAAAGAAATTGGATGATAGTAATTTTTGTCCAAAACATTGTTTAAACAATTCATTTCGTTGTTTATAATTCTACCAATCTCAAACTCAAAAATAGGAACATTTATGTCAATTCAAACAATTGGTAGAAATTTGAGTAGAGTCGGGAAATAAATAAACAAGTTAATAATGTTGGTGGGGATTCCCCGCCGTTCCTACTTAAAGCGCGAAGCCCCAAGGCTCGAGGTCTTTCGCTTCCCGCTCATAGTCGGCGCATAACGCTGCTCGACTCAGGGGTTCTCCGTTCAGTTATATCGCGTCGCAGCTTCGAAATCCGCGTTCGAAATACGGAGTAATTTGTTGTACCGACCCGTGGATTCGTACGAGAGTGTATTAAAAATATAAGTTTACGGATCTACAAAAATCATTTAACGTCTCTGTCTAATAAGAAGAGACGGTGTTGTGTTAAATTTAATTGCATTTAACAAGTTTTGTTCATCGTTGTATGTCAACATTTTAAACAACAAATTACTGTATTCAAATAAAGTTTGTTTATTTTGAAATACTTCTTGGTGTTTATGGGATAAAACACCTGGCGACCGGATACGTTCTAAGCCTTAAGGGCACATGGAAAATAACTAAATTAGAATAATCTGCAAAGTAGCCGGAGCATCGAGATATATCATCGATCGAGCGTCACCACCCGAAACGGCATTATCCACGAGCCCTCGCATCTGAGGGTAGTGAGACGCAGCCGAAGGGGTACGGTTACACAATTGAAAAAAAATAGAAGGGTGGTTCGAAAAATACGAGGTAACATTTTTTTTTGTTTTGAAAAATTGTTAGAGATTTGAAAAAATTGAATTGCAGTTTCCTAATATTTAAAGTAATATACATTAAAAAATGAAAAAAAAATGAGATTTTTCTTTTCGATTCAAATCATCCCGCCACAGAATACCAACGTCGCGGCGTATGCGAAGTTTATCACGTCTGCTATGGAATTATCGTCGGCTTCCAAGGTTTGACAGATAGAATGAATGGAAAAAAAATGATCGCGATTGTTTCCAATTTTATTTGACAAATTGCAATAATTTTGGATATTCGATGATTATTCTTTGTGAAATTATAACCAAGTTTTCAGTGCACCCGCGAAATTTTTTATTTTTATTACGAATGTGAATAACGTATGGTAAAATATTGTCAATGATATTCGTTCAAAAAATATTATTTACGAAATAAAAAGGACTAATATTTGTCAATCAATGTGTGATATTTCGTATTTTATTTTTCGCAACCAAATCTTCTTTTTTGACATCATAAAAAATTGTTTTTTGGAAAATTAAAATAACATAACCTTTAAAAGAATTCCTCACCAAAAATAATTGAAGAATAAAAATATTAAGACATGTCAGAATGTCTTCAAATTTGCTGTGATTAGTGTTTTCGATGCAATGAAATATTGCTGAAAATTAGAAAAAAATTCGTTGGTAGGTTTCAGAATTGCAGCGCCGTACGGACATTTGACGGGAGAAAATCGATTTTTAAATGGAAAATGCCTGGAAAAAATGTTCAGAGACGTCGGAATGTCTTCAAATTTTCTGTGCATAGTGCTTTTGATAAAATAAAATAATGCTGCGAAAAAGAAAAAATTTGGTTCGTTGACTTCATAATTGGAGCACCGTACGCACATTTAGCGGAAGAAAATTGAATTTTTTTTAACTCATGAATAGAAACTCCCGCTTTCCTCAACTGTAGAGCGTGGCGGAACGTGGGCCGTTCCCGTACGCCGTTAGGAAATGTCCTACGCATGCGCACATCAGCTACATTCTTCTTTTTCTACACGCATATTTGTTTTTCTAAACGCTGCCGCAACATTTCCTAACGCGCCCGTCACATTTTTTAATGGCGTGTTGAGGTTAGGGACCCTTTCCGCTCATACTCTACAGTCTCGGAAAGCGATCGTTTCTATTATTTCGTTAAAAAAAGCACGGTGTGCAACTGGTACCGGAATTGGCGATTGCAACTCGTGCGATTGCCACCCTCGCTTCGCTCGGGCGGCAACTCTCGCACTCGTCGGAATCGCCAATTTTCGGCACTAGTTGCACAATGTACTATTTTATTTTGGAACAACTTATTAAAGGCTTTGCAGTAGTTTCAAAATGATTGTGCACAATGGTGATGATATGATACATCACCTCTGCGAAAAAGAGAAAAATTGGTTCGCACAGTCCAAAGTTACAGCACCGTACGGACACTTGTCAAAGCAACAATGAATTTTTTTGTTAAGCATATATTCAAATGCTTCGCAGGGGCTTCAAAATGTATGTGCACAATAGTGTTGATATGATACATTATTCTTGCGAAGAAGAGAAAAATTGGTTCGCACTGTCCAAAGTTACAGCACCGTACGGACACTTGTCAAAGCAACAATTGATTTTTTTTGTTAATCAAATATGCAAATGCTTCACAGGGCCTTCAAAATGTATGTGCACAATGGTGATGATATGATACATCATCCCTGCGAAGAAGAGAAAAATTGCTTCGCACCGTCCAAAGTTACACTGTGATACGGACGTCTAAGAAGATAAATTCAGTAATAAAGGTATTTTTATTCAACCGCAGGCAAAAAAAAAGATTTCCAGTCATTGGAGTCACTTTAAATTAACTATGCATGATGTTGGAGGTACACCGAAGTAAATGCTGAAAAACTACATTTTTTGGAGCATACGCTGTGCAGAATCCCCCTCGAAACCTGTGTAAAGAGGCCTCGCTGGTCATTTTAATAGGCACTCTTTGCCTACTGTTATAGTGAGTGCCTAAAAAATCGCAAAAAGATGCAGCGTCTTCGAACTGCTTTTCCGAAGGACATTACAAGCAATCCCGAATATTTCGGGGGATTGCTTTGTGAACTTGTGCCGTATATCGACGAAATAGACGACCGGCATAGCCTAAAAGTATATCAGGTTACGGAGGTTCTCCGAAATGTTTTTGCGCTCGAAGTGTCGTTTCGTCGTCGAGAATATTTCCGAAAATTTATTTACGGCCATTGGCGGTTTCAGTGGGCGGTAATAGTGGAGAAAACGTGGAGAGAGTCGTCGGGCCTGGCCACCGATAGTTAGTAATTTTCACAAATTTTTACGATTAATTTTGTGGTGAATTTTTTGTTTTTTTTTTTTCATTTTTTTTCACGGAAATTATTTACAATGTTAAAAAACATTATTTAAACATTTTTTTCCAGCTCTTCGTTCGTCGAATTGGGCAATTACGCCAAGAGCTTAACATTTGGTAGAAGCAGGTGGCCGCCGTGGAGCCTCCGTCAAAGCGACGATCAGTCGAACGAAGTTCCACCGAACAACGGAGAATGAGACGCTGTGCCGGAGGCGAACGGCGAAGACGGCGCTGTGCCAGAGGCCAACGACGAAGTTGAGTATATGGCGGAGCCCAACGAAGAAGTTGATGGTCTGCCGGAGGCCAGCGTCGAAGACGACGTTGTGCCAAATGCCAGTGTCGCAGTCGACAACGTACCGAAAGCGCAACGGCTGGCAAAAAGGTTTTGCCCGCAAATTATTTTGCCGGGGTCAGTGGACATTGGCGTCGACGTCAATGATAATCCGTAAGTGTTTATTAGGAAATAAAAATTTAATAAATAAAGAAAAATCATAATAATTAAATAAATATATCAATAAATCAATGAACACGAATGTATCTGTTTGTTTTTATCTATTTTGTGTGTAACATTAATTTTTTTTTGCAGAGTCGACTCACGATCACCGACCGCTGGCTGCAGCTCGGCAACTCCCGATGCACCGGCGAAAAAAACCGGACCCGGTGTCCGCGGAAGAAAGAGAGGAGAGGAAGAGGAAGAAGGCGCCGCTAACGCACTCCCATATTTTTGATTTTTCTCTTTTTTTAATTTCCGTTAATTTATCTTTTTTTTTTAATTTTCGTTTTTTCGTCATTCGCTTTTTTCAATTTTCGGTAATTTTGTTTTTCTTTTTTGTGTTTTCGTTTTTTCCATCGTTCTTTTCTTTTTATTTTTGTTTCTTTCATCGTATTCTTTTTTAATTTGCGTTCAATTTTCTGATTTTTCTCTTTTTTTAATTATTATTTAATTTTCCTAATCTGCACGGGATGAAAAAAAAAACCAAAGAAGAAAAAAATCACTCTATGTGCCTTCGATTTCCAAAAATTTAACACATTCCATATTATATCATTTTGTAGATTCGATGTTTACGCGATAAGTATCGTTTATTTTTCATTTCTTTTTTCGTTTTTTTCCCTCTGTTAACGAGTTAAAAAAACAGGTTATATCTATTAATATCTTTTATTCTTTTCGAAATTTCAAAGTTTAGATTTTGTATTAATTAGTTATCTACGTATTCATACGGTAGCAGTATTACAAGGGTATTAAAAAAAAATGTTGAGGACCATAAAAGAATAAGTTACGTTGCCTGAGATTAAATAAAAAACAGTATTATTGATCGTGCTATTTAATTTTCGTGTCATATTTCATTTTTTCCATCTTTATCTTTTTTAATTTTCATTCAATTTTTCGGCTTTCTCATTTTTCTTTTTTATCAATTATCAATTTCATATTGTACTTTTCACTTTCGTTATTGTTCAGAATAAAATTAATAAAAAAATATGTTCGTGTAACTCTGTAAAACAGTTATTATTTTTTTTTATGCGTATGGAGTCTCTTTCTCGAAAGCTGGTTGAAATAAAAAAACCAAAGAGAGAACGATCCGATGGTGACAAAATCGAAGGATTTATTCCGTACTATTCCTTTTTTGGCGAATAACATAAAAATAAAAACACACAATACTCTCTCACACTCCACAATCCGCGAATATTATCCAAATACGAATATAATAATCTTTATCATTATTTACACAGAAAATATTTATAGCGGAAAAACTTATCTTATAATTCGATGGCTCTTTCGTTACTCTCTGGGGCTCGCAGTCGATCTCCTTCCAACACACAAATTTCGGTCCCCTTGGATGTGTCGAAGATTTCGGATGGTCAACCCGTTGACACGATAGCCGGAGCCGTATCGAGGAGAAGAGTTGTGTCTGTGTCTCTCGACGTCCCCAGAGCGAAAGAGGCCGATCGTTCTCGTCTCTTGCTCACCTGAGCCTCGTAGTGACGTAAATCATGCGCGCGCAATGATTCTCGTAATCGATACTCGAATATCGACTTATAATCCCTATATTGTGATTGCTCTCGAGAATCGAACGTTTCCAATCAACTGATTTCCCTTACAACTCTTTTTGCCTTATATCATTTCCATCTAAATACGGAAAAAAAGCGTGAACCTTTCGAGTAAAGGATCATTATTCCTAGTTGAGGCGTAATTACCATTGGCGCGGTGTACTCGGAACAGCCGCCAAAGCCAAACAGTCGTGTCGAGAAGTCGCTTCAATCAATTTGATGATTGGTATGAAAAAATCTGATAGCTTTGAATCGAAAGGATACAAAACATCATTTTTTTACAAGAAATATTATCGTAATTGAAGCGATTTACGCATACGTCGCGTTGTGTTTCCCAAGTGCTACCGATAATATGATAATACCGCTTCAACTACGGTCATATTTCTTATCAAAAAATTATTTGTAGCTCTCCGATTCGATCGAGGTGGGTGAGCGTGAAACGTCTCTGTCGTAGATGATCACTCAATTGACGCGATATTGTCATTAATACGGAGTACTCGGGAATACCTATGAAAGCCGACAAGATGTATGGAAGAGTCGCTTCAATTAAAATAATATTTCTTATAAAAAAAATAATAGCTCGTCGTAGCCTTCCGATTCGATCGAGGGAGGCGAGCGTAAACATTTTTTGTCTCGGATTATCAATCGAGGTTGAAGCGAGATTGTCATGCGTACAGTCCATTTGAAAGCACCTCCGAAAGACAACGAGACATATGGAAGAATCGCTTCGATTAAAATAATATTACTGATTAAAAAACCGATAGCTGGTAGTTTTGCCAATTTCCAAATGTTTAGAATTTCCACGGGACATACTCTCGCGAGAAAATCCGTACCCACATGTCAGTTCAGCCGCTTATTTTCTGTTTTTCAAAATTCAATGTCCCAAATGATTCGCTGAAAAATAACAATAAATAATTATTTGATTGCACTATCTTGTCTAAATGCAAAAATAAATCGCCGAAAAATCTTTGCCGTCGGAAGAACTCCGAAAATAAAAACAATTGAAAATTTTACTCACTAATTGTGTTCGGGCCCCACGACTCGTTCGATGTTATACACTCTGAGGAAAGCGTACACGAATTTCCAATTCTGCTGGATCCATTTTCGATAGTATTCCAGGCGCTTGAAAGGCACGTCTTTCACTAACACCTCGCGCAACAACTCCGTAATTTCTCGTCGGTTCAAAGAACCTTTTTTTTTTATATTTCCTTGTTCGGGACGAGGGCACATAGCATTTTCCAGAAAAACGGGAAATTTAAAGTAATGTCTTTCGTATAGCGCATTATAATAATAATTTTGTTTTTGCAATCACGATTTTTTTTGTTTTGCAGAATCATTTGCCCTTCGGTCGCTGGTAAATGTTCAGCGAAGAATGAGCCGCCAGCTAAGAAGGTTAGGAAAAAAAATTCAATTGAAAACATTAAATTATTATAATAATGACAATGTTAATAATGACGATAATAAAAAAGTTTGTTTTAAATTAATTTTATTACAGAAACGAGGGCTACCGGAATGAAACTGCCGCCACCGCCGCCGCAATTAAAGTTGCGTTTTCGTTTATCTTGTTTTTGTAATTATTTATTCATTTATTATTATTCATTTCATTTTTTTATTCCATTCTATTTCTTCATTTATCACTTTGATTTTTATATTCTTCTTTTTCGTTTTTATTAAGTATTTAATTTTTTTCCTTTTATAATTGTCTTCTTTTATTTAAATTTATATTCTTGTTTATTTTGTAAAATTATTTTGGTTTAAGAAGAATAGTATGGAGGAAAAGGAAAAAACAAATAAAAAAATGTTAAAACGAAATAATTATTAAAATTGTTTATTGTTCACCGACAAAAAACCGAAAATCGGATACGATACTCGGCGGAAAAAAGTTTTTTTCAACATTGCACACTTTTTATCTGCGCAATAACGCGTAGAGTGGGTTTGTAAATACGATTTTTATGAGAGGAAAGGATTAGAGACGGCAAATTAGAGAAATTTGAAAAAACGAATCGTTTTTCGACGAAAATTCGTGAAATTAGTCTTTGCTTAAAAAAAATCATATCTCGGCAGCGAAAAACGATATCGACTCTTATCTTGTCTTGTTTTGAAGAGGAGAAAATACGTTGGCAGAAAAAAAATTAGCAGTTTTTTTTATTAACTGTAAACGAATAAATCGAGCGAACAAAACCGACAAAGTTTGACAAAGCCAACGGGATATGTCCCGAAGTCGCTTCAATCGAATTACAAATCCTTGTTACGTCCAAATTACCGAGTTTTATTCCTCGAGAATTTGTTGGTAACTGTTGTACCTTTTTAATCGCCTCGCTCTGGTCAGAACGATGAAAGATCGATCTATACCACACCTGGAGTCGATTCCGGTGACAACGTGAGCTCTTTTTTTAAGCCTGACCTCGCGGAAAATTGCTTGGGATAGAGCCCTAGGAATGCTTGTCGTTACGAAAGTCTAAAGGGCATTTAAATCTGTATTCTAACCCCTCGCGCGGTGCCAAGGGTCTACGAACCCTGAGACTACCTGAGTAGTCGTACTACCGGAGTGTTTCTTTAAAACTGAACTCGTAGGAGATTGACAAAGGAAATCATTAAACGGTCATGTAAAAGGTTACAAGAATAATAAAAATGTACTTACGTTGTTATTGGAGAGCAGCGAAAGACGGGGAGATTGCGTGGTTTCTCTCGTTGATTCGGTGGATCGGCGGTCGCGTATACAATGAATTAATCACGAACAACCGTTTTTTAATGTTTCACCACTTTTAATGATTGAAGAATAAACAAATTGATGTTAAATGATACACGTAATATTCCTTACAAACGTTGGAATAACTAGCTGATCGAAAAGGTGGAATTATCTCTATGGTGTTAACCGGGAACAAAATTCCGGTAACAAATCAATGATGTCTTAAAAGATATGAGTTTTACAAGGTTCGAAAAGTAATGTTTACGAAAATCGAAATTCTGGTGGCTAGAAATTTTGACAACAAAACGCTCTGTCCGCTGGCTCAACTGACTCTCCCCGAGTGGGCGTTTTTGGTGGGTTATATACCCTTTTTTTCGTATAAGAAGACAATGGTTTATGTTACATGTAAGATATTTCCTAAAACATGGTGGGGATACATTCGATGAGGTGGACAAATTCGAGGCGGGATTTTGATCGTATGATCGTGCATCAATTGTCCGTTGGGAGGCCCATCTCTAGCAGCGAGGCTAGAGTGGGGTGTAAGAGTGCGTATAGTCCGCTCTGCCGTACGTATCTCTAAGGTTTCGGGCGGTTGAATTTCTCGGAATCGATTGTTCGTTCGGGGCCGTTGAAATCCTCGGTGGAGTGAGAATAATGTTTAGACCCGTACACGAGGTGTTTTGTAAATTAATGCGCAAGTATCGACTCCCCCATGTTCCTTACTGTTTTGAAAGGTGTAAATTTTTACTACTTACATTAAACGTTTCGGCAATAAAATAGCTACGTGCATGTTGATTCGTTTCTGAAGAAAGAATCGATACCTCGAGTTGGAATATTAATAATTTCCTCTTGGTCTTGTGAAGCTTATTAAAAGTGAGGATTTCATAGTAGTATACTAGCAGTATACTTCAGTCGTGGTGCGGGGGTACGTGGTTTCCGGCAGAATTCTGATAGTTTTACTACTATTTTTTTAACGCGTGATTGTTGCTAGGGAGAAACTTCGCACCTTTATTTGTCTCTCTACTTTTTGACATCAGAAGTCTCTCGGAGAACCGTTGAGGTATTTTGTCGTTATTACCCAAAAGGGGGGGCGGGCATTGGTTATAGACTACAGCTAGGCATGGATCCTCGATCGTACGTGCGGTTATTCGAAATGGATGGGCATAGGGCCCCTCGGTGATATAGGCTTGTGCCGTGGTGTGATTTTATGAATTGGTAATGTGCTCTCGCCTTCGTAATTTGATTTTTATTCGAGAGTACTTTTCTCTAGTCTTTGACTTCGCCGGTCACGCTGAATGTGTCACCGGATCTCGAATATAAATGAGGATAGAATCAGATCGCGTGAATCATTTTGTTTGACCTATTTGTCGATTTCGCGCTTAGGATTTTGTGTATCCTTTCTGTTACAAATGCATTCCCTGGGATAGTTATTTTCTTGTCATTTCCTTTCGTTTCCCTTTTTCCTCTCATCATTCGAGTAGTTTCAGAAAACTTCTTTCGAATCGTATATTCAAAGATAACTAGAGTAATTGAAACCGATTATAAGTGCATCTCCCCTTCCTGCAGAGATCCGTATCTACTTCTATTGCCCCTCTCCTTTCTGTCCGCGGGGTCTTATTTGAGCACAGGCGGATTTGGCTAGTTACCGTTAGAGTGGTGGCAACTGCCCGAAACATTATTTCGGGGGTCTCTGGCCCAGCGGCAGGTGAACGTAAGTCCCCTTGCCGACGACTCTCCTACTAGTGGTAAAGAAGCGAGTAGATCCTAGGTTACCATAGGCTGGCTCTCTTTTTTGGTTTCTTTGGAAAACTATGGAGCGGAAGACGGGGCAGGAATTGACCTTGCCACCGCCGGTTTATACCTAGTTCTGCGTCTACCAAGAGTCTATTTGATCGATTGGTCGATCTGCCTGCCTGTTTTATCTTGAGTCGCGCATATTGATTTTTGTAGGTACTGATCACGGCTGAAGGGTAAAAGAGCATTCCTTTACGAGTTATTTTGACATTCTTAAATCCATTCAAGTTTCGTGAGAGGCAGTAAACAAAAGATAAAAATGAAAAAATAAAGGTGTCCTTACGCTGGACGTAACACCTCCCCCCCTTGAGAAGATTATTAGTGGAAGACTAATAATCTATCTTGCGTTTTACGCGGTTCTCTTTTCTTCCAACGATCTGTGTTTATCCTCGGTTGCCTTTTCCGATCTTTAGTCTCCATTAGTTATCTGTATGTTCAGCCTATATTTTTTTTCTCTATCGTCCTATTGGTTGTTAGTTTCCCTATTGATTAAGTAGTATTGATTAATTATGTTCTCTATTATGTAGTGACATGCTTTCTTATTTCTAAGTATATTATTCGTCCTCGAGTAATCCATCGAGCAACAAGTTTCTTCTATTCAGGCGACTCCGATCAAAGTTGTTCCTGGCAATTCCTAGCTCGCGCTCTACAGCGTGCCTTTCCGCTTTCCAGTGTAATAAAGCGTCGTCCTCGGTCATGATGAAATGAGATTTCTGACCCACCGGTAACAGTAGGTCGTCTTCCAAGGTGTAAACCGCTCCGCCTATGGTGGCCCTTTCACCTTCGTCCGGTATTTTCTTGACCCATTCATCTAATATGCAGGCAGGGACATCCTTCCATTCGGGTGGTACGTGAATTCCCGGAACAATGGCCCAGTAGTGTTGCTTGCTATGTTTTGCGTACGAGTTGTCGACGGTGATTATTAATGTGTATTGGACCATATCCTGTAAATGATAATATAACTGATGTTACTTTAAGCGTCTTAAATTCCCAATATCTTTTATATACCAATACCTTATACCTTTGTTATTAATAATTAAGGAGTGGGGATATTTCCCCTCTCACTGATTTGAACTTCCCCCACCTTTTTATTACAAAGTTTATTTTTTATTATTTTTTTATTATTGTTAAAGCTAAATCCTCACGCCGTACTCGACGCGCGGTCAGTTTTAAGGGAGTCTCGACTCTCTCTCTCTCTCTCTCTCTCTCTCTCGTTCGGAGTTCGGATTAAGGAGGGAATAATTACTCCGAAAATTATGCAAACACACGAAAACAGTAATTTTATTAGAAAACACACGCGGAAAACAAAAGAACAAATAAACAAAATGAATTAATACGCTCAGTGACAATAATCTCGCTCGCCCTCGTGGCGCTCTCGATTGTACGGCTTTCGATAGCCTCGCGACTCTGCGATCTCTCTCTCGTCTCACTCTCACTCACAATATTTCGCTTCGACGGTCTCGACGGAAGTGGACTCGGCCAGCTCACCGGCACGCGTCTCATTCTCTCGCTTGCTCGTTCGATTGCGCGTTTTCGCGTGCGTGTCGCGTCGGTACCGTTAACTCGCATACTTATACTTGACGCCCTCGTCTCGCGCGGGTTTTTGAAACTTAATTTTAAGGGCCTTTAACATTATTTTTTTTTAAATATTTTTTTTATACTTGCATTTTTATCATTACCCTCCATATGTAGGCGTTATAGCCTTTTTATGCATATATATTTTTTTGTTTTGTTTTTTTTGTGTATATATTTTATTATTATTATTTTTTGTTATTTTCATTCCCCTTTTTTTTATTTTCCCTTCTTCCTGTATTAGATTACCCCCTGTTAATTGTTTATTATTATTTTCTTTGCATAATATTTAGTTTGATTACCCCATAACCATTGTATCGCTGGGTGGTTGCCTATATTTATCTTATAATCCCTTAGACCCTTGTCTCTGGCCCTGAGTAAGGTTGCATTCGTTGGTATCCATGACACGCGTCAACGGGCTCTCGGTAGAAGCAAGCGGGCACGAGATCGGGCTCCGGGACACTGGGCTTTGGACGAATATCCAAATGACCGTTATTTCCCTCTCCGTTCGGTTCAACGTGCCGGTATCTTCCCAGCCCCAAGTATTCGATTGAGACGGGATTTTGGCCGTGAGGAATAATAGTGTTATTTTCCCAGTAGTAATGCGTTCTACCGAGTACAATAGGTTGGTCAGGGTTGGCGCCTAGCCCGCGTGCCCACAGCCGGCGTGTTTTGTCGGTGAGTTTTCTCCACTCAGGGGGCACCCAAACGTATCGCCTCAGCTCGACCGTCCGGGGTAGCAACATGCGCCAATAATACACGACATTTTCCATTCCATAATGGGTAGTCGATCTGTTGCAAAAGCGAGTCGGGGTTTGTTCCAAAGAGGCACAGGTTCGACTAGGCTGGGCCATCCGTTCCTTCCATGTATTGGGACCGTTCTATAGTCCTGTCGTGAAGGTACAAGTTCATCGATACTCCAATGATACATGACTCTTCCTAATATGATATCTGTGAATGGTTGATCGCGCAATTGATCGGTCCAGACTTCTAACAATGCCGGTGTCAAACTCCTCCATTCAGGTGGAACGTAAAGATCGAGGTTCTTCCTTGCGATGTCGATGTATATTGTTATTTTCCAATAACAATAAAGTCGCGAAGCCCCAGGTGCTAGACAGGGCGGTTTTACCCTTCCGATAGCGATGGGAAGAGTCTCGGATGTGCTGAGTTTTGGAATTGTTCCATGAACTTCATGATTATTTTCTCTTCCACATGTGCACCGAGACATGTTGGTTAACTGTCGATAAGAAAAATTCACTAAAGTTATTGGTCGTGCTCAAATCATAGTTGAACCTTTGACCTACTTAGTCGTTGTTACTCCAGAGAATAAAAAAGATCATGCTGATTCCAAAAAATTTTTTGTTAATTACATAGTGAAAGTTCTACGTTCCTACTTTTTGTTAGGATTATGGGTTAGTACCAAAACCATGTAAATAGTTTGTATTATTATTTCCTCGGTAGGGAACCTTTGTTATTCATGTATATACATATTTTCTTCCTGTCGTTACATTATTCCGCGGACATCCTTTCTTCGGTTCATTGCTTATCTGTTCGTCGTTCGAGAGTGAAATATACCGGTTTCCTGTCGGGGAGAAGGGTGTGAAGGACTGTGTTTTTAATTCTCTCGAGTGTTGGATAGACTCTTGTTTCGGGTGTGCTCGCTGTTTCGGGTTCCGGTTCCTCACAGGACTTGAGAAGGATTGACTCCTCCTTAGGAACTGTTTCCTTGGCCTCGAGCCCGTTTTCAGCGAGCTCGATATGACATATAGGTCGAGGGGTCTTGTAGATTTCCTCAGTCGTCTCGACGGAAACATTTTTTTGTTGTCCCGTAGTTCGAGGCAGGGTAGTAGCCATGGATTTGACATTTGGGTTACAGGGTGTGCGCTGAGTGTCCTCTCGGAGTACTGTTACTGGGACTTGGTAGTGGTGACCCAATGATTTCGTAGGCATCGATGGCCGTAGGTCATAAATTCTCGGGTCGAAACCGAACCGTAGTGGTCCCGGCAAGAATTCTGTTCGGGGTCGCACAGGTGTATACGCGGGCTGATACTTCGGAGGCTCGTCGCGACGTAAGGGGCTTTCCGGGCCAGCCTCATTGTCGCCACCGTTGTCGTCTTTATCGGTTTTGGGAGGCCGCCTGCCGAGATGCATCAGTAGAGTTGTCACAGAATCCCAGATGGCGCCGAGGAGATATAGCGACCAACCGTACACAGTGTGCAAAGCATAACCGTGTATTACTTGTTATACGCCATCCCCCCTCCCCTTCCCCCACGCAAGAATCTACCTCCCGCTCTATCGAAGAGCCAACACCTCTACCCCCGCGTGTTCGTACGCATAACATTTTTTCCTTTCCCCTCCCCCTTTCGAATAAAATGTTAATTGAATAGGATAAGCCCCGCGTGGCCACGCGCATTACTTAAGGATAGTATTAAGGTTGTATCCCGTCCGTATCACTATGCGAACGGGCAGCATTTCTCCGGCGTAATATTCGTCCATCGCCACGAGCGCGACAGATGACGTCAGCGTACGCAAGGCAGTAACGCGACAGCCACGACGCTCGCGCTGTCTCGCTCTACCGATAAAACACTCATTACTTCTTTCGGTTATAAGTTATCCCCCCCCCCCCCCCCGCGCCGGTGCGTACACCGATTAACCATAGCTGCTATAAGATTTTTTCCTCTTCCTTTTGAGACATCACGTTTGCCGATCCGACGCGAGAAGACGTCCCATTTGGTGTTTCGCGCTCTTAGAGGAAACGGCGGCGAGAGAGAGAGGGCTATCCCTCGTGTGTTTCAAAACTATCGCGTTAGTTTTCGTAATCCGGGAATCCTCACGCGATCTCCAAAATTATTTTCGTTCGTATATTTTCTTTATCTAATAGCCGTTTTATCCAGTTACCGGCACTTATCAATAACTTTTTCTTTTCTTTCTCGTCTCTTGGGCGAGCATCAACGACGGTCGATGCCCGCAACCATTCAAAACGTGATTGAGAGACACGAGACAGGCCCCTCCCACGCCCTCGCTGCCTATTAATTCGATAATTACTCCGCGTTCTATTTAAATTCCTTTCACGGATTGTATACCATCCGAATCTATACATTGTGCATCAAGTTGCGATGCGAAAGGGAGATAGTCGAGCCTTTAAATGCCGCCTCAGTACAAATTCACGCTCAGTGAGCACGCGCGCGCAAACAAATTTGGCAAAGGCCTCTCGTCGAGGTCCGCGCTCGGCGATAAGGCTCGGCTATCTCGCCTATCTCTTCGCCCTACAGCGCCCACCGCTCTACCTGTAATCTCTACGCAGAAGCCAATAAAAGACGCCTACTATAGTTCGCTCTCCGAATTATTTTTCTTCTGACCGGCTCTCTCCCTGGACTACGCACCCCTTTCTCGGCATCTCGGACTTGGCAGTTTCCTCGGACAACGCGGCTTCTTGGCATCTCGGACCTTCGGCTTCGCATCGGAATAACTCCAACCGCCTTTCTCAAGGCGACACGATTCGCAATCTGTCCTTTTCAGGACAACTACCTCTCCCACACTCCCTCTCCTCTCAGCCCCTCCGGCCTCCGCTTACCTGCATTCCCGTGCTCCCTCGGGACGCACGCTATTCCGTGCTCCTTCAGGACGCACGCCTTGTCGGGAAGCGGGGAATAGAGGAAACCTCCTCCTTTCATCCCTCCCTTCACCTCTACGACCATCTCCGTCTCCTTTCGCCTCGTACCGATACCCGTGCTCCTGCCGATCAGGAAGCACGCACGGCCGAGGGGGAAGGGGCTACCCGTTTTCCTTGAGAAATCCTTCCGACTCATCTCGTCGCCAGCATCGAGGCACGAGCGATCAACGAGTCTTTCCGCTAATTAGTAGCGATCGATGTCCAAAAGAGCGGGCAGAAAGCGCTTCCTAGCGCACGCACGCCTCATCGACGAGAAGAGGGGTCCTCGTCGGGGTCTGACGTGGTTACTCAACCAGGATCTCGAGGAGACCGTAAGGGAATCCGCCCGCCAGGTACTCCCATCGTTCCTTCGGGAACCACCCTGCGCTCCGCTACCCCCCCTTTTCCCCGTGCGATCCGCTTCCGAGAGCTCCGCCACGGCGAAACTGCGGATTCTCTCGAACATCCGCGTGAGTCCCCGAGTACAACTCGTCGACCCCCGCAATGTCGAACCGTACGTCCCCGAGCCCATGGCACACAGCCCTCCTCCCACAGACGTCCCCTACATTCCCTCGGGGCTCCCAGTGTCCGTCCCGGAACGCCCCCGCACACCGGAGATTCGGATCTCCTCGGATTCTGATTTCGAGATGTAAGCGTCCCCTTCTCCCCCGCCCTTCGCCATCTCCCGCTTTCCCCTTTGTTAAACCGTCTTAGTTTCCGATAGCGTTAGACTTCTCGCGCACGCGGTCTAACGCTCGACGAGACAGTCTAAGTTTTTTTTTTTCTTTTATTTTTTATTTTTTTTTTTCTTACTTTTTGGTTACATTTTTACAAGTAAAAAGAAGGAGGAGAAATTTATCTCGCAGCCATCTGCTGCGGGTAACATACTGTGTCAACGATTAGTTTAATTCCCCTGCATAACATTATAATACCGATCATTCCGGCACTGAATGTGCCGAAAGCGGAGAAATATCCCCAAGATTTTTCCCAAGAGCTTTCGATAATTTTGTTTATTGAATGTTCGTCAATTAGGTTTGCAATTGTCCCCCCTTGCGTGACTGTGGGTTGTCCGGCTATTCCTCTGGCTACGGAATTTAAAATCGCTGGTTGTTCGGCGGAAACATTATGTGGTCGCGGAGGTCATCTAAATCCTTCTGTGTATATATGCCACTAGTAGCGAGAGATTGAGGGTTTCTGTATGTCCATGTATGTTGTGTGAGTGGACGGAGCACCGTCGGTGGTGTTGCATGAATCGGTCGAGGCTCGATAGAATACCACTCTCCTCCCACCTTATACATGGATGGCACCAGCCCGTTGCACGCGACTTGCGTGCCGGTTTTCTTAAGGATATGCGTGCGAGGCGTCAAATGGTATGAATTATTTCCCACCTCTACGGGCAGTTGTATGTAACATTCTCGGGTGTCTCTAATTCTTACTTCCAGTGGAATGCATTTTATGATGTGGGCTACTTCGCTGGCCAAAGCAGCCATATACCCCGGACCCTTCATTATATTATAGGCAAACTCATCGGGTGTTTGTTTGGCGAGTCCTATGGTATTTTCTAGTACCTGCCTCTCGAGGTTGCATCTTTGTGTTAGAATGTCTCGATACATTTGTTTCATCTGTGTGCGAACGTGTTTTTCGACATAGACGAATTTAGAGTTTACGTACGCAAATAGATCAAGGTTTGATACCGAGAGAGCTTCCTTTTTTATGAATGGATATCCTTTATGTATTTCTACGATTAATAGCTTTGGATGCTCGGTTCGTATCAGTGTGTACCCACACACCATCGTATGGTCCTTTGCCGTTAGTGGAAAAACCACATCTCCCTCCGTCAGAGAGTACATGGTTTGTTTGTAGCGTGTATCGGCGTCGGAGGTGCGTTTCGCGGGCCCTTCGTAAAGTACGCCGTATCGCTTGGTGTGACAACTGTCCACCGGGAAAGGCTCCCAGAAAGTATCGCCCCCGTCTATGTCGGTGCAGTGGCCCTCGTCGAGCTCGCATCGTGTACCTGATTTTAAGTGTACCTTGTTGGTGTCTACATCGACGTCGGCCATATAGTCTCGAAGCGTGATCTTCGCTGTGCCCTTTACGTACACCTTCTCCCAATTTCCATAAGGGTCGGAGTAATAAACTCCCTCGCACTCTGAATCCTGGCTAATTGTTCCTGCTAATGAGATGGGTCGAGTCGTTGTTCCGTTTTTCAAGATTCCATGGACTTCAGTTTGGCCGATCTTTACCTCTCCGTATTTATACATATCTATGCACGCATCTCGCGATATGTCATCAATGTACGAGAATTCTCCGTTAGGTACATCCATACCGTGTGACCACATTCCGCATCGTCGTATAACGCGGTGTATTTCTACTTTGCATTGTCTAATATGGATAGTTGAATATTGATTTATTTGTAACAATTGTATGTGGACCCCGGTTTCATTTATTTCTTGATGAAGGATATCGCATTCACCGACTTCCAATAGCGAGACGATCGTGATATTCAGAGTAGCGCCATTGCAATCGTATCCAATTAATCCTTCCGTGTGACGGAGAAAGGTCACCAAGTAGAGAACTACGAATCCTCCTATTAGTAGCCTCCCGAATTCCATCTGTAACGTCATCGATTTTACTTGTAAATCGAAACGCATGAGCTCATAGCAAAAAGAGAGGGGAAAAAGAGCATCGCTAACGTTCTGTCTTCTCCTTTCCTCCCATCGTTAGTATTCAAGTCGCGGCTACAAACGTGCTCGCCCCTCGATTACATGTGTAAACATTGGATTTTGATACGTGAATTATAAAGAAAAGAGGCGGAGTATTGTGCCCGTCGAAATGACTAAAAGGCAGCTACCGTCCGAAATTTGTTTTATTGAGTATCTTTGCTTGATCGAGCAAGTACCTTTTGTAAGAAGAAACAAAAATGTGTCGTGTACGCTATCTCCGACTCTGCAGCGACTGCTAGATCTCGATCCCTTCATTGATGGGAGGGTGTCTATTAGTGTTCAACAAGGAGTGAGACGCGAGAGATTTATCCGTCGGCTGTTAAATGATGCACCGTAAGTATAAATTGTGTTGTTTATACCTTCCCGATATATATATATTGTGACAGGCCCTTGCGTCGGACTTCGGCACAACCACCGCTCGAGCTCCCCGTCCAAATATAACGACGCCCACTAAATCGCTAACTCGCGTTCTCTACTTTCTTACTCCCTTTATCTGCTGATGGGCGCCAGGAATCGTATCAACCCCGATTTCCATGGGTATTCTCGTATCTCGCTTCCACTGTCTACCGACTAGCCAGGGCGCGGTTCGAGAAACGTCTCTACGTTACTACAAACAACCAATGAAATAAACTATAACACCGTATTGTCTCGAGTAAAATCAAATATAAAATGAACTTTATTTAGTCGTTGCTTGCGTGAAATCCGTGTCGTCACGGTCGATAATAACTTGTCACTCTCATTCAACATACATTTCCTCACTCATTCTTTCCATACCATACGATACAATCGTGGGACGCAGTACGTCGAGTCCTGAATCTACGGGAGAAATATAATACACGAATCCGTACGACGATCTAAAGAGAATTACCCGCCGAGTTTCCCTCCCGATTTACTAACCACACCACCCTTGGCTTTCCTATCGATGTACTTCCCGCGCGGCCTCATAATCGTCCCGTACAACACTCCATTAATTATTCTTACTCGCATATTCTCTCGAACACCGGGGAAGCCGGTCGCAACCGAGGAAACTCTCCAATGCACGCAGGCGTAAAAAATTGGTGCATCTCGTGCGCCTACCTTACATACTCTTTCGCCTCAACGACGTGACGTCTCGGTGACGATCCCTCTGTCGGCTTTCTCCACCCGGGAGCAACTCGGTGTCTTCAGGGATCCCTCCGGAAACTCGGTACGCTGTCCGTCGCCCTCGCGGTACCAGCTTCTTTGTCGATCCCTCGGAATTCCACCCTACGACCCTAACCGATACTCTCGATACTTTACTGCCCTACTCGCTACGCTAGCTAATCGTGCTACGCATAACACATTATCTAACGCTCGGCGATGTTCCGCCGTATCGGCCAGACGTCGGCGGCTTCTGTTCTTCTCGCTCGCCCTCGACAATCTGACCACGATTCCTCTCGAATCGTTTCCAAAATTCACTCTTCACACGGGCTCTCCGAGAGGTGGGGGACTCAGCCGAATATCGCTCGAGCCGTTGATTCGTGGATCGTCTCCGTGCGACGATGCTCTCCTCGTTCCCTCTCTCGTCCCTCTCGTGGTTCCCGTGGACTCCATACTCTCTCTGCAAACGTACACTTACAGCAGTAATTTGCCCTTCTTATACTGAGGTGCGACCTATCGACTCGAGCGGCGATCCCTGCGAAGTAATATTCTACTACTTTTCGCTTGTGCCGAGCACGTTGCTGCGAGCGCGTACCAACGCCTCGTCACAATATATCTATTTGTTTTCCTTTTCTAGAATTTAATTATTATTTTTTTCTCTTTTTTTTTTTAATTCTCCTTTTCTTTAGTTGGGTTTTGCTTTACGAGGATGTATTTGATTTGCGGCGACTCTTCGATGAGGATTTTCCCGACCCGGACGATTTCGTTGAACCTGCTGGGTTTCCCGAGCCCGATCCCGTTCGTCCGCGTTCGTGGTGGCGTTTGTGTTGGTCAGTATGTTTTTTTTCCCTTTCTTTTTTTTCTCTATCTTCTTTTTTCCCTTTTTTTTATAGTGGATATTTTGATTTCAGGTGAAATTCCCATGTAATTTTCGGAAACGGGTTTTCATTATGCGTGTATACGTCGTTTGCCAAATTCCTTCATTTAACATAAAACAAGCGCCTCAGCGCCTTGCGGGCGCAAAGGCCCTTGTTGGTGGGCTCCGCCCCCCAAACCCCCCGAAAAATGTCCCGAGGGGACATTTTTTAAGGCACTCACGGGGGTACACGTCGCGCTACGCGCTCCGTACCAAGTGTGATTACACTTCGCGTTATGCGCTACGTATCGAATATGTTTATACGTCGCGCTGCGCGTTTCACCTGAACCTCCTGTGTGTTTTAAGATAGGAATATTGAAACAATTGAAAAGAAAGTAGAAGGGTGGTTGGAAAAATTCGAGATAAAATTTGATTTTTTTTTTTGTTTCGAAAAAATTTTAAAGAGATTTGAAAAAATTAAATTGCAGTTTCCCAATATTTAAAGTAATTTACATTAAAAATGAAAAAAAAGCTGAGATTTTTTTTTTCATTTCAAATCATCCCGCCACAGAATATCAACGTCGCAGCGTGTACGAACTTTATCACGTCTGCTATGGAATTGTCGTCGGCTTCCAAAGTTTGACAGATAGAATGAATGGAAAAAAAATAAATAGTCGCGATTGTTTTCAATTTTATTTGGCAAATTGCAATAATTTTGGATATTCGATGATTCTTCTTTGTGACATTATAACCAAGTTTTTCAGTGCACCCGTGAAATTTATGATTACGAATGTGAATGATGTATTGTAAAATATTGTGAATGGTTTTCGTTCAAAATATATTATTTTCGAAATAAAAAGGGCTAATATTTGTAAATCAATGTGTGATATTTCGTGTTTTATTTTTCGCAACCAAATTTTCTTTTCTGACATGATGACAAATTGTTTTTTGGAAAATTAAAGTAACATAACCTTTAAAATAATTCCTCACTAGAAATAATTGTAGAATAAAAATATTAAGAAATGTTAGAATGTCTTCAAATTTGCTGTGCATAGTGTTTTCGATGCAATGAAATATTGCTGAAAATTAGAAAAAAATTCGTTAGTAGGTTTCAAAATTGCAGCGCCGTACGGACCTTTGACAGGAGAAAATGGATTTTTAAATGGAAAATGCCTGGAAAAAATGTTCAGAGATGTCGGAATGTCTTCAAATTTGCTGTGCATAGTGCTTTCGATAAAATAAAATAATGCCGCGAAAAAGAAAAAATTTGGTTCGTAGACTTCATAATTGGAGCACCGTACGGACATTTAGCGGAACAAAATTGAATTTTTATTTTGGAACAACTCATTAAAGGCTTCGCAGTAGTTTCAAAATATTTGTGCACAATAGTCATGATGTGATAAAACACTCCTGCGAAGGAGAACAAAATTGGTTCGCACCATCCAAAGTTACACTGTGATACGGACGTCCGAGAAGATAAATTCAGTGAAACAGCTATTTTTATTCAACCGCAGGCGAAAATAAATATTTCCAGTCATCGGAGTCACTTCAAATTAACTGCGCATGAAGTTGGAGGTACACCGAAGTAAATGCTGAAAAACTAATTTTTTTGGAGCATACGCTGCGGGGAATCCCCATCGAAAGCTGTGTGAAGAAGCCTCGATGGTCATTTTAATAGGCACTCTTTGCCTATTGTTATAGTGAGTGCCTAAAAATTGTAAATGAAACAATAAATCGTCTCTGTCTTGTACGTGGTGTTGAGTCTTGGTTGTATAGGTTTCGGGGGTAGACCCCGTCTTCTCGTAATTCCATTCGTTTCGTCCCTTCCTATTTCCCCTTCTTTTTGTTTTCCCTGTCTTCCTATTGACTCGTGAGTGAACCGTGGCGACCCATTGATCACCTTTGGAGGAAAAATCGTCAAGCCGAAGGGATGGTCTTGTGCTTAAAAACCCTGGTACGCGTTATTTTGTCATCATTTTCAGTTTGTTTCTTTCCGAAAAACTTGAAATTTACCATGGCTCTTTACGGACCTGGGAGTCGCTCGACAACGTCGACGCGTTCGAGGTATTGACGGGCGACCATAGCCCGGTCATCGAGGGGGAAATTAATCCCTTGGAGCAAGCATTCCGGGACTTGGTGGCTCGTACGCGGGTCACCCGTCGGCAGGAATTGGAAAAAGCGTAAGTTTTCTTGGGGATTTTTTTTATACTTTATTTCTATTATTTTTTTTTTCATTTACTTATTTTGTGTTTGTTGTTTTTTTTTGTTTTCAGTTGGGTTTACGAGGACTTCGCTCTTCGAATCCTCTTCGGGATGGACCCGTACGAGGAGGAAGAGAACTGGGACCGGAGTCCCGTGGAGGGGTCCTTCTTTGAGGGGGACGAAGGGTTGAGATTCGCCTGGTACGCGAGCGTCATGCGCTCTCACTGGGCGATGACCCCGTCAACTCTCTTTACGGCGGCACAGCGTTACTTGCCCGCCGTTCCGGAACCGACGGCGGGGGTTGTCTGGCCTGGCATGCGGTCCTGGCAAGTCCGCGATAATCTTCGGGCTTATGGCTACGTTCGGCGGCGTCGCGGAATTCCGGATTGTCCGGCCAGTCCGCCACCCGAAGAACGCGGCGCCGCTCCCATCGGGGTCGTGGAAGACAGCGGCGATGAGGACGAAGGGGTGGGCATGGACCCTGGCGATCATTTCATCGCCGAGTTTCTGGCGGAACTCGAGGAGCCGGGGCCCTACGAGCCGCCCCTGCAAAATGTCCTCGCTCGTCGAGAGGTAAAGATTCGTCTTCCTTCTTGTATTGTATTTGTGTTTCTCTTCTTTTTTTATTTTCATATATTAATTCTGGCGTTTTTTTTTCTGTTTCAGGGTTGATGTCGTCCCCCTTCTAGTTTTTAATTTTTTTATTAAGTTTTATTCCTAAGTGAGTTTTTTTTTATTTTATTTTTCTTATGTATAAGTTGATTGTATTGTATTATATTTTCATGTGCGTTTCTTTTTTAATATACGTCCCTTACGGGGCAATTTAAACATATTGGCTTGTGTAAAAAAAAATTCTTCCGAAACCCTTCCCTTCATTTAGGTTATATTTTGCGTCCATTCGGTCGTTTTTTCCTTGTTTCGTTTTTTTTTTCGTTGATCGTCTCGTTGTCAATTGGTTTCGTCGTTGGTTGTTTCGTCGCTTCATTCTCGTCGTTGTGAGTTCTCGTCGTTGTGCGTTCTCGTCGTTGGTCATTCTTGTCGGTGTTCGTTCTCATCGTTTCGTCTTCGTTGGTTATTCCGTCGTTGTTCGTTCCCGTTGTTTCGTCCTCGTTAATTTTTATATATTTTTTTCTACTGTCGAGTCTTCAAGGCTTCTGACAAATGTTTAGATGTTGCTTTCCTTTTTACGGTCGAGTCCTCATGATTCCCGATAAATGTTTACATCTTACAATATATTTTTCCTTTCTAATCGTTTTTTTTTCCTTACGGTTGAGTCCCCGTGACTCCCGGTAAATGTTTAAATATTTTTTTTCAATTTTTTCTTTTTCCAATCTTTTCTTTACGGTTGAGTCCTCGTGACTCCCGGTAAATGTTTAAATATTTTTTTTTCAATTTTTTTTTCTTTTTCTAATCTTTTCTTTACGTTTGAGTCCTCGTGACTCCCGGTAAATGTTAAAATTTTTACGTTTGTTTTTTTTTTTTTCTATCTCTTCCTTTTCCTTTTTGCATGTTAGAAATTGTTTGATGACTAGCGTGTTCGACGAGGCACAATTATTGCCTGAATAATAATATAAAAGAAAATATTTTCCCGGCCTAGCGCTACTATGGCGATCCCTTGTGCCGTGGTTGAACGTTTCTCTCTCTCTGTTTCTTTTCGTCGTTGCTCGACTCCCATTGGCCCTTTCAAGACCTCTGGTTGAGTCCCTCCTATGTATCTACGACTCCCTTTTTTTCGTTTCTCTTTTTTTTTCTTTATGTTTCATATATCCCTTTTTTTCTTTTCAATGAATTCTCCCTCTCTTTTTTTTTTGCATTTATCGGGTATGGTATTGCATTACAATGTGCATTGCTTATATTATTTTAAAACTTTAATCAATGTAGAATTTTTTTTTTATCTTTGTTTTTTTTTTTTATTATTTTTTTTTCGTTTTTTTTTAATACATTTTTTTTTGGTAAAATCGTTCCCTCCACCTTTAGTAATTAATTTGCTAATTATTTCTATCTCTTTCCTCTTTTTCTTTTTGTTATGTAAAGTATTTGTATTCCTATTTTATACTTGGCTTTTCATCTACCATTCACCCTTGCTAGTTGGTAATACCTATATAGTACTTGTTTTTTTTTTGTTATTATTTTTATTTTTGTTTTGTAGGTTTTTTTTTCTTTTTCCTTACGTCTATATGTATATATATATTTTTTTTCATCATTTTTTTTCTATTTATTAACGTCCCGTAGTTATTATTTATTCCCCTCCATTATTTATTTAGTAATCCTTAATATCTTTATATGTATATATATTTTCCTTAAACCCTTCACCCTTATTGATTAAGTTATCTTCCCAGAAAAGTATTCGATTTTATTATTTTTATTGTTATCTTTATTCCCTTTTTATTTAACTAAATGATTTTTTTCCTCTACTCTATAGTGGTTATCAATATTTTCCCTTCGTTTTTCGTCTCTCTGCCCCTATTTCCTTTTGCCGATTGCTTGCAACACTCGGATAGTAGCTCGAGTAAGATCCTTTGCCTCCTGGATCATTGTGGGTGATACTAGTAGCTCGTAGTCGCTAATCCCGCGATCGGGAATTATTACTATGTGTTTTACAAAAAGAATTTCCTCTTGACAGAGATCGCATTGTCGGGTTGCTATTCCGCATTCGTAGCAGGCGATAGCGTGGGCGCACGGCACGTAGATCCCGGAGACTCGGCGCGTGCCGCAGTAACGGCATAAATTGTCAAACACGACGTCGTCTAGTCTGATGCTGGGGTTTACGAAGCCGTCCGGTATACATGCCATTAATGCCTCCTTTTCGGCTTCGGGCATCGGCTCCCTTCTGACGTCGATTGGTTGGATTCGTTTTTGACAGAATGACCTGTAGCAATCCATTGTTTTGGCTAAAGTCTCTTCGCCCTTAGATTTCTTGCTTACCCTTTCGATGAACTCCTTTCCCTTACGCTCAAGGAGATATGTGCAGGTTTTGTTCCATCTCGCGTGTTCTTCCCACGGGTCATCACGAGCACCCCATCTATGCAGTAGCCCGTGGCACCGGAAACATTTGACTTTATCACTGACACCCAGATAAAAGAACCCGGCGTCTGCCATGTTTTCCGCGGTTTGTTTCATAGCCGTCGGCCATTCCTTGACACTTTCTATTCGCGTTTCGTAGTGCGAATAGTCCTCTACTATTGGTTTCACGGGTATGTTTATGTAAGTGACGTGACTGAGGTCAGGTGACGGTGTTGATCCCATGGTGATGTTATACTTCCGAGCCTCTGTTTGAACGCCTAGGCTGCTCCGTGTCTGGACTCCGCTTGTCGAAGGGCCGGATCTCGGTTTATTGGTAGTCGCCGGGGGCGTTGGCGCGCCCTGTGCTAACGGGTGCGTGGTGAGTGGATCGGTCCCGGCTAGCGCTATCCTCATGGCGGTGCGCGCCAGGTGCTGTCCCTCGGTGGTGCCTGTTGTCTTTTTCTTGCCGATAATCGCGCTGGTTTCACAGGCTTCTTCTATGGCTATCCTTTTCCCTTTGTTTGATACTCGTGGGGACTTGATAGGAGCTTGTACGAGACTCAATGTCCTGCGCAATTCTTCCAATGTTTCCTTATGGTCTCGTCCCTGGCTATTCAAGACTATTTTTACCGATCCTTTACCGGTGCTGCTCTTACTTGGTGTTTTGTTTATCGAGATCTTCGGTTCCTCGTGCGTGGTAGGCCCAGTCTTTCCTTCCTTTACAGCTTCCTTTGGTGTGTCGGGTGGTGTTTTCCGCGGATTTTTGCTAGCGGATGGCCTGGCTTTCTCCGCATCGATAGTGATGTTTCCACGTGGGAGATTATTAATGAAACGACAATTCGGCCAATCGTCCCTGTGTTCTGCCATCGGGTCTTCCCCGCGTTGCCAATTATTTATCTCTGCACCGCATTCAAAACAAGCGACGTCGTCGCCTTGTCCCAGGTAGAAAAATCCTGCCGCAGCCAGTTGCTCGGGCTTCAAGTATTGTAACGGCCAGTGGTCGAAACTTATCAACCGTTCTGACTCACGTCGGAACCGAGGATAGGCAGTGCGTGGAGGCGCCTTTGGTGGCGTATTGCCGCTACTACCTCTCGTTACCTCGCTGCCTTCCATCATGGTAACGGAATGTGTGCTTTCTTTACTCGTTCCGGATGTACGACGCATGTTTTTCCTTTCAATTGTATACGGAGATTTCCTTTTTCCAGTAACTCCAGTACCTCAAATGGTCCAGTGTATTGATCGCCTAATTTTCCTGGTTTCGGTCCTTTAAGCAAAAATACAGGTTCACCGACTCTGAACGTGACTGGGTTAATTCGACGGTCTCTGTACTCCTTAGCCCTTTCCTTCGAGGCTATTAGATTAATTCTACCCAGGCTCTGTATTTCGTGAATTTGTGTGACCAAACGGGTTAAATAATCGTCATACGTCGCGAGTTGATCTATATCGTCCAAAGGAAAATTGGAGGGCGTCCGAGCGATTTTTCCAAATACCATCTCGTATGGAGTGTGTTTCGTGCTCTCGTGTACATTGGTGTTGTAGTTGTAAATAGCTAATTCAACCCAATCATCCCAGTTATATTCTTTTGTCGTGTACTGGTTGAGATACTCGCCGAGAGCGTGATGCGAACTTTCTAACGATCCGTTTGATTGTGGGTGAAATGCTGTTGTTCTTATCTTTTTTATTTTAAACAGTTTCGAGATTTGTTTCATAAAATTGCTTAAAAAATTCGTGCGTTGATCGGTGAGCACAGAATGAGGGGAACCAAAATTACAAATGAATCTTTTTACAAAGGCTTCGGCTATCGTTACTGCCTTGGCGTTTGGCAACGGCGCAGCCGCCGAGAATGTCGTTAACTGATCCTGCATTGTGAGAATGTATTCGTTGTCCCTATTAGTCCTGACTCCATGTACTTTTAAGATTTACCGATTTTCAATCCAACGTAAATTTCTCTAACGATCTTGTCGGAATCCGTTTCGCTTAAACCGCAACAACATTCACATTTATTTGATTATTTGTTTTGCTGACCAAGTTATAAGTAATATTTTGTGGATTTTGAGAATTTTTTTGTCTATTCTTCAATTATTTAAGAAGTGGAAAAAATTATAACAATCGTTTGTTCTTTAGCTCCCTGATTCCCCGGCCGACTTGTCGTGGGAGCTGAGAAGCTCCCTGGCTTCTTGGCTCCCTGGCTCTCTGGCTCCCTGGCTCCCTGGCTCTCTGGCTCCTTCGCTCCCTGGCTCCCTGGCTACCTGGCTCCCTGGCTCTCTGGTTCCCTGGCTCCCTGGCTCTCTGGCTCCCTGACTCCCTGACTCCAAGTACTTTTAAGATTTACCGATTTCCAATCCATCGTAAATTTCTGTATCGATTTTGTCGGAATCCGTTTCCCTTAAAACGCAACAACATTCACATTTCTTTGATTATTTATTTTGCAGAACAAGTTATAAGTAATATTTTGTGGATTTTGAGAATTTATTTGTCTATTCTTCAATTGTTTAAGACGTGGAAAAAATTATATCAATCGTTTGTTCTTTAGCTCCCTGACTCCCCGGCCGAATTGGCGTGGGAGCTGAGGAGTTCCCTGGCTTCTTTTCTCCCTGGCTCCCTGGCTACCTGGCTCCCTGGCTCTCTGGTTCCCTGGCTCCCTGGCTCTCTGGCTCGCTGGCTCTCTGGCTCCCTGGCTCCCTGGCTCCCTGGCTACCTGACTCCCTGGCTCCCTGGCTCCCTGGCTCCCTGGCTCCCTGGCTCCCTGGCTCCCTGGCTCTCTGGCTGCCTGGCTCCCTGGCTACCTGACTCCCTGTCTCCCTGGCGCCCTGGCTCGCTGGCTCCCTGGCTCTCTGGTTCCCTGGCTCCCTGGCTCTCTGGCTCCCTGGCTCCCTCGCTCCCTGGCTCTCTAGCTCCCTGGCTCCCTGGCTGCCTGGCTACCTGACTCCCTGTCTCCCTGGCGCCCTGGCTCTCTGGCTCCCTGCCTCTCTGGTTCCCTGGCTCCCTGGCTCTCTGGCTCCCTGGCTCCCTGGCTCTCTGGCTCCCTGGATCCCTGTCACGGTGGCCCTTCAGTTCCCTACCTCGCTGGCTCCCAGACTCCTTGTACTTTTAGGATTCATCGATTTCCAATCCAACGTAAATTTCTGTAACGATTTTGTCAGAATCCGTTTCCCTTAAACCGCAATAACATTCACATTTATTTAATTGTTCGTTTTGCAGACTAAGTTATAAGTAATATTTTGTGGATTTTGAGAATTTTTTTGTCTATTCTTCAATTATTTAAGAAGTGGAAAAAATTATATCAATCGTTTGTTCTTTAGCTCCCAGACTCCCCGGCCGAATTGTCGTGGGAGCTGAGGAGCTCCCTGGCTTCTTGGCTCCCTGGCTCCCTGGCTCCCTGGCTCCCTGGCTCCCTGGCTCCCTGGCTCCCTGGCTCCCTGGCTCCCTGGCTCCCTGGCTCCCTGGCTACCTGACTCCCTGTCTCCCTGGCGCCCTGGCTCTCTGGCTCCATGGCTCTCTGGTTCCCTGGCTCCCTGGCTCTCTGGCTCCCTGGCTCCCTGGCTCTCTGGTTCCGAGGCTCCCTGGCTCTCTGGCTCTCTGGCTCCCTGGCTCCCTGGCTCCCTGACTCCCTGTCTCCCTGGCGCCCTGGCTCCCTGTCACGGTGGCCCTTCAGTTCCCTACCTCGCTGGCTCCCAGACTCCTTGTACATTTAGGATTCATCGATTTCCAATCCAACGTAAATTTCTGTAACGATTTTGTCGGAATCCATTTCCCTTAAACCGCAACAACATTCACATTTATTTAATTATTCGTTTTGCAGACTAAGTTATAAGTAATATTTTGTGGATTTTGAGAATATTTTTGTCTATTCTTCAATTATTTAAGAAGTGGAAAAAATTATAAGAATCGTTTGTTCTTTAGCCCCCTAATTCGCTAGCCGAATTGTCGTGGGAACTGAGGAGCTCCCTGGCTTCTTGGCTCCCTGGCTCCCTGGCTCCCTGGCTCCCTGGCTCTCTGGTTCCCTGGCTCCCTGGCTCTCTGGCTCTCTGGCTCCCTGTCTCTCTGGTTCCCTGGCTCCCTGGCTCTCTGGCTCCGTGGCTCTCTGGTTCCCTGGCTCCCTGGCTCTCTGGCTCCCTGGCTCCCTGGCTCTCTGGCTCCCTGGCTCTCTGTCACCGTGGCCCTTCATTTCCCTACCTCGCTGGCTCCCAGACTCCTTGTACTTTTAAGATTTACCGATTTCCAATCCATCGTAAATTTCTGTAACGATTTTGTCGGCTCCATGTACTTTTAAGATTTACCGATTTCTAATCCATCGTAAGTTCCTGTATCGATTTTCTCGGAATCCGTTTCCCTTAAAACGCAACAACATTCACATTTATTTGATTATTTATTTTGCAGAACAAGTTATAAGTAATATTTTGTGGATTTTATGAATTTATTTGTCTATTCTACAATTATTTAAGAAGTGGAAAAAATTATATCAATCGTTTGTTCTTTAGCTCCCTGACTCCCCGGCCGACTTGTCGTGGGAGCTGAGGAGCTCCCTGGCTTCTTGGCTCCCTGGCTCTCTGGTTCCCTGACTCCCTGGCTCCCTGGCTCCCTGTCTCCCTGGCTCCCTGGCTCTCTGGCTCTCTGGCTCCCTGTCTCTCTGGTTCCCTGGCTCCCTGGCTCTCTGGCTCCCTGGCTCTCTGGTTCCCTGGCTCCCTGGCTCTCTGGCTCCCTGGCTCCCTGGCTCTCTGGTTCCCTGGCTCCCTGTCACCGTGGCCCTTCATTTCCCTACATCGCTGACTCCCAGACTCCTTGTACTTTTAAGATTTACCGATTTCCAATCCATCGTAAATTTCTGTAACGATTTTGTCGGCTCCATGTACTTTTAAGATTTACCGATTTCTAATCCATCGTAAGTTCCTGTATCGATTTTCTCGGAATCCGTTTCCCTTAAAACGCAACAACATTCACATTTATTTGATTATTTATTTTGCAGAACAAGTTATAAGTAATATTTTGTGGATTTTATGAATTTATTTGTCTATTCTACAATTATTTAAGAAGTGGAAAAAATTATATCAATCGTTTGTTCTTTAGCTCCCTGACTCCCCGGCCGACTTGTCGTGGGAGCTGAGGAGCTCCCTGGCTTCTTGGCTCCCTGGCTCTCTGGTTCCCTGGCGCTCTGGTTCCCTGGCTCCCTGGCTCTCTGGCTCCCCGGCTCCCTGGCTCTCTGGTTCCCTGGCTCCCTGTCACCGTGGCCCTTCAGTTCCCTACCTCGCTGGCTCCCAGACTCCTTGTACTTTTCAGATTTACCGATTTCCAATCCATCGTAAATTTCTGTAACGATTTTGTCGGAATCCGTTTCCCTTAAAACGCAACAACATTCACATTTCTTTGATTATTTGTTTTGCAGAACAAGTTATAAGTAATATTTTGTGGATTTTATGAATTTATTTGTCTATTCTTCAATTATTTAAGAAGTGGAAAAAATTATATCAATCGTTTGTTCTTTAGCTCCCTGACTCCCCGGCCGACCTGTCGCGGGAGCTGAGGAGCTCCCTGGCTTCTTGGCTCCCTGGCTCCCTGACTCCCTGTCTCCCTGGCTCCCTGGCTCCCTGGCTCTCTGGTTCCCTGGCTCCCTGGCTCTCTGGCTCCCTGTCTCTCTGGTTCCCTGGCGCTCTGGTTCCCTGGGTCCCTGGCTCTCTGGCTCCCTGGCTCCCTGGCTCCCTGGCTCCCTGGTTCCCTGGATTCTTGGCTCCCTGGCTCTCTGGCTCCCTGGCTCCCTGGCTCTCTGGCTCCTTGGCTCCCTGGCTCTCTGGTTCCCTGGCTCCCTGTCACCGTGGCCCTTCAGTTCCCTACCTCGCTGGCTCCCAGACTCCTTGTACTTTTCAGATTTACCGATTTCCAATCCATCGTAAATTTCTGTAACGATTTTGTCGGAATCCGTTTCCCTTAAAACGCAACAACATTCACATTTCTTTGATTATTTGTTTTGCAGAACAAGTTATAAGTAATATTTTGTGGATTTTATGAATTTATTTGTCTATTCTTCAATTATTTAAGAAGTGGAAAAAATTATATCAATCGTTGGTTCTTTAGCTCCCTGACTCCCCGGCCGACCTGTCGCGGGAGCTGAGGAGCTCCCTGGCTTCTTGGCTCCCTGGCACTCTGGTTCCCTGACTCCCTGGCTCCCTGGCTCCCTGGCTCCCTGGCGCCCTGGCTACCTGGCTCCCTGGCTCTCTGGTTCCCTGGCTCCCTGGCTCTCTGGCTCTCTGGCTCCCTGTCTCTCTGGTTCCCTGGCTCCCTGGCTCTCTGGCTCCCTGGCTCTCTGGTTCCCTGGCTCCCTGGCTCTCTGGCTCCCTGGCTCCCTGGCTCTCTGGCTCCCTGGCTCCCTGTCACCGTGGCCCTTCATTTCCCTACATCGCTGGCTCCCAGACTCCTTGTACTTTTAAGATTTACCGATTTCCAATCCATCGTAAATTTCTGTAACGATTTTGTCGGCTCCATGTACTTTTAAGATTTACCGATTTCTAATCCATCGTAAGTTCCTGTATCGATTTTCTCGGAATCCGTTTCCCTTAAAACGCAACAACATTCACATTTATTTGATTATTTATTTTGCAGAACAAGTTATAAGTAATATTTTGTGGATTTTATGAATTTATTTGTCTATTCTACAATTATTTAAGAAGTGGAAAAAATTATATCAATCGTTTGTTCTTTAGCTCCCTGACTCCCCGGCCGACTTGTCGTGGGAGCTGAGGAGCTCCCTGGCTTCTTGGCTCCCTGGCTCTCTGGTTCCCTGACTCCCTGGCTCCCTGGCTCCCTGTCTCCCTGGCTCCCTGGCTCTCTGGCTCTCTGGCTCCCTGTCTCTCTGGTTCCCTGGCTCCCTGGCTCTCTGGCTCCCTGGCTCTCTGGTTCCCTGGCTCCCTGGCTCTCTGGCTCCCTGGCTCCCTGGCTCTCTGGCTCCCTGGCTCCCTGGCTCTCTGGCTCCCTGGCTCCCTGTCACCGTGGCCCTTCATTTCCCTACATCGCTGGCTCCCAGACTCCTTGTACTTTTAAGATTTACCGATTTCCAATCCATCGTAAATTTCTGTAACGATTTTGTCGGCTCCATGTACTTTTAAGATTTACCGATTTCTAATCCATCGTAAGTTCCTGTATCGATTTTCTCGGAATCCGTTTCCCTTAAAACGCAACAACATTCACATTTATTTGATTATTTATTTTGCAGAACAAGTTATAAGTAATATTTTGTGGATTTTATGAATTTATTTGTCTATTCTACAATTATTTAAGAAGTGGAAAAAATTATATCAATCGTTTGTTCTTTAGCTCCCTGACTCCCCGGCCGACTTGGCGTGGGAGCTGAGGAGCTCCCTGGCTTCTTGGCTCCCTGGCTCTCTGGTTCCCTGACTCCCTGGCTCCCTGGCTCCCTGTCTCCCTGGCTCCCTATCTCCCTGGCTCCCTGGCTCCCTGACTCCCTGTCTCCCTGGCTCCCTGGCTCCCTGGCTCCCTGGCTCTCTGGTTCCCTGGCGCTCTGGTTCCCTGGCTCCCTGGCTCTCTGGCTCCCCGGCTCCCTGGCTCTCTGGTTCCCTGGCTCCCTGTCACCGTGGCCCTTCAGTTCCCTACCTCGCTGGCTCCCAGACTCCTTGTACTTTTCAGATTTACCGATTTCCAATCCATCGTAAATTTCTGTAACGATTTTGTCGGAATCCGTTTCCCTTAAAACGCAACAACATTCACATTTCTTTGATTATTTGTTTTGCAGAACAAGTTATAAGTAATATTTTGTGGATTTTATGAATTTATTTGTCTATTCTTCAATTATTTAAGAAGTGGAAAAAATTATATCAATCGTTTGTTCTTTAGCTCCCTGACTCCCCGGCCGACCTGTCGCGGGAGCTGAGGAGCTCCCTGGCTTCTTGGCTCCCTGGCTCTCTGGTTCCCTGACTCCCTGGCTCCCTGGCTCCCTGTCTCCCTGGCTCCCTATCGCCCTGGCTCCCTGGCTCCCTGACTCCCTGTCTCCCTGGCTCCCTGGCTCCCTGGCTCTCTGGTTCCCTGGCTCCCTGGCTCTCTGGCTCCCTGTCTCTCTGGTTCCCTGGCGCTCTGGTTCCCTGGCTCCCTGGCTCTCTGGCTTCCTGGCTCCTTGGCTCCCTGGCTCCCTGGCGCCCTGGCTCCCTGGCTCCCTGGCTCCCTGGCTCCCTGGCTTCTTGGCTCCCTGGCTCCCTGGGTCCCTGGCTCTCTGGCTCCCTGGCTCCCTGGCTCCCTGGCTCCCTCGTTCCCTGGATTCTTGGCTCCCTGGCTCTCTGGCTCCCTGGCTCCCTGGCTCTCTGGCTCCTTGGCTCCCTGGCTCTCTGGCTCCCTGGCGCCCTGTCACCGTGGCCCTTCAGTTCCCTACCTCGCTGGCTCCCAGACTCCTTGTACTTTTCGGATTCATCGATTTCCAATCCAACGTAAATTTCTGTAACGATTTTGTCGGAATCCGTTTCCCTTAAACCGCAACAACATTCACATTTATTTAATTATTCGTTTTGCAGACTAAGTTATAAGTAATATTTTGTGGATTTTGAGAATATTTTTGTCTATTCTTCAATTCTTTAAGAAGTGGAAAAAATTATAAGAATCGTTTGTTCTTTAGCCCCCTAATTCCCTAGCCGAATTGTCGTGGGAACTGAGGAGCTCCCTGGCTTCTTGGCTCCCTGGCTCCCTGGCTCCCTGGCTCCCTGGCTCCCTGGCTCCCTGGCTCCCTGGCTCCCTGGCTCCCTGGCTCCCTGGCTCTCTGGTTCCCTGGCTCCCTGGCTCTCTGGCTCTCTGGCTCCCTGTCTCTCTGGTTCCCTGGCTCCCTGGCTCTCTGGCTCCCTGGCTCTCTGGTTCCCTGGCTCCCTGGCTCTCTGGCTCCCTGGCTCCCTGGCTCTCTGGCTCCCTGGCTCCCTGTCACCGTGGCCCTTCATTTCCCTACATCGCTGGCTCCCAGACTCCTTGTACTTTTAAGATTTACCGATTTCCAATCCATCGTAAATTTCTGTAACGATTTTGTCGGCTCCATGTACTTTTAAGATTTACCGATTTCTAGTCCATCGTAAGTTCCTGTATCGATTTTCTCGGAATCCGTTTCCCTTAAAACGCAACAACATTCACATTTATTTGATTATTTATTTTGCAGAACAAGTTATAAGTAATATTTTGTGGATTTTATGAATTTATTTGTCTATTCTACAATTATTTAAGAAGTGGAAAAAATTATATCAATCGTTTGTTCTTTAGCTCCCTGACTCCCCGGCCGACTTGTCGTGGGAGCTGAGGAGCTCCCTGGCTTCTTGGCTCCCTGGCTCTCTGGTTCCCTGGCGCTCTGGTTCCCTGGCTCCCTGGCTCTCTGGCTCCCCGGCTCCCTGGCTCTCTGGTTCCCTGGCTCCCTGTCACCGTGGCCCTTCAGTTCCCTACCTCGCTGGCTCCCAGACTCCTTGTACTTTTCAGATTTACCGATTTCCAATCCATCGTAAATTTCTGTAACGATTTTGTCGGAATCCGTTTCCCTTAAAACGCAACAACATTCACATTTCTTTGATTATTTGTTTTGCAGAACAAGTTATAAGTAATATTTTGTGGATTTTATGAATTTATTTGTCTATTCTTCAATTATTTAAGAAGTGGAAAAAATTATATCAATCGTTTGTTCTTTAGCTCCCTGACTCCCCGGCCGACCTGTCGCGGGAGCTGAGGAGCTCCCTGGCTTCTTGGCTCCCTGGCTCTCTGGTTCCCTGCCTCCCTGGCTCCCTGGCTCCCTGTCTCCCTGGCTCCCTATCTCCCTGGCTCCCTGGCTCCCTGACTCCCTGTCTCCCTGGCTCCCTGGCTCCCTGGCTCTCTGGTTCCCTGGCTCCCTAGCTCTCTGGCTCCCTGTCTCTCTGGTTCCCTGGCGCTCTGGTTCCCTGGCTCCCTGGCTCTCTGGCTTCCTGGCTCCTTGGCTCCCTGGCTCCCTGGCGCCCTGGCTCCCTGGCTCCCTGGCTCCCTGACTCCCTGGCTCCCTGGCTCCCTGTCTCCCTGGCTCCCTATCTCCCTGGCTCCCTGGCTCCCTGACTCCCTGTCTCCCTGGCTCCCTGGCTCCCTGGCTCTCTGGTTCCCTGGCTCCCTGGCTCTCTGGCTCCCTGTCTCTCTGGTTCCCTGGCGCTCTGGTTCCCTGGGTCCCTGGCTCTCTGGCTCCCTGGCTCCCTGGCTCCCTGGCTCCCTGGTTCCCTGGATTCTTGGCTCCCTGGCTCTCTGGCTCCCTGGCTCCCTGGCTCTCTGGCTCCTTGGCTCCCTGGCTCTCTGGTTCCCTGGCTCCCTGTCACCGTGGCCCTTCAGTTCCCTACCTCGCTGGCTCCCAGACTCCTTGTACTTTTCAGATTTACCGATTTCCAATCCATCGTAAATTTCTGTAACGATTTTGTCGGAATCCGTTTCCCTTAAAACGCAACAACATTCACATTTCTTTGATTATTTGTTTTGCAGAACAAGTTATAAGTAATATTTTGTGGATTTTATGAATTTATTTGTCTATTCTTCAATTATTTAAGAAGTGGAAAAAATTATATCAATCGTTGGTTCTTTAGCTCCCTGACTCCCCGGCCGACCTGTCGCGGGAGCTGAGGAGCTCCCTGGCTTCTTGGCTCCCTGGCACTCTGGTTCCCTGACTCCCTGGCTCCCTGGCTCCCTGGCTCCCTGGCTCCCTGGCTACCTGGCTCCCTGGCTCTCTGGTTCCCTGGCTCCCTGGCTCTCTGGCTCTCTGGCTCCCTGTCTCTCTGGTTCCCTGGCTCCCTGGCTCTCTGGCTCCCTGGCTCTCTGGTTCCCTGGCTCCCTGGCTCTCTGGCTCCCTGGCTCCCTGGCTCTCTGGCTCCCTGGCTCCCTGTCACCGTGGCCCTTCATTTCCCTACATCGCTGGCTCCCAGACTCCTTGTACTTTTAAGATTTACCGATTTCCAATCCATCGTAAATTTCTGTAACGATTTTGTCGGCTCCATGTACTTTTAAGATTTACCGATTTCTAATCCATCGTAAGTTCCTGTATCGATTTTCTCGGAATCCGTTTCCCTTAAAACGCAACAACATTCACATTTATTTGATTATTTATTTTGCAGAACAAGTTATAAGTAATATTTTGTGGATTTTATGAATTTATTTGTCTATTCTACAATTATTTAAGAAGTGGAAAAAATTATATCAATCGTTTGTTCTTTAGCTCCCTGACTCCCCGGCCGACTTGTCGTGGGAGCTGAGGAGCTCCCTGGCTTCTTGGCTCCCTGGCTCTCTGGTTCCCTGACTCCCTGGCTCCCTGGCTCCCTGTCTCCCTGGCTCCCTGGCTCTCTGGCTCTCTGGCTCCCTGTCTCTCTGGTTCCCTGGCTCCCTGGCTCTCTGGCTCCCTGGCTCTCTGGTTCCCTGGCTCCCTGGCTCTCTGGCTCCCTGGCTCCCTGGCTCTCTGGCTCCCTGGCTCCCTGGCTCTCTGGCTCCCTGGCTCCCTGTCACCGTGGCCCTACATTTCCCTACATCGCTGGCTCCCAGACTCCTTGTACTTTTAAGATTTACCGATTTCCAATCCATCGTAAATTTCTGTAACGATTTTGTCGGCTCCATGTACTTTTAAGATTTACCGATTTCTAATCCATCGTAAGTTCCTGTATCGATTTTCTCGGAATCCGTTTCCCTTAAAACGCAACAACATTCACATTTATTTGATTATTTATTTTGCAGAACAAGTTATAAGTAATATTTTGTGGATTTTATGAATTTATTTGTCTATTCTACAATTATTTAAGAAGTGGAAAAAATTATATCAATCGTTTGTTCTTTAGCTCCCTGACTCCCCGGCCGACTTGGCGTGGGAGCTGAGGAGCTCCCTGGCTTCTTGGCTCCCTGGCTCTCTGGTTCCCTGACTCCCTGGCTCCCTGGCTCCCTGTCTCCCTGGCTCCCTATCTCCCTGGCTCCCTGGCTCCCTGACTCCCTGTCTCCCTGGCTCCCTGGCTCCCTGGCTCCCTGGCTCTCTGGTTCCCTGGCGCTCTGGTTCCCTGGCTCCCTGGCTCTCTGGCTCCCCGGCTCCCTGGCTCTCTGGTTCCCTGGCTCCCTGTCACCGTGGCCCTTCAGTTCCCTACCTCGCTGGCTCCCAGACTCCTTGTACTTTTCAGATTTACCGATTTCCAATCCATCGTAAATTTCTGTAACGATTTTGTCGGAATCCGTTTCCCTTAAAACGCAACAACATTCACATTTCTTTGATTATTTGTTTTGCAGAACAAGTTATAAGTAATATTTTGTGGATTTTATGAATTTATTTGTCTATTCTTCAATTATTTAAGAAGTGGAAAAAATTATATCAATCGTTTGTTCTTTAGCTCCCTGACTCCCCGGCCGACCTGTCGCGGGAGCTGAGGAGCTCCCTGGCTTCTTGGCTCCCTGGCTCTCTGGCTCCCTGGCGCCCTGTCACCGTGGCCCTTCAGTTCCCTACCTCGCTGGCTCCCAGACTCCTTGTACTTTTCGGATTCATCGATTTCCAATCCAACGTAAATTTCTGTAACGATTTTGTCGGAATCCGTTTCCCTTAAACCGCAACAACATTCACATTTATTTAATTATTCGTTTTGCAGACTAAGTTATAAGTAATATTTTGTGGATTTTGAGAATATTTTTGTCTATTCTTCAATTCTTTAAGAAGTGGAAAAAATTATAAGAATCGTTTGTTCTTTAGCCCCCTAATTCCCTAGCCGAATTGTCGTGGGAACTGAGGAGCTCCCTGGCTTCTTGGCTCCCTGGCTCCCTGGCTCCCTGGCTCCCTGGCTCCCTGGCTCCCTGGCTCCCTGGCTCCCTGGCTCCCTGGCTCCCTGGCTCTCTGGTTCCCTGGCTCCCTGGCTCTCTGGCTCTCTGGCTCCCTGTCTCTCTGGTTCCCTGGCTCCCTGGCTCTCTGGCTCCCTGGTTCTCTGGTTCCCTGGCTCCCTGGCTCTCTGGCTCCCTGGCTCCCTGGCTCTCTGGCTCCCTGGCTCCCTGTCACCGTGGCCCTTCATTTCCCTACATCGCTGGCTCCCAGACTCCTTGTACTTTTAAGATTTACCGATTTCCAATCCATCGTAAATTTCTGTAACGATTTTGTCGGCTCCATGTACTTTTAAGATTTACCGATTTCTAGTCCATCGTAAGTTCCTGTATCGATTTTCTCGGAATCCGTTTCCCTTAAAACGCAACAACATTCACATTTATTTGATTATTTATTTTGCAGAACAAGTTATAAGTAATATTTTGTGGATTTTATGAATTTATTTGTCTATTCTACAATTATTTAAGAAGTGGAAAAAATTATATCAATCGTTTGTTCTTTAGCTCCCTGACTCCCCGGCCGACTTGTCGTGGGAGCTGAGGAGCTCCCTGGCTTCTTGGCTCCCTGGCTCTCTGGTTCCCGGACTCCCTGGCTCCCTGGCTCCCTGTCTCCCTGGCTCCCTGGCTCTCTGGCTCTCTGGCTCCCTGTCTCTCTGGTTCCCTGGCTCCCTGGCTCTCTGGCTCCCTGGCTCTCTGGTTCCCTGGCTCCCTGGCTCTCTGGCTCCCTGGCTCCCTGGCTCTCTGGTTCCCTGGCTCCCTGTCACCGTGGCCCTTCATTTCCCTACATCGCTGGCTCCCAGACTCCTTGTACTTTTAAGATTTACCGATTTCCAATCCATGGTAAATTTCTGTAACGATTTTGTCGGCTCCATGTACTTTTAAGATTTACCGATTTCTAATCCATCGTAAGTTCCTGTATCGATTTTCTCCGAATCCGTTTCCCTTAAAACGCAACAACATTCACATTTATTTGATTATTTATTTTGCAGAACAAGTTATAAGTAATATTTTGTGGATTTTATGAATTTATTTGTCTATTCTACAATTATTTAAGAAGTGGAAAAAATTATATCAATCGTTTGTTCTTTAGCTCCCTGGCTTCTTGGCTCCCTGGCTCTCTGGTTCCCTGACTCCCTGGCTCCCTGGCTCCCTGTCTCCCTGGCTCCCTATCTCCCTGGCTCCCTGGCTCCCTGACTCCCTGTCTCCCTGGCTCCCTGGCTCCCTGGCTCTCTGGTTCCCTGGCGCTCTGGTTCCCTGGCTCCCTGGCTCTCTGGCTCCCCGGCTCCCTGGCTCTCTGGTTCCCTGGCTCCCTGTCACCGTGGCCCTTCAGTTCCCTACCTCGCTGGCTCCCAGACTCCTTGTACTTTTCAGATTTACCGATTTCCAATCCATCGTAAATTTCTGTAACGATTTTGTCGGAATCCGTTTCCCTTAAAACGCAACAACATTCACATTTCTTTGATTATTTGTTTTGCAGAACAAGTTATAAGTAATATTTTGTGGATTTTATGAATTTATTTGTCTATTCTTCAATTATTTAAGAAGTGGAAAAAATTATATCAATCGTTTGTTCTTTAGCTCCCTGACTCCCCGGCCGACCTGTCGCGGGAGCTGAGGAGCTCCCTGGCTTCTTGGCTCCCTGGCTCTCTGGTTCCCTGACTCCCTGGCTCCCTGGCTCCCTGTCTCCCTGGTTCCCTATCTCCCTGGCTCCCTGGCTCCCTGACTCCCTGTCTCCCTGGCTCCCTGGCTCCCTGGCTCTCTGGTTCCCTGGCTCCCTGGCTCTCTGGCTCCCTGTCTCTCTGGTTCCCTGGCGCTCTGGTTCCCTGGCTCCCTGGCTCTCTGGCTTCCTGGCTCCTTGGCTCCCTGGCTCCCTGGCGCCCTGGCTCCCTGGCTCCCTGGCTCCCTGGCTCCCTGGCTTCTTGGCTCCCTGGCTCCCTGGGTCCCTGGCTCTCTGGCTCCCTGGCTCCCTGGCTCCCTGGCTCCCTGGTTCCCTGGATTCTTGGCTCCCTGGCTCTCTGGCTCCCTGGCTCCCTGGCTCTCTGGCTCCTTGGCTCCCTGGCTCTCTGGTTCCCTGGCTCCCTGTCACCGTGGCCCTTCAGTTCCCTACCTCGCTGGCTCCCAGACTCCTTGTACTTTTCAGATTTACCGATTTCCAATCCATCGTAAATTTCTGTAACGATTTTGTCGGAATCCGTTTCCCTTAAAACGCAACAACATTCACATTTCTTTGATTATTTGTTTTGCAGAACAAGTTATAAGTAATATTTTGTGGATTTTATGAATTTATTTGTCTATTCTTCAATTATTTAAGAAGTGGAAAAAATTATATCAATCGTTTGTTCTTTAGCTCCCTGACTCCCCGGCCGACCTGTCGCGGGAGCTGAGGAGCTCCCTGGCTTCTTGGCTCCCTGGCTCTCTGGTTCCCTGACTCCCTGGCTCCCTGGCTCCCTGGCTCCCTGGCTCCCTGGCTACCTGGCTCCCTGGCTCTCTGGTTCCCTGGCTCCCTGGCTCTCTGGCTCTCTGGCTCCCTGTCTCTCTGGTTCCCTGGCTCCCTGGCTCTCTGGCTCCCTGGCTCTCTGGTTCCCTGGCTCCCTGGCTCTCTGGCTCCCTGGCTCCCTGGCTCTCTGGCTCCCTGGCTCCCTGTCACCGTGGCCCTTCATTTCCCTACATCGCTGGCTCCCAGACTCCTTGTACTTTTAAGATTTACCGATTTCCAATCCATCGTAAATTTCTGTAACGATTTTGTCGGCTCCATGTACTTTTAAGATTTACCGATTTCTAATCCATCGTAAGTTCCTGTATCGATTTTCTCGGAATCCGTTTCCCTTAAAACGCAACAACATTCACATTTATTTGATTATTTATTTTGCAGAACAAGTTATAAGTAATATTTTGTGGATTTTATGAATTTATTTGTCTATTCTACAATTATTTAAGAAGTGGAAAAAATTATATCAATCGTTTGTTCTTTAGCTCCCTGACTCCCCGGCCGACTTGTCGTGGGAGCTGAGGAGCTCCCTGGCTTCTTGGCTCCCTGGCTCTCTGGTTCCCTGACTCCCTGGCTCCCTGGCTCCCTGTCTCCCTGGCTCCCTGGCTCTCTGGCTCTCTGGCTCCCTGTCTCTCTGGTTCCCTGGCTCCCTGGCTCTCTGGCTCCCTGGCTCTCTGGTTCCCTGGCTCCCTGGCTCTCTGGCTCCCTGGCTCCCTGGCTCTCTGGCTCCCTGGCTCCCTGTCACCGTGGCCCTTCATTTCCCTACATCGCTGGCTCCCAGACTCCTTGTACTTTTAAGATTTACCGATTTCCAATCCATCGTAAATTTCTGTAACGATTTTGTCGGCTCCATGTACTTTTAAGATTTACCGATTTCTAGTCCATCGTAAGTTCCTGTATCGATTTTCTCGGAATCCGTTTCCCTTAAAACGCAACAACATTCACATTTATTTGATTATTTATTTTGCAGAACAAGTTATAAGTAATATTTTGTGGATTTTATGAATTTATTTGTCTATTCTACAATTATTTAAGAAGTGGAAAAAATTATATCAATCGTTTGTTCTTTAGCTCCCTGACTCCCCGGCCGACTTGTCGTGGGAGCTGAGGAGCTCCCTGGCTTCTTGGCTCCCTGGCTCTCTGGTTCCCTGACTCCCTGGCTCCCTGACTCCCTGTCTCCCTGGCTCCCTGGCTCCCTGGCTCTCTGGTTCCCTGGCGCTCTGGTTCCCTGGCTCCCTGGCTCTCTGGCTCCCCGGCTCCCTGGCTCTCTGGTTCCCTGGCTCCCTGTCACCGTGGCCCTTCAGTTCCCTACCTCGCTGGCTCCCAGACTCCTTGTACTTTTCAGATTTACCGATTTCCAATCCATCGTAAATTTCTGTAACGATTTTGTCGGAATCCGTTTCCCTTAAAACGCAACAACATTCACATTTCTTTGATTATTTGTTTTGCAGAACAAGTTATAAGTAATATTTTGTGGATTTTATGAATTTATTTGTCTATTCTTCAATTATTTAAGAAGTGGAAAAAATTATATCAATCGTTTGTTCTTTAGCTCCCTGACTCCCCGGCCGACCTGTCGCGGGAGCTGAGGAGCTCCCTGGCTTCTTGGCTCCCTGGCTCTCTGGTTCCCTGACTCCCTGGCTCCCTGGCTCCCTGTCTCCCTGGCTCCCAATCTCCCTGGCTCCCTGGCTCCCTGACTCCCTGTCTCCCTGGCTCCCTGGCTCCCTGGCTCTCTGGTTCCCTGGCTCCCTGGCTCTCTGGCTCCCTGTCTCTCTGGTTCCCTGGCGCTCTGGTTCCCTGGCTCCCTGGCTCTCTGGCTTCCTGGCTCCTTGGCTCCCTGGCTCCCTGGCGCCCTGGCTCCCTGGCTCCCTGGCTCCCTGGCTCCCTGGCTTCTTGGCTCCCTGGCTCCCTGGGTCCCTGGCTCTCTGGCTCCCTGGCTCCCTGGCTCCCTGGCTCCCTGGTTCCCTGGATTCTTGGCTCCCTGGCTCTCTGGCTCCCTGGCTCCCTGGCGCTCTGGCTCCTTGGCTCCCTGGCTCTCTGGCTCCCTGGCTCCCTGTCACCGTGGCCCTTCAGTTCCCTACCTCGCTGGCTCCCAGACTCCTTGTACTTTTCGGATTCATCGATTTCCAATCCAACGTAAATTTCTGTAACGATTTTGTCGGAATCCGTTTCCCTTAAACCGCAACAACATTCACATTTATTTAATTATTCGTTTTGCAGACTAAGTTATAAGTAATATTTTGTGGATTTTGAGAATATTTTTGTCTATTCTTCAATTCTTTAAGAAGTGGAAAAAATTATAAGAATCGTTTGTTCTTTAGCCCCCTAATTCCCTAGCCGAATTGTCGTGGGAACTGAGGAGCTCCCTGGCTTCTTGGCTCCCTGGCTCCCTGGCTCCCTGGCTCCCTGGCTCCCTGGCTCCCTGGCTCCCTGGCTCCCTGGCTCCCTGGCTCTCTGGTTCCCTGGCTCCCTGGCTCTCTGGCTCTCTGGCTCCCTGTCTCTCTGGTTCCCTGGCTCCCTGGCTCTCTGGCTCCCTGGCTCTCTGGTTCCCTGGCTCCCTGGCTCTCTGGCTCCCTGGCTCCCTGGCTCTCTGGCTCCCTGGCTCCCTGTCACCGTGGCCCTTCATTTCCCTACATCGCTGGCTCCCAGACTCCTTGTACTTTTAAGATTTACCGATTTCCAATCCATCGTAAATTTCTGTAACGATTTTGTCGGCTCCATGTACTTTTAAGATTTACCGATTTCTAGTCCATCGTAAGTTCCTGTATCGATTTTCTCGGAATCCGTTTCCCTTAAAACGCAACAACATTCACATTTATTTGATTATTTATTTTGCAGAACAAGTTATAAGTAATATTTTGTGGATTTTATGAATTTATTTGTCTATTCTACAATTATTTAAGAAGTGGAAAAAATTATATCAATCGTTTGTTCTTTAGCTCCCTGACTCCCCGGCCGACTTGTCGTGGGAGCTGAGGAGCTCCCTGGATTCTTGGCTCCCTGGCTCTCTGGTTCCCTGACTCCCTGGCTCCCTGGCTCCCTGTCTCCCTGGCTCCCTATCTCCCTGGCTCCCTGGCTCCCTGACTCCCTGTCTCCCTGGCTCCCTGGCTCCCTGGCTCTCTGGTTCCCTGGCGCTCTGGTTCCCTGGCTCCCTGGCTCTCTGGCTCCCCGGCTCCCTGGCTCTCTGGTTCCCTGGCTCCCTGTCACCGTGGCCCTTCAGTTCCCTACCTCGCTGGCTCCCAGACTCCTTGTACTTTTCAGATTTACCGATTTCCAATCCATCGTAAATTTCTGTAACGATTTTGTCGGAATCCGTTTCCCTTAAAACGCAACAACATTCACATTTAATTGATCATTTGTTTTGCTGAACAAGTTATAAGTAATATTTTGTGGATTTTATGAATTTATTTGTCTATTCTTCAATTATTTAAGAAGTGGAAAAAATTATATCAATCGTTTGTTCTTTAGCTCCCTGACTCCCCGGCAGAACTGTCGCGGGAGCTGAGGAGCTCCCTGGCTTCTTGGCTCCCTGGCTCTCTGGTTCCCTGACTCCCTGGCTCCCTGTCTCCCTGGCTCCCTATCTCCCTGGCTCCCTGGCTCCCTGACTCCCTGTCTCCCTGGCTCCCTGGCTCCCTGGCTCTCTGGTTCCCTGGCTCCCTGGCTCTCTGGTTCCCTGTCTCTCTGGTTCCCTGGCGCTCTGGTTCCCTGGCTCCCTGGCTCTATGGCTTCCTGGCTCCTTGGCTCCCTGGCTCCCTGGCGCCCTGGCTCCCTGGCTCCCTGGCTCCCTGGCTCCCTGGCTCCCTGGCTTCTTGGCTCCCTGGCTCCCTGGGTCCCTGGCTCTCTGGCTCCCTGGCTCCCTGGCTCCCTGGCTCCCTGGCTCCCTGGTTCCCTGGATTCTTGGCTCCCTGGCTCTCTGGCTCCCTGGCTCCCTGGCTCTCTGGCTCCTTGGCTCCCTGGCTCTCTGGCTCCCTGGCTCCCTGTCACCGTGGCCCTTCAGTTCCCTACCTCGCTGGCTCCCAGACTCCTTGTACTTTTCGGATTCATCGATTTCCAATCCAACGTAAATTTCTGTAACGAATTTGTCGGAATCCGTTTCCCTTAAACCGCAACAACATTCACATTTATTTAATTATTCGTTTTGCAGACTAAGTTATAAGTAATATTTTGTGGATTTTGAGAATATTTTTGTCTATTCTTCAATTCTTTAAGAAGTGGAAAAAATTATAAGAATCGTTTGTTCTTTAGCCCCCTAATTCCCTAGCCGAATTGTCGTGGGAACTGAGGAGCTCCCTGGCTTCTTGGCTCCCTGGCTCCCTGGCTCCCTGGCTCCCTGGCACCCTGGCTCCCTGGCTCCCTGGCTACCTGGCTCCCTGGCTCTCTGGTTCCCTGGCTCCCTGGCTCTCTGGCTCTCTGGCTCCCTGTCTCTCTGGTTCCCTGGCTCCCTGGCTCTCTGGCTCCCTGGCTCTCTGGTTCCCTGGCTCCCTGGCTCTCTGGCTCCCTGGCTCCCTGGCTCTCTGGCTCCCTGGCTCCCTGTCACCGTGGCCCTTCATTTCCCTACATCGCTGGCTCCCAGACTCCTTGTACTTTTAAGATTTATCGATTTCCAATCCATCGTAAATTTCTGTAACGATTTTGTCGGCTCCATGTACTTTTAAGATTTACCGATTTCTAATCCATCGTAAGTTCCTGTATCGATTTTCTCGGAATCCGTTTCCCTTAAAACGCAACAACATTCACATTTATTTGATTATTTATTTTGCAGAACAATTTATAAGTAATATTTTGTGGATTTTATGAATTTATTTGTCTATTCTACAATTATTTAAGAAGTGGAAAAAATTATATCAATCGTTTGTTCTTTAGCTCCCTGACTCCCCGGCCGACTTGTCGTGGGAGCTGAGGAGCTCCCTGGCTTCTTGGCTCCCTGGCTCTCTGGTTCCCTGACTCCCTGGCTCCCTGGCTCCCTGTCTCCCTGGCTCCCTGGCTCTCTGGCTCTCTGGCTCCCTGTCTCTCTGGTTCCCTGGCTCCCTGGCTCTCTGGCTCCCTGGCTCTCTGGTTCCCTGGCTCCCTGGCTCTCTGGCTCCCTGGCTCCCTGGCTCTCTGGTTCCCTGGCTCCCTGTCACCGTGGCCCTTCATTTCCCTACATCGCTGGCTCCCAGACTCCTTGTACTTTTAAGATTTACCGATTTCCAATCCATCGTAAATTTCTGTAACGATTTTGTCGGCTCCATGTACTTTTAAGATTTACCGATTTCTAATCCATCGTAAGTTCCTGTATCGATTTTCTCGGAATCCGTTTCCCTTAAAACGCAACAACATTCACATTTATTTGATTATTTATTTTGCAGAACAAGTTATAAGTAATATTTTGTGGATTTTATGAATTTATTTGTCTATTCTACAATTATTTAAGAAGTGGAAAAAATTATATCAATCGTTTGTTCTTTAGCTCCCTGACTCCCCGGCCGACTTGTCGTGGGAGCTGAGGAGCTCCCTGGCTTCTTGGCTCCCTGGCTCTCTGGTTCCCTGACTCCCTGGCTCCCTGGCTCCCTGTCTCCCTGGCTCCCTATCTCCCTGGCTCCCTGGCTCCCTGACTCCCTGTCTCCCTGGCTCCCTGTCACCGTGGCCCTTCAGTTCCCTACCTCGCTGGCTCCCAGACTCCTTGTACTTTTCAGATTTACCGATTTCCAATCCATCGTAAATTTCTGTAACGATTTTGTCGGAATCCGTTTCCCTTAAAACGCAACAACATTCACATTTCTTTGATTATTTGTTTTGCAGAACAAGTTATAAGTAATATTTTGTGGATTTTATGAATTTATTTGTCTATTCTTCAATTATTTAAGAAGTGGAAAAAATTATATCAATCGTTTGTTCTTTAGCTCCCTGACTCCCCGGCCGACCTGTCGCGGGAGCTGAGGAGCTCCCTGGCTTCTTGGCTCCCTGGCTCTCTGGTTCCCTGACTCCCTGGCTCCCTGGCTCCCTGTCTCCCTGGCTCCCTATCTCCCTGGCTCCCTGGCTCCCTGACTCCCTGTCTCCCTGGCTCCCTGGCTCCCTGGCTCTCTGGTTCCCTGGCTCCCTGGCTCTCTGGCTCCCTGTCTCTCTGGTTCCCTGGCGCTCTGGTTCCCTGGCTCCCTGGCTCTCTGGCTTCCTGGCTCCTTGGCTCCCTGGCTCCCTGGCGCCCTGGCTCCCTGGCTCCCTGGCTCCCTGGCTCCCTGGCTTCTTGGCTCCCTGGCTCCCTGGGTCCCTGGCTCTCTGGCTCCCTGGCTCCCTGGCTCCCTGGCTCCCTGGCTCCCTGGTTCCCTGGATTCTTGGCTCCCTGGCTCTCTGGCTCCCTGGCTCCCTGGCTCTCTGGCTCCTTGGCTCCCTGGCTCTCTGGTTCCCTGGCTCCCTGTCACCGTGGCCCTTCAGTTCCCTACCTCGCTGGCTCCCAGACTCCTTGTACTTTTCAGATTTACCGATTTCCAATCCATCGTAAATTTCTGTAACGATTTTGTCGGAATCCGTTTCCCTTAAAACGCAACAACATTCACATTTCTTTGATTATTTGTTTTGCAGAACAAGTTATAAGTAATATTTTGTGGATTTTATGAATTTATTTGTCTATTCTTCAATTATTTAAGAAGTGGAAAAAATTATATCAATCATTTGTTCTTTAGCTCCCTGACTCCCCGGCCGAATTGTCGTGGGAGCTGAGGAGCTCCCTGGCTTCTTGGCTCCCTGGCTCCCTGGCTCCCTGGCTCTCTGGCGCTCTGGCTCCTTGGCTCCCTGGCTCTCTGACTCCCTGGCTCCCTGTCTCCCTGGCTCCCTGGCTCCCTGGCTCTCTGGCTCCCTGGCTCCCTGGCTACCTGACTCCCTGTCTCCCTGGCGCCCTGGCTCTCTGGCTCCCTGGCTCCCTCGCTCCCTGGCTCTCTAGCTCCCTGGCTCCCTGGCTGCCTGGCTGCCTGGCTACCTGACTCCCTGTCTCCCTGGCGCCCTGGCTCTCTGGCTCCCTGCCTCTCTGGTTCCCTGGCTCCCTGTCTCTCTGGCTCCCTGGCTCCCTGGCTCTCTGGCTCCCAGGATCCCTGTCACGGTGGCCCTTCAGTTCCCTACCTCGCTGGCTCCCAGACTCCTTGTACTTTTAGGATTCATCGATTTCCAATCCAACGTAAATTTCTGTAACGATTTTGTCAGAATCCGTTTCCCTTAAACCGCAATAACATTCACATTTATTTAATTGTTCGTTTTGCAGACTAAGTTATAAGTAATATTTTGTGGATTTTGAGAATTTTTTTGTCTATTCTTCAATTATTTAAGAAGTGGAAAAAATTATATCAATCGTTTGTTCTTTAGCTCCCAGACTCCCCGGCCGAATTGTCGTGGGAGCTGAGGAGCTCCCTGGCTTCTTGGCTCCCTGGCTCCCTGGCTCCCTGGCTCTCTGGCTCTCTGGCTCCTTGGCTCCCTGGCTCTCTGGCTCCCTGGCTCCCTGGCGCTCTGGCTCCTTGGCTCCCTGGCTCCCTGGCTCTCTGGCTCCCTGGCTCCCTGTCTCCCTGGCTCCCTGGCTCCCTGGCTCCCTGGCTCCCTGTCACGGTGGCCCTTCAGTTCCCTACCTCGCTGGCTCCCAGACTCCTTGTACATTTAGGATTCATCGATTTCCAATCCAACGTAAATTTCTGTAACGATTTTGTCGGAATCCGTTTCCCTTAAACCGCAACAACATTCACATTTATTTAATTATTCGTTTTGCAGACTAAGTTATAAGTAATATTTTGTGGATTTTGAGAATATTTTTGTCTATTCTTCAATTATTTAAGAAGTGGAAAAAATTATAAGAATCGTTTGTTCTTTAGCCCCCTAATTCCCTAGCCGAATTGTCGTGGGAACTGAGGAGCTCCCTGGCTTCTTGGCTCCCTGGCTCGCTGGCTCCCTGGCTCCCTGGCTCCCTGGCTCCCTGGCTACCTGGCTCCCTGGCTCTCTGGTTCCCTGGCGCCCTGGCTCTCTGGCTCTCTGGCTCCCTGTCTCTCTGGTTCCCTGGCTCCCTGTCACCGTGGCCCTTCATTTCCCTACCTCGCTGGCTCCCAGACTCCTTGTACTTTTAAGATTTACCGATTTCCAATCCATCGTAAATTTCTGTAACGATTTTGTCGGAATCCGTTTCCCTTAAAACGCAACAACATTCACATTTATTTGATTATTTGTTTTGCTGAATAAATTATAAGTAATATTTTGTGGATTTTGAGAATTTTTTTGTCTATTCTTCAATTATTTAAGAAGTGGAAAAAATTATATCAATCGTTTGTTCTTTAGCTCTCTGACTCCCCGGCCGACTTGTCGTGGGAGCTGAGGAGCTCCCTGGCTCCCTGGCTCCCTGACTCCCTGTCTCCCTGGCTCCCTGGCTCCCTGGCTCCCTGGCTTCCTGCCTCCCTGGCTCCCTGGCTCCCTGGCTCCCTGGCTCCCTGGCTCCCTGGCTCTCTGGCTCCCTGGCTCCCTGGCTCCCTGGCTCTCTGGCTCTCTGGCTCCCTGGCTCCCTGGCTCCCTGACTCCATGTACTTTTAAGATTTACCGATTTTCAATCCAACGTAAATTTCTCTAACGATTTTGTCGGAATCCGTTTCGCTTAAACCGCAACAACATTCACATTTATTTGATTATTTGTTTTGCTGACCAAGTTATAAGTAATATTTTGTGGATTTTGAGATTTTTTTTGTCTATTCTTCAATTATTTAAGAAGTGGAAAAAATTATATCAATCGTTTGTTCTTTAGTTCCCTGACTCCCCGGCCGAATTGTCGTGGGAGCTGAGGAGCTCCCTGGCTTCTTGGCTCCCTGGCTCCCTGGCTCCCTGGCTCTGTGGCTCTCTGGCTCCTTGGCTCCCTGGCTCTCTGGCTCCCTGGCGCTCTGGCTCGTTGGCTCCCTGGCTCTCTGACTCCCTGGCTCCCTGTCTCCCTGGCTCCCTGGCTCCCTGCCTCCCTGGCTCCCTGGCTCCCTGGCTCCCTGGCTCCCTGGCTCCCTGGCTCCCTGGCTCCCTGGCTCCCTGGCTCCCTGGCTCCCTGGCTCCCTGGCTCTCTGGCTCCTTGGCTCCCTGTCTCCCTGGCGCCCTGGCTCCCTGGCTCCCTGGCTCCCTGGCTCCCTGGCTTCTTGGCTCCCTGGCTCCCTGGCTCCCTGGCTCCCTGGCTCCCTGGCTCCCTGACTCCCTGTCTCCCTGGCTCCCTGGCTCCCTGGCTCCCTGGCTTCCTGGCTCCCTGGCTCCCTGTCTCCCTGTCTCCCTGGCTCCCTGGCTCCCTGGCTCCCTAGCTCTCTGGCTCCCTGGCTCCCTGGCTCCCTGGCTCCCTGGCTCTCTGGCTCTCTGGCTCCCTGGCTCCCTGGCTCCCTGACTCCATGTACTTTTAAGATTTACCGATTTTCAATCCAACGTAAATTTCTCTAACGATTTTGTCGGAATCCGTTTCGCTTAAACCGCAACAACATTCACATTTATTTGATTATTTGTTTTGCTGACCAAGTTATAAGTAATATTTTGTGGATTTTGAGATTTTTTTTGTCTATTCTTCAATTATTTAAGAAGTGGAAAAAATTATATCAATCATTTGTTCTTTAGCTCCCTGACTCCCCGGCCGAATTGTCGTGGGAGATGAGGAGCTCCCTGGCTTCTTGGCTCCCTGGCTCCCTGGCTCCCTGGCTCTCTGGCTCTCTGGCTCCTTGGCTCCCTGGCTCTCTGGTTCCCTGGCTCCCTGACTCCCTGTCTCCCTGGCTCCCTGGCTCCCTGGCTCTCTGGCTCCCTGTCTCTCTGGTTCCCTGGCTCCCTGGCTCTCTGGCTCCCTGGCTCTCTGGTTCCCTGGCTCCCTGGCTCTCTGGCTCCCTGGCTCCCTGGCTCTCTGGCTCCCTGGCTCCCTGGCTCCCTGGCTCTCTGGCTCCTTGGCTCCCTGGCTCTCTGGCTCCTTGGCTCCCTGGCTCCCTGGCTCCCTGGCTCTCTGGCTCCCTGGCTCCCTGGCTCTCTGGCTCCCTGGCTCCCTGTCACCGTGGCCCTTCAGTTCCCTACCTCGCTGGCTCCCAGACTCCTTGTACTTTTCAGATTTACCGATTTCTAATCCATCGTAAATTTCTGTAACGATTTTGTCGGAATCCGTTTCCCTTAAAACGCAACAACATTCACATTTCTTTGATTATTTGTTTTGCAGAACAAGTTATAAGTAATATTTTGTGGATTTTATGAATTTATTTGTCTATTCTTCAATTATTTAAGAAGTGGAAAAAATTATATCAATCGTTTGTTCTTTAGCTCCCTGACTCCCCGGCCGACCTGACGCGGGAGCTGAGGAGCTCCCTGGCTTCTTGGCTCCCTGGCTCTCTGGTTCCCTGACTCCCTGGCTCCCTGGCTCTCTGGTTCCCTGACTCCCTGGCTCCCTGGCTCCCTGTCTCCCTGGCTCCCTATCTCCCTGGCTCCCTGGCTCCCTGACTCCCTGTCTCCCTGGCTCCCTGGCTCCCTGGCTCTCTGGTTCCCTGGCTCCCTGGCTCTCTGGCTCCCTGTCTCTCTGGTTCCCTGCCGCTCTGGTTCCCTGGCTCCCTGGCTCTCTGGCTTCCTGGCTCCTTGGCTCCCTGGCTCCCTGGCGCCCTGGCTCCCTGGCTCCCTGGCTCCCTGGCTCTCTGGCTCCCTGGCTCCCTGGCTCCCTGGCTCCCTGGCTCCCTGGTTCCCTGGATTCTTGGCTCCCTGGCTCTCTGGCTCCCTGGCTCCCTGGCTCTCTGGCTCCTTGGCTCCCTGGCTCTCTGGCTCCCTGGCTCCCTGTCACCGTGGCCCTTCAGTTCCCTACCTCGCTGGCTCCCAGACTCCTTGTACTTTTCGGATTCATCGATTTCCAATCCAACGTAAATTTCTGTAACGATTTTGTCGGAATCCATTTCCCTTAAACCGCAACAACATTCACATTTATTTAATTATTCGTTTTGCAGACTAAGTTATAAGTAATATTTTGTGGATTTTGAGAATATTTTTGTCTATTCTTCAATTCTTTAAGAAGTGGAAAAAATTATAAGAATCGTTTGTTCTTTAGCCCCCTAATTCCCTAGCCGAATTGTCGTGGGAACTGAGGAGCTCCCTGGCTTCTTGGCTCCCTGGCTCCCTGGCTCCCTGGCTCCCTGGGTCCCTGGCTCCCTGGCTCCCTGGCTCCCTGGCTCTCTGGTTCCCTGGCTCCCTGGCTCTCTGGCTCTCTGGCTCCCTGTCTCTCTGGTTCCCTGGCTCCCTGGCTCTCTGGCTCCCTGGCTCTCTGGTTCCCTGGCTCCCTGGCTCTCTGGCTCCCTGGCTCCCTGGCTCTCTGGCTCCCTGGCTCCCTGTCACCGTGGCCCTTCATTTCCCTACATCGCTGGCTCCCAGACGCCTTGTACTTTTAAGATTTACCGATTTCCAATCCATCGTAAATTTCTGTAACGATTTTGTCGACTCCATGTACTTTTAAGATTTACCGATTTCTAGTCCATCGTAAGTTCCTGTATCGATTTTCTCGGAATCCGTTTCCCTTAAAACGCAACAACATTCACATTTATTTGATTATTTATTTTGCAGAACAAGTTATAAGTAATATTTTGTGGATTTTATGAATTTATTTGTCTATTCTACAATTATTTAAGAAGTGGAAAAAATTATATCAATCGTTTGTTCTTTAGCTCCCTGACTCCCCGGCCGACTTGTCGTGGGAGCTGAGGAGCTCCCTGGCTTCTTGGCTCCCTGGCTCTCTGGTTCCCTGACTCCCTGGCTCCCTGGCTCCCTGTCTCCCTGGCTCCCTATCTCCCTGGCTCCCTGGCTCCCTGACTCCCTGTCTCCCTGGGTCCCTGGCTCCCTGGCTCTCTGGTTCCCTGGCGCTCTGGTTCCCTGGCTCCCTGGCTCTCTGGCTTCCCGGCTCCCTGGCTCTCTGGTTCCCTGGCTCCCTGTCACCGTGGCCCTTCAGTTCCCTACCTCGCTGGCTCCCAGACTCCTTGTACTTTTCAGATTTACCGATTTCCAATCCATCGTAAATTTCTGTAACGATTTTGTCGGAATCCGTTTCCCTTAAAACGCAACAACATTCACATTTCATTGATTATTTGTTTTGCAGAACAAGTTATAAGTAATATTTTGTGGATTTTATGAATTTATTTGTCTATTCTTCAATTATTAAAGAAGTGGAAAAAATTATATCAATCGTTTGTTCTTTAGCTCCCTGACTCCCCGGCCGAACTGTCGCGGGAGCTGAGGAGCTCCCTGGCTTCTTGGCTCCCTGGCTCTCTGGTTCCCTGACTCCCTGGCTCCCTGGCTCCCTGTCTCCCTGGCTCCCTATCTCCCTGGCTCCCTGGCTCCCTGACTCCCTGTCTCCCTGGCTCCCTGGCTCCCTGGCTCTCTGGTTCCCTGGCTCCCTGGCTCTCTGGCTCCCTGTCTCTCTAGTTCCCTGGCGCTCTGGTTCCCTGGCTCCCTGGCTCTCTGGCTTCCTGGCTCCTTGGCTCCCTGGCTCCCTGGCGCCCTGGCTCCCTGGCTCCCTGGCTCCCTGGCTCCCTGGCTTCTTGGCTCCCTGGCTCCCTGGGTCCCTGGCTCTCTGGCTCCCTGGCTCCCTGGCTCCCTGGCTCCCTGGCTCCCTGGTTCCCTGGATTCTTGGCTCCCTGGCTCTCTGGCTCCCTGGCTCCCTGGCTCTCTGGCTCCTTGGCTCCCTGGCTCTCTGGCTCCCTGGCTCCCTGTCACCGTGGCCCTTCAGTTCCCTACCTCGCTGGCTCCCAGACTCCTTGTACTTTTCGGATTCATCGATTTCCAATCCAACGTAAATTTCTGTAACGATTTTGTCGGAATCCGTTTCCCTTAAACCGCAACAACATTCACATTTATTTAATTATTCGTTTTGCAGACTAAGTTATAAGTAATATTTTGTGGATTTTGAGAATATTTTTGTCTATTCTTCAATTCTTTAAGAAGTGGAAAAAATTATAAGAATCGTTTGTTCTTTAGCCCCCTAATTCCCTAGCCGAATTGTCGTGGGAACTGAGGAGCTCCCTGGCTTCTTGGCTCCCTGGCTCCCTGGCTCCCTGGCTCCCTGGCTCCCTGGCTCCCTGGCTACCTGGCTCCCTGGCTCTCTGGTTCCCTGGCTCCCTGGCTCTCTGGCTCTCTGGCTCCCTGTCTCTCTGGTTCCCTGGCTCCCTGGCTCTCTGGCTCCCTGGCTCTCTGGTTCCCTGGCTCCCTGGCTCTCTGGCTCCCTGGCTCCCTGGCTCTCTGGCTCCCTGGCTCCCTGTCACCGTGGCCCTTCATTTCCCTACATCGCTGGCTCCCAGACTCCTTGTACTTTTAAGATTTACCGATTTCCAATCCATCGTAAATTTCTGTAACGATTTTGTCGGCTCCATGTACTTTTAAGATTTACCGATTTCTAATCCATCGTAAGTTCCTGTATCGATTTTCTCGGAATCCGTTTCCCTTAAAACGCAACAACATTCACATTTATTTGATTATTTATTTTGCAGAACAAGTTATAAGTAATATTTTGTGGATTTTATGAATTTATTTGTCTATTCTACAATTATTTAAGAAGTGGAAAAAATTATATCAATCGTTTGTTCTTTAGCTCCCTGACTCCCCGGCCGACTTGTCGTGGGAGCTGAGGAGCTCCCTGGCTTCTTGGCTCCCTGGCTCTCTGGTTCCCTGACTCCCTGGCTCCCTGGCTCCCTGTCTCCCTGGCTCCCTGGCTCTCTGGCTCTCTGGCTCCCTGTCTCTCTGGTTCCCTGGCTCCCTGGCTCTCTGGCTCCCTGGCTCTCTGGTTCCCTGGCTCCCTGGCTCTCTGGCTCCCTGGCTCCCTGGCTCTCTGGTTCCCTGGCTCCCTGTCACCGTGGCCCTTCATTTCCCTACATCGCTGGCTCCCAGACTCCTTGTACTTTTAAGATTTACCGATTTCCAATCCATCGTAAATTTCTGTAACGATTTTGTCGGCTCCATGTACTTTTAAGATTTACCGATTTCTAATCCATCGTAAGTTCCTGTATCGATTTTCTCGGAATCCGTTTCCCTTAAAACGCAACAACATTCACATTTATTTGATTATTTATTTTGCAGAACAAGTTATAAGTAATATTTTGTGGATTTTATGAATTTATTTGTCTATTCTACAATTATTTAAGAAGTGGAAAAAATTATATCAATCGTTTGTTCTTTAGCTCCCTGACTCCCCGGCCGACTTGTCGTGGGAGCTGAGGAGCTCCCTGGCTTCTTGGCTCCCTGGCTCTCTGGTTCCCTGACTCCCTGGCTCCCTGGCTCCCTGTCTCCCTGGCTCCCTATCTCCCTGGCTCCCTGGCTCCCTGACTCCCTGTCTCCCTGGCTCCCTGGCTCCCTGGCTCTCTGGTTCCCTGGCGCTCTGGTTCCCTGGCTCCCTGGCTCTCTGGCTCCCCGGCTCCCTGGCTCTCTGGTTCCCTGGCTCCCTGTCACCGTGGCCCTTCAGTTCCCTACCTCGCTGGCTCCCAGACTCCTTGTACTTTTCAGATTTACCGATTTCCAATCCATCGTAAATTTCTGTAACGATTTTGTCGGAATCCGTTTCCCTTAAAACGCAACAACATTCACATTTCTTTGATTATTTGTTTTGCAGAACAAGTTATAAGTAATATTTTGTGGATTTTATGAATTTATTTGTCTATTCTTCAATTATTTAAGAAGTGGAAAAAATTATATCAATCGTTTGTTCTTTAGCTCCCTGACTCCCCGGCCGACCTGTCGCGGGAGCTGAGGAGCTCCCTGGCGTCTTGGCTCCCTGGCTCTCTGGTTCCCTGCCTCCCTGGCTCCCTGGCTCCCTGTCTCCCTGGCTCCCTATCTCCCTGGCTCCCTGGCTCCCTGACTCCCTGTCTCCCTGGCTCCCTGGCTCCCTGGCTCTCTGGTTCCCTGGCTCCCTAGCTCTCTGGCTCCCTGTCTCTCTGGTTCCCTGGCGCTCTGGTTCCCTGGCTCCCTGGCTCTCTGGCTTCCTGGCTCCTTGGCTCCCTGGCTCCCTGGCGCCCTGGCTCCCTGGCTCCCTGACTCCCTGGCTCCCTGGCTCCCTGGCTCCCTGTCTCCCTGGCTCCCTGGCTCCCTGGCTCCCTGACTCCCTGTCTCCCTGGCTCCCTGGCTCCCTGGCTCTCTGGTTCCCTGGCTCCCTGGCTCTCTGGCTCCCTGTCTCTCTGGTTCCCTGGCGCTCTGGTTCCCTGGGTCCCTGGCTCCCTGGCTCCCTGGCTCCCTGGCTCCCTGGCTCCCTGGTTCCCTGGATTCTTGGCTCCCTGCCTCTCTGGCTCCCTGGCTCCCTGGCTCTCTGGCTCCTTGGCTCCCTGGCTCTCTGGTTCCCTGGCTCCCTGTCACCGTGGCCCTTCAGTTCCCTACCTCGCTGGCTCCCAGACTCCTTGTACTTTTCAGATTTACCGATTTCCAATCCATCGTAAATTTCTGTAACGATTTTGTCGGAATACGTTTCCCTTAAAACGCAACAACATTCACATTTCTTTGATTATTTGTTTTGCAGAACAAGTTATAAGTAATATTTTGTGGATTTTATGAATTTATTTGTCTATTCTTCAATTATTTAAGAAGTGGAAAAAATTATATCAATCGTTGGTTCTTTAGCTCCCTGACTCCCCGGCCGACCTGTCGCGGGAGCTGAGGAGCTCCCTGGCTTCTTGGCTCCCTGGCTCTCTGGTTCCCTGACTCCCTGGCTCCCTGGCTCCCTGGCTCCCTGGCTCCCTGGCTACCTGGCTCCCTGGCTCTCTGGTTCCCTGGCTCCCTGGCTCTCTGGCTCTCTGGCTCCCTGTCTCTCTGGTTCCCTGGCTCCCTGGCTCTCTGGCTCCCTGGCTCTCTGGTTCCCTCGCTCCCTGGCTCTCTGGCTCCCTGGCTCCCTGGCTCTCTGGCTCCCTGGCTCCCTGTCACCGTGGCCCTTCATTTCCCTACATCGCTGGCTCCCAGACTCCTTGTACTTTTAAGATTTACCGATTTCCAATCCATCGTAAATTTCTGTAACGATTTTGTCGGCTCCATGTACTTTTAAGATTTACCGATTTCTAATCCATCGTAAGTTCCTGTATCGATTTTCTCGGAATCCGTTTCCCTTAAAACGCAACAACATTCACATTTATTTGATTATTTATTTTGCAGAACAAGTTATAAGTAATATTTTGTGGATTTTATGAATTTATTTGTCTATTCTACAATTATTTAAGAAGTGGAAAAAATTATATCAATCGTTTGTTCTTTAGCTCCCTGACTCCCCGGCCGACTTGTCGTGGGAGCTGAGGAGCTCCCTGGCTTCTTGGCTCCCTGGCTCTCTGGTTCCCTGACTCCCTGGCTCCCTGGCTCCCTGTCTCCCTGGCTCCCTGGCTCTCTGGCTCTCTGGCTCCCTGTCTCTCTGGTTACCTGGCTCCCTGGCTCTCTGGCTCCCTGGCTCTCTGGTTCCCTGGCTCCCTGGCTCTCTGGCTCCCTGGCTCCCTGGCTCTCTGGCTCCCTGGCTCCCTGGCTCTCTGGCTCCCTGGCTCCCTGTCACCGTGGCCCTTCATTTCCCTACATCGCTGGCTCCCAGACTCCTTGTACTTTTAAGATTTACCGATTTCCAATCCATCGTAAATTTCTGTAACGATTTTGTCGGCTCCATGTACTTTTAAGATTTACCGATTTCTAATCCATCGTAAGTTCCTGTATCGATTTTCTCGGAATCCGTTTCCCTTAAAACGCAACAACATTCACATTTATTTGATTATTTATTTTGCAGAACAAGTTATAAGTAATATTTTGTGGATTTTATGAATTTATTTGTCTATTCTACAATTATTTAAGAAGTGGAAAAAATTATATCAATCGTTTGTTCTTTAGCTCCCTGACTCCCCGGCCGACTTGTCGTGGGAGCTGAGGAGCTCCCTGGCTTCTTGGCTCCCTGGCTCTCTGGTTCCCTGACTCCCTGGCTCCCTGGCTCCCTGTCTCCCTGGCTCCCTATCTCCCTGGCTCCCTGGCTCCCTGACTCCCTGTCTCCCTGGCTCCCTGGCTCCCTGGCTCTCTGGTTCCCTGGCGCTCTGGTTCCCTGGCTCCCTGGCTCTCTGGCTCCCCGGCTCCCTGGCTCTCTGGTTCCCTGGCTCCCTGTCACCGTGGCCCTTCAGTTCCCTACCTCGCTGCCTCCCAGACTCCTTGTACTTTTCAGATTTACCGATTTCCAATCCATCGTAAATTTCTGTAACGATTTTGTCGGAATCCGTTTCCCTTAAAACGCAACAACATTCACATTTCTTTGATTATTTGTTTTGCAGAACAAGTTATAAGTAATATTTTGTGGATTTTATGAATTTATTTGTCTATTCTTCAATTATTTAAGAAGTGGAAAAAATTATATCAATCGTTTGTTCTTTAGCTCCCTGACTCCCCGGCCGACCTGTCGCGGGAGCTGAGGAGCTCCCTGGCTTCTTGGCTCCCTGGCTCTCTGGTTCCCTGACTCCCTGGCTCCCTGGCTCCCTGTCTCCCTGGCTCCCTATCTCCCTGGCTCCCTGGCTCCCTGAATCCCTGTCTCCCTGGCTCCCTGGCTCCCTGGCTCTCTGGTTCCCTGGCTCCCTGGCTCTCTGGCTCCCTGTCTCTCTGGTTCCCTGGCGCTCTGGTTCCCTGGCTCCCTGGCTCTCTGGCTTCCTGGCTCCTTGGCTCCCTGGCTCCCTGGCGCCCTGGCTCCCTGGCTCCCTGGCTCCCTGGCTCCCTGGCTTCTTGGCTCCCTGGCTCCCTGGGTCCCTGGCTCTCTGGCTCCCTGGCTCCCTGGCTCCCTGGCTCCCTCGTTCCCTGGATTCTTGGCTCCCTGGCTCTCTGGCTCCCTGGCTCCCTGGCTCTCTGGCTCCTTGGCTCCCTGGCTCTCTGGCTCCCTGGCTCCCTGTCACCGTGGCCCTTCAGTTCCCTACCTCGCTGGCTCCCAGACTCCTTGTACTTTTCGGATTCATCGATTTCCAATCCAACGTAAATTTCTGTAACGATTTTGTCGGAATCCGTTTCCCTTAAACCGCAACAACATTCACATTTATTTAATTATTCGTTTTGCAGACTAAGTTATAAGTAATATTTTGTGGATTTTGAGAATATTTTTGTCTATTCTTCAATTCTTTAAGAAGTGGAAAAAATTATAAGAATCGTTTGTTCTTTAGCCCCCTAATTCCCTAGCCGAATTGTCGTGGGAACTGAGGAGCTCCCTGGCTTCTTGGCTCCCTGGCTCCCTGGCTCCCTGGCTCCCTGGCTCCCTGGCTCCCTGGCTACCTGGCTCCCTGGCTCTCTGGTTCCCTGGCTCCCTGGCTCTCTGGCTCTCTGGCTCCCTGTCTCTCTGGTTCCCTGGCTCCCTGGCTCTCTGGCTCCCTGGCTCTCTGGTTCCCTGGCTCCCTGGCTCTCTGGCTCCCTGGCTCCCTGGCTCTCTGGCTCCCTGGCTCCCTGTCACCGTGGCCCTTCATTTCCCTACATCGCTGGCTCCCAGACTCCTTGTACTTTTAAGATTTACCGATTTCCAATCCATCGTAAATTTCTGTAACGATTTTGTCGGCTCCATGTACTTTTAAGATTTACCGATTTCTAATCCATCGTAAGTTCCTGTATCGATTTTCTCGGAATCCGTTTCCCTTAAAACGCAACAACATTCACATTTATTTGATTATTTATTTTGCAGAACAAGTTATAAGTAATATTTTGTGGATTTTATGAATTTATTTGTCTATTCTACAATTATTTAAGAAGTGGAAAAAATTATATCAATCGTTTGTTCTTTAGCTCCCTGACTCCCCGGCCGACTTGTCGTGGGAGCTGAGGAGCTCCCTGGCTTCTTGGCTCCCTGGCTCTCTGGTTCCCTGACTCCCTGGCTCCCTGGCTCCCTGTCTCCCTGGCTCCCTGGCTCTCTGGCTCTCTGGCTCCCTGTCTCTCTGGTTCCCTGGCTCCCTGGCTCTCTGGCTCCCTGGCTCCCTGGCTCCCTGGCTCCCTGGCTCCCTGGCTCTCTGGTTCCCTGGCTCCCTGGCTCTCTGGCTCTCTGGCTCCCTGTCTCTCTGGTTCCCTGGCTCCCTGGCTCTCTGGCTCCCTGGCTCTCTGGTTCCCTGGCTCCCTGGCTCTCTGGCTCCCTGGCTCCCTGGCTCTCTGGCTCCCTGGCTCCCTGTCACCGTGGCCCTTCATTTCCCTACATCGCTGGCTCTCAGACTCCTTGTACTTTTAAGATTTACCGATTTCCAATCCATCGTAAATTTCTGTAACGATTTTGTCGGCTCCTTGTACTTTTAAGATTTACCGATTTCCAATCCATCGTAAATTTCTGTAACGATTTTGTCGGCTCCATGTACTTTTAAGATTTACCGATTTCTAGTCCATCGTAAGTTCCTGTATCGATTTTCTCGGAATCCGTTTCCCTTAAAACGCAACAACATTCACATTTATTTGATTATTTATTTTGCAGAACAAGTTATAAGTAATATTTTGTGGATTTTATGAATTTATTTGTCTATTCTACAATTATTTAAGAAGTGGAAAAAATTATATCAATCGTTTGTTCTTTAGCTCCCTGACTCCCCGGCCGACTTGTCGTGGGAGCTGAGGAGCTCCCTGGCTTCTTGGCTCCCTGGCTCTCTGGTTCCCGGACTCCCTGGCTCCCTGGCTCCCTGTCTCCCTGGCTCCCTGGCTCTCTGGCTCTCTGGCTCCCTGTCTCTCTGGTTCCCTGGCTCCCTGGCTCTCTGGCTCCCTGGCTCTCTGGTTCCCTGGCTCCCTGGCTCTCTGGCTCCCTGGCTCCCTGGCTCTCTGGTTCCCTGGCTCCCTGTCACCGTGGCCCTTCATTTCCCTACATCGCTGGCTCCCAGACTCCTTGTACTTTTAAGATTTACCGATTTCCAATCCATCGTAAATTTCTGTAACGATTTTGTCGGCTCCATGTACTTTTAAGATTTACCGATTTCTAATCCATCGTAAGTTCCTGTATCGATTTTCTCGGAATCCGTTTCCCTTAAAACGCAACAACATTCACATTTATTTGATTATTTATTTTGCAGAACAAGTTATAAGTAATATTTTGTGGATTTTATGAATTTATTTGTCTATTCTACAATTATTTAAGAAGTGGAAAAAATTATATCAATCGTTTGTTCTTTAGCTCCCTGACTCCCCGGCCGACTTGTCGTGGGAGCTGAGGAGCTCCCTGGCTTCTTGGCTCCCTGGCTCTCTGGTTCCCTGACTCCCTGGCTCCTTGGCTCCCTGTCTCCCTGGCTCCCTATCTCCCTGGCTCCCTGGCTCCCTGACTCCCTGTCTCCCTGGCTCCCTGGCTCCCTGGCTCTCTGGTTCCCTGGCGCTCTGGTTCCCTGGCTCCCTGGCTCTCTGGCTCCCCGGCTCCCTGGCTCTCTGGTTCCCTGGCTCCCTGTCACCGTGGCCCTTCAGTTCCCTACCTAGCTGGCTCCCAGACTCCTTGTACTTTTCAGATTTACCGATTTCCAATCCATCGTAAATTTCTGTAACGATTTTGTCGGAATCCGTTTCCCTTAAAACGCAACAACATTCACATTTCTTTGATTATTTGTTTTGCAGAACAAGTTATAAGTAATATTTTGTGGATTTTATGAATTTATTTGTCTATTCTTCAATTATTTAAGAAGTGGAAAAAATTATATCAATCGTTTGTTCTTTAGCTCCCTGACTCCCCGGGCGACCTGTCGCGGGAGCTGAGGAGCTCCCTGGCTTCTTGGCTCCCTGGCTCTCTGGTTCCCTGACTCCCTGGCTCCCTGGCTCCCTGTCTCCCTGGCTCCCTATCTCCCTGGCTCCCTGGCTCCCTGACTCCCTGTCTCCCTGGCTCCCTGGCTCCCTGGCTCTCTGGTTCCCTGGCGCTCTGGTTCCCTGGCTCCCTGGCTCTCTGGCTCCCCGGCTCCCTGGCTCTCTGGTTCCCTGGCTCCCTGTCACCGTGGCCCTTCAGTTCCCTACCTCGCTGGCTCCCAGACTCCTTGTACTTTTCAGATTTACCGATTTCCAATCCATCGTAAATTTCTGTAACGATTTTGTCGGAATCCGTTTCCCTTAAAACGCAACAACATTCACATTTCTTTGATTATTTGTTTTGCAGAACAAGTTATAAGTAATATTTTGTGGATTTTATGAATTTATTTGTCTATTCTTCAATTATTTAAGAAGTGGAAAAAATTATATCAATCGTTTGTTCTTTAGCTCCCTGACTCCCCGGCCGACCTGTCGCGGGAGCTGAGGAGCTCCCTGGCTTCTTGGCTCCCTGGCTCTCTGGTTCCCTGACTCCCTGGCTCCCTGGCTCCCTGTCTCCCTGGCTCCCTATCTCCCTGGCTCCCTGGCTCCCTGAATCCCTGTCTCCCTGGCTCCCTGGCTCCCTGGCTCTCTGGTTCCCTGGCTCCCTGGCTCTCTGGCTCCCTGTCTCTCTGGTTCCCTGGCGCTCTGGTTCCCTGGCTCCCTGGCTCTCTGGCTTCCTGGCTCCTTGGCTCCCTGGCTCCCTGGCGCCCTGGCTCCCTGGCTCCCTGGCTCCCTGGCTCCCTGGCTTCTTGGCTCCCTGGCTCCCTGGGTCCCTGGCTCTCTGGCTCCCTGGCTCCCTGGCTCCCTGGCTCCCTCGTTCCCTGGATTCTTGGCTCCCTGGCTCCCTGGCTCCCTGGCTCCCTGGCTCTCTGGCTCCTTGGCTCCCTGGCTCTCTGGCTCCCTGGCTCCCTGTCACCGTGGCCCTTCAGTTCCCTACCTCGCTGGCTCCCAGACTCCTTGTACTTTTCGGATTCATCGATTTCCAATCCAACGTAAATTTCTGTAACGATTTTGTCGGAATCCGTTTCCCTTAAACCGCAACAACATTCACATTTATTTAATTATTCGTTTTGCAGACTAAGTTATAAGTAATATTTTGTGGATTTTGAGAATATTTTTGTCTATTCTTCAATTCTTTAAGAAGTGGAAAAAATGATAAGAATCGTTTGTTCTTTAGCCCCCTAATTCCCTAGCCGAATTGTCGTGGGAACTGAGGAGCTCCCTGGCTTCTTGGCTCCCTGGCTCCCTGGCTCCCTGGCTCCCTGGCTCCCTGGCTCCCTGGCTCCCTGGCTCCCTGGCTCCCTGGCTCCCTGGCTCTCTGGTTCCCTGGCTCCCTGGCTCTCTGGCTCTCTGGCTCCCTGTCTCTCTGGTTCCCTGGCTCCCTGGCTCTCTGGCTCCCTGGCTCTCTGGTTCCCTGGCTCCCTGGCTCTCTGGCTCCCTGGCTCCCTGGCTCTCTGGCTCCCTGGCTCCCTGTCACCGTGGCCCTTCATTTCCCTACATCGCTGGCTCTCAGACTCCTTGTACTTTTAAGATTTACCGATTTCCAATCCATCGTAAATTTCTGTAACGATTTTGTCGGCTCCATGTACTGTTAAGATTTACCGATTTCTAGTCCATCGTAAGTTCCTGTATCGATTTTCTCGGAATCCGTTTCCCTTAAAACGCAACAACATTCACATTTATTTGATTATTTATTTTGCAGAACAAGTTATAAGTAATATTTTGTGGATTTTATGAATTTATTTGTCTATTCTACAATTATTTAAGAAGTGGAAAAAATTATATCAATCGTTTGTTCTTTAGCTCCCTGACTCCCCGGCCGACTTGTCGTGGGAGCTGAGGAGCTCCCTGGCTTCTTGGCTCCCTGGCTCTCTGGTTCCCGGACTCCCTGGCTCCCTGGCTCCCTGTCTCCCTGGCTCCCTGGCTCTCTGGCTCTCTGGCTCCCTGTCTCTCTGGTTCCCTGGCTCCCTGGCTCTCTGGCTCCCTGGCTCTCTGGCTCCCTGGCTCCCTGGCTCTCTGGCTCCCTGGCTCCCTGGCTCTCTGGTTCCCTGGCTCCCAGTCACCGTGGCCCTTCATTTCCCTACATCGCTGGCTCCCAGACTCCTTGTACTTTTAAGATTTACCGATTTCCAATCCATCGTAAATTTCTGTAACGATTTTGTCGGCTCCATGTACTTTTAAGATTTACCGATTTCTAATCCATCGTAAGTTCCTGTATCGATTTTCTCGGAATCCGTTTCCCTTAAAACGCAACAACATTCACATTTATTTGATTATTTATTTTGCAGAACAAGTTATAAGTAATATTTTGTGGATTTTATGAATTTATTTGTCTATTCTACAATTATTTAAGAAGTGGAAAAAATTATATCAATCGTTTGTTCTTTAGCTCCCTGACTCCCCGGCCGACTTGTCGTGGGAGCTGAGGAGCTCCCTGGCTTCTTGGCTCCCTGGCTCTCTGGTTCCCTGACTCCCTGGCTCCCTGGCTCCCTGTCTCCCTGGCTCCCTATCTCCCTGGCTCCCTGGCTCCCTGACTCCCTGTCTCCCTGGCTCCCTGGCTCCCTGGCTCTCTGGTTCCCTGGCGCTCTGGTTCCCTGGCTCCCTGGCTCTCTGGCTCCCCGGCTCCCTGGCTCTCTGGTTCCCTGGCTCCCTGTCACCGTGGCCCTTCAGTTCCCTACCTCGCTGGCTCCCAGACTCCTTGTACTTTTCAGATTTACCGATTTCCAATCCATCGTAAATTTCTGTAACGATTTTGTCGGAATCCGTTTCCCTTAAAACGCAACAACATTCACATTTCTTTGATTATTTGTTTTGCAGAACAAGTTATAAGTAATATTTTGTGGATTTTATGAATTTATTTGTCTATTCTTCAATTATTTAAGAAGTGGAAAAAATTATATCAATCGTTTGTTCTTTAGCTCCCTGACTCCCCGGGCGACCTGTCGCGGGAGCTGAGGAGCTCCCTGGCTTCTTGGCTCCCTGGCTCTCTGGTTCCCTGACTCCCTGGCTCACTGGCTCCCTGGCTCCCTGGCTCCCTGGCTACCTGGCTCCCTGGCTCTCTGGTTCCCTGGCTCCCTGGCTCTCTGGCTCTCTGGCTCCCTGTCTCTCTGGTTCCCTGGCTCCCTGGCTCTCTGGCTCCCTGGCTCTCTGGTTCCCTGGCTCCCTGGCTCTCTGGCTCCCTGGCTCCCTGGCTCTCTGGCTCCCTGGCTCCCTGTCACCGCGGCCCTTCATTTCCCTACATCGCTGGCTCCCAGACTCCTTGTACTTTTAAGATTTACCGATTTCCAATCCATCGTAAATTTCTGTAACGATTTTGTCGGCTCCATGTACTTTTAAGATTTACCGATTTCTAATCCATCGTAAGTTCCTGTATCGATTTTCTCGGAATCCGTTTCCCTTAAAACGCAACAACATTCACATTTATTTGATTATTTATTTTGCAGAACAAGTTATAAGTAATATTTTGTGGATTTTATGAATTTATTTGTCTATTCTACAATTATTTAAGAAGTGGAAAAAATTATATCAATCGTTTGTTCTTTAGCTCCCTGACTCCCCGGCCGACTTGTCGTGGGAGCTGAGGAGCTCCCTGGCTTCTTGGCTCCCTGGCTCTCTGGTTCCCTGACTCCCTGGCTCCCTGGCTCCCTGTCTCCCTGGCTCCCTGGCTCTCTGGCTCTCTGGCTCCCTGTCTCTCTGGTTCCCTGGCTCCCTGGCTCTCTGGCTCCCTGGCTCTCTGGTTCCCTGGCTCCCTGGCTCTCTGGCTCCCTGGCTCCCTGGCTCTCTGGCTCCCTGGCTCTCTGGCTCCCTGGCTCCCTGTCACCGTGGCCCTTCATTTCCCTACATCGCTGGCTCCCAGACTCCTTGTACTTTTAAGATTTACCGATTTCCAATCCATCGTAAATTTCTGTAACGATTTTGTCGGCTCCATGTACTTTTAAGATTTACCGATTTCTAATCCATCGTAAGTTCCTGTATCGATTTTCTCGGAATCCGTTTCCCTTAAAACGCAACAACATTCACATTTATTTGATTATTTATTTTGCAGAACAAGTTATAAGTAATATTTTGTGGATTTTATGAATTTATTTGTCTATTCTACAATTATTTAAGAAGTGGAAAAAATTATATCAATCGTTTGTTCTTTAGCTCCCTGACTCCCCGGCCGAACTGTCGCGGGAGCTGAGGAGCTCCCTGGCTTTTTGGCTCCCTGGCTCTCTGGTTCCCTGACTCCCTGGCTCCCTGGCTCCCTGTCTCCCTGGCTCCCTATCTCCCTGGCGCCCTGGCTCCCTGACTCCCTGTCTCCCTGGCTCCCTGGCTCCCTGGCTCTCTGGTTCCCTGGCTCCCTGGCTCCCTGGCTCCCTGGCTCCCTGGCTCCCTGGCTCCCTGGCTCCCTGGCTCCCTGGCTCTCTGGTTACCTGGCTCCCTGTCACAGTGGCCCTTCAGTTCCCTACGTCGCTGGCTCCCAGACTCCTGGTACTTTTAAGATTTACCGATTTCCAATCCATCGTAAATTTCTGTAACGATTTTGTCGGAATCCGTTTCCATTAAAACGCAACAACATTCACATTTCTTTGATTATTTGTTTTGCAGAACAAGTTATAAATAATATTTTGTGGATTTTGAGAATTTATTTGTCTATTCTTCAATTTCTTAAGAAGTGGAAAAAATTATAACAATCGTTTGTTCTCTAGCTCTCTGACTGCCCGGCCGACTTGCCGTGGAAGCTGAGGAGATCCCTGGATCCCTGGCTACCTGGCTCCCGGTCACACTGGCCCCTCAGCTCCCTACCTCGCTGGCTCCCAGACTCCTTGTACATTTAGGATTCATCGATTTCCAATCCAACGTAAATTTCTGTAACGATTTTGTCGGAATCCGTTTCCCTTAAACCGCAACAACATTCACATTTATTTAATTATTCGTTTTGCAGACTAAGTTATAAGTAATATTTTGTGGATTTTGAGAATATTTTTGTCTATTCTTCAATTCTTTAAGAAGTGGAAAAAATTATAAGAATCGTTTGTTCTTTAGCCCCCTAATTCCCTAGCCGAATTGTCGTGGGAACTGAGGAGCTCCCTGGCTTCTTGGCTCCCTGGCTCCCTGGCTCCCTGGCTCCCTGGCTCCCTGGCTCCCTGGCTCCCTGGCTCCCTGGCTCCCTGGCTCCCTGGCTCTCTGGTTCCCTGGCTCCCTGGCTCTCTGGCTCTCTGGCTCCCTGTCTCTCTGGTTCCCTGGCTCCCTGGCTCTCTGGCTCCCTGGCTCTCTGGTTCCCTGGCTCCCTGGCTCTCTGGCTCCCTGGCTCCCTGGCTCTCTGGCTCCCTGGCTCCCTGTCACCGTGGCCCTTCATTTCCCTACATCGCTGGCTCTCAGACTCCTTGTACTTTTAAGATTTACCGATTTCCAATCCATCGTAAATTTCTGTAACGATTTTGTCGGCTCCATGTACTTTTAAGATTTACCGATTTCTAGTCCATCGTAAGTTCCTGTATCGATTTTCTCGGAATCCGTTTCCCTTAAAACGCAACAACATTCACATTTATTTGATTATTTATTTTGCAGAACAAGTTATAAGTAATATTTTGTGGATTTTATGAATTTATTTGTCTATTCTACAATTATTTAAGAAGTGGAAAAAATTATATCAATCGTTTGTTCTTTAGCTCCCTGACTCCCCGGCCGACTTGTCGTGGGAGCTGAGGAGCTCCCTGGCTTCTTGGCTCCCTGGCTCTCTGGTTCCCGGACTCCCTGGCTCCCTGGCTCCCTGTCTCCCTGGCTCCCTGGCTCTCTGGCTCTCTGGCTCCCTGTCTCTCTGGTTCCCTGGCTCCCTGGCTCTCTGGCTCCCTGGCTCTCTGGTTCCCTGGCTCCCTGGCTCTCTGGCTCCCTGGCTCCCTGGCTCTCTGGTTCCCTGGCTCCCTGTCACCGTGGCCCTTCATTTCCCTACATCGCTGGCTCCCAGACTCCTTGTACTTTTAAGATTTACCGATTTCCAATCCATCGTAAATTTCTGTAACGATTTTGTCGGCTCCATGTACTTTTAAGATTTACCGATTTCTAATCCATCGTAAGTTCCTGTATCGATTTTCTCGGAATCCGTTTCCCTTAAAACGCAACAACATTCACATTTATTTGATTATTTATTTTGCAGAACAAGTTATAAGTAATATTTTGTGGATTTTATGAATTTATTTGTCTATTCTACAATTATTTAAGAAGTGGAAAAAATTATATCAATCGTTTGTTCTTTAGCTCCCTGACTCCCCGGCCGACTTGTCGTGGGAGCTGAGGAGCTCCCTGGCTTCTTGGCTCCCTGGCTCTCTGGTTCCCTGACTCCCTGGCTCCCTGGCTCCCTGTCTCCCTGGCTCCCTATCTCCCTGGCTCCCTGGCTCCCTGACTCCCTGTCTCCCTGGCTCCCTGGCTCCCTGGCTCTCTGGTTCCCTGGCGCTCTGGTTCCCTGGCTCCCTGGCTCTCTGGCTCCCCGGCTCCCTGGCTCTCTGGTTCCCTGGCTCCCTGTCACCGTGGCCCTTCAGTTCCCTACCTAGCTGGCTCCCAGACTCCTTGTACTTTTCAGATTTACCGATTTCCAATCCATCGTAAATTTCTGTAACGATTTTGTCGGAATCCGTTTCCCTTAAAACGCAACAACATTCACATTTCTTTGATTATTTGTTTTGCAGAACAAGTTATAAGTAATATTTTGTGGATTTTATGAATTTATTTGTCTATTCTTCAATTATTTAAGAAGTGGAAAAAATTATATCAATCGTTTGTTCTTTAGCTCCCTGACTCCCCGGGCGACCTGTCGCGGGAGCTGAGGAGCTCCCTGGCTTCTTGGCTCCCTGGCTCTCTGGTTCCCTGACTCCCTGGCTCACTGGCTCCCTGGCTCCCTGGCTACCTGGCTCCCTGGCTCTCTGGTTCCCTGGCTCCCTGGCTCTCTGGCTCTCTGGCTCCCTGTCTCTCTGGCTCCCTGGCTCTCTGGTTCCCTGGCTCCCTGGCTCTCTGGCTCCCTGGCTCCCTGGCTCTCTGGCTCCCTGGCTCCCTGGCTCTCTGGCTCCCTGGCTCCCTGTCACCGTGGCCCTTCATTTCCCTACATCGCTGGCTCCCAGACTCCTTGTACTTTTAAGATTTACCGATTTCCAATCCATCGTAAATTTCTGTAACGATTTTGTCGGCTCCATGTACTTTTAAGATTTACCGATTTCTAATCCATCGTAAGTTCCTGTATCGATTTTCTCGGAATCCGTTTCCCTTAAAACGCAACAACATTCACATTTATTTGATTATTTATTTTGCAGAACAAGTTATAAGTAATATTTTGTGGATTTTATGAATTTATTTGTCTATTCTACAATTATTTAAGAAGTGGAAAAAATTATATCAATCGTTTGTTCTTTAGCTCCCTGACTCCCCGGCCGAACTGTCGCGGGAGCTGAGGAGCTCCCTGGCTTTTTGGCTCCCTGGCTCTCTGGGTCCCTGACTCCCTGGCTCCCTGGCTCCCTGTCTCCCTGGCTCCCTATCTCCCTGGCGCCCTGGCTCCCTGACTCCCTGTCTCCCTGGCTCCCTGGCTCCCTGGCTCTCTGGTTCCCTGGCTCCCTGGCTCACTGGCTCCCTGGCTCCCTGGCTCCCTGGCTCCCTGGCTCCCTGGCTCTCTGGTTACCTGGCTCCCTGTCACAGTGGCCCTTCAGTTCCCTACCTCGCTGGCTCCCAGACTCCTGGTACTTTTAAGATTTACCGATTTCCAATCCATCGTAAATTTCTGTAACGATTTTGTCGGAATCCGTTTCCCTTAAAACGCAACAACATTCACATTTCTTTGATTATTTGTTTTGCAGAACAAGTTATAAATAATATTTTGTGGAATTTGAGAATTTATTTGTCTATTCTTCAATTTCTTAAGAAGTGGAAAAAATTATAACAATCGTTTGTTCTCTAGCTCTCTGACTGCCCGGCCGACTTGCCGTGGAAGCTGAGGAGATCCCTGGATCCCTGGCTACCTGGCTCCCGGTCACACTGGCCCCTCAGCTCCCTACCTCGCTGGCTCCCAGACTCCTTGTACATTTAGGATTCATCGATTTCCAATCCAACGTAAATTTCTGTAACGATTTTGTCGGAATCCGTTTCCCTTAAACCGCAACAACATTCACATTTATTTAATTATTCGTTTTGCAGACTAAGTTATAAGTAATATTTTGTGGATTTTGAGAATATTTTTGTCTATTCTTCAATTATTTAAGAAGTGGAAAAAATTATAAGAATCGTTTGTTCTTTAGCCCCCTAATTCCCTAGCCGAATTGTCGTGGGAACTGAGGAGCTCCCTGGCTTCTTGGCTCCCTGGCTCCCTGACTCCCTGGCTCCCTGGCTCCCTGGATCCCTGGCTCCCTGGCTCCCTGGCTCCCTGACTCTCCGTCGCCCTGGCTCCCTGGCTCCCTGACTCCCTGTCTCCGTGGCGCCCTGGCTCCCTGTCACGGTGGCCCTTCTGTTCCCTACCTCGCTGGCTCCCAGACTCCTTGTACATTTAGGATTCATCGATTTCCAATCCAACGTAAATTTCTGTAACGATTTTGTCGGAATCCGTTTCCCTTAAACCGCAACAACATTCACATTTATTTAATTATTCGTTTTGCAGACTAAGTTATAAGTAATATTTTGTGGATTTTGAGAATATTTTTGTCTATTCTTCAATTATTTAAGAAGTGGAAAAAATTATAAGAATCGTTTGTTCTTTAGCCCCCTAATTCCCTAGCCGAATTGTCGTGGGAACTGAAGAGCTCCCTGGCTTCTTGGCTCCCTGGCTCCCTGGGTCTCTGGCTCCATGGCTCTCTGGTTCCCTGGCTCCCTGGCTCTCTGGCTCCCTGGCTCTCTGGCTCTCTGGCTCCCTGTCTCTCTGGTTCCCTGGCTCCCTGGCTCTCTGGCTCCGTGGCTCTCTGGTTCCCTGGCTCCCTGGCTCCCTGGCTCCCTGACTCCCTGTCTCCCTGGCGCCCTGGCTCCCTGTCAGGGTGGCCCTTCAGTTCCCTACCTCGCTGGCTCCCAGACTCCTTGTACATTTAGGATTCATCGATTTCCAATCCAACGTAAATTTCTGTAACGATTTTGTCGGAATCCGTTTCCCTTAAACCGCAACAACATTCACATTTATTTAATTATTCGTTTTGCAGACTAAGTTATAAGTAATATTTTGTGGATTTTGAGAATATTTTTGTCTATTCTTCAATTATTTAAGAAGTGGAAAAAATTATAAGAATCGTTTGTTCTTTAGCCCCCTAATTCCCTAGCCGAATTGTCGTGGGAACTGAGGAGCTCCCTGGCTTCTTGGCTCCCTGGCTCCCTGGCTCCCTGGCTCCCTGGCTCCCTGACTCCCTGGCTCCCTGACTCCCTGTCTCCCTGGCGCCCTGGCTCCCTGTCACGGTGGCCCTTCTGTTCCCTACCTCGCTGGATCCCAGACTCCTTGTACATTTAGGATTCATCGATTTCCAATCCAACGTAAATTTCTGTAACGATTTTGTCGGAATCCGTTTCCCTTAAACCGCAACAACATTCACATTTATTTAATTATTCGTTTTGCAGACTAAGTTATAAGTAATATTTTGTGGATTTTGAGAATATTTTTGTCTATTCTTCAATTATTTAAGAAGTGGAAAAAATTATAAGAATCGTTTGTTCTTTAGCCCCCTAATTCCCTAGCCGAATTGTCGTGGGAACTGAGGAGCTCCCTGGCTTCTTGGCTCCCTGGCTCCCTGGCTCCCTGGCTCCCTGGCTAGCTGGATCCCTGGCTCCCTGGCTCCCTGGCTCCCTGACTCTCCGTCGCCCTGGCTCCCTGGCTCCCTGACTCCCTGTCTCCCTGGCGCCCTGGCTCCCTGTCACGGTGGCCCTGCTGTTCCCTACCTCGCTGGCTCCCAGACTCCTTGTACATTTAGGATTCATCGATTTCCAATCCAACGTAAATTTCTGTAACGATTTTGTCGGAATCCGTTTCCCTTAAACCGCAACAACATTCACATTTATTTAATTATTCGTTTTGCAGACTAAGTTATAAGTAATATTTTGTGGATTTTGAGAATATTTTTGTCTATTCTTCAATTATTTAAGAAGTGGAAAAAATTATAAGAATCGTTTGTTCTTTAGCCCCCTAATTCCCTAGCCGAATTGTCGTGGGAACTGAGGAGCTCCCTGGCTTCTTGGCTCCCTGGCTCCCTGGCTCCCTGGCTCCCTGGCTCCCTGGATCCCTGGCTCCCTGGCTCCCTGGCTCCCTGACTCTCCGTCGCCCTGGCTCCCTGGCTCCCTGGCTCCCTGGCTCTCTGGCTCCTTGGCTGCCTGGCTCTCTGGCTCCCTGGCTCCCTGGCTCCCTGGCTCTCTGGCTCCCTGGCTCCCTGGCTCCCTGGCTCTCTGTCTCCCTGGCTCCCTGGCTCCCTGGCTCCCTGGCTCCCTGGCTCCCT